>OY754988.1:23759010-24959010 GCA_963576475.1 Molanna angustata | reverse complement strand
CAATTGATTTCGGCTTTTTTAATTTCTTTATTGCATTTTGAACATCGTTTACAGTGACTGATGTTATGTGAAACGGTGGAGCAATATTAGTATCTGTGGCATCAGAGCCAAGAGGATTTAGTAAAGGTGGAGTATTACTATAAACGGATCGAAAGTAATCAGCGAATGCTGTGGTAATGCCATCGGGACATTTAATTTCCTTTCCATTGTAATTCATTGCAGTATGTTTAGATTTAGATTTTTTTAAGTCGTTTATATACTTCCAAAAATCGTTTGCATTTACTTTTAATTTTGATTCTATGTCCAAAAGATACTGAGAAAAAGAGATTTGAATATCGCGTTTAACATCGGCACGTAATTTAGAATATTGTATATATTCAGATTGAAGTTTATTTCGTTTCCACTTGACGTGAAAGCTGTGTTTAAGTTTGATATTTCGTATAATTTCAGGTGTAAACCATTTAGGATATGACCGACTTTTATTTTTATCAGAGTGGTAAGGAATACAAGTGTCAAAAATGTCGTACAATGTTGAATAGAATGAGTCGCATGCATCATTTACCGAAATGCAAGAGTATACAGATTCCCAATTACAACTTGATAACAAATGATATAATAAATAATAATTTCCCTTTGAAAAATTCCATTTAGGATTAGGGTGATTTTTTTTATTTATTTTATCTTTTATTATTGTTGATTTATTTATATTTTCCGTATACTTGCAACGCATTCTTATAAATAAACATGGATGGTATGCATCTTCATTGACAAGAGGATCATCACAATGTTCCACAGTCATACAGTTTTGCTGAAAGTTACATAATACTAAATCTAATATGTTACTATTTATCTTATTTTTTACCGAATTTAGTTGTTGAAATCCAAAAAAAGTTACAAAATAGCTAAATTCATGTTCAACATTTTGACTGGAAGTTGAAGTCACCCAATATTAATATATTTTTACTCTGTAAACTATGATATTCACTTTCAATTTTGGTAAAAACATCAATGTACACTTGGCGGGTAGAGTTTGGTGGGATATAAATTACACATACATAGATAGACAATTATAAATACTTATACATACAAATATAGGTATTGTATACATACATACCATCACGGCATATCCCGCGTGTGGGGTAACCAGCGACAGGTGTGTGGGTGTGTGAATTTTATATATTTAATTGGTAAATTAAAGTATAAATTTGTTTACGTAAATTGTTAATAATATCTTTCGTTTATAATATTCAGGGAAAATAAATACGTTATTTACATTTATCATGGCAGAACAAAAGATTAAAATTCTTCTATCTCGTCGAGAACGAAATTTCCGAAAAATACAGATTTGCTACGATTTGTACGTTCAAATAGATGAAGGCGACAAAAGGGAGACATTTTTAGCGCGTTGTTCCGATCTGACCGCAGTTTATAAAGAGTTTGAAGATATTCAATTGGAGATTCGCGCATTATTTATAAAAAATCCCGAATTGACATTGCTCGACAATACGGATAAGGTGTCCGAAACCTTAGACGATTTATATTATTTTGTGTTAGGTAAATATAATTCGTTAAAAAATAATAAAGGACGTGAACGCAATGAAATCGATCACGTTAGTCAATTATGCGCTCCCCCCATACAATTACCATTGTTCAATGGGGACTTGCAGACCTGGTCTGAATTTTATGAGTTATTTTGTAGCTTAGTGCATAATAACAACGCCTATGATGATACAGTCAAAATGCATTATTTAAAGTCGAGCGTTTCTGGTACCGCAGCAGCGTTAATTAAGTCACTACCAATTTTGGGTGAAAACTATAAGATCGCCTGGAATATTCTGCTTAACCAATACCAAAATTCTCGCGCGTTGTTCAGTTTATACGCCGATCAAATATTGTCACTGAAGGCTCTTCCAAACGAAACAGCGACAGGACTCGCGAAATATGTCGCTACTATTCGAGAAAATATGGAAGCCTTAAAATCATTGAAATGTGATGATCTCTTCGACAGTTTTTTATCCCATATCATATTGAAAAATTTGGATAACATTACGAGGAAAAGTCTTGAAATGTCACTTGGATGTACTGAGATTCCAACTAGTGAAAAAATATTTGGATTTTTAAATAATCAGGTACGAGTTCTACAACAGTTACCAACGGTTTCCCATGCATACAAAATGGAAAACAAGGCTGTTGTTAAAAAATCATTTAGAGTGAAAAATCAGAAAGATACCACGATTCTTTCATGTCATATGTGCAAACAAGCACATTATATCAGCCGTTGCCCGAGATTCAACCAATTGTCAGTTGAAAATCGTCGGGACTTCGTCAAAAAACATGATTTATGTTTTAACTGTTTGAGAGAACATAAAGTAATTGACTGCAATTCAAAAAATTCGTGTCGTCATTGCGTACGAAATCATAATACAATGTTACATTTTGAATCCACTTCCGGAGCGAAAGCGGAGCCGGTTCAAAGTGCATTGTCTTCAAATGTATTTTCGAAAAAACAGCATAATGTTACACTTTTGGGTACAGCGGTTGCCCTTTGTAAGGACTCTTTTAATAAGTTTCAACCTGTCCGTATGTTGATTGATTGCGGCTCTCAGGTTTCAATTATGAAAGAAAATTGTGTGAAGCGACTAGGATTGAAAGTTCACAAATACAATGGGAATCTGTGTGGTATCGGGTCTATGCACGTGAATGTCAAAGGAGAGACACTATGACAATTGAAGCCTCAGAACCATTGTAAAGTATTGTTTACTAAAGCCTTAATTGTACCTAAAATAACCTCGTTAACACCGTCTACACAGGTGCCCTTGGATTGGATAACGGTGTTTAATCCAAATGAATTAGCGGATCCGCGGTTTGATAAACCTGCTGAAGTCGATTTTATACTTGGTGCTGATTTGTTTGCAGATATTTTGCAAGATGGGCAAAAATCTGTACGATATGGAAAACTATGTGCTCTTGAAACTATATTTGGTAAAGTCATTTTCGGGAATTTACCTAATAAACCTACCGCGGTTACCTCGTCCTTTCATTTCTATAGCGAACCTAGATTAGATACAGCGATTGAGCGCTTCTGGTCGATCGAAGAAGTTCCGAAGCAAAATATCGTTAATCCTGAGGACGAGGAATGCGATAGAATATTCAACGCCCAACATTATCGTCAAATCGATGGACGATATGTGGTACCGCTACTCTTCAACGGAAATCCTTTTTCTGTCGAAGGATCGTATAAGTTAGCAGTTACTCGTGTCAACAACTTGCAAAGTCGATTTACTCGAAATCCAGCATTGTGCGATTCATATCGTAAATTTATGGCTGAGTACGAGGAACTTGGTCACATGAAGAGGAATTCGGATAGAAAGAATACTGCGGAGTATAACTTTATTCCTCACCATTGTGTATTAAAACCAACTAGCCCTACAACAAAACTTCGAGTGGTGTTTGATGCTAGCGCAGAAAATGCTCAAGGACACTCACTGAACAAGTGTTTATTGTCGGGTCCTAAATTGCAAGCTGATATTACTGAATTAATATTACGTTTTCGTCTCTTTACGTATGTTTTGACGGCAGAATCTGCAAAATGTATCGTCAAATTTTAATTATTCCAGAACACAGAAAATATCAACATATTTTATGGAAAAACGAAATCAGTGAACCATTAGTCGATTACGAATTAAAAACTATAACCTATGGAACTTCTTGCGCTCCGTATCTAGCGATGCGTACGTTGCAGCAATTAGTGAAGGACGAAGGTTTTCATTATCCAAAAGGAGCGGTCGTACTTCAACATCATTCCTATCTAGATGATTTTCTATTTGGAGAATATACCCTAAACGCAGCCTTTGACATGCGAAATCAGGTAATTGCACTTTTACAAAAAGGAAAATTTGAATTGAGTAAATGGGCGAGTAATGATTCTACCTTATTGGAAGGTGTCTCTTTTCAAAATCAACAAGATAAATTATCATTCGACGATGGTAGTGCGTCAACTCATATTTTGGGCATTCACTGGAACCCACAAAGTGATTTATTTTCATACGACATTTCGCCAGTTTCAGTTACATTTACTAAACGTTCTATTTTGTCGAATATTGCGAGATTATTCGATCCCATGGGGTGGATTTCTCCTGTTATTTTACTAGCCAAATGTTTAATTCAAAATCTTTGGAAATTAAATCTTGGATGGGATGAAATCATTCCTGATCATTTGAAGATAATCTGGGAGACTATTGCGAAACAACTTCCCACTCTATCGAGGGTTAAAATTCCACGTCATTACGGAACATCGATGGAAAATACTGAATGCACTATTGTGGGATTTGCTGACGCGTCGGAGAAAGGGTATGCAGCAGTCATATATCTAGTTGTTCCTGGATTCAATCAACGAATTCATCTCTTAATGGGTAAATCCAAAGTCGCACCACTTAAAACATGTACTATTCCGAGACTGGAACTTTGTAGCGCGGTGCTACTTTCTAAAATTACTAAATCCGTAAAATGTTCTCTTCAAAACTCGATATCAATTAAAAACATCATATTATTTACTGATTCTACGGTGGTGTTATCGTGGTTAAAGACACCTCCCCACCGTCTTAAAATATTTGTGGCCAATCGGGTCATATCAATACAGGAAAACATACCGGAGGCGGCGTGGTATCATGTTCAAACCAATCATAATCCTGCGGATTGCGCCTCTCGTGGAATGTTTCCAGAAGAAATCCTAAACCATCCGTTATGGTTTTCTGGACCACCTTGGGTCAAACTACCTCTAAGTGAGTGGCCCTTGAATTCTGAGGTTACAATGTCGGATAAATTGTTGCCGGAACTCAAAGGGCAAGAGGTTGCATCGTTGGTTCTTGTAACTGAAAATGTTATTGAATTCTCCAATTTTTCTACCCTGCGAAAACTACAACGTGTCACCGCTTGGGTGTTGCGTTTTCTCACTAATTCTCGTTTGCCTAGTAATCAACGAGTAAAAGGATCTCTTAAGTTGGTTGAATATAATCGATCTTTAAAACTTCTTATTAAACTTGATCAACGCACTTATTTCCAACGGGAGATAGAGCTTATATCTCACGGGAAACCCGGTTTTCATCATTTACAAAAATTGAATCCGTTCATTGATGGAGAACAAATTCTAAGGGTTGGAGGTAGATTAAAAAATTCTCATTTAACACCGGTCGAAAAATACCCCATAATTTTATCTCCAGATAGTCATTTTACTAATCTCGTTATAGAATTTTATCACATTTATTATCTTCATGTCGGACCCCGAACCCTTCAAAGTTTGGTACAAAGAAAATATTGGATTTTGAGTGCACGCCGAAGGATACGATCTAGATTATCCAAATGTGTTAAGTGCAGTAGGTTCACTGCAACGAATTTACAGCCATACATGGCTGATTTACCGGCTTTTAGAGTAAATCCTTCGCGTGCATTCTCCCACGTTGGGATCGATCTAGGTGGCCCTTATATGTTGAAGGAAAGTGGCCGCCGAGGAGCTAAAACCTATAAAGCTTATATTTGTTTATTTGTTTGCATGGCAACGAAGGCCATTCACCTCGACATAGTATCCGAATTGTCTACCGCTGCATTTTTGGCAGCATTAGACCGTTTTGTACATAAAAGAGGCTACTGCGCCTCTATTTGTTCCGACCAAGGAACAAATTTCGTAGGTGCCAAGAGGTACCTAACAGGATTGTTTAAATTTTTAGACGATTGTGTTCACGATGAATCTTTTGCGCATCACTTAACCGAAAAGGGAATAACCTGGAATCTAAATCCCCCATCTTCTCCGCATTTCGGAGGTATATTTGAGGCGGGAATAAAATCCGTAAAGCATCACCTTCGTAGAGTTATCGGCGAAACGATATGTACATATGAAGAGTTTTTAACTATACTTACTAATATCGAGGCTATTTTGAACTCTCGTCCACTGTGTCCTATTTCAAACGATGCGGAAGATATCAATGCCTTAACTCCGGCTCATTTTTTAATTGGTGAGCCTCTTGTGGGAATTCCGCACTACGATTATTATGACGTTTCGGTCAATCGTTTAAGTCGATGGCAACACCTCCAGCAAATGAGTCAGCATTTCTGGAAGCGTTGGAGCGGAGAGTATTTACAAACTCTTCAGCAACGATTAAAGTGGAATCGGACTCAACACAATCTCACAGTCGGTGAGATGGTGGTAATCAAAGACGAACGATACCCACCTCTGCAATGGTTGTTGGGTCGGGTAATAGCCATCAATCCCGGGAAGGATGGAATTGTTCGGGTTGTCCATGTAAAAACTTCCCAGGGAATCTATCAACGACCGGTTATTAAACTCTGCCGATTACCAGTAGATTTGTAATTGATTGCGGTAGCCTCATAGGATAAAGCCTGCTCCTCTGAGGTTATTGCGATTTAATTGAAATTTGTTGTTATTGCGATTTAATTGTAATTTGTTGTTATTTCTATTTAATTGTAAAATTTACGTTCGCGATTTTATTTATAATTGTTAAATAACGTTGTATTGACTTTATTTTTTTTGTTTTGTTTGCCAATGTAGGATGCATGCACTTTGGGTAGAGATACGATCGATGGGGTACATGGAATCATATTTCGGGGTTATGAGCATTATTAGTTTTGCTTGATATTGTTTGATTGAAATTTATATTTTTTGCTTACTCAAAAAATGGCCGCCGGAATATGTTAGCGCCACACTTCTCGAGTTGGTGTCAAACCCCCCCCCCCCCACTCCACCCCAGTCCGCCCATCCTTCAGTGTATCGTTGTCCTTGCGATCGAGCCGAGCGATTTATCGAGCGATGTATCGGCGTACAAGAAAAAGTGTGACATAGATTGACCACGAGTGTCAAGTATCATTTTATGTATATTGTATTCGTCCTGTTAATCTTGTGTTCTGTGTACTAAAACTATAGTGCATCATTGTGGATCAGAGAGTTCAAGGAGATGTCAACCGGTTGACCGCCATCGGTGAATTACGAGATCACAAGGTAGGTCGCTTGGCATCACATCACTGTTCCATCAATCCTATCATTAAACAATTATACAGTCCACTGTTTCCATCAGCAAAGCCCTTCCAACCGAGGAGGGGCGGTTTGCCAGGGAATCCATATCGAAGCGTTAACAATTGTAGTATATACAGTTTCCTTAGATTAAATAATCCACTCTCTTTCAATAATTGTTTAGTGGGATAACTGGGAGGTTTGTTGTACATTTTTTTAATTATCATTCTTTGTACAATTTCTAATGGAGCAATATGACTGTCCAATATGCAATCATGCCATAAGTCAACATAGATTGTACCAAACTGTAGTATGTCATTTTGATTATGTCAGTTTTGACAATACCAAGTAATCTTTTAAATATATACCCCAAGTATCTTATTTTTTTACACAAGTAGTTTACATGATTGTCCCACCTTAAATGTGAATCAATGATGATACCTAAATATTTAGTGGAGCTTTCTGTCTTGACCTCTACACATTTGGAGCAATTGTTATCACAGTCATTGTTATGGAATCTAAGGACAGTGTTACAGGTGGGCGCCGATCTACTATTAGTATAAAATGGGACGTAGAGGGTTTTTTCACAGTTCAAAGAGAGTAAACTTTTATTCAGCCATGTTTTTACAACCCGCAAACAAGTATCTGCGTTAGCAAATGTTTCACGCCAAGTTTTTCCACTTACAGTGATAGAGGTATCGTCAGCATAAGACAGTATTATACCAGGGGATATCGGCATTACACAGTTCGTTGATGTAAATAAGAAAGAGTATCGGTCCGAGTACTGTACCCTGTGGGACTCCGTGGATGACCTTTTGTTCAGAGCTGTAATCGTAACCAATTTTTGTTTTTTGGAATCTCATATTTAAGTAATTTTCTAATAAAGACAAACATTTTCCTTTTATTCCATTTTCATGCAAGCGTTTAATAAGTACATTATGGTTAACTGTGTCGAATGCTTTCTTTAAGTCCAAAAATATTGAAAGTGTTTTCTTTCCTCTGTCTAGTTCCTCATGTACGTGTTTGGTAAGCATATACAATGTATCATCAGTGCCCAAGTTAGCTCTAAATCCGAATTGATTTTTAGATAGAATGTTGTGCTTTTGTAAGTAATGTATTAATCGCTTTTTAATGAGCTTCTCAAATATTTTTGCGATTTGTGAAATGAGTGCAATAGGTCTATAATTATTAGTTAAGTGTCGTGCACCACCTTTGTGTATTGGTGTTATACTAGAGATTTTGAGTACATTTGGGAATATAGCTTTCTCTAGTGAAAGATTAAAAATATACCTAATTGGTTTAGCTATGTGCCGCTTAATTTGTTTAAGGGTTTCTACGCAAATATTATCAGGTCCTACAGCTGTGTAAGTTTTTTAGTTCATTTATCATTGAAATTACTTCCTCTTCTGTAATACAGTTAAATTCCGTCAGGTTTGCCATGTTTGTATTAGTACTACTTGAATCCGTAGGTGAGTCTGTTACTGTATTGTTGGTCATAGACATACTAGAAAGAAGGTCTGTCGCAATGTTTGTGAAGTATCTGTTAAATATATCAGGCATTTTGTGACTGTCTGTAACAAATTCATTATTATGTTCAATTTTATTGATAGATATACATTCTTTCCTCTTCCTTGATGCTATTTCATTTATTATTTTCCAAGTTCTTTTCGGATCATTCTTTGCCTTAGTTAGTTCATTATTATAATATTCTTGTTTACATTTCTTAATTAATAAATTCAACATATTTCGATAAGTAATAAAACTCTGTCTAATCTGTGATGAAACGGACATGTTATTCAACTGACAGAATTTTTCATGTTTTTTTAATTCAATAAATAATTTATTTCGGTGATGTATAGACACAATTATGCCGCGAGTAATCCAGGGTTGTATTTTCTTGTGTTTACTTTTGGGTAGAGTTTTTACAATTTTACAAGAGTTAGTATGCTCATTGAGTACATGATAAAATTGATTTAATGCATCATTGGGATCATGGGAAGAGAAAACATTATGCCATGATTCTACCGAAATTAAAGATTTGAGCTTAGAATAATCGACTTTTATACGTTTATTGTTACTAGAGTTACAAACGTCGTCACTCGTAATATAACTATGACCATAGAAAGTCGGGAGGTGGTCGGTTATGTCAATTGACACTACGGCTGCCTTAGGT
This sequence comes from Molanna angustata, assembly GCA_963576475.1. Lineage (NCBI taxonomy): Eukaryota > Metazoa > Arthropoda > Insecta > Trichoptera > Molannidae > Molanna > Molanna angustata. The sequence continues at coordinate 24,949,816 of OY754988.1, read as the reverse complement.
AAAAACGAATCTTTGGATTTTATTTTATTTTATTTTATTTTATTTATTTAGGTAAAATATACAGGATTAAACCTACAATTATTTTACACGATTAATCATAAAAAAATAATTACATCAAATTTGTATAACATTTCAAATTTCAAAGTATAAAAATTAAAACAATCCAAAAGCATAATATGGTCTAAGCACGAATCAATGTTCCTCAAGTTTGGTCTAGTTGTAGTGTTAATAAAAGAAGTGAATCCCTCAGAATATAATTGATTCAGGTAGTTATTTTCTTCTGCATTTAGAACTTTTTCATTTAAAATATTAATATTAATATCACCGGTGAAAATTATGTTATTACAATTTTTAGATTTTACATGTGGAATTAGTGATGTAGCAAGTTCTTTTATGTATTCCTTAACGCACAAAGATGGTGAGCGGTATATAGCAACCATGCAGTATTTTTTGTTATTATGTTTATAGTTAATTAAAATGCAGTTTGAGAACATCAAATTTGGCATTTCATATGTAAAATCCGTAATCGTATTATCATTATAGAAAATAGTTATGCCGTCATGTGACGTATGTCTACATGTACGAGAAAGAACAGAATATCCTGGAATACAATACGGAATGTCCATACGCATTTGCGTTTCTGTCAGTATAATTAAATCAATTCCAAAAGATATTGTGCCCAAAAGTATGCAAAATTCATCAAAATGTTTATTGATGCTTCTAATGTTCATGTTTATGATTGCGAAATCTGTTTGAGTAAATAAACTGTTTACGTCTTCAATTTTTTGGCAAGAAGTCCGGTCATGTTCCATATCCTGGTCATCGTGAATAGTTGGGCTTCCCCTTGGTGATGTTCATACTGTTATCGAGTCGGGATATCACCGACGTCTCTGACCACTATCACATTGGAGTCTTCACTCTTCTTTATGTAGATATTTCCATATCTGGTCCAGATGTACTTATATCCATGAGCCTTAGTTGATTTAGCCAACCAAAGGAGGTGTTTATTAAATGTAGTGAGTTTTTCGTTGATGTAAACGTTTCCAATTGCCTTGCAGCAGCCGATGTCTAGAGCCGTGAAATTTCCATTATTTTTTTTATATAACAAGACTCTATCTTTTACTTCCTTTGAACTGAATTTAATGGTGACGATTTTTTTTTGAGAGTGCGTATATAAAGATGTCTCAATAGACTCGTTTTTTAGTATGTCTTCACAATCAATATGCTTAAAAAGGGATTTTAGCATCGGTTGCAAATCATGTTTGTCATTAAATGGGAGTCCTTGAATTTCTACTGATGAGGCCATGGATGTTTGTTCTAGTTTGTTAATAGTTTGTTTGAGAACTCTGTTCTCTTTTTGGAGGGTTTCAATTTTGGATTCTGTTTTTTCCTGTTTGGCTTGGATCTCCAAGAAGTTATTTTCCCACATATCAGATTTTTTGTTGGATTCAACTAAATTATTCGTACAGGTTTCCATTTTTTTCTTTAAATCCATTAATTCCTCTCTCTGCTTCTCTAGCATGTTATCAAAGGACTTCCTCATTTCAATCAGTTCATTTTGTACAGAATTCAATAGCTTAATGACATTGATACCAGAAACAGTCTCAGATTCAGATATATCAGCCTTTTTTGGAGTAACAATTTTACACTTTTGACACTTCCATTTAAGTTTGTTCATCCTCAGCATTTGTTTAAACTTACTTTCGCTGAATCCCACACATAAATAATGGAACTTGCTTTGGCATTTCGAACATATGATAGCATCGTCACTTTTTATGTCTTTAACACAGGTGTAGCAATTCATGTTAAGAAGCAACAGTTAAACAATGACCAATGAAAATAATGTAATATATATTTTTATATATATAGATTCCTTTTTGAAATTAATACAATGGAATGCATTATTTTTTTTTTGTATTATTGTTCTAATATTACAATGGAATTTATTACATCACTATACGAAGCCTGTTCTGAGGTTATACTAACAATAATTACGCAATATTTTTTTGCTACATACTTTAAAAAAAAATAATAGTAGGTGTTGTCAATACTGTAATTTTCATTCCGAAACATTCCAAAAATATTCAAATGCGTTATATGTATTAATTGCCACTTAATTTTGGTGACAGTCACTCGGTGTGTATAGTTTTCGCCAAATACCTTGAACCTGACGTCTGGGTGCACAGAGCGCAAATTTGTACATTTTTGCTTTGTTGGTACACGTGCAAATCGCCCCCCTTCTCGGCTAAACGGCTATAGATATTTGGCTAGAAAATTTATACCAAGAAATTTTGCTTATGTCATGTCTATAGATTTATTGGTCTGTGGTTTCAACCTTCAAAATCAGTTGACGTTCGACTATGTGCACCGTATTGCGTGTCACTTTTTCTCTTACCTTTGCAACAATACATTTATGGTTATCTAGGAGACAGCAGCTTTTAGGATTCCATTATAATCTTACAAAGAAGCTCACTACGTAGGATTGGGGAGGGTTTGCAATCTGCTCAGGAAAATATTAATTCGGATCTAAAAAGACCCGGGTTATTAGAAGGTGGAACTATAGAATTCGGAAGATCGTTCCACAGCCGGACTGCTGTGTTAATAAAAGAGTTGGAGAAGCGACTGGTTCGTGTATATTGAAGGTTTACTGTGAACGGGTGTTGAGATTGAGTAAAACTAATGACCCTTTTGTGAATGGGTGGAAGATTAAGATTAGATGATCGAGTACTGATTTATACATTTTTAAGATATCATAAGAACGTATTGAGATCATGCCATGAGTACTGAACTGTACTAGATGAACAAGTAACTCGTTTAACGAAACTATATTCCCAAATCTTCGAATTCTTATTTATTTATTTATTTAATATTGCTTCTCGGGCAACTAACAGGTACTATGTCAAATATTACTTTAACACGCACCCAATAACAAGTTGCCACATTCTAGAGACTTACGATATTAATCGTCTCACAGATCCAGACTGAAAACACAATTAAAAACTGTGTCTCCACCGGGAATCGAACCCGGGACCTTTGGATCAGCAGTCAGATACACAACCAACTGAGCCACGAAGGCCGACATGTGATTACCGAGATCAACCATACAAACCGTGTAGGAATCACTTCCTAAATTATACCTATATTGCCGACCTCGATGCGCACACCAGACCCTACATTATCAGTCGTTAACTTATATAACCAAGAAGAATAGAATTTAGGTATTTGCATTTAATAAAAGAAGGTCATACTAACAATATTGTTTAAAAATCTATGGTCTTCAGTGCAAACATAGGTTTAATTATATCACTCTAGAACGAGTGCGATGCTTGCGTGGTATGTGGCTTGATTATTCAATTCACAGAAGATGGGCATCAATTTCGCAGTGACTGAAGTGATTTCAATAGATATTTGTACACAGTTAAGTTATTACGGTTATATTCTTCTTCTTCTTCGATGGCGCTACAGCCCAAATCGAGCCTTGGCCTCCCTCAGCAATCGCCTCCAACGTCCAATTACGGTTAGATATATACGTTTATATATATTTTTTTTGTATTTACAAATTGATGTGTTATTCTTTTCTTTCTTTATCTTTTTTTTGTTATTTATACTTTTTTTTCTCTTTATTATTCTTTTTTATTTGCATGTATACCTAATTTTTAAATGATCTGTATATGAATTGATTTGTATCGCATCGCACCACCCCTGCAAAAAAAATTAAATAAAATCTTATTATTTTGAACTAAAATAAAATCTTATTATTATTATAAATAAAAAAATAACTAAACCCAACGGGATCCATAGTTGAAAACCTCTGTTATGCGTACATTACGCAATCTCTACATATAAAGGGAGCAATTTGATCACGTAATTGTGATAGTAAGGGATAAGTTTTTAATTTGTGGCGAGGGAAACGTTATGTAAACATTATTACTTCGTCAGATTTTTCGAGATTTTCATTAATTTTCCGCGTCCCCATCGTAGAGTAGGTTGTGCTTCTTTCTCCCTTTTTTATTTATTCAACATTTTTTTAATGAGTTTTCTGCACCAGCCGACAATTAACCCCCGCCCTCTCAGACAGCCGATACACTCGTCCTCATTGCCAGGCGGCTCCGACTATAGCCCCACTCTTCTCCTGGTATATTGAACCATGCTGCTTACCATGAAATGAGGATACTGGAGTAATTAGTAACATCTGCATAGAAACAGATTATTTCAGTGATCCTTTTTCCATAACACTGGAATATCAAGAGGCTATAATTGGCTAAACAGTATATTTTGAAAATAATTTCCCCAGTACCCTCAAAAGATACGTCTTTGAAATATGGAACAGTTTGTATGTACGTCTTTATGTACGTCTTTGCATAAGTTTTTTTTTAACAGATTTTTAATTATCTCAATAGAGACGAAGTTGGAATATTTACTGTAGGAGAACCGGGAAATCAAGGCAACTACAGGGCTTACGACCTGTCATCGGCTGGTTTACGTGATCACTTTATGCGCTTGCGCAACGTTCACCAATTATGCCTTTTAATGAGATCCCTATCAATTCAATTTTGAAAGTTCTATATATTGTAATACTGAAATTCTTTTCGCTTGAAAATAAGGAATTTTTACTACAGCCATCTATGGGTGAAATTAATTCTCTCAATATTCTCAATTTTCATTCTCTCAATAATTATTCTCAATAATTCATTCTCTCAATAGATGGCGTTCCAACAAAATAAATAAAAATAATAAGATTGTTGTTCATAATTTCACCCATAGATGGCTGTAGTAAAAATTCCTTATTTTCAAGCGAAAAGAATTTCAGTATTACAATATATAGAACTTTCAAAATTGAATTGATTGAATAGTTTTTTAGAAATTTAAGATCAATGTCGAAAATTGGGGTATGCTTATTATTATCCTACAAGAATATATACAGAACATAATTAAAAAGTTAAGGTAAGTATATTTTTCTTTATGAATATCCAAATTAACTAGGTTATTTTTTTCAAAATGATTCGTTTTGTAGTAATGATGTAAATTCAAATTGAAAAAAAAGGTACGTTGGCAGCAGTCATCCTCTTAAATACAAACATATTTCCATATTCCCAGATATGTTGTGGAAACTATCTCGCCAACTGCGGGGACCAATGCATAAACTAAAATGCGCTTAAAGATCTATGGAAAAGCAAATATTCCTAGGCCTAAGTCTAGCACAAACAGTTTGTGGTCTGCACATTTGTATCAAAAACGACCTCAGCTATGCGAGCTAGGCTAAACTAACTTAGCTTAGCTTTTGGTCTGCGACCGGCTTAAGGGACAGAATTAGAAATGAGGAAATCAAACGCCAAACAGAAGTTGTCTATTATTATGGATCGAGTTGCAAAACTTAAATGGCAATGGGCGGGTCATGTTGCAAGGCAGGGGGCTACTCATGACTAGGGTTACCAGATGAAAAAATCAAAAGTCCGGAGAAAAGGCCTGATTTCCATGGAAAAGTCCTGAGATTTTATGCGTTGTGGGCAAACATTTTCAAGACAATAGATATTTCACAATAAACAGAGATACTGCGTATTTGTCAATATATAATATTTGCAATTACAGCCCAGAATTGCAATTACATGGGGACTCAGTGGTCGAAAGAAAGATACCGACTAAACGTGTCTTCACATCTAGCTATACTTTTAGTTTAATATGATTTGAAGAGTTTAACATGTGAGGCATTTTATAAATCGATCATTAAAGAAAAAAACCTTACTTAAAAAGGTATCTTCACATATTAAGTAGGTACGATAAAACTGATTAAGTTCCTACTTGGAAAATTACCAAAGGAAGATTATTTAAGTTTGTGTAGCATTTAATTAAAGAGATCTTTAAAATGTAAGCTGTGTTTTATTGAAAATCCTGAGATATCATGAGATTTGCAAAATCCGGCCGCGATCCTGAGAAAAGTCGAAAAATCCTGAAATCTCAGGATAAATCCTGAGATATGGTAACCCTACTCATGACACGTTCTTAGCTTGCCTTAATCTTAAAAATGTATAAGTCAGCACTCGAACATAACCCCATCTTAAAAATTTGTTAATATCAACATTTAATGTGAAATTGTCATTAATTGTTGTATAAATTAATAATATTATTCAATTAATTTAACCTCAAAGATTGCTAAAGTCTGAAGCTGATCTTAATTTTACTTAAATCAACGTCATGAGTAGCCCTGCAGGTAGGGGACAGATGAGCACCCAGAATTCTTAATGGAGAACCATGGGATACAAAAAGGAGAATAGGCCGGCCTCAGAAAAAGAGGGCCGATGATATTGACCTCGTCCTGATAATATCAAGATACTCGTCGTAGTGTAGCTTGGAGGGTAGATGATCCAGAGGTCGCTCACAGACCCGTTGGAGTGACCTTGTTAAGTCCGCCACAGGATCTTAAATCTCAGAAGGCCTTTGATCTGTCCAAGGTCGTCTTACATGTGAGCAGAATTCGTTGAGGGATCGAACGTAGCTACCATCCTCTGTACATCCATCCACGAAGGATCACCGTCACAGTTAAAAATCGAAATAACAACGATAGATTTTTATAACGTTAATTAAAAATAACATTCCAATTAAAATGGCGGCAATAACAAAAGACCATTTAGATGGAACAAAATGTATATTTTTTAATCCCGGTAAAAACATAAAACTTCATTTTACGAATGGGTAACAATCGATAAAATTACACCTTGGATTACCAATCATAATCCGAGGGAATGGACAAAATAACCCAATAAAAAAAATCTTACGTAAAATTTTGACTTGTCAATAGTAATCTTTATACATATAATTCTTCTGTACGTGTGTAGTGTGTAGTCACTGAACTCTTCCTAAACGGCTGAACCGATTTTGATGAAATTTTTTGTGTGTGTTTGTGTGAGTCCCTGAATGTTTTAGATTTACAAAATGGAATTTTAACAAATTAAATTTAAAGATATAACTTTGTATTAACCACGTTTTTTGGTTGAAACGATGCGACCGGTTTCGGAACTAACCGTTCCCTCATCAGGCTAACTTTCAAGTTGAAAGTTAGCCTGATGAGGGAACGGTTAGTTCCGAAACCGGTCGCATCGTTTCAACCAAAAAACGTGGTTAATACAAAGTTATATCTTTAAATTTAATTTGTTAAATATGAACCACAAAGTTAACATTCAAACATTTGAAAATATTGGAATTTTAACCATTAATATAACAAAAGGAAAATAAATAATATTTTTTATAATCATGTGGCGCTAATGTCGAATTGGTAAAAGTTCTTTTCGTTCTGTTTCGGTATTATTCATATTTCAATTATAATATACATGTGCATGGAATTTTAAATTCTATTCACTGTTTCGTTATTATTTATTTATTTATTTATTTAATTATATTTACGGCTTGAAAGCCTATTTACAGTACATAACACCATATTATTAACAGTACGTAACACCAGTGGTAGACATAATTATTCAGAGAATGGCTCTCACGAAACATAACACACTGTCTAGTGGATTTAGCCGGAACATTTAAGTTTATGAGTTTAAGGAGTTCGGGACAGTCTATAGCATGGTTCAATATTTTGTGTAAGAAGGAAAGGTCAAAAACCTTTCTTCTAACGTCAAGATTTAAAAGTTTAAATTCTAGCATTAGATCTGATTCATCTTTCAATTCGTTCGTTTCCGTGTCCAAACCATCTATGGTGTATTATATAACCTCAAAGTGTTTAGCAGCTCATCGAATAAGAAAATAAGACTCAGCGACTTCATATGTTATATATATATATATATATATATATATATATATATATATATATATATATATATATATATATATATATATATATATATATATATATATATATATATATATATATATATATATATATATATATATATATATATATATATATATATATATATATATATATATATATATATATATATATATATATATATATATATATATATATATATATATATATATATATATATATATATATATATATATATATATATATATATATATATATATATATATATATATATATATATATATATATATATATATATATATATATATATATATATATATATATATATATATATATATATATATATATATATATATATATATATATATATATATATATATATATATATATATATATATATATATATATATATATATATATATATATATATATATATATATATATATATATATATATATATATATATATATATATATATATATATATATATATATATATATATATATATATATATATTTTTGTTTCACAAATAGTTCGGGCAGTACAACGTCAGTCGGTTCCGCTTGTATTTTATAAAGCGCCATTTAGTGACACAAGATAACTCCGAGAGCGCTCTAGCTTATTAGCAAATTTTGTTGGCTCAAAGAAACAAAGAATTCTTTGGTAATTTACCGAAATTGTCTATAGGAAGGTACTCTGAGCTCCACTTATGTCAGGGGAAACTGCTATCATAATAAGCCGCCTCATTGACTCTGTCACATTTTTTTCAAATCTTTAAGTTGGGGAAATTAAAAAAAAATATCAGGAACTTTAGAATACCGTTTGAGGGTTTTCGTCGCAATGAGCGCAACGAACAGATCGGACGAAGCGCATCAGATTTTAGTATTCTTTGTAATATAGGAATTCGTGCGCGAGCATCGGATCGTTGCTAGGAGACAAATATCCGATCCGTACGCTGCGCCTATGTGGACCACTAAGCTTAAAATGGGAAATTACTACAAAGGTTAAGGTTTTTTGAAAGGAGTTTATTTGTTTATCTTTTTACACATAATGTCAACATATTGCACATTGGCGGGTTTATTTTTTCAATTTCAATTTCTCCCTTCCAACTAGATTTAAAGTGTGACAAAATAGGTAGGTACAACAAAAGCAGAATGATGGCGATAAATAAAAAAATAATTAAAATACCTAACACTAAGATGCAAATTATGAACAGTTTGGGAAAGGAAAGGAAATCTGGATCAAGAGTTTAAGAAAATATTCCTTCTATGGTTAATAGAGTTGGACGTAGGTAATGGTGAGTTAGGCGATGCAATATTTAGTTTGACGTTATAGTGAGTTAGGCGACGCAATATTGATTTAACGTAATAGTGAGTTAGGCGATGCAATATTGAGTTAGACGTAATAGTGAGTTAGGCGATGCAATATTGAGTTAGACGTAATAGTGAGTTAGGCGATGCAATATTTAGTTTGGCGTAATAGTGAGTTAGGCGTCGCAATATTGAGTTAAACGTAATAGTGAATAATGCGACGGAATTCTAATTCTTGAATGGAAAAAATCTCATTATCATGTTTTACATCGCCCTTTTTGTAGAGTTCTCCGAACCAAATATCTACTTCTTGTGTCACAGCTCCTCCACAGTTCTCAGACCGTACCATTCCCGGATGTTTCGCAGCCAGGAAAGCTGCCTTCTTCCGATCCCTCTACGACCCTCAATCTTCCCCTTCATCTTCTTCTTCTTCAGCCTGTTTTTTTTCCATTCTTGGACATAGGCCTCCTCCTTGATCCTCCACAACTCCCTGTCTTAGGTACACTGCATCCATCTCCCTCCGGCACATTTCTTGATGTCATCAGACCACCTTGTCTTGGGTCTGCCGACACCTCTTCGGTTTGTTGTCGGTCGCCATTCTACGATCTTTTGGGTCCATCGTGAATCCTGGAATCAGGCAATATGCCCAGCCCAGCTCCACTTAAGACCAGCGACCCTTCATGATGAGCTGTCATGACATATGCGGTGGAGACAAGAGCCGACGCGACCAGAACCAAAAACCTCCTACGAACATCGGAAATTAAGGTTTTAAGGGCTATCACAGGGAAGACGCTTAGGGACAGAATTCGCAATGACGACATTAGGCGGACCTGTGGACATCATACGATGGAGTAGAGCTAGGAGAAGATTTTGGAGGGACCATGTCAACAGGATGGACGCATCTCGAATCCCATCAATCCCACCAGGGCATCGCCTCCCCGGAAGGCCACCGAAGAGGTGGAGGGATAGCTGGACCTCAGCTTCACAGGAATAGCTTTCTCGAAAAAACAGATCTACGATCTAATATAAGAAGTAGAAGAAGTGTCCCTCGTTAGATAGGCGAGTACCTACCACCTACCCGTGTTGGGGGTCTTTATTATATAATTGTATTATGATGTTTTTTTTATATAAAAGCTGTTATGTTTTCGAATAAAATAAAAGAAATGTCACATGTGTCATTTAAATTAACGCAATTTAACATTTTTATGTATATGACGTACGACATATCTCTCTATCTAAACCATTGTGTGAGAGGAATAAATTAAAATATATATAACAATAATAATTTAACCCCATACATTTACGTTTTATTGTGCGACAAGATTGTTCGTAAAACGAGATTATGGCCATGTGACAAATTAACCCTTAAAATTAAATAATTCAAGTTGTAAAATATTTTAAGCCCAATAAAACATCTCGGCGCGGCGTTAGACGGGCCCCGTTTTGAATTACACCCATATTTTTATTAATAGATAACTTGATTTAGTATCCGAACTTCTCCCGGCCATTTTCTATACTTAATAATATTTTATAATTTTGTATACAAATTAAAATCATTTTAATTGAAACTTACCTCAGTATGAAATGAAATTTAAAAAGACTTTGTATAAACATACTATGTACAACTGTACATATTTGGAAATTTACTGCCTCACTAGACAAGTCCGTTCTGAGACAGTACTTTTTCAATTTGGCCTAAGGTTACATGTTTTTGAATGCAAAATAATTAAACATAAACAGAAAAGAAAAATAATCAGTATAATATAACGTGATCTCTCAGTTATTTTAGCCAATATAATTGTAACGGGAATGATGGATGGCACCAAGCTGTGGTAGAGATTCTCAGGTTATGAAGGCACAGCGCAGTGAACTACATATGTAAGGATATTTAACAGGACATGAGCAGATTGTATTCTACCATTTGTTTTCAGCCAGTCAATTACCAGTTTGAAGTTTGTTTCGTCGCGTGAGATACATATTGTGTTCTATGTCAGGTAATATTTTATTGTAAAGTCTAGGAGCAAGAAAGGAGTAATGTCGCTGGGCAAAAGTCGTCCTTATTAGATAAATTCACTTATATTTCAAGCGTCCAAGCAAGGCTATGGAATAGTAATTTTAAGGTTTTTTTTGTTTACACAGTGGAAGTTTATGATTATAAATAATAAAAACTCTTATAAAATGAAACACAGTTAAATTCCACAATGAGTATTTGATCGCCTAAGGGCTTTCGCCAGTTTCAGCTGACATCCTCAGGGACACAATATAAATTATATATAAATTGTGCCTCTGAGAATATCAGCTGATACTGGTGAAAGCGCTTAGGCGATTAAATACTCAATTGTAGAATTTAACTGTGTTTCTATTTATAAGTGTTTTTACAGTTTATACTATGGAATAGTCTTAAGAGGCTATAGTAGACTATATAGTAAATTTTGAAAATCATTTCCCCAGTACCACATCTATATTCTATTGCATGAGTTTTTTGAAATATGAATTTGTTTTATACTTTTCTTGTAAAATTAGTTTTAGTATAACCCTTTTTTATTTTTTTATTGTATGTAACTAAAAAACTACAAGGCCATACTAAAAAATTTAAACTATATTTAGTACCCGGTAATAGAGCGTGATTAATTAAAGAGCTTACTTATAAACCGTGACTATCTTTATTACACCTTTATTTAGAAGACGTCAAGTTAGGACGGGTCGAGGGGGTGTTTAGCGCGTCATACCAAAATTTTCAAAATGGCGAATCTTTCACATATTTGAGATTGACAGAAAATGTTCACACTTATAACGTTTTCCTTGTTATTCTTCGTCGCAATCGTGTTTGAAGTACCTCAAAGCGGTACAACGCGGTGTTTGTTTTCATTTTTGATGTCACTTAGCGTAAATAATCGAAAGATTACATTCGTTTATCTATTTTTTGACATCTGTGAAGCCAATTAAGACCGTTAGCAAATAGCCTATCATGGTAACGTAATAATATAAATAACTTCAAAATGACTTGGGCGTCTTTTCTCAAACTCTTCACCTGAAAGTTGTGGAAGAAAAGTTTCTTAAATATATGTACATATTGAAAATTACAATTCTTCGACATTATTATGTTATAAATTACCTACATAAGACGATGTAGCAACATTATTGGGGTGACAAAATGTATAGAAATTAGTGGGACTATTTCGTTTTAACGTCTTTTTATATGTACATTTTGAAAATTACAATTCTTCGACATTATTATGTTATAAATTACCTACATAAGACGATGTAGCAACATTATTGGGGTGACAAAATGTATAGAAATTAGTGGGACTAATTCGTTTTACCGTCTTTTTAAAATTAATTCATCAAGCGGTATTTTAAATTGTTTTTACAGTAGGTACTTAATAATATACCTCACTACTACTATCCTACATAATATAGATCACTTAATGAGAGCACAATGCCACTACGTTGGAAGCAAGCATTTGTTTCACCTGTTTTCAAGTCTGACGACAAGGCGGATGTAAAAAATTATAGACCGATTTCCAAACTATGCATTTTCAGTAAAATATTCGAAAAAATAATATATGACCAATTGTTCCCAGCCTTTTGAATTCCAACCAGCATGGCTTTGTAAGTGGTCGCTCTACTGTTACCAATCTTGTATCTTTTCTTGAATTTCTCCACGAAAAAATGGATGCAATCTACACTGACTATAGTAAGGCGTTTGATAAGGTTGTTCATAGCACATTGCTTGAAAAACTTTATCGAATCGGTATTCACGGTGACTTGTATAGATGGTTTTCTTCTTACATCTCCAATAGAAGTCAGGCTGTGGTAGTCGGTGGATTTAAGTCAAGTTGGGTTCGTGTTTCTTCAGGTGTTCCTCAGGGTTCCTTGTTGGGGCCTCTGCTTTTTAATATTTATATAAATGATATTTCAAATTGCTTTCTGTTCTCTCATGTTTTACTTTTTGCCGATGACATGAAAATTTTCGCTTGTGTGAAAAGTGTTGAGGATTGTCAGAACATTCAAAATGATCTAAATCGCCTTGACCTATATTGTAAACACCATAACCTGAAGATCAATACTGATAAATGCTTTGCTATCCGGTTCACCAGAAACCGGAATATTGTTAATTATTCTAATAAACTTAACAACCATCCTATTACTATAACCACTGAAATTAAAGACCTAGGCATCAAGTTGGATGGTAAATTACTCCTGGACAAGCACATAGATAATATCACCTCCAAAGCATCCAAAATGCTGGGATATGTTCTCCGTTTGTGCAGACAATTTAATAATATCTCTACCTTTAAAACTCTGTACTTCGCATATGTTCGTAGCATTGTTGAATACGCATCTCAAGTCTGGTCTCCCTCATATGCCATATACAAGATCAGAGTTGAAAGGCTGCAAAAGAAATTTCTCAGATATCTTGACTTTCGTGCGCACAGAGACCACATTAGTTTCTCTGATTCCTTAATTCATTACAAAATTACATCACTCGAGAGCCGCAGAACTATAGCAGATGTTATATTTTTATTCAAAATTGCAAACTCAACGGTTGACTGCCCTGATCTGCTAGAACGCTTGACTCTGAGAGTGCCAACAAGACTGACTAGACTGACTGACCTACTTTACCTCCCCATTGGTAACACTAATGCCAGACAGAATTCTTTCATATACCGCACTTCCCATTTTTATAACTCCAACATTAGTGATGCAGACCTTTTTAACTCCCCATTGATTATGGTAAAGAATAGATTATTAAGTACTCTAATATAATCGTAGATACTCATGCTGATAAGTTGGGTTCATCACATAAAGGTTCACACACATCCTCATACACTCCCACACACATCCACACATACACATACTCACACACACACACACACACACACTCCCCACTCACATGTCACATATCTGATTATTTACTGTTTTCTTTTTTTCTCCTAACACTTAATTCGCCCCTTTAACTTAATTCATACATTGAGACATGTGAGGTAAATCATAATATGAGTTTTTAGTGGTCGATGCTTCCCCCCACTCCCCTCCCTACCTCTCTCCTTTCCCATCCTGTCTTCATAATTATTAATAAATGTGTATGTACTTAATATATTTAGAATACTATAATTGGCAACATAAAAATTATCTCCGTATATTTGTATAAATCTTTATGGTATTGCTGTTGTATTCTATAAAATAAAAAAAAATAAATCAATTCAGCTATCGAATTTTCTACAAACAATTAAGTTTTGTTTCGACACAACATGGTTACAATACACTTTACAAAATGTAGCGGATATGTATGTTTATGTATGCAATACATTATGTATATGTATGTAATACAAACACATAACAAATCAGAAAGGAGTGAAAGAATACATTAGCATATAAAAAGCTTCACTTCTACATCAACATACATACATATTATGTGCCACCAAACAAAGTTAATAGAAACTTTTATACATTATACATAAAGTTTCACATACCCTCCATGGCAGAATGCTCTGATGTGGAAGATTAGTTTAACAAAATGTATTTCATCGTGACACACTTTAAAATTTACAAGAAACTAGCGGTCCCGACAGACGTTGTCCTGCCCGCTATTAGCTGGTTAAGCAAACATAAAAATAGCCACAAACCTTCACGGCATATCCCACGAAGTGAGGTAATCTGCGACGGGTGTGCGGGTGAGCATTAACTTATAAAAGAAAGCACGGTACACGCGTGCATACTCCCACATCTCGCATCGTGCATGTCTCGCCTCACCCGAAAATCATGAGAATAGAAAAGAGTAGAACCACTATTCTAAAGCGGTACCTCACAGCAAATTTGTCACTATTAATAATTATTCTATTTCATTTTAATAAAAAAAATGTTCTCATTATTACAATAATAATAATAACAAGATTTTTTTCTAGTCTGTGCAGGGGGTGTGCAATTACTACACAAACCATATTTTTTACATATAAAATATACATTTAACCCTTTCTTAACCGAATTACGAAAAAAAGATATGTTTCATAATAAATGGGCAAAATATGTGATTATAAAGAGATTTGGATAATTTTTATATATTTTTTACCTTTTTCGGAAATTTTAACGATTCCAATATTGTCATCAATCATATATAAAACTATATATACTTTTCATAAAATAAAAAATCTTTCATTTTTAATTATTATTAGAGATTGAAGGAAATATAATTACGTAATTAAAAAAAACTATAAGCATGCTAGAAAACAAAAAAAAACTCACATTTATTAAATTTTGAATAACCGTGTTTAGCAAGAAAATCACATTTCACAATAACCGAGTTTTCAACTGTCAAAATGCGGTCACTAAAGAAGTTTCCGTCATTCTCAGTATTGTAAGCGATCAAAAATATTTTGATTAATAATTTAGAAGAGAAATAACACAGCTGATAATAATTTTCATTGAGATATACGTAAAATACATTAATAATGAATTGGAATCATCGGTTAATTAAGAAAGGGTTAACATTATTTTTATTTTATTTTTATTTTTATATGTAGTATTGGATACAACAGCTATTTAAGTTTTACATTACAAAAGAAAGAACAAAACAATATTATGATTTACTACGCCAATTACTGAATCCATCTATTTACAATTTGAAGTATTATTATATGAGGTACAGATTGAAAGTGGAAAAAAAAATCGCCATGTTGAATAGGAATTAAAGGGTATTAAAGGAAAGGAAGGAAAGGGAAGTTTTTTTTATCTTTTTTTTACCATGTCTATTGTATATTTACCTACATTACCAAGTGGGTATATAAAATTAACTTACTTTTGTTTTTTACTCGATTTCAGGTGACAACCATCACAATCAAATAGCCTGTCCCATGACATGTATTTTAGAAGGTTGTAGCTCAAAAATTGATACTTTGGATAAGTTTTTTCTTAAATAAATTCGGGCTCAAATAAAAGGGATCCATGTCTAAACAGTCGTTATTGTAAATTCTGCAAACTCTGTTTATAAATGAATTTTGATGATAATTTGTTCTTGATGACTCTATGTAAAATAAGTGTGGGTTACGTTGGTCTCTGATCGGGCAATGAAATGGCAAAGCACTCAAAAGATATGCACTATCGACATTGTTGTTTAAAATTTGTATATAAGTAACAGATATCTATAATTTGTCTTCGATTTTCCAAGGTATTTATTTTGTAGTGCTGTAGGGCCTGTTTATAATTATAGAAGAAGAAAAATCCTTAACACAATATAGATTATAGCCTACACAAAAAGTGAAAAAAATAATTACAAATGGTTTTTTTACACAATAGATAAAAGAGTATTATATAATATATACACATACACACATACGTCCACAAATTTTTACAAGAAATAGCAACAAATACTTTTTTTTTATTTATTTATTGAAAACTTATGAAAAATTAATATTAAATACACATTTTATGTAGTCAATTTATTATTATTATCGTATTTGATCCAACACTTCTTCCTATCTTTGGGACAGTCTCGGACATTGGTGCCCCTGTACAGTCTTTATGGTCGATTTGGGGTTATTCCATATTCTCTCACGGTATGCGATGATTCGATGTCTGAGGACTATTTGACATCGCCCCTACGCAAACATACGGTTTTGTACGGGGTAATTTTTTTTTCCGAGAACTCATCTGGACTTAAGCATCAAGAGTAAAAAGAAGAATATTTTATTTATTTAACTAGTTGCATGTAACTCATGAGATCCAACTGTCGATAACGATAGTATGTATAGTTGAAGAATAAGTACCAAACTATAATCTCATAAATACAAATTATTTAATTTTTTAAGATATTTGGTTTTCTATACAACACATGTACCTAGGTATGTATGTCAAGATAGGATAGTATGGAAGTCAGTCCTTTGATCCTACCCGGAAAATGAAAACAGCATGATGGTATGTATGTATGTTTGGAGATTAGTATTAAACAATTAAGTCTTCTTAGATATTGTGTGTAGGCGACTACCATACAAATTGTATGAAGCAATGTCGTCACTAAATTCAATTTTTATAAAAATTGTTAAAAAAAATTTGAGATGTACTAATACAATGTTAATACTTTTTATAGAAAATTAAATTATCTAGTTGGGGTGTTTCGGCTTTTTTCGATATTTTAAAAAAATTGGAAATATAGACAGTTAAACCCATAAATTTATCATAAAAAAAAAAATTCTTAATAAAAAATGTTTGAGAAACCCTGGAATTTTTTTTAAAAAACTGATTTGAGATTTTGTATTTGTCTATGTTTCTATCAATTTTCAGCGTTCTAGCTTTTATGATTTCTGAGATATATGGAAAAATAAACCAAAATTTCAAAAGTTGATAACCCCTGACTGAAACAAAAATTCACAATTCTGAGTATAAAAATTTTGTAGGCCAATAGTTGTTTATATATTCTGAAAATTTGAGCTCTGTAAATTCACACACACACAGACACACAAAACTCACATAAAATGTTCTTTTCTGAATTCTGAGTAAATCGATGTATCGGAACATATATGCTGCGAGGCCTCTAGTTGGTGTTATTAGCATGCAAAAAGTCCACTACGCCATACAAAATGTTCCTTCGTACACGCATCTTGAATTTATACTGCCTCTTCCTTCAATAGAATTTCATTCTCTTGAACGAATCGACAGTTGGATTACTATTACTGCATAAAAAATAAGCTTCGGCCAAAATCTGACTTTTGATCCAACTCTTCTCTGAAAACTCTTCTCTGAATATGTTTACAAGAATTGTAATACAGTGTATGGCGCTCAGTTGTCATCGCCTACCCCGATAAGGACAACGCGTGATGATATGTATGAATGTATTGAAATATACGTATATCTGTCAAATGACAATATTTCTAAGAATTTCTTCAGGACCCTAATGGCGTGAGTTTTCAGACATAAATATGAAGAATGTAAATTTTATTGTTAAGAACGCAACCAGTTCCCTTTTCAAACACGATACCAAACGAAATCGTTAAAATTCGTCCGTGTCTCAGCTCCTCTCACTCGCACAAACTCCATTTAGACCGGTGTGACAGAGGAACCATATTCGTGTGGGACGAAGTCAGGCGACAATCTTTCGGCTCCAAGTGAATTCGAACTTTACCGATCTACTCCTAAATCCAACTACAGACCGTCATAAATCCATTTAGCAACAACATACTCTCAAATTGTACAAAGTGCAAATAAGTCTTTATAAAACAACGCAGTCTAATGACCAATTGTGATTTTATTCTGACCAATGCAGCATTTGTGTCTGAATTCCGCTGCGTTGATTCTATAATTAACTATAACAGTCAGGTGGGTGGAAACTGCCAGACCGTGCATCAACTCTTATTCGAAATGGCTGAAAATAAATATGTACCATTTTGAGTTTAATTAATTCCATCAATTTGTTACTCATCACAACACCCTATAACCTACCACCCACCACCCTCCATCACTCGTCCACAAATCACCAGGGGCCTATTCAACCGACATCTATCTGTCAATGTCCGAAGTGAAATAACCTCAACAATCGTATTGAACTCATTTATAGTTAATGAGAATATTATGCTTTTCCTGCCCTAGACCAAGATGATAGGTATATCGCTGTTCAATATTGCATTAGATTTTTTTGCATTAGATATCGCGTTTGTTGGAAAACAACGCTCAGTATTGACGTCAAATCCCTTGTAAAAAAAACTTCAACCCCAGCGCATTGCAATTTCATACAACATTTTGTCATCTTGGATAGGACCCCTTCTCCATGTTTATATATTTTTTTTATTCATACCATAACTGCTTGCTCCACAGTGTGGGTTTACTAACGACAAGTGTGCATTACCTGTTTTTCTACCACCGCCACCCGTTCTGACTATGGGAACTAATAACGGCCCCTCGCATAAATCTGAAAGTGCACATAAAGGACATAAAAAGAACCAGGAGAACTCTAAAACATCGTAGACACTGCACTTACTGTGCCGAAGAGAGCTAATTATAAGTGAAGCTAGGAGTGAACCGAATTTTTGACAAAAAGTCTTCAAAGCCCTGAAGTTTCTCTTAGTGGCTACAAGGTCCGCATGTCCAATTGGTCCAAAGAAATTCCCTCGGACATCGTTGTATGTAGAGTTCTCGTCGGTAAGTTAACACCAAGTGCATTTGTTTGCGGAGTGCATTTGCATATGTGCACGGAGTGTACGGGTATGTATTACCTAATAAAAGGAAGGATGACACAAACCATTGTCAAACATATAAAATAATCATAATGAGTTTAATAAATTTAGCAACAAATATAAATAAACCAATGCAATTACAATATAAATGAAATATCTAAAAAACATTGCATACAATAAGCAAATAAAAAAAGTCTTGTATTTTTTTATATAAAATATTTTTATAGTTGCAGTAGGTGCCTCGAGTTCCTGGTTCTCCTATAATATTTCCGACTTCGTCTCTATTGAGATGTTGAAAATTTGTCATGAAATGTTTTAAATAAAAGACGTTCGTCCACCATTCAATTTCTGAATTTGTTACAACAAATTATTACTTACCTACATGTGCATCTAATGGGTCGATAGTCTTCAACGAAAATGTTTCAAGTATGAGGGAGTAAGATAAAGAGATAGTTGCTGACCGCTGTCAAGAGACGCATATTTTGGCCACATATTCCGTGGTGATAAATATCTGTGATATATTGATGTTGCGCCTTGTATCAGGCAATCTGTATAGCGATTTACGAGATTAAACGAACAGGTGATTAGGCAATCTTCGTTAGTAAGGATTTGAATATATAGTTATGTCTGGGGTTAGACCGGGTGGATTGATCGGGGATTTGATCAATGATAGTGCTCTCACGTTGTGGTGCATATATATAAACTAATTATTATACTTCACTCTTGTATATATCTTTTTACTGTAATTATAATAAATTGTGTTAAGTTAAACGCGTGTGTTAATTTACTAAATCTGGTATATCTAAAGTATCAGATATCACAATATGCCTTTCTACAACTTATAGTGGAGGGGAAGATAAAAGGAAGACAGAGGATGGGGCGTAAAAGAATATAGTGGCATAAAAATCTCAGGCAGTGGTTCGAGTTTCCGGATGCGGCGTCACTAATAAGGTTGCGGCGCAAGAAGAAAAAGAAGAAGTGGCAAATATATATGGCTGGAGATAAGAAAAATCCATCAAATTATAGGCCAATTTCACTGCTAAATATTTTAACTAAAGTTTTAGAAAATCTAGTGAAAATCCAACTTGTGGAATATTTTGATAAAAACAAAATTTTATCTGAAAACCAATACGGATTCAGAAAAAATAGGGGAGTGCATGATGCAGTTTTAAATGTAACAAATACGGTATTGAAAGCCGTTGATTCAAATAAAAATTGTACCTATAGCAGTTTCTGATCTGCTACACAGCGTTTATTGGTAACGTTTTTGCCTACACGGGTGTTAAACGGTTGTGTAACTTTTACAACACTTTTATTAGTAAGACTAACATCGGTGTTCATCTATGTAGGTACTGAATTAATTAGTTGGATTAATAGTAAACATTTTTGTTTTCAAAAATAATACATTGGTAACTTTATGGGAAATATAAATCATAATGTTGATTATTTTTGTTAGGTAGATGGATAATTTATTATTCTACCCAAAAATGTTCATAATAATAATAATATTCGTCTGCGCGTTCTTTTGACGGAAAAATTTTCAATTTCCACTCTTCAATATGTTATTATTGTCTATGGGTGAAGACATAAAGAAAACAGGCTCCCTGTTTACCTATTGCAAGCCGATCGGTACAAAAAATGTTTCTGTGATATATCTTCATGTCGACGGAGATTCCCGAATGCGAAGTCGGATGCATTCGTATATTGAATGAGCGGTGAGGCATTTTTTTGCCTAGGCCTATAGAGTAAATACCGTACGTCGTGTAACTATTGTTTGTGTTATATTTGCGTGCATAATTTCGAGAACCGTATGGAAGGTTATTAGGTTGCTGGAAGGGAGGAATGCACTGCAAATATTGTTCTGGGAGGCATCGAAATTAAGCAGGTGAAAGAGTTTGTATATCTGGGAAGCAGAATATCTCAAGACGGACGTTCAACAGCAGACATCAAAAGCAGAATCCACCAAGCAAGAGTCGCCTTCAACAAAAGATCAACAATTTTTGAATCCCCTAACATTTCCATCAAAATTAGGAAAAATTTGATCAAGTCTCTTGTCTGGAGTGTACTGCTATATGGCTGTGAAACATGGACCATCAGCCAACGCGAAACGGGACGTCTGTCGGCGTTTGAGATGTGGTGCTACAGACGCATGGCTAAAGTTCACTGGTCAGAACACATCAGCAACGACGAGGTACTAAGTAGGGTTGGAGAGACAAGGCAAATTATGAAAAGAATTGCCCAACAGAGAACAACTTGGATAGGCCACAACATCCGGCACCCAGGCCTGCTTCTTACCATCATCGAAGGAATGATTGATGGGGTTAATTGTAGAGGTCGCCCCAGAAATAATTATATAGACCAGATAATCGGTGACGTGCGCTGTAGCAGTTACAAAGAGATGAAGAGACTGGCGGACGATAGAGTTAAGTGGAAAGATCGAGTGTTTGGTGCAGACCAATCTTAGGATTGTGACCCAGAAGAAAGATTAATTTTTGTATATTGTATTTTATATGTGTATGTAAATAAGGTCAACTTGAATAATATTCTAGACTTGATAATCACATACACAACAGTTTCCATGCGCTTGAATGAGTATGCGCATATTGCGCATAATCAAAGCAGAATCGCGCTTATCGCTTATACAATTAAATGTACCGAAATTTTAAAAATTGTTTTCGCACCGATTCAATCACAACATTAACAAGTATGGATAGAGAAAATTTAATTTCGAAATATGGTTTGTGCTTGATTTAAATTATCGGAAACTAAGTTTATTTTATTTTTCGCATCTAAAGAATAAACCAGGGGGGCAATTTGGTCGAATCGGTGAAACAAAACCCTCACGATTACCCATATCATGGATATAATTATTATATGGAGTTCTACAATATCTTAAGATGTCATAGAACTCCATATGATAATTATATCCATGATATGGATAATCACGAGGGTTTCGATTTCGCCGGTTGGACCAGACTTGCACCCTTGGCATGAAAAAATGAAATGAAATTTTCACATTCCTTGCATATTATTACTATATTCACTACATACATCATGCATACATACATCATGACAAAAATTAATAAAAAATAGTACCACCTCAGAACAGACCTAGGTCTAGTGAGGTGATATATTCCATGTAATTTGTAAGTGTTTATAATGTAATACCAATTTGTTATATATATAATGTTAAAATTAATATGTGATAATTTGTAATTTTTCTGGAAAATAAAAAAAAAATATGCACACTTTCAGCACATAAAAGATTCATTTTTCCACGAATCAAAGGATATTTCTCTAGGGTAATTTATGCTGAATTTTAAAATTGTGTGATGAACATTCACTAGAGAAATGTTGGAAATAGGTAGGTACTTGTAGTTTTTTTAAGAAACACGCTGTTTTGCATATTTAACAAATTTGAGTGTTTTATTTATTTTATTTTTATTTTATTTTATTTTATAGAATACAATAGCATTACAATAAAGATTTATACAGATATACAGAGATAATTTTTATATTGCCAATTATAGTATTCTAAATATATTAAGTACATACACATTTATTAACAATTATGAAGACAGGATGGGAAAGGAGAGAGGTAGGAAGGGGAGTGGGGGGAAGCATTGACCACTAGAAACTCATATTATGATTTGCCTCACGTGTCTCAATGTATGAAGAATAGTAAATTAAAATTAAGTTAAAGTTAATGTTAAAGGGGCACAATTAAAAAGTTAAAGATGTGCACAATAAAACAGAGCACAGATTAAACATCCGACAAATTCACAATTTTTTTTTGAATACATAAAAACATATCCAACTCCGGAACGCTCAAACAATTTCTATTGTACCCAGTACAAGCTCTATTAATATAAGAATTTAGCATATAGTTAGTTTTAGAAGGTTCTATATAAAAGAGAGACTGGTTTCTATTTCTCCTAAGTGGACAGTGAAAACGGAGTGTGCTTAGAAGGGGTGCGCTGTCGATCAGACCGTTAATAATTTTATATAGAAAACAAATATCATGGATTGATCTGCGTGTCTCCAGTAGTTTTATGTTGTGGTGTTTAAGAGCTTGAGGATAGTTAGAGAAATGTAGTCTATTACGAAAATTTAATTGCTTTATATATATTTTTTTGAAGATTTTCTATTGCGTTAATATGTGTTTCATAGTTTGGATTCCATACAACCGATCCAAATTCCAGTAAGCTTCTTATAAATGAATTAAATAATATAGGTACGCAGGGTGTCAGAGTTATGAAAAGGTTTCGTGTTTCGAAATATGAATCCGAGGGTTTTATATGCTTTATGTTTGATATCGAATGATGGACAAATCAAAATACCTTTGATTCCCGCCAAAATCCTTCCACAACTGCTTCCTTCCCCCTAGCGGTCAAAACCGAAAGGATGAACACTCGCAAAAACGTCGTCTCGATACATCAGTCAAATTCGTCGCTCGAAAAACGTCGTCTCAATGTAATCAGTCAAATTCGTCGCTCGAATAATATCGTCTCGTTTCGTCGCTTTATTCAAATCATCATCGTTTTATATACATTCAAATTCGTCGCTTGAATAAAATCGTCTCGTTTCGTCGATCTTTACATGTCATCATCGTTTTATAATAAACATCATCATCATCATCGTATGTGTTATTGTGTTATCGTGTTGTACTTTTGTTTTGTTATATGTGAGAGAAGAGGACTCGAGGAGTATCGTAACAAGAGAACGAGATCAAAGGTTAGTACCGCTCCTTGGTCATATCCCATCCAACACACATTACAGATAAACAATTCAATTCATAAATTTCGATATACAGTCCATTATTTATTTAGCCCGATGTGCAATTGGCGCTAACATTTTGATCCATACGATCCGGATTTTTGAACTTTTTTTGTCTTACAAATCGCATTTTTAAATCTTTTTGTCTTAAAAATTGCATTTTAACATTGGTTATTCGTCAGATATATTGTATTTTTGGCATTCTGTCATAAAATATTCATTATCAACCGTAATTATTAATTTTGCATTATTTCAACATTGAATTGGTTACTTGTATTGTGTGTAAAATACCTATTTCTCTCCAAATTTGCCATCATTCGATCGATATTGTTCAATCAAAACAAGTAGGTATTTTGTAAATTTTCGTTGTAACATTTCAACATAAATTCATAGGATTGTTCGTACTTCAGTCGATTTCGTACAGTCGTAAATTTGCGAACATTTCGTCTGTCAGTTGAGTCAGCTGTTCGATAGCTCGCGGCCATTTTGTTTTATTGTTTACATTTTTTCGATGACAGTTGATATTTCGGTATAGTTTATTCGATTTGAAATAATAAAACATCGCATTTAATTATAAATTAAATATATTTACATTCTATTTTACAATGGCTATCATTAGATACAGATTAGCACGTTTAGACCTGCAAAGTGTTTTTAATTGTGCATTTAAAGCGCAGACATCTGATGAATTGGATGACAGGTTAACATTGCAATCGAGATTCAAGGAAATTGAATCAATTAAAGACAATTTTGTGCAAAACCATATCGCGTTAGAGTCTTCTAAGAAAGATGATGTTGATTTGAAAACTCATCAGGAAAATTATGTTGAATTTATGGAAACTTTTCATAAAATTAATGTCATTTATTCGAAGATTTTTCCTATAGTAGAATCTAATATATCTAGCGAATATGCACCATATAATCGAAATGTTTGTTTACCCAAACTCAATTTGGTATCATTTTCGGGAAAATACACAGAGTGGATGAACTTTATAAGTACATTCAATTCATTAATTCACAATGATAAAAGTTTACAACATGTACAAAAATTTCATTATCTGCTGAGTACTTTGACAGGTGAAGCATTAAATGTAGTAAGGCATCTACCTATTTCTGAAGATAATTATGTAATTGCATATCAACTTTTACAAAAAAGATTCGAAAACAAAAGACTCATAGCAGACATTCACATGGAAAACATTCTATCGTGTTCATTAAAATCTCGTAATGAATTGAGTGCGTTTATAGGCACCATCAAAGAAAATATATTAGCATTACAGGCATTAAAATTTCCAACAAAGGAATGGTCATTTATTTTATTACACATCATACTTCGCAAATTACCTATCGATATTAGAACAATTTTTGAAACCTCTCATCATCGAGAGGAGATCCCATCATTTGAACAATTAATAGAATTTCTGGAAATACAATGTCGGGCTAAAGAAAACGCCTGTCATATTGCTAGTGAAAATATCAATAAACATTCAAAACCCAAATCATACAATTCGTTCTTGTCCAATACGGACAATAATATACAGCGTGTGAAATGTGTCGTTTGTAATGAATTGCATTCATTATTTCAATGTTCTAAATTTCTTTCTATGTCACCTAAAGAAAGATACTCTGTCGTCAAGGAGAATCGTATTTGTTTGAATTGCTTGTCCAAATCTCATTTGTTGAAAAATTGTTCATCTCGCTCTTGTAAATTATGTTCATCAAAACATCACACATTGCTTCATTTTACATCAACTAATAAAATAGTGAATCCATCGTCAAATGATAACGCACCTAACCACGATGTCGTTGTCAATTCAGATTCTGTTTTCTCGGCTAAGGCAGCGATCGTAGACAGAATGGTGTATACCAATCATAGTAATTGTAGTATTTTGCTATCGACAGCTATTGCAGAAGTCAGGGATAAGACAGGGAGATATCAGAAGGTTCGTGTACTTTTGGATAGCGCGAGTCAAGCGAATTTTATTTCGGAAAATTGCGCCACTCGCTTAGGATTTAAATATGTTAAAAAAAACATTCCAATTCGTGGTATCTGTCAGATGCAATCAATGGCCAACAAAGGTGTAGTCGAAGGCCAGGTGCGAGCAGTTGGTTCACGTGAACCACTGTTTGATATAGAAATGATAGTTTTATCCAATATTTGCAGTAACATGCCTAGTCAAAAAATCAATTTTAGTCATTGGGAACATGTTGAAAATTTAAAATTAGCGGATCCAGAATTTTATGCCCCTGGACCCGTGGATATATTACTTGGAGCAGCCGTTTTTCCTCTGTTATTGAAGTCAGGAAAAATAGTTGGAGAGAAAAATGAGCCTACAGCCTTAAATACAGCATTCGGTTGGATTTTAATGGGAAATATAGATGTAAATTCGTCCAAGGTTCTTAATACATTTTTTACATCATCGGAACGTAGCATTGAGAACTCGCTCAGTCGTTTTTGGGAAATAGAAGAGCCTCCACAGATCGTATCCCCATTACAATCGCCAAATGATATTCGCTGCGAAGATATCTTTCAGAAAGAACATCGTCGGGATAGCTCTGGAAGATATATTGTGCCGTTACCGCTCGTAGAAAATGCTCAGGAATTAGGTTCAACACATGACATTGCACTATCTCGTCTTCATCATCTAGAACGTAGATTAGCTCGTAATCTCAAACTTAAGGAATTGTACGTACAATTTATGAGAGAATACGAAGCTTTGGGTCACATGACAGAATCAACCTCTGTAGACATGAAGTCAGTCAAATATTTCGTCCCTCATCATTGCGTATTTAAGGAACATAGCTCATCAACAAAACTTCGTGTAGTGTTTGACGCAAGTTCTCGTTCTTCGTCTCAAGTATCCTTAAATGACATACTTCTGTGCGGACCAAAGTTGCAAACAAATATCGTAGATCTGATGTGCAGATTCCGAATTCATCCTATAGTTTTCACTGCAGATATTTTCAAAATGTTTAGGCAAATATTGATTCTTCCAGAATATACATCATATCAACATATATTGTGGCGGGAGAGTGTCGATCTGCCTGTCAAGCAATATACTTTGGAAACTGTTACATATGGCACAGCATCTGCCCCTTATTTAGCACAGCGTTCACTCCGACAACTCGCCCAGGATGAAGGTGTCAAATATCCCGAAGCAGCTATCATTTTAAATGAAAACACATATATCGATGACATTCTGGCTGGCGCAGACACCATTACGCATGCTCAAAAGTTGCAACAGGACTTAAGGAATTTGGTATGTCTTGGAGGCTTTACGTTACGTAAATGGTACAGTAATTGTGTCGAGGTTTTGTCTGATATTCCTGTTGAAGATCGCGAAACACCAATTTCTCTTGATTTTGACCAAAGTCAAACAATTAAGGTATTAGGTATTTATTGGGATGCTGCGAACGATTCATTTTCATATTATTTCACCAAGATGGAAAACAAATATACCAAAAGATCTATATTGTCCAATATTTCGAAAATATATGATCCTGTGGCGACTGCGCCAATTGCGCCGCGCAGTGCTTCGCTGCGCTGAGTACTTCGGCAGGCGCCATCTTGCCCTGCGCCGTATTCACAGCCGTCTCCTATTTAAGGGGAAGCACAGCGCGCCCACTTCATTCCCGTCATCCAGACCTCGAAGCTAGGCATCACGCTGCCCGACCGCTCATCGCTGTTCAAATTGTCCGCGTTTCAAATTTACATTTATATTCATTAAATAATAACTCGACATTTCTGTACCAAGTAATATTAGTAAACATCAATTGTAATCATCAACTTGATAAATAAAAGAGTAAGTTAAATTTCCTGTTATATCTTTCAATCTGTCTACCATTCCTACCTGAGTAATATTTGGTAATAATATTTAATCTATTGTACACGGTATCACAGTTGCTTGGTCGATCAATCTGTGGCTCAGCTGTCGGGACTATCCGAACAGACCGCCACCAGGTTCGAACCAAGCGGTTGAGATATCATTTGGGTTGTATGTAGCTAAAGGCGGACAAACAGGTAATACCTACACGTCCAACTGACCGACCTTACCACCTCAATTACAGGCTTGCATATCAGCTCACGCTGGTATGCAATCGCTTCTAACCAAGTGACCACTCTGGCACTTTGGTAAGCTCTACATACCACAAAACCAAAGAACCCCAAAACTGGTGACCCGAACGTGTCTGAACATACCTTCTAAACAGTCCCAAAACTGGTGACTCCCGATCGTGTCTCTGAACACCCACCAGTCCAAAACTGGTGACCACCGAACGTGTCTCAGAACACACACATACCTTCAGAAACTGGTAAGATTCCGAAATCGTTTAAAAACTCAGGTACTTTTATTTTGTGCTAATAATTTTATATATGTTATATTGTGGTAATTGACTGGTAGCCATTGCGCGACAACCAAGTATTGTGTAACGTAAAATCAGTAGCTATATTAAACAGAACGATTATACGTGTTCATTAATATAATACTTAACATTTTTATAACACGACAGAAATAAAAAGATTTAATGGGAAATAGGTATTAAGCAATGAGGTCTGGATGAAGCGAATCTGAACGGGTAACTTTTAAAAAAATATATTTTAAAATTTGTGTATAACTTAAACCCGCAAATTACGCAAACCCCGTTCATTCGCGTTTGTAAAAAAGCGTAATTTAAATATAAAAAATCGACGCAATATAAAAAAAACATTCATATAAGTAGAACTAAGTTAAGGCATATAAATATATATATGCAAAATTATCCAATGATAATATATTATTTTAAAAATTTAATTATTAAAAACGATCATACGCAAATCCCACATAACTAAACATATTTACAACTGTTTTTAATATATATGTAATATTTAATATGTACCTTGTATTTTTTTCATGACTGACGAGACGCAAAAATAATACAGAGGAAACAAATTTTAAAAAAAACTACCTAAAAACCAAAATAACAAGGGAATAAAGAGGAGAAAATAAATAAATACATACAAGGATGAAGGTATAAAAATCTAAAGCAAAAAGCCAGAGAACCAAAACGCCGAATAGAGGTATAAAAATTATAATATTACTAAAGTCATTCTAAAAGCCTAAAGTCATTATAAATATTTTAATTTGTTCAAAATTGATAAAACGTAAAAAACATAAAAACTAAAAATAAATTTCATAACATATTTTATTTTTGCTAAATAATGTAATAAGTAAAAATTAGAAAATTATTTATAAAAATTATAATAATAAAACCGTTACCATAAAAACTGAAAATTAGAAACATATAGATAAATAATCGGTATATTCGTAAAATGCATATTCTTATGTAAAAATTCAAAACACAAATATATACTTTATATTTAAAAATATTATATCGCGTCGTCAAACGGTCGAAATACTTTCACTTATTTACAAGCAAAAAAAAAACAAAGGTAAACGAACTCTAAACAAAAGAATCGCCGCATGAACCCGAATAAACCCGCTGAAACCGCGATAAGGTAATAAAACGAAGTCAACGACCTTAGGAGCCGATGAACTCGGTCACAGAAACCCCGAGCAAATAACAATTTAAAAGAGTACTAAAATATTAAATAATAATATACCTCACTTTATCGAATAAATTAACAACGCAAAGCAAAAATATAATAAATTAAAAACTAAAATAAAACATTTTCTAAATATACTTACGGGAATAAAAAATTATATACAATTACAATTATTTAAAATTATGTAAAATAAACTACATACGCAAACGAACATTATAAAATATTTTTAAAATAATTTTTGTATAAATAATATTTTGAAAATAAAATAAACTAATAGTCATAACATATAAACAGAAATAAATAAAAATAATATAAAATATTTACAAAATATTATACTTAAATAAACACAAATAAATAAAAATTTACAAAAAGGGAATAATGAAATAAAAAGACATTGATAAAAACTTATCGAATAATTTAAAAATAATATTTCAAAATAATTTTTCGATTTTTTTTTTTTTTTAAAAAAAAAACTTAGAATTTTAAAATTATAACATTTTTGCATAAAATACTTAACTAAATAAACATGTCAATGGACAAAGCAACAAACAGAGAACAAGACAATAACGATGACGGACACCAAGAGTACAGAACAGAAATATATTCAACCAATTTAAAACTACCAAGTGTGTGGAGACAGAAAATACACCTATGGTTCTACACAATAGAAGCCCAATTTGCCAACGCACGCATAACTAAGGACGAATCAAAGTACCACCATGTGCTGGCAGCCTTGGACGCAGAGACGATGTCATGCGTTGCGGATGTCATCCAAAACCCACCAAGCATAGAGAAATACAAGAACTTAAAATCAACATTATTAAATCGACTCCAAGAATCAGAAGAAAAACGACTAACGCAACTTTTACACGGAATTCAATTGGGTGACCAATCACCATCAGAACTGCTACGAAAGATGAAGAACCTAGCCGGACCAACATTGAACAACAACAGTCTCATCAAAAGGCTGTGGCTAGAAAAACTACCACACAGGGTGCAAGAAATAATATCTGCAATAACAACGGATGATGTTTTGGTACTCGCCACCACTGCGGACCGGATAATGGAGGTTAACTGTAGAACAGAAGTACTCGCAGTAAACTCAACTCCAACTTCAAGCAACCCCTGCTCAAATAACGAACAAAATACAATAAATATCTTACTAGGAATGCAACATCAAATACAGAATTTAACAGAAAAAATACAAGGATTGGAATTACAACAAAGACAATCACGCCCATGCTTTAGAAATCAACAAAGGGATCGTTCGAGATCGCGATCATATAATAGAAACCGCTTTGACTACAGAAATAACAACAATTACCGGCATTCAAATAAAAATCAAAATTTCAAAAGTAAATATAACACGTATCAACAAAATTATAATAACGAAAACAATCAGAAAAAACAAGATGTATGTAGGTATCACCAAAAATTCGGAACAGAAGCACATAAATGCCAGCAGCCGTGCACATTCAATCAGCCGGAAAACTTATAATGCGGCAGGTGTGCGAGACAACACCGTCGCATATAAAGCACCGTCTCTTCATACAAGACATAGCCAGTGGCGTGCAATATCTCGTAGACACAGGCTCTGAAATTAGCATAATACCAAAGTATTATAAAAATGACAAATCAATAATATCTACGGACAACATCATCACACCAATATATGCAGCCAATGGAACGTCAATACCAACATATGGCCACAAAATAATACACTTGAACCTCGGTTTACGCAGAAACCACAAATGGAAGTTTGTTATAGCCGACGTAACCAAACCAATCATCGGAGCAGACTTCCTAACGAACTACGATATTCTAGTCGACTTAAAAAGAAGAAGTTTAATTGATAGAACAACGGGCATCACCAGCAAAGGATGTATCTACAAAACGAGCGTCACAAATATCGCTACGGTGCAAGCAACATCAAAATTTCAAGCAATAATACGAAAATACCCGTGCCTGACAAGGGCACACATGTCACAAATAGAGCCAAAACATGATGTAACTCACCATATACAAACAAAAGGTCCTCCAGTAACCACAAAAGCAAGAAGACTCAATCCAATACAACTCGAAATAGCTAAAAAAGAATTCGCATACATGATAGAACAAGGCATATGCAGACCGTCGAAAAGCAACTGGTCCAGCCCACTTCATATGGTAAAGAAGACCGACGGAAGTTACAGAATGTGCGGAGACTACAGGCGTTTAAATTCCATAACAAAGCCCGATAAATACCCAATACCACAACTGCAAGACTTTTCGCACAAGTTACATGGAAAAACCATATTCAGCAAAGTGGATCTCGCAAGAGCCTATAATCAAGTAAAGATGGAAGAAAAAGATATACCTAAAACTGCGATTTTAACCACATTTGGATTATTCGAATTTACGCGAATGCAACCAGGATTATCAAACGCCGCTCAGAGCTTCCAACGTTACCTACACACAATTACAAGGGATTTAGAATTTGTATTCACATATATAGATGACATCCTGGTCGCATCAAACAACCTTCAAGACCACGAAAAACATCTGAATACATTGTTCAAGAGACTCGCTGAGAATGGCCTAATTATTAATCAAGAAAAATGCCAGCTAGGAGTAGAGGAAGTAAAATTTCTAGGATACAAAATCAACAAAAATGGGAGTAAACCTCTCGCAGAAAAAGTAAAAGCCATTACACAGTTAGAACCACCTAAAGAAGCAAAAGGATTAAGAAGATATATGGGAATGTTAAATTTCTATAGGAAATTCCTACCAAACGCAGCGGACACCCAGAAACCATTATTTGAGCAACTAAAAGGCTACGCAAAGAGCGACAAGAGAAAAATAGTATGGACAGAAGAGCTACTACACGCATTCGAGAAATGTAAGAAAGACTTAGCTCAAGCTGCACTACTTGTGCACGTAAACCCATCCGCTGAAATAACAATCATGGTCGACGCATCGAACAACGCCATGGGCGCAGCTCTACAACAGAAAAAAAAGACACCTGGCAACCAATATCATTTTTTTCAAAAAAATTTAACGACGCGCAGCTAAAATATAGCACCTACGACAGGGAACTGACCGCTATATACGAAGCAGTAAAGTATTTTCGATCACAAATAGAAGGAAGACAATTTTCAATAACAACAGATCACAAACCATTAATATTCGCATTTTCGAAAAATAAACTAAACTCCCCGCGTCAAGAAAGACAGTTAGATTACATAAGCCAATTTACAACAGACGTGAGGCATATTAAGGGCGAAGAAAACACAGTCGCAGACACACTATCACGGATAGAAGAAATAGAAATAACACCCAGCATTAATTACGAAAAAATGGCAGAAAAACAAAGTAACGATAACGAATTAAAATACCTACAAGAAAAATCGTCTCTACAATTAAAAAAAATAATAATACCCGGCACCAAACAAACGTTATGGTGCGACGTTACTAATAACGCATTACGCCCATATGTACCGGCCGACATGAGAGCCTACATAATTAAAACAATACACGCGATAAGCCACACAGGAGCAAAGGCAACAAGCAAGATAATAAAGCATAGATACGTATGGCCAAATATCGACAAATCAGTGAAAAATGTCGTAGACGCATGCATACAATGTCAAGCAACGAAAATTCACAGGCATACGATAACACCGTTAAAAGACTATCAGCATACCGACGGAAGATTCAAGAATATTCACCTGGATTTAGTAGGCCCGCTACAGCCTTCAAAAGAATACACATACCTGCTCACCATAATAGACAGATATACAAGATGGCCCGAAGCAATCCCGCTTAAAAACATAACCGCCGAAACAGTCGCAGACGCCTTAATGTACAACTGGATAGCAAGATTCGGCGTCCCAACATCAATAACCACCGACCAGGGCCGGCAGTTTGAAAGTGCCTTATTTAGCGGCCTAACAAGAAAAATGGGGATCACACACCACCGAACCACAGCCTATCACCCACAATGCAACGGAATGATAGAGAGGTGGCATCGCACATTAAAAAGCTCCATCATGGCAGCCGACAATACCTCATGGACGTCATCACTACCGCTGATACTCCTGGGGTTACGATCCGTAACCAAAGAAGGCTCAAATCACACACCCGCAGAAATGACATATGGAGCTACGTTAAGACTCCCGGGGGACTTCTTCGAAGAAACCACTCCGGAAGAACCAGACACGTACGGACAAAAACTACAAGAAATAATGTCAAAAATGCGACCCATACCAATCAGCAGACATTGTACAAGACAGACTTTTGTACACAAGCAACTTAAAAACAGTAAATACGTCTTTCTCAGACACGACGCCGTAAAACGCCCACTTCAGAAGCCCTACGACGGACCATACCTGGTACGAGACAGAGACGATAAAACAGCCATCATCATAATCAACGGAAAAGAAAAAAAAGTCTCTCTAGATCGCCTAAAACCAGCATTCAACATAAATGAAGGAATGGAACACTATGAAGACAACACCGAGCATCAACCGAATACCACTGAGGAACACATAAGGATGTCCAGCCAACACACACAGGACGACACTCCTTCATCCAGCCCAGTATCGGAGCAACCACACACCACAACAAGAGCAGGAAGAAAGGTCTACTTCCCACAACGATTTACAAGCGTCAGATATTTTTAAAAGATAAGTAACTTCATACCTTGTACTAAAACAAATTTATACTTATAATATGATTAACTTTATATATGTATAGATTAAGTTGTATTTAAATAATTACATAACTGTGTATTAGAAAAGATTACCTTGTACTAAAACAAATTTATACTTATAATATGATTAACTTTATATATGTATAGATTAAGCTGTATTTAAATAATTACATTACTGTGTATTAGAAAAGACTACTTTGCATATAGAAATTGATAACATAAGATGTACATAGCGGTTCAAAAGAAAACCCTATACCAATAACATAACAAATCAAATGCTTTAAAAAAATTTTTTTTATCTTTCACAGAACGCAATGTAAGGACTCTGAACTTCGAGGAGGGGTCGTGTTTCGTCTAAGCGACTGCCAGCGGGGTCTGTGGCGACTGCGCCAATTGCGCCAATTGCGCCGCGCAGTGCTTCGCTGCGCTGAGTACTTCGGCAGGCGCCATCTTGCCCTGCGCCGTATTCACAGCCGTCTCCTATTTAAGGGGAAGCACAGCGCGCCCACTTCATTCCCGTCATCCAGACCTCGAAGCTAGGCATCACGCTGCCCGACCGCTCATCGCTGTTCAAATTGTCCGCGTTTCAAATTTACATTTATATTCATTAAATAATAACTCGACATTTCTGTACCAAGTAATATTAGTAAACATCAATTGTAATCATCAACTTGATAAATAAAAGAGTAAGTTAAATTTCCTGTTATATCTTTCAATCTGTCTACCATTCCTACCTGAGTAATATTTGGTAATAATATTTAATCTATTGTACACGGTATCACAGTTGCTTGGTCGATCAATCTGTGGCTCAGCTGTCGGGACTATCCGAACAGACCGCCACCAGGTTCGAACCAAGCGGTTGAGATATCATTTGGGTTGTATGTAGCTAAAGGCGGACAAACAGGTAATACCTACACGTCCAACTGACCGACCTTACCACCTCAATTACAGGCTTGCATATCAGCTCACGCTGGTATGC
Organism: Molanna angustata; assembly: GCA_963576475.1. Taxonomy (NCBI): domain Eukaryota; kingdom Metazoa; phylum Arthropoda; class Insecta; order Trichoptera; family Molannidae; genus Molanna; species Molanna angustata. The sequence continues at coordinate 24,914,579 of OY754988.1, read as the reverse complement.
AATCGCTTCTAACCAAGTGACCACTCTGGCACTTTGGTAAGCTCTACATACCACAAAACCAAAGAACCCCAAAATCCTATCGGATTTTTGAGTCCAGTTCTGCTATTCGTAAAATGTTTGTTACAAGAGTTATGGAAACTCACACTCGCGTGGGACGATGAAGTGCCTAATTACATTCAGAAACAATGGAGATTGGTCCTTTCATCTTTATCTCTGTTGTCAAATATTAAAATTCCTCGTTTTTTCGGAATTACTAAACCTATGGAGTACCAACTTGTAGGTTTTTGTGATGGGTCTGAAAAAGGATATGGTGGTGTTGTCTATCTTCGTTCGTTTGATTCTGATTCAAATACAATCGTTCGTTTGTCAATAGCTAAATCGAGAGTAGCGCCGGTAAAATCTCTATCAATCCCTTGTCTCGAACTTTCTGATGCTCTCTTATTATCTAACATTTTGAAATATTTACTTAACACTTTAGGTAATAAAATTTATATTCAAAAAATATTCGCCTTTACTGATTCAACAATCGTACTCGTAATCGTAGTAATCGTAATCGTAGCGTGGCTGAATACACCTCCATATATGCTAAAAACATTTGTATGTTATCATGTTACTAAAATCATAGAAACACTCATGAACAGATTGTCACGCTGGCAACTTTTGAAAAAACTGACACAACACTTCTGGAATCGTTGGCGAAGGGAGTACCTTCACACCCTTCAACGACGCAGTAAATGGACATCTAGTTCAGCCAATTTGAGCATTGGTGATTTAGTGCTCATTGAAGATTCGCAATCGCCACCTATGCAATGGCCACTAGGACGTATTACAGAATGTTTTCCATGTTCTGATAATATCCTTCGTGTCATGAATGTTCGCACCTCGAAAGGCATTCTCAAGCGTCCTACTATCGTTAAACTATACAAATCGCCTGTATAGACATATATATACATATTTTGTCGTGTTGTTTCGTTTATGTTCATTTATTCATTCACTTTCGTTAATCGTACATACATCATTCATCATCGTTATCTATTTTGTTGTATGGTGCATATTATAGCTTGGGTATATTCTATATCGTTGGAGATAATACCTTCTCATCCAGTATTGCTTGTGTTGATTGCGGTTCATACAATGTCATTCATTTTGTCATTTATTTCTTATTGTCGTGAGTCAACTTTCATTTATCGTTGTTTTGAGGAAAGCCTATATTTCCTCAAGGCTGGGAGGATGTTTGATATCGAATGATGGACAAATCAAAATACCTTTGATTCCCGCCAAAATCCTTCCACAACTGCTTCCTTCCCCCTAGCGGTCAAAACCGAAAGGATGAACACTCGCAAAAACGTCGTCTCGATACATCAGTCAAATTCGTCGCTCGAAAAACGTCGTCTCAATGTAATCAGTCAAATTCGTCGCTCGAATAATATCGTCTCGTTTCGTCGCTTTATTCAAATCATCATCGTTTTATATACATTCAAATTCGTCGCTTGAATAAAATCGTCTCGTTTCGTCGATCTTTACATGTCATCATCGTTTTATAATAAACATCATCATCATCATCGTATGTGTTATTGTGTTATCGTGTTGTACTTTTGTTTTGTTATATGTGAGAGAAGAGGACTCGAGGAGTATCGTAACAAGAGAACGAGATCAAAGGTTAGTACCGCTCCTTGGTCATATCCCATCCAACACACATTACAGATAAACAATTCAATTCATAAATTTCGATATACAGTCCATTATTTATTTAGCCCGATTAGCAATCGGCGCTAACACTTTAGTTATTATGTATTCAATATGATTAGTGAAATATGCCCCTTTAAAATAAGTATGCCAATTATACCACATTCTGATTTAACGCTGTTCTACTTTATTAATTACCTATGCAATTAATTGAAAAATTATAATAACATTCTGTTATAAAAGAAAAAATATCATTGCAGGTAATTATTTAGCTCTATAAATAAATTATGAGATAGAAAAATATGGCGTTCGGATCATCTGCCTACCCCGCGAGTAAAATATCGCGAGAACATAAGAGTATTGTACAATTTAGGCCGAAAACACAGTGACAGGTCCTTAAATGATAGCAGTGCAGTATCGTTTCAGTCATAGAATAATAATAGTATAGAACACTCTTTAGCCTGCAGTAAACGCGACTGCTTTATGTTGACTAATTTGGTCAACATTTTGCTACGAGCATTCAGTAATCATTTGGCCGTCTGCGTGATACGTTCTCCAAAAAGAGATTTTTTTAACTGCTTGAAAAATTATTTACGCAGTCATAACGAGTAGTACTATACGAACAATGTCTACCAGCAGAGTCATACATACATATATTGACACGAGCCGGCCAATAAAACGGCTTCACTTTTTCAGCGAGGTATTGTATGGGAATGAGTATTCTATAGTTTTATTATTATTCTATGGTTTCAGTTTACCTACATAGCATACTGTTTCGTCGATCAATTAGAAATATATTGAATTTCGATAATTGAATCGACTAAGGATAGTTAGGAAAAATTGTAGGAACTCACTGTTTGAATGTCCACAAATCCGCTTGTTGTCATCCCACTATTTCACATAGGTTTAGTTAACTTAATTTAAAAACATTTACACATAAACACAGTAGGCATAGTATCGTTCAGAAATTGATATTCCGTATATAACGGCCGTGATATTGATGAATTGATTGATTAAATTATTTATCGAAGCGTAATTGTCACACACGTTTAGCGGTGTCGATAAGTGAGACTGGGGTAGGAGAGAAGGGGGGCGGGATATGACGTCAGTCTTGCATATTTATGTAGGTATACGATATGTACGTAACACATACTGTGCCGCACCAACTAATCACGAAAGGGCCTAACAGACAACGAAACTACATAGATACAGACAGACTTGATCTCAGATTTATAGTATTCGTAAATGGGTGTGTTTTGTTTGGACACCAAATGTATGTAAAATAGGAATATGTACACATATGTATACACATATGTGTGACCCTAAGTAAAAATTATGTATATTCGTTATTTTGTTTTTCAACTTCCTCCTAAAATAATATTATCACATATAATGTTCTAACACATGTTTTCTTATCCTGCCGTATCCGTTCTTCATACACATTTTATAGCCGACCGCCGTGGCACAGTTGGTAAGCCGTTCGGTTTCTTTGCGGGCGTCCTGGGTTCGATTCCCAGCAGAGGAGAAATTTATTTAAAATTCATTTTTCACGCAAATATTGCTTCTCTGGGCTGGAAACACTGGTTTGTTGAAAGAAATTGCCATACGGCAATAAACTCGCCACTTGCGCATGGCGCAAGGAAGTGATCATTATTATTATTATTATTATCTTATAAGGGACCATTTATTTATTTTATCTCAGAAAGCTACCACTTTAAGTAATGTATTTTGCATTTCAACGTATTATTTCAATCTGGTCGCATAGCAACCGGGTTGTCAACAACATTGTGTTTATATTCGCTCTGAAAAAAATATTGTTTTTTACTAAAATATAAGTGTATTTTATATTTATTATGCACTAATTTCATTATTGTGAGTTTTATTTTGTATCCGTTCATTATCCATGAATATGGATTTGGATATTCCACCTGATCCGGGACCAAGTCCAAGTGTTAAAAAATCTGACATATCAACGCCACCTAAACAAAACAACAAGAGACCTAACACAAATAATTCTGACATTATCCATCCGTCTAAAGCTCCAAATTTAAATAGTTCTCCGGAAAAATTGTACAATACTCATAGTGAAATTGAAAACCAATACCTGGAAAATTCGCCTGGGCCTTACATTGTTTTCGTTCAAGATATTGACTCTAGCAAGAATATTCACCCAATGAAAATTGGTAATATCCTTATTAAACATAACATTAAAAATATTTCTCCGGGTGGAGTAAAATCAGAAGGGAGAAATAAAATCTCAAATTCTTTCAAAGATGCTAAGAGTGCGAATCAATTCACGACAGCCATTTTTTTAAAAATAAATAATTTAAAGGCCTATATACCTAGATTCAAGGTGACAAAAATGGGTTTGATTCGTGGTATTTCAACAGACTTTTCGATTGACGATATTATAGAAAATTGTGCAGTACCAAACCATATTGGGAAGATTTTAAAAGCAAGACGCCTCAATTTTAAAGATAAATCATCAAGAGAAACAATGTGGAAACCATCGCAATCTGTTGTCTTAACGTTCGAAGGACAAAATCTCCCAGAGTATGTTTACCTTTTTTATAACTCTCTGAAAGTTGAAACTTATATATTTCCAACAATACAATGTTACCGCTGTTGTCGCTTTGGTCACACGAAGATTCAGTGTCGTTCTATTATTCGCTGCTTCAAATGTGGAGATAGTCACCTTGGAGAAGTTTGCCAAGTGGTGGACTTTTTAAAGTGTATAAACTGTTCAGGATCTCATTCAGCTACAAGCCCAATGTGCCCGGAATTCACTCGGCAAAAAAATATTAAACATTCAATGGCTACAAAAAATATATCATATCTGCAAGCATCTCAACTCTTCCCAACTTCTGTGAAAAGCTATTCTGAAGTAACTAATAACCAATTGAACAATAATCAAAGTTTTAAAAAAACAATATACACTAAAATGTCATCGGAAACTCAAAAACAGACAATTCCTCATATTAATATTAAAGAAATAAACAAGTGCATGTCGTATTCAAATGGTGAAGCTAGCCATCCTACAAATGGATGCGCTGTTTTAAGCCAGTCAACTGCTTCTGCATCTAATGAAGTCCAAGAAAATATTTTCCAAGATGATACCCATTCTGTTGTATATTTAATTACGCAAATTCTTATTAGTTTAATTTCTAAATCAAATTTTAATTTACCGTCCAACGTTGCCAATCTTATCCCGCTTTTAAATTCTTTTTTAAAAAATGGTTCAAAATCACAAAACCACTATATTTTACAGTGGAACTGTAGAAGCGCAGTGAGTAATAAATCAGATATTTTATATTTATTAACGAAATATAATATTTCTATTGCAGCAATCTCGGAGACTTGGTTCACTCCAGGTATTCATTATAAATTCCCTGGATTCTCTTGCATCCGCGATGATCGATCCGATTCTTACGGAGGATCCGCCGTTCTTATCAAATCTTCTCTTTCTTTTAATAAGATTAATTTAAATCCCCACCCTTCTTATCAAGTTGTTGGTATTACTCATAATAATATATCATTCTTATCCGTCTATATTCCACCTAAAACTCATTTTGATGTAAATTATTGGAATGCAGTTATATCATCTCTCTCATCAGATTTTTATATCCTTGGCGATTTCAATGCCCATTCCACCTCATGGGGATGTTCTATTTTAGACTCAAATGGAATATCAATATTAAATTTTATTGATGACAATAATTTATGTATCATGAACGATGGGTCTCACACAAGATTGAGCAACCCTAATCAAAATCTCAGTGCAGTTGATCTTTCAATTTGTACTACTAACTTAGCATCTTCCACTGCATGGACTATCATTTATGACTCATTATCTAGCGATCACTACCCCATTATTTTAAATTCATCTCTTTCAAATCCACGAGAACCTTTGTATACCCGTAAAAAACATGATCTGAACAAAGCAAATTGGTCAAAATTTTCTCAGTTAATAGAATCAAAATTAGATTCGATTATTCCTCTTAACTCACTTTCTGATATCTCTCAGATTCCCATTGCATTGTCCAATCTGATACATACTTTAGAAATTGCGGCCGACTCAGCCATTCCCTTATGCAAAAAATTCTCCAGGCATACCCCACAAGCTCCATGGTGGGATGAAGAATGCTCCAATATTATAAAATTAAGAAAAGAGGCTATGCATAAATATAGGAAAAACATGTCCCTAGATAATTATTTGGCGGTTAAGATGATCCAAGCGAAAGTAAAGTTATTTCTTCGTAAGAAAAAACGAAAAGGGTGGATTGACTTTTGCAATTCCCTCTCACCAGATTCTCCCATTTCATATGTCTGGGAAAAAATCCGCAGATTTAGATCGGCTTATTCTTCTAAAATTCAACATGCTTGTACGAACACCTGGATTGAGTCATTCTTAGATAGACTGGCCCCTCCTTATGCCCCTAATTTAAACGAAATTAAATATTATGCGAGCATAGAGCCTTCTTCCTCCTGGTTTTGTGCCCCTTTTACTATGGAAGAATTGTTAATTCCTCTTAAAACAGTTCACAGTAATACCCCTGGAATCGATAACATCCCTTATTCTTTTATTCAACACTCTCCCCTAAGACCCAACAATAGGGTCTTCCTATCGCCCTATTGCTTTGTCATCATGTTTTCTAAAATTACTAGAACATTTGATTAAAAACAGAATAGACTGGTTTGTGGAAAGTAAAATGTTGCTTTCTCCAATTCAGTTTGGCTTCCGAAAATCTAAATCCTGTTTGGATAATATCAGTATTTTGACTACTGACATCCAAATTGCATATACAAAACAACAGTTTACTTTAGCTGCATTTTTGGATATAACTAGTGCATATGATAATGTCAATCTTTTTTTACTCCAAGAAAAATTGTTTAAAATTGGAATTCCTAGAAAAATATCCCAACTCATACACAATATTTTTTCAGAAAGAATAATAAAAATTCTGAACTCCAACGAAGACAAACTCCGTACTATTTGGAAAGGTTTACCTCAAGGGTCAGTTTTAAGTCCCATCCTCTTTAACATATATTGCCATGACATACACATATGTGTTGAAGGCCTCTGTTCTATTCTAATGTATGCTGATGATGTTGTTTTATATCTTTCTATGAAAAAAATTGATACAGCTGTAAAGAATTTTAACATTGCCCTTAAGCGTCTTAATGAATGGCTTAATATAAATGGTCTTGAACTTGCTCCGAATAAAAATCAAGTTGTGGTCTTCTCCAAAAAACATAAAATACCTAATATATCTATCCAAATTGACCGTATACCGATTCCAATTTTTGAGACTGTTAAATTTCTTGGTATAATCCTCCATCGTAAATTATCATGGAAACCTCACATTGATTTTATTATTTCTAAATGTGAACGAAACATAAATGTTCTTCGTGCAGTTACAAAGGTGTGGTGGGGTGCTCATCCATCTACAATGAAACTTCTTTGCAATACTCTCATCCGTAGTCACATGGACTACGGCAGTTTTTTATGGGATCCTCTACCAATATATCTCAAATTAAATCTTGAAAAATTACAGTCAAAATGCTTACGATTAATAATTGGTGCTATGTCCTCCTCGCCCATTAACTCTCTTCAAATTGAAAATTCTGATATGCCCCTTTCCCTCAGAAGACAACTGTTATCAGATAAATTCATTTCTAAAAGACTTCGTTTGAGTACCCACCCTCTCCCTAATAAATTGGCTACACTCCATTCAATTACTCAATCGAATAACTTTTGGAAAAATAAATCCCCCCCTCTTTTATGTAAAAGTTATTTTTCACTTTCTTCTAAAATTCCTCCGTTTACCTTTTCACCAATCCTGCCATATTATCAATTATCATATAAGGCAATAACTGTGCCTATTAATTCATTTGAAAACATAGGTTTAGACAAATCGTCACATTGTGATTCAAATAATATTAATAAAATGTTTAAAAACATAATTTCCTCACATTGGCCGTCAGCTATATGCTTATACACAGACGGTTCCAAACTCGAATCAAATGGATATTCTGGAGCTGCCATTTCTATTCCTTCACTCAATAAATCTTATAAATTTAAATTGCTACCAGAAACGTCTGTCTTTACCGCAGAATGCTTTGCTATAAAAGAAGCCCTTGTTATCTCCCAAAACTTATATTCTCCTGATATTTTAATACTAACAGATTCACTCAGTGCTATTAAACTCATTAAAAATAATGTCTCCAAAGTCCCAGATAACGATTTAATATGCTCAATTAAGTCTTTATTATCATCCTTGAAAAATGACAAAAATATTTCGATTGCTTGGATCCCTGCTCATGTAGGTATTATTGGTAACGAAATTGCCGATACTGATGCTAAGTCTGCAGTTTCTTCAGGCGTTGTAGCAAAATCATTTTCTTTACCTAATTCTGATCTGATTCGCTCTTTTAAAAACTCAATATGGAATCAATGGAACTCTGATTGGCTGTCTGAAACCAAAGGATCATTTTACAAATCTATTCAAAACAATATCATTCCAAGAAGACCTTGGTACAACGATGTTAAATTTTCAAAAAAAGAAATTTCAATAATTTGTCGCATGAGAATTGGTCACTGTCTAATTGCAAGTCTTCTTCTTCTTCTTCTTCTTCCTTGCCTCTTCCCAGTTCATCTGGGGTCGGCCCTTCTGGTACGTAATCGCCAGACCTTTCGATCTTGTGTCATCTCTCTGGTTAGCTGCTCCTTCCTCAGCTCCCTTTCAATATTTGTCCACCAGGTGGCCTGTGGACGACCTCTAGTTCTGGACTGCTGTGTGTGTATGTCCAGTGCGAGTTTGACCACGTGATCATCACTTCGTCTGCTTACGTGTCCGTACCATCGGAGTCTTGTTTCTTTTAATTTCTCCGGAATAGGCGCGACCCCAAAACTTCCTCGGACGTATTCGTTTCTAATTTTATCCTCCCTTGTAACACCTGCGGACCACCTGAGCATTTTCATTTCTGCTGTGTGCATTTTTTGCTCGTGCTTTTTCTTCATGGTCCAGCATTCTGATCCGTATAGCATAGCCGGGCGGACAGCTGTCTTATATACTTTGCCCTTAGTTTTTATGGGTATCCTTGGGTCACACATAACACCCGACAAGGCTCTCCACTTCATCCATCCCATATTCACGCGGTGTGTTACGTCTGCATCTACGGAGGCATCTGGTGTCACAACGGATCCGAGGTATTTGAACTGATTAACTATTGGAAGAGGTGTGTTATCTATGTATATATCGGGGCCAGCTGCACTACCATCGAAAATGCACGGCATGTATTCTGTCTTCGTTCTACTGATTTTAAGACCGTTGTCCTCCAAGGCAGCCACCCACTCATTCAGAGACTCCTGCAGATCTACGGGGTCTTCGTTTATTAGCACGACGTCATCTTCATATAGCATGCACCACGGTAGTTGTTTTTGGATGTTTTTTGTTAAGTAGTCCATCACCATGTTAAAGATTAGGGGGCTCAGAGCTGAGCCCTGATGAACACCGACCCTAACATCAAAGTTTTCGCTATAACCCGCCGGACTTCTGACCCTGGTATTGCTTTCACTATACATATCCTTCAGGAGGTCAACTTACTGTTCGGGAATATTATGTGCTCTTGATGTGTGCCATATCAGTCTACGTGGGACCCTGTCGAACGCTTTTTCCAAATCAATAAACACCATATGTACATTCTTTTTATTTATTCGACTTTTCTCCAGTAGTACTCTTATAGACTGTATTGGATCTGTGGTTGATTTTTCACCTGTAAAACCAAACTGATTGGGTGATAATTTAAGTATCTTCTGCAATCTTATGTTTATTATTCTTTCCCAGACTTTAAATGCATGGGCTGTGAGTTTTATTGCTCGATAGTTATGACATTGACTGATATCTCCTTTATTTTTAAAAAATGGGATCAATGTGCTATGTCTCCAGGAATTAGGGATCTTGTTACCATTCAAAATGTGATTATATAATTTTGTGAGCCACCTTATACCGACTGGGCCGAGCCTCTTAAGTAGATCTGTGGATATTTCATCGGGACCCGTTGCTTTGTTGTTTTTCATATTGGAAAGTGCTGTTTTAACCTCAAGTTCAGATATTTCATGGATGGGACCCATTGTAGGTTTCACATTTTCAAGGTTTTTACTAGGGAACTCTTCGTTTAGCAGATCGGAGTAATATTGCTGCCATCTGGTATTTATATCTGCATCCGCAGTAAGCAGTTTTCCCCCCTCATTCTTTATGTACTTATTTGTTTTTATATCTTTAGTTATATTATGTCGGTATCTAGCAATTTTAAATATGTCTCTGTCGTTTTCAGAATTCTCCAGTTTGTCATAATAACTTTGGTTTGCCATTGCTCTTGAGACAGCTACCCTCTTCTTGGCCAGAACTTTCAAAATTTTGTACTTTTTCTTGTCGTCATCCAGGTTTGTTCTTTGCCAAGTCTTGAATGCTGCTCTTTTTTCTTTAAGTACCTCCTTGATTTCGTCGCTCCACCATGATGTATCTTTATTGGAGCTCAGTCCACCCTTAGACATCCCAAAAATCTTTTTTGCCTCTTGCTTACACTTATCTTCAAAGCCGTTCCACATTTCATCTACGGACTGCTGTTTGCCAATGTCACTTATCAAGTATTGTGCTATATTGTCCGTGAGTAGTTTACCCTTTGCTTCGTTGTTTAGCTCATGCCATTTGATCTTGGGTGTACGGTTTAGCCTTCTCTTTAAGGGTGTAGAGAGTGAAAAGACCGCGACCAGGAGTCTATGTTGAGAAGTTAGAGGTTCCCCAGGTATAACCTTACAATCTTTTGATTTTCGAAGGTTCTTCCTATCGCACAGTATGTAGTCAATTTGCGACTGGTTATTTGCGCTTCTGTACGTTATCCTGTGGTCATCCTTCTTTTTGTAAAATGTATTTACTATTGTTAGGTCGTGGGCCATCGCGAAATCCAATATCTGTTCCCCCTGCTGATTTAAGTGACCATACCCATATCCCCCGTGCACTAAACGGTAGTCCATGCTTATCTCTCCGACATGTCCATTTAAATCTCCAGCTACGTACTTCGTTTCATTCGGTGGTATTTTCATTATTAGATCATCTAGATCCTCCCAGAATGAAATATTTTCTTGCTCTGTGCATCCCGTTTGTGGTGCGTATGCTGATATTATATTTATGGGATCTTGGCTTTCCAATGCCAGTTTGACAGACATCAGTCGGTCACTTCTTCTATCTACATGTATTAGTCTATTACTGAAGTCCTCGTCCAAAACTATTCCAATACCATTTCTCTTGCTCTGGTCTCCATTGTACACAACTCTATACCCACTTCCCATATCTCTTGATTTGGCTCCCTTCCATTTAGTTTCCTGTATACAACAAATATTTATTTTTCTTCTTAGTAGGACTTCGCTGAGTTCTCTACTGCGTCCAGTTAATGTACCAATATTCCATGTTGCTATTCTAAGTCTATTGATAAAATTGTGCGAATGAAACTTGTTCTTGTCAACTCCACGCCTTCCATCGTCTCGCTGATCAGTTCTGACTTCGTGTTCGTCGCTTGGGGGGGACGCCCTGGTAGTAGTTATACTCGCTTCGCGTTCGTCGCTTGAGGGGGACGCCCTAGCCATTCTCTTTGATTTATTTAATTTGTCTCTATTCATTTGTACCAGAAGAAAGGGGTTTGGCTATATATTTTTACGACCGGTTGCCACTGTCTAATTGCAAGTCATTTAAATAAAATTAAAATAGTCGATAGTGATGTATGTGAATGCAATACCGACATAGAAACGTTGGATCATCTGTTCTTTTCGTGCCCAATCCAGTCTTCTGGTAATCTTTACAACGAATTTAGTGAAATCTCTAGACCTTTTAATGTTGCTCACCTCCTAGCTCTCAAAAAAAAATAATGTGTATCGTAAGCTAATAAAATTTATTGTTAAAAATAATATCCTTCTGTAATGTACTTTTTGATATTTTATGTTTATTTTTAGTGTTAAGTGACTTTCTTTTATTTGATACTGTTCATAGTGTATGTCTTGTTTATATTTAAGTTTGAGTGTTCTGTGAATACATTTATGGCACAAATCATACAATATTGTGTGAATTGCCTAATAAATAAAATAAAAAAATATTATTTCAATGAAATTTGACACAAAAATTCTTTTGATTGAGGTAACATATCAAGTCAGAAAATAGTACTATTTTTGAAACAAAATTAATAAAAATTGATAAAAAAAATTGAAACTTTTTTTTATATTTTTTTTAATATCGTTAATTTTAGTTAATTATAAAAGTTAATTATTGTAAATATAAACACGTATATATTCCATGTCAACTGTTTGATTATGGCCTTGTAAGCCGAAACGGTTGTCGAAAGTCAAATAAATCGTTGTAGAATGTATATATGTGTTCATATTTACCATAATTATTATGGAAATCTACAGTTTGGATTATTATTAGAGAACTGAGATATCAAGGCACCCACAGGGCATACCTAGGTATACATAATATGTATGCAACTACAAAAAATATTGCGCTTGTGCAGCGTTCACCAATAAGGTTTTTTTTATTGAGTTCTCTTTCAATTCAACTTTTGAAAGTGACATACAAGTTATTCACCAAAATCCTTTCACTTGACAATAAGCTAAAAAAACACTATCGCCATTTATAAAGTGACGAAGAAACATTGTCGTAACGCCATCTATTGAGAATTTTGTTTGAAAACAATGAAAGTAACGGTTCTTATACATGAGTTGACAATGCTTTCGCACAGATGTCACCCCTAACCCGCGCCAGAATTATTAGTTCATTTTTGATGTGCTTACCTATTTGTTCCAGTGCGATTGTAAATCGAAAATTTTAATAGTTGTATATATAAGCAAACATGGACGGCGATGGTGTTTGTCAGCTTATTCTTAAGTGAAAAATTTAACTGTCTGACCAGACATGCCTACCTGGGGGGCAAGTCTGGTCAGACAGTGAAATAAAACCCCTTTTGACTACCCATATCATGGATAATCAAAGCAGCCGCCGGGTAGTGAGCTTCTTTGGTCACATCGCCAGGAGAGAGCCAGGTAACCTGGAAAAAAGTATTATCACAGGAAGTGTACCAGGCAAAAGAAGTAGAGGCAGATTAGCGGCCTCATAGATCACGACCCTCAGCATTGAGGAAACAAATAAGAAGAAGAAGAAGAGCATGGATTTAATTATCATGTAGAGTTCAATAATCAAAATATTATAGAATTATATATTATAAGATAAGTATAATTTCCATATGAAAATTATATCTATATGATATTGGTAATCGTGAGGGTTTTGATTTCACCGTTTGATGGGACTTGCCCCCCTGAGTAGATATTTTGAAACTGTCCTGTACACATCTACAGAATAGTGATGATATATATCAAAAATTAAAGGCCATTTTTTTACATAAGATGCTCAACAAATAGGAAAATATAACATAGAGCGTGCATACTATGAGTTTCATCTTGATATACATATTTGTGTGGATGGAGTATTTGCAGGTAAAGTACAAATTTTCAATCAATTATTCATCCCCCGCTGCTGGGAATCGAACCCAGAACGTAATTAAAACGACTTAACACTACGCCATCGAAATAAATAAATAAAGGGGCCGACCATGTAAAACGTTTTTGTAATTAAATAAATTTAAGAGGGTGACTGCTGCCAACGTACCTATTTTTTCAATTTGATATACCATCATTATTACAAAACGAATCATTTTGGAAAAAATTACCTAGTTAGTTTGGATATTAATAAAGAGAAATATACCTTGACTTTTTGATTATGTTCTGTATATATTCTTGTAGAAAAATAATAAGCATACCCCATACCATTTTAGACATTTATCTTAAATTTCTAAAAAAATATAAGGTATAGAGCAATATTTTTTTTTATAAATTAAAGAAGAACAAAATACCTGGAAAAATATGATATGACGTTGCATTAACGCATCAGGTTAAGTAAATAAACCAAAAAAACTTTTATTACGCAATGGCGCTGAATGGAAAATAAATGTTTTTTAGGTTTATTTACTAAACCTGAAGCATTAATGCAACGTCATATCATATTTTTCTAAATATGTTTGTTTTCTTTTATTTAAAAAAAAGATATTAGTTTATTAAAAATATATGATAAACGTTGAAAATCGGGGTATGCCATTATTTTTCTACAAAAATTTATACAGAACATTATCAAAAAGTTAAGGTATATTTTTGTTTATTAATACCCAAACTATCTAAATTATTTTTTTCACAACGATTTGATAAGAAATAATGATGGTATATCAAATTGAAAAATAGGTACGTGGGCAGCAGTCCCCCCCTTAATAGATATTATATATATTCACATAAAATGATTCGTATTTTTATATTGTAGTGTCTTTAAGCTTCCGTAGATATAAAAATGAATTTAAGGCGAATGCCATTGTTACAAATATAAAAATTCCCGAGCATTTTCCCAAATAATTCCAGACAATAATAATAATATAATTTCACAACATAAAATCCAGTTATTTTTACATTCCCCTTTACGACAGCACGGATATTTGGATGACAGTTATATAAAGTAATAAACTAGGAGATTTAATAAAATTACACCATTTGATAAAAATAAAAGCAAACAATAGAACTAGGGTGAAAACAAAACTCTTTATTATATAAGATTGATAAACATTCAAAAGTAGTGGATTGTGAAAACACTAAACTCTTCATAATGCTTAAATTCATGTAAAACAAGTACTGACATAGATGTCACCTAGAAGTACTTATTTCATTTTTATTTGAATTGGTTCTATATTTAAGTTTTAGTTTTATATTTGTTTTAAAGTGACAGTTAAGATTCTAAAAAGGAGGAACTAAAAGCATTTAATGTCGTTTCTCTTTTTACAGGTAAAATTATATTTGTTATCGTTATTATTTATTTATGTTATTATTACTTTTATTGTACTTTATAATTATTTAAATAATAAATTTCTCTTTTTACAGAGCAACAATTAATTTGCTTTCTACATTAACACACACCATTATAAAACGACATTAAATGTTTTTTTATAATCGTGTGTATTAATGTATTAAGCAAATTAAATCGTTGCTCTGTAAAAATAGAAATTTATTATTTAAATAATTATAAAGTACAATAAAAGTAATAATAACATAATAATAATAATGATAACAAATATAAGATATAATTTTACCTGTAAAAAGAGAAACGACATTAAATGCTTTTAGTTCCTCCTTTTTAGAATCTTAACTGTCACTTTAAAACAAATATAAAACTAAAACTTAAATATAGAACCAATTCAAATAAAAATAAAATAAGTACTTCTAGGTGACATCTACATATGTAAGTACTTGTTTTACATTAATTCAAATTATAAAACCACTTTTCAACTCCAATCTTGCTGAAATTTCTTTCCCAGTCCAATCCTACTGAAATTTCAAACCACTTCCCTTTACATTATTTGAGACTGAAGGGAAGGGACAGATGGAGGGACTGAAGGGTTGGAGGGGACTGTTATTAA
This sequence comes from Molanna angustata, assembly GCA_963576475.1. Lineage (NCBI taxonomy): Eukaryota > Metazoa > Arthropoda > Insecta > Trichoptera > Molannidae > Molanna > Molanna angustata. The sequence continues at coordinate 24,899,333 of OY754988.1, read as the reverse complement.
AAAAACTAACCTATTTTTGTTATTTTTTATTTATTGTATTGCATATTTTTTACTCATTCTGAATTTATCATAACAAATAAACAGTTCAAAATTACGAAAACGATTTTCTTGATACGTTGGCATATTGCTTCACATTTACCTTCTCGACCAACGCCGGGTATAAAATCTAGTATTCAATATTTTAGAACTATATAAAAATAATGCTGTTGAGAATAAGAACATCTATATAATATTATAGGAAACTTTAAGTTGAAGATTATATTATAAATACAACATAAATACATACCATCACGCTATGTCGCTCACGGGGTAGGCAGAGAGAGCCGAACGCCACTTACTTATATCTTGACATACATTCATCGCATCGTCAAAATTCATACATCGTCTTATACATGTTCGTCTGTTGTTCACGCTTCTAACATTTCCGTCTTTCAAAATACCGTTCACATGGACGTTCCATCCCTTTCTTGGGCGGCTCCGATCCAGGGCCGGATCTACCAAACGGTGCAGTTGCACCAGGCGCAAATAAATCTGGGGCGCCAAATGTAACAAAAAATATATAAAAAAGACCCAAAATATATACCTTTAAATCCCAAAATAGAAAAAAAAATCACCGATGAATTTGAATTCAATTACTATTATTATAATTATCTATTAACAATCCAGAGATGTCGATGATGAGTTTTTTTTAAATAAATACTAAACACGAATGTTTATATTAAATTTGTACTTAATTTTATTATTCGAAGTGGTACACAACGAAAACCGCATGTACATAATCCAACTGTCGATTTGTTCAAGAGAACTTCGTTCTATGTATTAACATATCGACGATGTTTCAACCCAAGATACGCGAGATCTGTATGCAGGGTCTATATTTTCCACGGTTTTTCCAACTTTGAAGTCAAAAAACACCAAGGCTTCGCAGCATATATGTTCTATATACGGATATACTCAGAATTCGGGGGAGGGGGGAGGCGCTTTGGATCTAGTGCACCAGGCGCCGAATAGGGTAGATCTGGCCCTGCCCCGATCTCTCCATCCCTCAAAGTGACATGCCCTTTTTAAGAAGAAAACTGATTCTCTCCACTTAGAAGAAACTGAAAACTGAGCTCGTTCGCGAGAGAAAGTACCTGGAGAGTCTGCCGCAAGTCAAGTTGTAAACAAGTGAAAAGACTAAGTTCATAATAGTAAGAAAGAAATAGTATATGTATGTGTTTAATAAATAATAAAATATGTATTATAAATTCAAAAAGGTTGTTAATAAAACTTGACCCATAGATGTTACTGGTAGTATATTTATTATTGAATATTTATTTCCATTTTAAATAAAATCTTATCAAAGATTTTGGGGAACAATAATAATTTTACTTTTCAAAGTGAAAATTATAGAAATTCATTCTGGCTATACATTCCGATTAATAGATATTGAATTATTTGCTGAAAACGTTGAATTCTTGGCTGATGTACATTGAATTATTGACTTTTATACAAAAAAGCTAAAAAGAAAGCAAAGAAACTTGTATCCTTTGCCCAACATCAGGCAATGAAAGATATATATGAGGAACTGAAACCACAACAATGAGCCCAAAGAATTTATAATTGCGGCACAACGCTAAAAAAGAGTGAAATCGATCAGAGCTCCCAAGTATAATATATTTATTTATTTGAATCTTCCTGTACATATAATTAGTACACTCATATAAAGGATAAAAAAGGAAACTTGATCATTAAGGATATCAAAATTTGTGAAAGATCGAAAGAATACTTTTCTGAACTTCTAAATGAAGAACTTCCAAGAACCTCATCTCCTTCGGGCCGATTGTTGAACTCAAGAAGAAGTACGATTGGCCATATTATGTCAAATAAAGGCGCGAAAAGCAGTAGGACCAGACAATATAAAATTTTGGAAAGAATGCGGCGAATGGGGATAAAATTGGTTGTGCAAGCTCTGTGTCGGGAAAGTCTATTGATCTCGAAAAGCCCTTTGACAGGTATTCCGGAGTTTAAGATCCAGCCTATCCATATTCCATCCTTGGCTTATTAACACCACACGACCACACTGAGACCAGACGTCGCCCAGCGCCACCTAACTACCATTCGGAATCTTCATTTAAATAATTCGGAACATATTAAAAAAAATGAACATTCATTTATTTTTAAGTTGGTTGTAATTTTTCAGTAGTGTCAGACACATTACAAATTCGTCATTCATATTTTCGAGAAAACTGTACCATTTTGAGAATAATTTAAGAAGCTCTGGTCGAGAAAAGCAGAAGGCAACATCCATTGCATCACCGAGAACCTGGGTAAGTCGATCTCAGTTCCTGATGATAAATTTCTCTTGGCCTATCCCAACCCGACCGATTCCTTCAAAATATACAGTCCACTTAAATGAGTCGGGCAGTATCGTTCAGAGCCAATATTACTAATTTTCATTTCGCCAGGGCTACAACAACAGAGTTCCTGAAACCTGATATGGACAGCACTTAGAGACCATAGTGTACCAGAAAAGTATGTGCTTGCTATACAAGATGAAAACATAAAAACGCATTTGGGGTGCACCTCAGGAACTTCACCAGAATTTCCTATAAAGATCTACATCAAGGATAATACACCTGTCGATGGGAGGAGTGCTCTCCGGAAACTAACACAGCTTAAGTGGTATTTAGAACAGTATTTGCATAATTATTATTATCAACTTTGACAGCTCATCCGTAAACCCTGAACAGACTTCTGAGCATATCCTATGGGAATGCACTAACTTCTCCGTGTCAAATTTCCGATGAGAACTCTACTACGATGTCCGAGGGAATTTCTTTGAACCCATTGGACATGCGGACCTTGTAGCCACGAAAAGCAACTTTAGGGCTTTCAAGACTTTCTGTCTTAAATTCGGTGCTCTATTATCTTCACTATTACTGAGCAGTGAGCCAATTGTATCCACATAATTAGCTCTCTTTGGCACATTAAGTGCAGTGTCTGCAAGGTTTTGGAGTTCTCCGGACTCTTCGTATGTTCTTTATGTGTTCATTCAGAGTATTGCAAGGGGCCGTTATTGGTCCCCATAAGCAGAACGAGTGGTGGTGGGGGAAGAACAACTCATCCGATAAAAGTGAGCTATGGTGTATTCTAAGATCTAGTAGAGCAATGTTCGGTCGCAACAAGGCCGATGGTTTTCTCATGGATCCCATAATCAGATCTTGGTAAAGAATTATCCCCGAACATGAAAACCTTCTCTTTTTTCTTCTTCTTCTTCCTGCCATATCAGGTCCCCCCGATCAATGCTAAGAAGGAATCTCTAAGACGTCTCTGATGCCGGTCCACTCACCTAAAAATATTTTTTTTATTTTTAGGTCGGTTTAAAAACAATAATAATAATATTTTGTTCATCAATGTACTGTACTTTACAAACATATGAAAAAAAATACAAAAGTAGTAAGAAACTAATATAAAGTACCTATTAACAAAATTAACAACAAAAAATAAAAGTAAAAGTGAAACAAAATTAATAGCAAGTAGGAACAAAGAAATAATAACCAAAAATAAAAGTAAAAATAATAATGTTAATAGCAATAAAAACAAAAGCAACAACAAAGTAAATATTACAGTGATCAAAAGTTCCCATTTGGATACATTAGTGTGTAGGTCATATGTTTTTTCGGTGCGACACCTGGATGATTCACTAGTCCATTAACTGTGTCGAATCACCCAGCTTTTTCATTTCGTTGCAGTACAGCCGATTCCTCCGTTGTGCAGCACAGCACCCGCAATGAACGTGCGGCATTATTTTTCATGACCGCCACTTTTATAGACAATGTTGTACATTTTCGAAACCTTTCTATTCTATCACACTACAAAGAAGGTCCTGCGATTCCTTCCTAACCAGATGCATTTGCCATTTGGTAAGTATCGTCCGCAATTCGTGTGTGTTATTGGCTTCTATTTTTTGAAAGAAGATGAGAAGAAATTTCGGAGGAAATTGCAAAGATGTAATCTCTTCGATGGTAGATCAACGAAAAACAACACATTTTTTCTCATTACATCAATCCAATCTTTTTCGCATTTACGGTGTTCAATGTTATCCTTTGTTAGTTCTTCGCTAAAATCCTACAAATTTCAGGATCAAAAGTAAACCTACATATAAATAGTCTTTATATTATATTGAGATGTTCACGCGCGGTCCTAAATAATTCCACGTTGAATAATGTATTAAGGGTAAAAGCATCACTCGGCCCTCCGACACACCCTTCCAATCAATCCACATCTCAAATCTTTCGACAACTTAACCAAAACACTGTGCAAATTCAATTCATTTATTCATGGAAACTTTCAGAAATAAATTAATAACTTTTATTTCGGGAGAAACTTGCTATTTTATTGAACGGAAAACGCTAAAAATGGTGTGTCGTAATATTCTCAGAATCTTTGGGCCTTTTTTGTGAGAATGGAATATAGAAGATCACGTACAATTATGAGCTGGAGGATCACGTACAACCATGAGCTGATCCTAACATAATTAAATATATAAAAATACATCGATGACAGAATACCAAGAATAATGTTAACTTGGAGACTGCGAACGACAACCAGATGTGTTGGGAGACCGTCCAAAAAGATGGCGGGATGACATCAGCCGTCATGCTGGTGTCAATTGGATGCTGAGAGCATAAGATAGAGTAAATTGGAATGAGATGGAGGAGGTCCTTGTCCAGAAGTGGATGGGATTAGGCTGAGAAGAAGAAAAAATAAGAAGCACTATTCAGATATCCTTCAAATCTATCGCGGCATTAGCGAGTATTAAGTATACAAATATGCAAAATTTAAAATGAATCGAATGAGTACTTTTAGTCTGTAATCGATAAAGTATAAACAGGCCGTATATATCACACAGCACATAGTATTCAGCACACACACACAGATACATTGTGATGAATCTTTCTGAATACAATCTCAGAATTCAAAATTACTAATTCATAACTGTATCCCCTTGGAGTTGTGAATAGTATGAAATGTCTGCTTGCAAGTCAATCGCTTGTAGTCCAATTATATTGCTGTAGACCGCCGATGGTGTAAGTCTGCCGACCCCTGCAATATACCTAGTCATCTTGTTATGGACTAGACAAGGTATCTATCTATAGCCTCCTGAGTCCTGAAGCATTATTTTTGTTATTGAGTGCTAATTTTTCGAAAATAATGTAGTAATTGGAGATAAAACATATGTTTGTTCTGGTGTTTTTTCGAAATATTTATGGTTTTTTTGGAAAATGTGGTATAATATACTATACTTCGGGATTAAGTTAATACAAATACATATGAAATAACAAGAAATTATGGTATGAAATTCTCAGACCATTTTTAAATATTTACATGAAATATTTAAAAAAATATTTACATGAAATGTAGGCTGGTTGAAAAATATAATTATAACAATAATTAACAATACTTTATTTTAAAAAAACAATTGTAATTTGGCATTAAAATACCTAAAACCTAAAAAATATCATATATTTATTTCGGGTTTAAGGTGTGAAATTCTGCATAGCAATTTCGTTCTGCATTTAAACATAAACAAATGTCACATGTGGTGAATCTGGTCCTGCACAATTTCTTGCACCCTGGTGCTGTACACTTTTTAAATATTTTCAATTTATCGACTTCTGGCATGTGCAGGGCCCCTTAGACCAAAGTATTCATTTATCACCTGGGGTTTTTCGGAAAATTGGTTAAATAACAACAAGACGCTTTTATTATCCATCCATTTTGTCATGGTAGCTTGTTAGTCCTATCGTACCAGAGAACTCATGGATCCTCGACCCTTCGTCCGTAGCTCTTTGTCTGACGACAGTCTGGCATTTTTAGAAATACTGTTAGAGTTAAGTCTTCCAACTGAATCAAACCCTCGAGCTTATAACGAGTCTGCCAATTTAGAGGACGTAAAATATATATCGTGATATACCTATTATGTGTCCAGGATGCAACTATTTTACAAGCATCTTATCCCTATCCATATATTTTCATGTCTGATGTAAATGTAGTAGGCCCTTGATATGGTAAAAGTCACTCACTAGACCATTTGGATTTGTCATTGTAAATAAAATTAGTCCGACAGGATTCGGTCTTCCTCTAACATACTATTTTATATCACAATTAACTGCGAATGGAACCATTATTTCATATATGGAAATAAGTTTTTCCCTATTTTGTATTAAAACACCCTGTCCGAACCCTATCTAAAAATTGTATGATTTTCCAAAGACAATCGATTGCCCTGTCTTGCAGAGATATATCATTATCTACTACAATTTTTAATGAAGTTCTTATCAGAAAGAACATATCTTTGGTCATGGTATTTGTGTTCACAGGGATTGCATAATTTTGCGGCCAAATATTCTTATAATTGGATATTTTAAACAGGACATCATCATGGAAAAACCGGACCACAGTCTTCCAATTTTTCCTCAGAATCATCATTGTCAGGTGCAGCAATTATTGAAGTTTGGTCATTATCAGTAGTGTTTTCTATCGAAAAATCATCCTCCATTTCATTATTAGGCAGATCCAAGTCCGAATTATCTAGATTATAGAAAAACTGCTCTATCTCAATATCATCCAAAAAGATGAATACAAACCCGAAGTATAGTATACTATACCACACAAATAAAATCAAAATAAAACACATTTATTATTGAGTTATTATAAAAATTGTTATTCATTGCAGTAACTACATATATTAGTCACACAAATATATAAAAACGATAGGTAAATATGTTCACATTACTTTGAAAATTTGTTGGTAACCTGGAGCGGTGACATTCTATGGTCACTCTTTACTTTGACACGTGACAAAATGTCAAAACAACAAAAAATGCAACAACACCAAATGAAAATATTTGAAATTATTCTATTGTCCATGAAATAAAATCATCAAACCAAAAATAAATTATGCGGTTTCTCAGATAGATGTAATTTTACAAAGTATAGTATACTATACCGTAGGTCTCAGGAGGATAGGTAGGTACTTTATTAGAGGCTGCCGATGTATCCGTTGGTATCAGACCGCTATCGATTTCGCGGTTACCGATTACAGAACCAGTAATAGGCAATCACTACGAGCTCACTCACTGAATGACATTTTGCCCATATGAATATATTATGATAGTACAGCTGCACAGTAATGCAATCTGATTGCCTCCATCTCATTCCTATCCGACCTACCTCCATTACACGCTGAATTTAACATCCCGGTTACGTGACAGACGATATTAAAACGAGTGGGTTGTGGCCAACGATATACCCCTCACAACCAAGTCACTTCACAAAGTATTCGAATTTCGTATGGAAAGTTTTCAGCATTTTCATGAAATGAGTTTATTAAATTATTTTTGATTTAAATTAATTATTACGAAAACTTGACATTTTTTCAACGCCTTTTTATGAATTTAATGTGCCTTTTAAGCAATATGAAAATAAAACGATCAAATTTTAAGTTTCCTGGGCTTGGGGTCACTTTGAAATATTTGAAAGTTTAAAAAAATTAGAAGTATCAGATATCCATCAAATCTAATGGGGTCTAAGCGAGTATTAGATATAGGTACAAATTTGAAAAGAATCGAATGAGCTATTCAGTCAATAATCGATAAAGTAGAATAAACACGCCGTACATAGTAGTTAGATAGCAAATATCACATAGTACACACACATATAGATACATCGTAATGAAACTTTCACAATACAATCTCAGCATGATACTCGTTGATAATCTGTTATTAAGCTTAAATATTGCAAATTCATAACTCCCTCCTATATCCCCTTGGGGTAGTTAGGAGTAAAAACGAGTGACGAAACTCTCCACTGCACAAACCAGGCTAGACAAATATTAGAGAATGCCGGTGACAGTTGTTGCAAATTTATGGTTGCAAATGTCAGGGAAAAGTGACACGCGATACGCAGCGCAACGTCAAACGTCAACTGATTTATTTGGTTGATACAAATTACAGTATTTTCCTGCTCTAAAATTGTTTTTTGCACAGGTCCCCGCATTCTTTTGTTTGGCAAGTCCTACCTATACCTATATTTTTTTCTTTAAAAGAAAACAATCCCTGAATACCTACATTTTTGCTGTTTATATTCTATAAACAAAGTTATATTGCGCTAATTTAGTGATCCAGTAATAGGTTCGCATCCTGCTCAAACTGATTTTGTTGGTCTATACCACAAGACGTTGTTAATCTTCGGAACGTATGTGAATGTATATAAATAAATAAACATTTATTGAGACGAAAGGAAGTTTACAAACAAAGACATATATCAACAAATGAAAATAAAAACAACCTTTCTGACTCAAAAGGACCATGCTCGGCTATGTTGCAGGAAGACAAGCCCCCCAGCAGCTGATTTATATATTATGTACCCCATGGACGTACCTACTTATTTGTTTTTTTTTTTATTGCCTAAAGCATAATATGTATCAGCTCATCTTCATACAATACATCTTGTATGACGGACAATTCGCTAAGACCGATGCCTCCGAGACTAAATATTTATAATATGTCAGCGAAAAATGCTCTTCCAAATAATACACCGTCGAGAGGAAATAAGGATATATTAGTGGGTGAACATCGGATAGAATCGGTTGGATTTGCTCTTTTTTTTTTTTTTTTTTTTTTTTTTTATTTTATTTAACAGTTTGTCAACAGCTATATAAAAAAATTACAGATAAACATTTTACATTTAAATGAAGCCAATTATAGACGAACATTATATAATTATATTATACACTGGTTAAGAGTAATAACAAAGTTTTTAATCAAGTTAATTGAAACCATCTCGTTACTGCAAGCTCCACGCAGTACACACACAGTACCCACCTACGTGTATATAAATAAATAAATGTGAAATAGCCAAAGAATATTCACGCGGCTACACGCAGGTAAATACTATATAGGTATAGTTTTATGGCCCCAGTCAAATTTGTGTTATTTGAAATTAGCTAATTCGGTTGGGCGGGTGACCTATCTCCAGCAACGAGTGGCTTCAAATAAGTACAAAAAAAAAATAATAATATATTTATACAGAAGGAAAATAGATAAAAGTTGTGTGCGTGTGTGTATAAGGGTGTGTGTATAATGTGTGTGTGTGTGAGTGTGTGTGTGTGTGTGTGTGTGTGTGTGTGTGTGTGTGTGTGTGTGTGTGTGTGTGTGTGTGAGAAGAGAGTTTTGTATATCGTATTGAAATTACTTACTCTTACCTGGGATCATTGGACACCTCGGAAAATAATACCAGTGTTGGATCAAGCGAGAAGGGAATATTGTACTTCTTTCTTGGTGTTGGCAGATTCTCTACAGAAGACACTAACTCTACCTCTGTATCACAACACAATAAACTATATATTATACGCACGGTGCGTGGTTATTAAGTTGATCAAGACGAAAACTTCTTCTACTTTCAATGCGTGACGCACACGGGCTGTCAAGTTGTGGATAATGATGACGATGACAGACGTAGGTAGCAATACTTTTTGGGGTGAAGGAGAGGTTGGACAGTCACATTTATCTAACAATCAGTATGTAAATAAAAGCGAGACTTGCAGTAGCTAATAAATTAATGTTATGGGCTACTCAAACACCTCAAGTCAAAGCTAATCTCGCGAAATACTGGCCTTATAATAATACAAAACTCTTATTCGACCAGTTCTAACAAACGAAGCACTGGTTGGGCACTGACTAAAAAGTACGAAAATATGTTATTGGTGTTTGAATGGAAGATATTAAGAAAAATCTTTGGCCCAACTTGGGATAGAAGGGACCTGGAAAATACGGTATAATCATGAGCTAGAGACAATGAATAGTGAAAATATTGTAGTCAAATTCAGCGCATACGTTGGTTTGGACATGTTTGCCGAATGGGCGATGACCGTACTCCAAAAAAAGGTATTAGACACCTGTCTAGTGATGAGCAAATGCAAGACCAAGACCAAGACCAGGGTGGTCTTGGTCTTGGTCTTGGTCTTGCACCCACGGTCTTGGTCTTGGTCTTGCGTTTACAAGTATAGTCTTGGTCTTGGTCTTGGTATTGCATACACGGTCTTGGTCTTGGTCTTGCAGCAAGAGTCTTGCAAGTCTTGCACTTTTAAGAATATATAGGGTAGGTACATATTTGATTTTTTTTTAATAAAAAAATAAAACATAAATTTTCATCAAAGTACCTAAATATGTAGGACATGTAGGTATGTATTAAAATTTTAGGTTTTTAATTATTTAAATTTTCAAAATATTTCAGAAATAACTTAGTGCCAGAAAATTAAATAATTAAAATCTGTATTTTACCACAACGCAAAAGATTTTGAAGCATTACCTCCTCACAACATTCTTATTGTCTCAGTTCTTGTTGAAGGTGGTAGAAGTCTACTATACATGATAATATTTTTTTAACTTTTGAAATACAGTTATAGCTATCGTGGAGTTTTATATGACACATAGATAGGTGTACTTGCCTTAAATACCTATGTATGTTTGTATGAATTTAGATGTAAAAAATATGATCAGTTTTTTACACCTAGTATAAACAAAAAGAATATAAACAATATTGAAAAAATACAAATTTACATAGTAAGTATGACTTATATATAAAAAAAAGAAAATATTCTAATATCCATACACAGAAAATAAAGGAAGCACACAATATCTTTCTAGGTATTGAATACATAAAGAAAAAAAAATCTTTATGTATTCAATACCTAGGCGACGAAAAGGGTAAAATATAACCTCAAAATAAGTAAGATAGTGATTAATTTTGTGTAGAAATATTTCGATACTTATATTTTTTACATTATGATTTATTTGATGACATTTAAAACAATAAAAAGTAAGCATTTACTTATTTAAAATTAAATTATTTTAAAATAGGAGATACATAAGTAGGTAAGTACTAACTTCAGTTGAGTTTTTGAAGAAATTGGAAATGGAAGAAGCTGATCCTTTTTCATTTACAGCAAACATTTTAAAGAACTCCTTTTAATGTACCTACCGATGATAAATGTTTTTTCAGTCCCGATGTGTTGCGGTTCTTCATTTTGATGTTTACGTTTTTTTTTTAATTATTTGCATAGTTTGCACGTTCCGGTAATGTTGGTTTATCTCCCGCTACATCGAAATATTCATAAAATTTACTCTTTGTTCCACATATTTTTTCGGATTTTTTTGTATCAATATTTTTAACCACCGAAGAACACTATACTTTATTTTGAACATGATGGTTCATTGTCACTTTCACTATTACTCTCATCAAATTCAATTGTCTCACTCATTTTGATAAGAGTCAAAATTTACCAAATATATCGAGTTATCACCGTATTGAACCGATCGTAATTTAGGGGTAAGATAAAGAATAATGACAAATGAGAAATGAGGGAATCAAATCACTTCCGGAGTATTTATAGAAGATGACCTATATAAAAATGGCAGAATGAAAGGATGCAACCGCACGAGTACAATTTTAAAACGTCCAGTAAAAAAGCGTTTCAATAGAACTAGTTGCATGTATCACATGAGATCCAACTGTCGATAGCGATAGTATGTATAGTTGAAGATTACGTACCAAACTATAAACCCATAAATCCAAATTTTTTAATATATTTTGTTTTCTATACAAAACATGTAAGTATGTATGTAAGGATAGGGTAGTATGAGGATCCGTACTTTTTTCCTACCCAGAATATGAAAACAGCATGATGATATGTTTGGAGATTAAGTAGTGTATACTTCCATCATAGAAGAATAATAAAACTATGACTTCCATATCAATTTTATGAAACGATATCGTAACTAAATTCAATTTTTATAAAAATTGTTAAAAAAGTTTGAGATGTAGGTACTACTACAATATTCTTGATATTATTTATAGAAAATCAAATTATCTAGTTGGGATGTTTCGGCCTTTTTCGATATTCCAACTGTCGATTCGTTCATGAGAATTCAATTATCTTAATGAATCGACATTATTAAGCCAAGATGCGTGTACCAGGGAAAATTTTGTATGGTGTAGTGGACATATTATCATTTTACAAGAAGCTACAATAGTTACAACTCAAAGCAGCTAGACATTTAAACCAAATATTGAAAAAGGACATAAGTAGATACGTGCGATTGAAAAGCGTGAACGCCTTAAATAGAAAGTGATTCTTCGTTCAACTTGCGGGGCAGCTTGCAAGCCAAGTTGACCCGCTACTGTCCAGGCTGTTTACTTTTACTGCACTCACCCACTGAACTTACCATATTGACTAAACACTAAACTGGTGTAAATCAGGCATTACACGAAACTAAAAAAATACGCTTCTAATTTAACTGTTAACTCTCAAGCAGTGAATTAAAAAAAGGAGAAATCTTTCCCCACATGTGAAATTATCTAGTCAGTTTTTATAAAATCTCTTTTTTCAGAGAAGCCCACTTATTTTGATATCCCTACATCTTGCGTTCCGTGTCTGACATTTATAACCGACACACAGTGACTAAAAACTAATTTAAACTTTAATAATACATATTATGATAGTCAAAATATATATTTCCATATATTTTATTTTACAGACACAAGCATGAATACCAAAATATTCTAACTGTCGATTCGTTTAAGAGAATTTGTCCCGTGTGAGAAAATTGTATGCAGTAGTAGAGTTTTTGCACGGTTTTTCCAACTTGAAGTAAAAACTCACCAACTAAGAGGCTTCACAGCATATATGTACTATACACGGATTTACTCAGAATTCGAAGTAGAACATTTAGTGTGTGTGTGTGCGTGCGTGCGTGCGTGCGTGCGTGCGTGCGTGAGTGCGTGCGTGCGTGCGTGCGTGCGTGCGTGCGTGTGTGTGTGTGTGTCTGCAATTTGACAAAAAAATCAAAATATTTTTAAAATAATGTAGTTTACAAATAAGGAACAAAAACATATTTTATAAAGTAGAATTATAAACTTTATTAAGTAGGTAACGTTGTTTCGTTCCCAGAGTGGAAGTTAATAATGAAATTATTACAAGTATGACACAGTTTTAATCCACGTTAAAATGAGTAATATGCTTGAGCGCTTTCGATGGTTACACCATCATCTTCAGGGGCGACAATCCAAACTCTGAAGTTGTTTTGAGTTGAAGTTGAAGTTTGGATTGTCGCCTCTGAGGATGATGATGTAACCATCGAAAGCGCTCAGGCTCATAACTCATTAAAACGTGGATCAAAACTATGTCAAACTTATCATATTTTAAAATTGTATTTCCTTGATCTATAAAATGTATCACAAACATGGTTTTATCACTGGTCTGTACAAACAAAATTCTTACCAATTGAACAACACATTCTCGTTTTACGATCTCTGGATCGTGGACAGATATGGATTATCGCACATTTTCTATTTTTTTTATTGTAGTACATCGATATCACCTACAATTACGTCTTCATACTTTTTGTACTTGCTTACATTGATGTCATTATTTATCGATTTTGTTATTGCAAGACTTAGGCCCAAATTCTTCAAATATTGCCTCCTCACAACATTCTTATTGTCTCAGTTCTTGTTGAAGGTGGTGGAAGAGAACTCCATTTATATTAATTTTCCCCTTTATTTCTTCACCAGATTCACAAACTTCACTTTCATCTTCAGAAGCGTTTTCTTCAGATACTTTAAAAAAATAGCACTCGAAATTATCTTCGACATCATTATCTTCATTTTCACTAAAATATTCTGATTCACATTCGCGCACAGTTTCAATAACAAATAATTCAAATTTTTCATCATTGGTATTTATGGAAGCGGCCATGATTAGTAATCAAAAATATAATAAATTAGTAAAAAATACGATTTATAAAAAAAACTGATGAGTAATTGAAAAAATGAAATCTTATCGTAAAAACGACAAACAAAACAAAAAATACTATTTTAAAAATTATGACTCATCGAAAAAATGTATATGGAACTGGGGTTACCCCAAAGGTATCTCAAAAATCGCACGTGCTTACTGAATGATGGTTAATCATATAATAACAAGTTTAATTCTATATTATCTGTGAGAATAACGTGTAGATCCACCTTTGGTTAGCAAAGTTTGGTTAAAAACGCATTGCTTTTTTACTCTGTATGAAATAAAAAAATGTTAAATTTTGTCAAAATATCAAATAAATCAATCTAGAAAATTTAAACATGCACTGTCATCGGCAATACACAAATTCTGAAAGTTTAGAGCTCTAACTGTTCGGTAAGTTGGTGAAAAATAGATTGGAAAATTCCAGTACAGGCGAGTGAAGTTATGTGCCGTTAAAATCCAAATAAAGTCTTCACTCTTATATTTATTTTATTGTTACTTAAATTATGAAAAGGTAAAAATAATTAGTCTTCGTCTGTAAAAAATATGATAATATGTTTGTAAACATGCTGTAGTTTCAAACAATGGTGCAAGTAATATATATTATATTAATTTGTATGTTTGTTATTATTGTAATCAAAAGGGCCGACAGGAAGCGGCGTATTGGTGAAATTAGATAAAGGATACCGATACTTTTGCATCTCTCTCTATCATTCAGTCAAAAATAAGGATAGCAAATATACTACTTACATATTATTATATTTTTATGAATACCGAAAGTGAAAAACAAATATTTTGAGAGAATTTGTAAAAAATACTCATTTGTTTTAATGATTATTATTCAAATATGACCCCGTGAATTTGAATTCTTTTTATGAAGTCTGCAAATTACATGTACATTTTTTAGTTTTTTTTTCAAAATAAAGTCAGTACGAGCTCAGAAGCGTGCTCATGTTCTTCATTACATAGTGCAAAACATAATTATTTAGTTATACATATAATGTAACGATGGGCCGTTATAATCCAAATAGCATAAAATTTACACAAATATAGAAAGACATAGCTGGTGAACGAAGCGCATGCGCTTAAAATAATTATTTATTTATTTATTTATTTAATATTTTAAGATATTTTGTATTCAATATAAAGCATGTAGGTAAGTATATATGTATGTCAGGATAGGATAGTATGGAGGTCAGTCTTTTTTTCCTACCCAGAATATGAAAGCAGTATGATGGTATGTATGTATGTTTGGATATTAAATATCAAACTACTGAGTCACCGTAGATATTGTATAGTGTATGTATACTGCCTTACAAATTGTTGAAAAAAGTTTGAGATGGACTACTACAATATTGATATTATTTATAGGAAATTAAATTATCTAATTTGGTTACTTCAGTCTTTTACGATATTTTTAAAAACTTGGAAATATGTATAGGCAGTTAAACACAATTTATAATAAAAAATGTTTTTCTTAATAAAAAATGTTTGAGAAACTCTGGAGTTTTTTTAGAAACAATGTATTAGAGATTTTGAATTCGTCTACATTTATACCAAGTTTCAGGGTTCTAGCTTACAATATATATTAATTTGTGTTTAAGGGGGGGACTGCTGCCAACGTATCTATTTTTCAATTTGATATACCATCGTTATTTCTAATCAAATCGTTTTGTAAAAAATAATTTAGATAGTTTGGGTATTAATAAAGAAAAATATTCCTTAACTTTTTAATTATATTCTGTATATATTCTTGTAGAAAAATAATAAGTACATCCCGATTTTTGACATTTATCTTCAATTTCTAAAAAACTATATGGTATAGAGGAATACTTTTTTTTATAAATTAAAGAAGAACAAAATATCTGGAAAAATATGATGTGACGTTACATTAATGCTTCAGGTTTAGTAAATAAACGTAAAAAACATTTATTTTCCATTCAGCGCCATTGCGAAATAAAAGTTTTTTTGGTTTATTTACTTAACCTGATGCATTAATGCAACGTCACATCATATTTTTCCAGATATTTTGTTCTTCTTTAATTTATAAAAAAAAATATTCCTCTATACCTTAAAGTTTTTTAGAAATTGAAGAGAAATGTCAAAAATCGGGGTGTACTTATAATTTTTCTACAAGAATATATACATAACATAATCAAAAAGTTAAGGTATATTTTTCTTTATTAATATCCAAACTAACTTTTTTTAAATGATTCATTATGTAGTAATGATGCAATTTCAAATTGAAAAAATAGGTAGGTACGTTGGCAGCAGTCACCCCCTTAAGTGTTAATAGTTTGGTATGTATTCTTCAACTATACATATTTTCGCCATCGAAAGTTGGATTTCATGTGTTGCATGCAGCAAGTTTTAATATTAAAAAAAAATTAATTGAACTTACTTTATGAATCGCCTCTGTGTACATTTGCTATCGTTGTCATATTTCAAACAAAGAAATATTGTCTTAATAATAATATTTTATCGTTTGACTAAATACCGCCGTGAAATAAAAATGACACTTGAGGTCCTAATTATAGAGGTTATTTTTGCATAACGTTAACGCAAAGTAAGACAATTTGAATCTGAGATAGTAACTTCCTGTTACAATTCCCGCACGTGTTTATTCATGTTTTGAAATATTATTATTTGAAATATTATTAAATATTATTATTTGTGTTTATTATACCGATATTTTTATTTCATTCTTAGACAAGTAGTAGGTATTCAGATATTGGTACACCTACAAAATTATAAACTAGTATCATGTAACACATGAGATCCAACTGTCGATGGCGATAGTATGTATAATTGAAGAATACGTGCAAAACTTGGAACGATATTTTGTTTTCTATATAAAACATGTAGGTATGTATGTCAAGATAGGATAGTATGTAGGTCAGTCTTTTTTTCTTACCCAGAATATGAATACAGAATAATGGTTTATAATAAGTATGTTTGGATATAACGTATCTACTATTAGTATAACTATTAGTCCCCGTAGATATTGTGTACTGCCTTACAAATTGTATGTAATGATGTCGTCACTAAATTATATTTTTATAACTAGTTGCATGTAACACATGAGATCCAACTGTCGATAGCGATAGTACGTATAGTTGAAGAATAAGTACCAAACTATAAACCCATAAATACAAATTATTTAATATTTTAAGATATTTGGTTTTCTATACAACACATGTACCTAGGTGTGTATGTCAAGATAGGATAGTATGGAGGTCAGTCCTTTGATCCTACCCAGAATATGAAAACAACACGATGGTATGTTTGTAGGTATGTTTGGAGATTAGTATCAAACTATTTAGTCTTCTTACATATTGTGTATAAGCGACTGCCATACAAATTGTATGAAGCAATGTCGTCACTAAATTCATTTTTTAAAAAAATTGTTAAAAAAAATTGAGATGTGCTAATACAATGTTAATATTTTTTATAGAAAAATAAATTATCTAGTTGGAGTGTTTCGGCTTTTTTCGATATTTTTTAAAAAATTGAAAATATAGGCAGTTAAACCATAAATTTATCATGAAAAAATATTTTTTTTAATAAAAAATGTTTGAGAAACCCTGGAATTTTTTAAAAAAAAATAATTTGAGATTTTGTATTTGTCTATGTTTATACCAATTTTCAGCGTTCTAGCTTTAATAGTTTCTGAGATATATGGAAAAATAAACCAAAATTTCAAAAGTTGATAACCCCTGACTGAAACAAAAATTCACAATTCTGAGTATAAAAGTTTTGTAGGCCTATTACTGTTTATATATTCTGAAATTTTGGGCCCTGCAAATTGAGCGGATCAAAAGTTATAAGGGGGGGGACAGACAGACACACACACACAGACACACAAAACTCACATAAAATATTCTACTCCGAATTCTGAGTAAATCCATGTATGGGAACATATATGCTGCGAGGCCTCTAGTTGGTGTTATTAGCATGCAAAAAGTCCACTACGTCATACAAAATATTCCTTCGTACACGCATCTTGGCTTAATAATGTCGATTCATTCAGAGAATTGAATTCTCATGAACGAATCGACAGTTGGAAAATGACAACATATTGAAAGGCTGCAAGACCGCAAGAGTCTTGCATTTAAGTCTCGCAAGACTCTTGGTCTTGCAAGCATGGTCTTGGTATTGGTCTTGGTCTTGCGTCCCTAGTCTTGGTCTTGGTCTTGCAGTGAAGTATGTGGTCTTGGTCTTGGTCTTGGTCTTGCAAAAAATGCAAGACCAAGACCAAGACTGCAAGACTTGCAAGACTTTTGCTCATCACTACACCTGTCCGGGAGAGAGAAGAAGTAGAGGTAGAACTTGGTGCGGAGTCATAGAAATGGACCTGATAAATTGAAGAAGGATGTTGGAGGAAGCCAGGGTCATCCTCATGCATTCCCCAAAATTAACCATAAATGCTATGCTATAGTGAAAGTAATCAGTCGAGGCAGCTAGGGTGGGGTTCGAATTCACCATCACTAAGTCAATGCGAAAACTCTTAAAATCCAAAATCATTTTTCAACAAATTTTATTACAACAGACTTGTTTTTTGTTAAACATATATATTTTTGGTACTTTTTTATACGTTTGTAAATGTCATTTGCATATTAAATTGGAAACTCTTATTTCCGTGATATGATTCCATGTGAATATTTCATTACTCGGACTTGTTTTTGATTTCAAGTTATAATTGTAAAAAAAATCACCATGCTGTTTCCTGTGGGAGTATTATTGCACGCTAAAATGTTTTAGTTAACAACATGGATATTTTTTTTATTTATTAAAAAAACTAATGAAGATAAATACATATTTATGTATGACTCATGATCAACAAGAGAATTCCTCGTGTTTTGAAGTGAGTCGCATTTCATAACACATACAAACTCTCTCTCTCTCTCTCTTCCTTAGCTTGCATCCCACATGGTGGTGGGGTCCGCTCTCCTCACTGCGCTCCTCCACTTCGCCCTATCCTGAGCATCGTCCTCAGAGACATCACATTCCTGCATGTCCTCAGCCACCAGGCCTTTCCATCGTTTTTTGGGAAGCCCTCTGGATCTTTTGCCAGACACTCGATGGTCCAGTGCAGTGTTTCCCATATATTCTGGCGGTTTTCTAAGGATATGCCCGAACTACCTCAGCCTATTCTCCATCGGCTTATCGGATACATCGCGTACACCCAGGCTACCTCTTATATATTCATTTCGTATTTTATCTCTTCTCGTGACGCCGCACATCCTCCTAAGCATCTTCATCTCGGCTATTTGCACTGACTGAACTTGTCTTCGAGTGACGGTCCAGGTCTCGCTACCATATGTCAACACTGGTCTGATCATTGTCTTGTATACATGGCCTTTCATCTTTACTGGCATTCGCTTGTCACAGATTACTCCAGTTACATCTCTCCATTTAAGCCAGGCTGCGGCAATACGTTGCTGAATGTTAGTTTCCAGTCTTCCTGACTCATGTATCATGTTCCCGAGATACTTGTATTTATCACATCTTGTGACTTGCTGCCCATCAATTGTAATCGGGTCAGTGTCTGTTTGGGGAACATTGCAAGCCATAAACTGTGTTTTGCTCACACTCAGCACTAGGCCTCCTTTCTGTAACTGGTGTTTCCACGCCAGAAGGGCTTGCTGTAGGGAGTCCTTGTCTTCGGTGCAGATTGCTATGTCGTCAGCGTATATAAAAGTCCATAGTAACTGCATTTGCGCATCCTCCGTTAGCGCGTCCAGCCAGGGCCGGATAAACGTGTTTTTGCGCCCAGAGCAATATATTTCAAACCGCCCCCCCCCCCCCCCCCCTCCTTCCCAAATGTTTGGAATTTTAATTATAGTGTCCCTATACACTACTTATTGTTGGGGTGAAACTCTTAGTACTTTAGTAAAAGATGTATAGTTCTTTTACACTTTTATTTAAAACACTTCAAATATACAATATACAAATCAAGGTCAAATACTATACAATTCACGGAGGTAGCTATCAACGGCGTAACGATGAATGACGCGCCGCGTGGCCATTCAAACACTATATACACACACAGACATGCTATCTCTTTCATTCACATATCTCACACTCCTCCACACTTAACCTCTGACATCCATCCCTTACACTGGCCTGCAGGGATAACCGATGTCCAGGATCGAGTGTCCAAGTGTTCCTCCATCCTGCCTCCAGGCAACCCTCCCGATAACCTGAAACAAGAGGAAACACAACTTAGCATCCGAGGAGTGAACTGGGGTGTCCGGGTCCAAACTCAAGCAATCCATAAGCTTCAGAGTCGAGACCCACAAGAACTATGAGAACAACTTTCTACCCCCCATCTGACCACTTTACACTTGTGGTTCTTAATTGGTTAACATGCCTTTTCCATGTGTAACTAGTACCCAGAACATTTACCAAGTAAATTGCCTTCCCAATTTTCCTAGTAATCTGTCCCAAAACCCATGTTGGTTTGTTTACTACCCTGTAGTCTTTTACCCAACATTTTTGACCTGTTTTCAATTCCTTCCTCTCTCTCCCTCCATAATAATAATGCTGCCTCTTTTGGCTTTTTAACAAGTTATGTCCAATAATATCCTCATGATCATTATTATCATTACAATTAAATTCAGGAATGAAAATGTCAAAATTTGTCCTTAGTTTTCTACCTAACATTAAAACTGATGGTTCAACCTTTGTTGAAACATGCGGAGAATTCCGATAATCAACTAAAAAATTATCAATTCTATTTTCATAATCACTCATAAATTTTATATTATTTATTAATAATTTTTTTAAAAACATTTTACACGTTTTCACCGTGTTTTCCGCTTGACCATTGGAAGAAGGTGAAAATATTGGTGACGTTACATGTTTTATACCATGTTCAACACAAAAACTCTGAAATTGATTTGACATAAAAGCACTACCATTATCCGATACTATCGTTTTGACACATCCAAATTGACAAAATAATTTTTTTAATGCTTTAATGGTGCAAAACGCATTAATATTCTTCATTTCTAAGCATTCAATCCATTTTGAATATGCATCACATACTACAAGAAATGATTTACCTGCAATTGGTCCAAAAAAATCAATATGTATTCTCGTCCAAACCGACTCTTCCTTAGGCCAGCTTGTCAATACATTTTTTGGTTCCGATGCGGCAACTTTTGAGCATTCAAAACATTCACTAACTAATTCTTCAATGTCTTTATCAATTTTCGGCCAATAAACATAACCTCTTGCAAGACCTTTTGTCTTCACAATACCAAGATGAGATCTATGTAACATACCTAAAATTTTATCTCTCAAGCTTGACGGAATAACTACTCTATGATTCCACAAAATGCACCCTTTTATAATCGATAACTCATTTCTTTTTATCCAGAAATGCCACAAATCACTGTCTTTGTTAACTTTATCCGGCCATTTTGATTGTAAACAATACATAATACGCACTAACACATCATCACAACTAGTTGACTCACTAATCTGCTCAATGTTTATACAAATTTGCTCACTGTCACATATTAAATTTAAATAATTATCTGTCAAGTTATCACAACTATTATCTGGTTCACTAACCGGTACTCTCGATAAATAATCAGAACAATTATCTTTAGACTTAATGTATTTAATTTCGTAATTAAAACCAGCCAAAATTAACCCGTATCTTTGCAATCTATTTGCTGCTAACGTCGGTATATTCTTTTTTTCACTAAGAATTCTCGTTAGCGGTTGGCTATCAACCAATAATGTGAATTTCCTACCGTACAGATACTGAAAAAACTGCTTTAATCCATATGTTATAGCTAACGCCTCAAGGTCGATAATAGCGTATTTTTGTTCTTCCTTAGACAGAGTGCGCGATACAAAAGCTATCGGTCTTTGTTGCTCTTTACCAATTAACAATGACGCCGCTAACCCTTTCAGTGACGCGTCTGTAACTAAAGTTAATGGTAAATTTTCGTCAAAATGTGCTAAAACATTCCCACTAGTTAAAACTTTTTTTAACTCATCGATTGCCTTCTTGCAATCGCTACTAAATTCCCAAACTGCATCTTTTTTTAATAACTCATATAACGGTTTCGCTATACTAGACATATTCGGAATAAAATTCCTATAGAAATTAATTAAACCTAAAAAACTTTTCAACTCATGAACATCCCCTGGATATGGAGTTAAAGTTATAGCCTCAACTTTACTTTTTAAAGGTTCCACCCCTTTTTCCGAAATCTTATGTCCTAAAAATTCTACATTATCCCTAAAAAATTCGCACTTTTCCGTATTTACAGTCAAATTACATTTTTTTAAACGTTTTAATAATCCCTCTAAGTTACTATAATGTTCCTCTAAAGTTCTTCCTGAAACCAAAATATCATCCAAAAATACCACAACTCCTTTTAAACCTAATAAACAAGCTGTTAAATTTTTAGCGAAAATACCTGGGCTAGATGACAAACCGAAAACTAATCTATTATACCGAAATAAACCTAACGATGTGGAAATCGTTGTATATTTTTTACTGTTTTCATCCAACTCAAACTGAGTATAAGCATTTTTTAAATCGATCTTGCTAAAAAATTTACTTCCACTAATTTCTGACATTAACTCTTCGAATTTTGGTAACGGATATTTATCAACAATTAATTGTGGATTTACTGTTGTTTTATAATCCCCACAAATCCTGATTTCCCCCGATTTCTTTATAACAGGAACAATTGGAAAAGCAATGTCACTCGACGTCACTGCCGTGATTATGCCATCTTTCTCCAATCTTCTAATTTCTTTTTCGACTTTTTCTCTGATCGAAAATGGAACTAACCTAGGTTTACAAAATTTAGGTATAAAATTCTCTTTAACAAACAACCTAACCTTTCCTTTGGAAAATCTTCCCAATTTTTCACTGAAAACATCCGGATATTTTTCCTTAATTTTAATAATATAATTATTTTTAAAATTTTCATCAACACTGGTCAGTAAAGTGTTAACACCTTCAAAGTAAATATTGAATTTCTGAATTACATTTCTGCCTATTATTACACTGTTGCCATTGTTTACTACAAAAAATTCAATCACTTGTTTGATATTGTTGTATGTTACTTCCATTATACACATACCAATACATTTTAAAATACTACCGTCGTATGATTTCAAAATACTTGTCGGTTTATTCAATTTATAATTTTTAAACTTCTTAAAATAAATATCTTTCGGAATTACACATACATTAGCACCTGTATCAATCATCGCGCGAATAATCTGACTACCAATACATATATTAATCATGAATGGATTTACAATTTCATTATTACCTTCCGTATTGCAAACAACATTTACGTTCGCATTATTTTCCATAGTAAAAATACTATTTTTGCTTTTACCAAACTGATCGTTTTTACATGCTTTCGCAATATGACCCATTTTTCTACACTTATTACACTTAAAATTTTTAAATTTACAATCTTTAATTAAATGACTATCAGATAAACATGCAAAACATTTTAAATTCCTATTACTAACATGCGGTGATACTGATCTATTCCTTTTCTTATCAACTTCGTTGAAATTCCTTCTATGTGCACTATTTTTATTATACCTACTATTCTGTTTACTTGCGATTTCACAAATTTCTGATTTACAACTTTTTATCATATTTTTATTTTTTGAAACCGATTCCAATACATTTGCATATTCGAGTATTTGAGAAAAACCCTTTTTCTCGTCCTCCAAATACAACTTTTCTTTTATTTGACTATTACACAAACCGATAATAAAAATATCTTTCAAAGATTCTTCCAGACGATCATTAAATTGACATTTAATACTACGCTCTTTTAATTTACAAGCAAACTCTTTTACTGATTCATGTTCAGACTGTTTCATACAATAAAATTTTTCTCTCTCAATATACGGAGAAACAGTTTCATTACAAAAATTATCCAAATGATCAAATAATTTCGACAATTTTTCTTCAGTAACTTTTCTTGGTACACACAAGTTTTGTAATAAAACAAAAGTTTTTTCAGACAAAGAGGTTAAAAATATTGCTCTCTTCCTTGATTCAGACATTTTTTCATCATCAGCTATGATGAATTGCTCAAAACGTACCCTGAACACACTCCACAAATCACTCTCGTGACTGAAAAGCGGTAGATTCCTTTGTTCCATATTACCGAAAAAAGAATACCTACAGACAAGAAAAGAAAAATACACTTATCTTAACTCGATCCTGTCCAGTCGCTTGAACCTGCACTACGGCCCAACCCTGTCTCTGCAGAAGTCGTCTCTGTCGAATCCTGGTCTTCCAGCTCTCTGGTCCTCTTCCGTTGCCTCTGCTCGACGCTCGTTCACAGCAAGCAGCCAATCCTCTTGTCCAATCCTTGTGGTCCCCTGGTCCTCTCTGATTCTCGTTCCCGTTGTCCTTCCTGGTCTTCCTTGGTCCCCTCTGGTCCCCTTGAAGTCCAGTCGAAGTCTCCCGAAGTCGTATCTCGAAGATCCCTGTCTTCTTCAGCTCCGATACTGCTTCCTCGAAGATCTTCTTTTCTCGTACACTACAGTGTCTATGTACACTTGTACGAACTTGTACCTCCAAATTTTTTTCCCAGTGAAAAAAAATATTGTCGCCTGTTTCGCCGAAAAATTTTTTCTTCTCGAAAAAATTCCCAATTTTCTGCGTAGATTTGTTCCAGACTGCGCCAGTATAGTGTCCCTATACACTACTTATTGTTGGGGTGAAACTCTTAGTACTTTAGTAAAAGATGTATAGTTCTTTTACACTTTTATTTAAAACACTTCAAATATACAATATACAAATCAAGGTCAAATACTATACAATTCACGGAGGTAGCTATCAACGGCGTAACGATGAATGACGCGCCGCGTGGCCATTCAAACACTATATACACACACAGACATGCTATCTCTTTCATTCACATATCTCACATTAATATTATATTATGCAGTATAATTCAATATTATACAGTAAAAATCAAGATACCTACATAATATAAACCAAAGAACAAAAATAAATTATAATTCTACCTATTTCTATTCATGTATGTAACGTATCCTGAGAAGTAGGCATTTTAAACTAAAACCTTAAGTCTTACAATTTTTAAAGTATTGGGTCTCATCACATAAACCGTTTTAAAGTAAAATATAATTTTAAAAGTCCTTTTAACTATCACAAATATTATGTAAATAAACTAAACTTAATAACTAATGTTAACACTAGTTAATTTTATCATAAAAACTATTTCTAATTAAATAAAAACTCAATATAACTATAAAATGCCAGTAAAAATTTAAAATCACACCAAACTTAAAATAAAAAAAACAAATCGCTATTCTAATTAACACAAAACACTAAATAAGTTCTTGGTATAATTAATACATAAATTAAAATTAATAAAACGAGGTATTTCGATGAATTTTACACAAAACAGCACACGAAAACTCCAGTTGATTTCGACACACTTTGCCGACTAGTATTCCATCTAGTTGTATATATTAAAATCTATGGTCTATACTAGACTCGTAAAAAATATTGACACGTGTTAACACTTGACATCAGACAGAAGAGAGAGATAGAAACAATAATATATGAATAATTGAAAGAGTCAGGTGACGAGTCGGCGACCGAGGTCAAGAAAATAAGTAAGTATGTCGCTAAAGTCGAAAGGGAAAACTTCACTGAAATTGTCATAACATTTCTACAGAACATTGTTTCCCTTTTTTAGAAAACCTTGCTATTGGTTGTATACAGGTTCCGCATATTTAAAACGGCTTATGTAGTTTCATTAACAAGCAATAAGAGTTCTCAGTATAATTTATCATTAAAGTTACTATGGTGTGTAGCATCTGGAATGTTTTCAAACATGCCGTTACCATCTTATATGAAATTCATTATGAACCGCCCGGGCGATTTCAGATAGGGGGGCGCTGGCTTCATTATGTAGATAATTTTTACACTTAAGCAAGTAAATTATTACAATGATTATGTGTGCGTGTGTGTGAATCGAATGTCGAGCAGCATAAACGTGTTGTTAGTATTTGGTAGGTAGGTATATGTTTACGAATAACACGGTAATAGACGGACAAGATCACCGCAGAATTTTAACATACACACCATCACGCCGTGTCCCTTTCGGGGAAGGCAGAGAGAACCGAGTGCCATACCTGGGGAATTTTTGATTTATATAATTAACATTTTAGGATTTTAAGCGCCCTTTTTAGACAAGCGCCCTGACTTCTTGTTCCGGATTGTTCTATGATTTATCCGGCCCTGCGTCCAGCACCAGACAGAATATGAATGGGCTAAGTACGGATCTCTGGTGTACCCCCTCTGTAACTGCGATTGGTCTAGTGGGTCCTGCTGGGGTTCTTATTTCAGCCTTCACTTGTGCATACATATCAATGATCACAGTGATATACTTTTCAGGTATATTTATTTTCCGGAGACTCCACCATATCACCTCTCTTGGCACTTTATCAAATGCCTTTTCCATGTCAAAGAAAGCAATGTATAATGGGCTTTTCTTTTCCCGATATTCTTCGGCTATCGTATTTAGGGCAAACATTGGGTCAGTTGTAGAAATGCCTGGTCTGAATCCATAGTGATTTTTTGATAGAGAACATTCCGACCTAAGTCGACTAGCGATCACTCTTTCATATAACTTCATAGTATGGCAAATTAATTTTATTCCACGGTAGTTATTACATTCATATTTACTACCTTTTCCCTTATAGAGCGGGACTATCGTACTCAGTCTCCAGGCATCTGGCATTTTAGAGGTCTCCAGCATCCTGTTGAAAAATTTTGTGAGCAGCTCAACAGCTCTGTCTCCCAGGCTCTTCCACGTCTCGATGGGAATACCATCGGGTCCAATAGCTTTCTTGTTTGCCATCTTTTGGATTGCATTTTTAACTTCCTGTTGGTCTATCTGTGAAACAAGTCCGAGATTCATGGGCATATTTGAAAGTTGCAGGTGTGAATTATTGGTGTTAAGAAGAGTGTCATAGTATTTGTGCCATTGGGTGATAATGCTTTCGTTGGTATATAACAGTTCTCCGTTTTCCCCTTTTACGACTCTACATATTGCCGGATCACTGGTGTCACGGTTTCGTAATTTAGCGATCTTGTAGATTTCTTTTTGTCCCTCTCTAGTATCAAGCTTCTCATAGAGTACCCGAGTGGCATTGGCTTTCTCTTTGGCCACTGTATGTTTAGCGTTTTTCTTTTCTGTTTTATAAGCTGTTTTATCTTCGTCCGTTCTTGAGGCCTGCCATGTCTTAAATGCTTCTTTCTTTTTTGAGAGAGCCTGTTGCACCGTGTCACTTCACCACCAGCACAAACACATACAAACATATAAACTAAGAATATAAAT
The DNA here is from genome assembly GCA_963576475.1 of Molanna angustata. NCBI lineage: Eukaryota > Metazoa > Arthropoda > Insecta > Trichoptera > Molannidae > Molanna > Molanna angustata. The sequence goes on along the minus strand of OY754988.1, from coordinate 24,872,102 downwards.
ATTTAATATTCATAATATTGAAGGGACATATTAATTATAAATCAAATATAAATTATAAATCAAAGTCGGGTTAGTTACAATATTTATAACTGGAAAACGGCTGGACTAATTGTAATAATTTCGCCTCAAATAGAAGAATAAGTATTAAAATATCTGAAAAATGAAACATCTTCTTTTCATCGTGTTTTAGTTCGTTTGACCTATGAATTTTACATTCAAATTTTGTTATTATCAAAATTTTAATGTAGAATTTCGGGTTTAGGTAGTTACCCAGTACCCAGTACAACATATTTTTGCAATGGTTTATGAAAATAACTTGAAAAGAAGAAATATTGAAAAACAAAAAAAAGTCATCTAAGAAATTTCTGAAATTCTTTTTGAGGTTTTGGTTCTTCTTCTTCATCGTATATTAGGTCATTTGACCCAAGAAGGTGGACTGTTCTGAGAGATGAAGGTCCAACTGTCCTTCCATCTCTTCGCAGGTGTTCCGGGTAGCCTTCTATTGTGGGTATTTCTGTCTTTACAATTGTGACCATTCTATTGTCGTCCATGAGTTCAACGTGGACTCTCCAGAAGCAAACACTGACCTTAACTTTTTTATTAATGTAATATTTCACAAAGGAATTTATAGAAAATGATCGACATAGGAACATAAATGTCACATGACTATTCTTTGAAGGTATTTTGGGGGTATATATTTAATTATTTGTTTTAATGAATAAAGGAAGATTTGCAAGGGCAAGATTTGCTGCAAGAGAGAAAAAAATAAAATATGTTTGGATACAGAGTGGCCGAATATTAACCAGAAGAGATGATAATTCACCAATAAAAGAGATAAGGGACCTGGATTGCATCCACAAACTGTGAGCGTTTTCTCAATATACCCAAATGCAGAGCTATGTTTGATTTATTTTCATTATGTCGATATTTTATCAAAATGTTAGAGGATTGCGAACTAAAACCAATGATGCTTACCTTGAAATTCTTAGGGAGAATTATGATTTGATTTGCTTAATAGAAACGTGGCTACATGGCAGTATAGCAAGCGAGGAACTTTTTGATGAGCGTTATCTGGTTCTGAGGCGGGATCGTAGTGATACAGTTTTTTCTAATAGATCAATGGGCGGGGGAGTGTTGATAGCGGTAAAGAGGACCTTTAAGGTGATTCCAAGACCAGAGTGGAATTCTGAAGTTGAGGATATCTGGATAACGATTGTAGCGGACGATAAAAATCACCCCGACATCAACATTTGCGTGGCATATATACCACCCGACACTGCAACTGATGTGTTTCAGAAACATTTAGATAGATGTATGACAGTGTGTCTTGACACCTCTGAGAGCTCATCAAACATTATCTTGTGCGACTACAATTTACCATCTATCGAATGGAGGATCGGAGAGGAAAATCATATGCATCCAATTCGCAAAAATGGACCTAAGGCCGAGATTTTTGCAGATATGTTGTCTTTATCAGGCCTAAAGCAATTTAATGGTGTATGTAATAATCATTTTGGTATGTTGGATCTTGTTCTCTCCAGTGCTCCAGTTCAGGTGTCTCTGGCGGATGGGTTGGTCAATCCTGACGGCTTTCATCCTCCGTTGATGATAGATTTTGTTAATCCTGATGCCTTGGAGTGCCTGCGTCCAAATGTTGAGATTGTTCGGTACAATTTTAGAAAAACCAACTATTCTCAATGTAAATCTAAGTTGTCTGAGATTGACTGGTCAGTTCTTGACGAGCTCAATTGTAATGATGCATTACAAGCATTTTATAATATCGTTTGGCAGGCCATCGAATGTCACACTCCTAAATTAAGGCCCAAACCCCGCGATTATCCCACTTGGTACAGCTCCTCCCTCATCCGTATGATAAAAGAAAAGAATAAACACCACAAAAATTTTAAAAAATATGGTAACCTAAATGATAGAAATTGTTTCTCTTTATTAAGAACTAGAATAAAAAAAGCTATCAAAGTTTGTTACAGGTCATACATGTCTTCAATCGAGAATACATTAAAGCACTCTCCTAAAGCATTTTGGAGCTATGTAAACTCCAAAAAGCATACAAACTCTATTCCGCGGGAAGTCAATTACCGGGGAGTCTCTGCCACCAATGGAGAGAATATCTGCGAATTATTTGCCAACTTTTTCTCTTCTGTTTTTGTTGAATCCACGAGCAAGACAACTGATGAATCTTCATACATGTGTAATTCTTTGAGCCGAATTCATCTAAACAAAGCTGAGCTTTTGATTATAATGAGCACCTTGGATATAAACAAGGGCACCGGGAGTGATGACATTCCTAACCTATTCGTGAGGGAGTGTGCCGGTGAATTGGTGAGTCCTCTCTTTGAGATATTTCAGAAATCTCTTTCTGAGGGTAAATTTCCTGATCTTTGGAAAATTTCTCGAATTGTTCCTATATATAAATCTGGAGATAGAACTAGTGTAGAAAATTATCGACCAATAAGTCTTTTGCCGTGTTTCGGGAGATTGTTTGAAAAAATGGTGTATCCACATATATACCATCACGTGAGCCCCCTTCTGACAAAAGGCCAGCACGGGTTTGTCTCGAATAAATCTACTAGCACCAATTTGTCAGAGTTCGTTAATCAAGTGAGTGAATGTTTGGATTCCAGAACGCAGGTAGATGCCATATACACCGATTTCAGCAAAGCCTTTGATCGAGTTGACTTTGGTATACTTTTGCGTAAGTTGTGGGGTGCAGGTATTGTCGGCAAATTGTGGGACTGGATTAGTTCTTATCTTGATAGCAGAGTGCAGATGGTATCGGTGGGGGGTTTTGACTCGGGACCCATCATGGCTACTTCAGGTGTGCCACAGGGTTCCCACCTTGGACCATTGTTGTTTGTGATTTTCATTAATGACCTTGGCTCGTGTCTTAGTAGCAAATTCCTGATGTATGCTGACGATCTAAAAATATACACACCTGTGAGCTGCATCAGCGATTGTATGAAACTTCAAAATGATCTTGACAAATTGTCTGATTGGTGTTTTAAAAATAATATGCGCCTAAACACCGACAAGTGCCACTCAATAAGCTTCACCCGAAATAGGAAAAAGATAGAATTCACATATAATATAGACAGCGTCGACCTGAGGAAATTAAGCTCTGTCAAAGACCTCGGGGTGATACTTGATTCTGAACTCTCGTTTAGGGACCATTACGATCATATTACGGATAAATCGTACAGAACTATGGGTTTCTTATTTAGGATAACAAAACCGTTTAAAGATCCGAATAGTTTAATAAGGTTATATTATTCTCTGGTACGAAGTTTACTCGAATACCAATCGTTCATATGGTCCCCCTACTATGTGTCTCATAGAGACAAAATAGAACGTGTTCAGAAATATTTTACTAGGGTTCTTTCTTTTAGAGCGGGTCATAGTGGCCGGTTGGAATACCAGGAGCGCCTTTCGCTTTTTAATATGGTTAGTTTGTCAGTTAGGCGGAGTGTGGCCGAATTAATGTATCTTCGTAAGCTGATTCGAGGTCACTTGGACACATCTGACATAGAATTGTTAAACTTTCATGCAAATAATAGATTAAGATGCAGCGAAGTGTTTCGTCTGAAAAGGTATAGAACCAATGTGGGACAGTTTTGTCCTATAAGCCGAATGATGAGCTCATATAATAGTTTGTCAAGGGTTGTATCGGATCTTGATGTGTTTCATAATCCGGTGTCCACTTTCAAACGTTTGATTCGAGGAAATCTAGTGATAGGGACACCTTGATGTTGTGTGGCTCTGTGGGTGTTGATTTGTATTGCGCATTTCTCCCCACTTTTGTATATTGTATTTTGTATTAGGATAATTTGGTATCTTGATTGTATGTTTTGTTCTTATTTAGTTTTTATAGTTTTAAAAATAAAAAAATACTAACACGTGTATAGTACGACATATAAACCAGCAAATTCGACAACATATTAACTTATAAGTCTTACTAAAAATATTCTAGTTAGACGGGCATGTTGCCGAGTTCGCGATTTTGTCCGCGACGTTATTTATTGACTGTCGTTACATTGCACTCGCGTTTGTACCTGCCAATACAGTGACATTCTGCCGTGTCGGAGTGTCATTGTATTGGTAGATTCAGACGTTGCGTCTGAATCGTTGTGACAATTTAATGTAATGACGTTGTGACAATTTAAAATATGCTGGGTAAAATCTATTTGTTTTTTTTGTCTCGGTTCAATTGTTCCTTCTATTTTTATGTTTTATTTTATTAGTTCAACATTTGTTTTCTTTCTGTTTTCCTACATATATGTATATGTGTATTTTAAACATTTCTTTTAACTGTGCAAAGTAATGTCTTTTTTATAATATGAATAGTCAGGAGACGTTGATTGTACATACCTAACTATGCACAATAGCCATGCGGGAGATACCTGTTATTGGAGCACTGGAGATTCTATTTTTTGTTTCATGTTTTTTTTTGTTTGTGTTGTTCAGTGTTCTGTTGGTGTCTCTGTATATTAAATAAATAAATAAATAATATTACAGAAGGTTGCGTGTTCAAAAGGATTCTATTTTATTTAAAACATATACCTCGAAGTATGATATTGCTTATGTCTGTTAATTAAATAATTGATAATATATAATTTTATTGTGATGAAGGGTTTCAATCAAAGAACTACTTACATGATCAACACTGGTTTATTGGTAACAATTGAAAATACAATATAAAAAATAACTTAATAAATTTGTGATGTCGTGGGTCGGAACTAATGGATAAAAATTAAACGCGACTCTAGTCTATTCAACGATCAACACACGAATAAGGATTTGTAGTTTTGTATCAACGAAGGTGGGCTATGGTTTGTTGATCCTCGTCAACCTTCGGAAGTTTTCGAGAATCTATAATATACATGTTGCAGCTCCAGGAGTGCTGCTACAGTATGGAAAAGACCGGAGAAACTGAAGCGAGGTAGGAGGCACTAAAGGGACGGAGGATACTTGAAAACTTGAGATACTGAAGGGTATGAAGGTACTGAAGGGTCTGAAGGGATGGAAGAGACGGGTGGAACGGGTGTAAAGGAGGTAGGAGGATTTAGAGGAATGGGAGATACTGAAGGGCCTGAAGTGACGAAGGTGTTTGCTTTTCTGTATGTTTTTTTCTTATAAATTTAATTTACCTACCACTACACTATTTAAGGCCTCACGAGGCTTTGGTTGGTTGTAAGAAATTTCCTTATAGCATTGGACCTGCATTAGACCATGGTCATCGCGCGGCTTCCTAATTTGACCACGGCAGTTGACGCTCCTGATTGGCTGTTAAGCTGTCATATTCACGTCGCATCACCAATTATTTTCTATATTATTTTTATTAATCTATTTATTTAAGGGACAAATACAATCTTATAATATAAACAGAAAAAATATGGGTGGTGTCAGAGCGGTTAGCGCACTGGGTTTGTAATCCAGTGGTCGCGAGTTCGAATCCTGCCACGACCGATTTCGTTCGTTCGCCTATAGCACAAGCATTTATGCTTTGTTTAGGGAATGTATGAGGAACAACAAACAAAAAAAAACAATCGACGAATGTGAATGGACGATTCGCACTCGTGAACTGTTATTGACTTCAAATCTTTTTAAATGAAAAACATCAGGGGCATTACCAAGATGTTTGTAAAAAATTAACCTACTGGGAATCTAACTATGACAAAACTTCTAAAGACTTTAAAATTATTCCGAAGTTTGGTCTGGGTATTGACAGAACTGACATGAGGAGGCAGATGAGGCAATATTGTAACAGAAGAAAATGTTAAATATAATATAAAAAAAAATTGAAACTGAAAACTTTTATGATATAATCGTGGATCCAAATTCAAATGGGACGATTCATGAGGTACCTACCCCATTTCTGACGAAAAAAAACATTAAAATCTGAATACGTGGTAGAGAATTATCACTGAAAAAACATTCCTCTTTTTTGGAGTCGGTCAAAAAAAGAGAGACTAAAAAAATACATTCTACGTCCATGAAATTAGTCGCAATAAACGAGTGAGACAAATGGCAACATTAATGTTTTTAATAAATGAATTTATCCTTTCTTTGTTTGTTATCTGAGAAGGTATACCTACCTGAGTACATTGTTCGAATTCATTCATGATGTTTGGTTTTATTTTATTTTTGGTTACTTCCCATTTACCTAAACCATTTCCACCAGCACATTAGCGACCGCTGTTTCTCTCTAACAATTATATATCTTTCCCGTTTTAACTCTATATACCAAATACCAACCTATTTTTACTATAGAAGAGAAAAAACCCAGGTCCATAGTTAGGGATGAAACTGCCTAGTCCGGATCTACACCTTGACGTGACGTGAATCTACATATTGTAGTTTAACCGACTTTCAAAAACAGGAAATAGTGGTGAGTTAAGTATTCTATTTATTTTTTATTTTATTTTATTTTATTTTATTTATTTAGGTAAAATATACAGGATTAAACCTACAATTATTTTGCACGATTAATCATAAAAAAATAATTACATCAAATTTGTATAACATTTCAAATTTCAAAGTATAAAAATTAAAACAAACCAAAAGCATACAAGGTAGTAGGTATAAAATCAAAATAAATTAAAGCATACAAGGGTCATTCGCTTGTTTACAAAAATATAATCGAAGTAGGTAGGAAAGAAACAACCTAAAAAATTCGCACCTACATAACATTAACTATCCCGCATTGCATACTTATTGCAGATTATCATAACGTATCTGTGTGTGAGTGCTGTGTAATATGTGCTTAGTACTTACTTACTTCCGATGGCCATACAACTCCGGTAGAGCTTTAGCCTCCTGAACAATAGCTTTCCAAGCCTTCCTGTCAGCTGCAGTGGACTCCCAGTCATCACAAGCATTCAGCACGTTCAGATCTCGGGTAACATTGTCCATCAATCTCTGCCTTGGTCTTCCCACGGGTCTCTTGCATATGTGCTTAGTACGGGGTATTTATTCTACTTTATTCGGCGTATTTATTATACTCAATCGATTCTTTTCAAATTTTGCAAATTTGTATATCTAATTACTCACTTAGACCCCAATAGATTTTGAAGGATAGGTATCTGATTTCTCTCTCAATCAAATTAATATTTCTATGTAAAAAAATACTATATAGGCACATCACTTTCATAAAATCGCATTGAAAAATTATCAAGTATTCAGAATAAAATATCTAAATAAAAAATAATATAACAAATCCATTTCATGAAAATGCTAAAATTTGTAGTAAGGAGTATAGCGTTGGTCACACCCACTTGTTTCAATGTATATTCAGCGACAACTTTTAAACACATTGTCCGATTTCGATGATTCTTTTTTCATTAGAAAGGGGGTATCTTCACATTGGTCACATTTTGATTTGGTCAAGATCTGATCATGTAATCCATGAGAATTATCAAAATCTTCAATTTTAACATCAGCTATAATAAATAATTGGGTATTATTAAACGAAAAAAATAATGAATAAAAAAATAGAAAAATAAACTTTGCTAGGAAAATTCGGAAATATTTATCTCAGTGTTATTGCACGATACATAGTGCACTTGAACCGGTCCTGTTCATAACACAGAAGCATTCCATTTCATAAATTCATTTTATTCCACTCTGCATAACCAACTGCCATCTCTTGAGCCATATGGATAATAGGAACTAACGGAACTGACCAGGGACAGTCTTAGTGAATGAAACGCCCTCATCCTAAAAACCAACAAATTAATTTATTTCTGCGGGTAAAAGTAATGAGACAACACTGGAAGGGCGCCTCTCGCCCTTTTGTGAGTATGTACCTATAATAAAGTCATCTTATTTCAAAATAATGAGAAGGGTGTGGCCAACACTTATTATAACTCTCCATTGCGTATGTCAGTGTACCTTCTTATATGTATGTTTTCTTCTTCAATTTAGAGAATCTCTAAATGCCACGGCGTGAATAAATCTTTCACGCCACGGACGTCCATTCCGATCCGCTGAACGTACTAAACTATCTAATACAATTCATAGAACTGAATTTTCTTTAGATCCTGATATCTCATTAAACATATAAAAAAAAGGCTAAAGCAAGAATATCAATTTGATAATACCTGATATGATATCTTCTTCTTCCTTTCCTCTTTCTCTCCTTATCACATATGCGCATATGCATTCTTTTTTTCTTCTTTTTCTTAGTATATATGTAAATGTTTTTATGTTTATAGTTTTTATATTAGGTACATGGATCTGAAGCAGTGTTATACGTATGTAAGCTACTGGTTTGTAAGCTTGACTCCGTTTAGACCAATATACATAGCTCTGAGCTGACTCCAGAAGGAATATAGCTCGTGTACTGTATTTCGAGTAGCTTCTCGTCGTGACGTGCTAGAGAAATTATATTTGATTTTATTATTGGGGTCACCAGATTGAATAGTCAATCAAACTAAGTAAAGCTTAGCTTGATGTAAACAAATTTTCCTTCTTAGCAGATCACGTCAAGAAGTCTAGATATAACGGAAGGTGAATATCAAGATACCCGAGTTTGATACAGTTTGTATTAAAATATACAGACAGTGGTTTGTATTAAAATATACTGAACTAATCAAGGAAATTAAATCGCTCCAGCTTGGGTACAGAATGGGGAAGGAAATTGTTAATGCTATTTGCTATGCCGACGACGCTTTTATAGTAGCCGAAACTAACAACGACCTACAGACAATGCTGAACAGGTTACATAGCGCCTGCAAACAATACAACATGGCAATTTCAATTGATAATACTAAATGTATGACATTCTCAAAAACACACATAGCATGCAATCTGACTATAGACAACAACCCAATTGAACAGGTTGACATAACAGAAGATGCTGACCTCTGCGAAGAAATTCAGAGCCAAGTCAATAAGGCAGCTGCAGTCTCGGGCGCCCTAAAATACATTATTTGGAAAAATGGGGATATGGTCATTAAAATCAAAGTGAGTGATGACATATGGTAGAGAGGCACTAGCAGACACAGTCAGAAGCAAACAAATGTTGAGGACTTCAGAAATGAGGACATTGAGAGCTATTCCAGGCAAAAACCTGAGAGACCGAGTGAGGAACTCCAGAATAAGGGAACTATGTGAGGTTGACGATATAATCAGATGGAGTAGACAGCGGAGGAGGGACTGGTATCATCATCAGCCATTATTCGTCCAGTGTTGGACATAGGCCTCCCCTTTCAACCTCCATGCTTCCCTATCCCTCGCCACCCTGTGCCATTGACCTCCTGCCACTCGTTTGATGTCGTCAGACCATCTTGTTTGCGGTCTGCCCCGGTTTCTGCGTCCAGTTCTCGGTCGCCACTCCAGGGTGCGTTTGGTCCATCGATCATCTGCTGTCCTTACTACATGGCCAGCCCATTTCCATTTTAAGGAAGCTACCTTGTATGCAACATCGGTAACTTTTGTCCTTTCTCTGATCCATTCGTTGCGTTTTCGTTTTCGTTGCGTTTTTTCTCCTCTCCATTGCAGGGACTGGTATGGTCATATCCAAAGGATGGACAGCACCAGACTTTCTCATATCGTGCTTCACAATCAGCCCCACGGAACCCGCCCTCGCGGTAGACCGCCAAAAAGATAGGGGATAGCTGGGGGTCCACCTCGCAGGAAGAGCAGGCGACTTAAAAAACATACTTGAAGGTCTATTCAAAAGGAGAAGAAGAAGAAGAAGACAGTGGTAGAGAGGGTGAAAAGAAAGAATGGTTACAACTTACAACGAATATATTGATCACAAATAATTTGCAGTTTTCACAAAGTTAAAATTACAATCGATAATACAATGATATGCGTACAGAGAAATTTTCTCACAATGAATAGATATTTTAGATAAATCGATACGGTATAACAACGAGCGAGTTAGCGATCGAGTCGAAGTGGGCAAGCGAGTAAGTAAGTAGGTGTAACGTAATGAGCCGAATTAAAATAATCCGTGGTGAAATATGTAAGTCAAGAAGATTATAAGCCGGTGCCTCACAAGAAATATTAAATTATTTCTTTATAAACTAGTTATGTATATTATAAGCCGCGTATTCTTGGAATTGAGGAATTTAATAATATGTAATATTCCTTAAATTAATATTCCATTAAGATTGATCCTGGATTAAACTTGGTATTGAGAAATAAACAAACAGCCCTCCTGCCTAAAGTCAATAAATATTATATTATTATTTTCTTAGAAATTAATATTTAGCTTCTCTATTGAACAACTTTACTAAGTACTGTGATGGATGAAAAAATAATTGAAATGATTTTCAGACTTTATAATTTTGATAATGTATAATTTGGTACAATCATATAATATATGCTAGAGATCGCGCAGAGGTCTAAATTCGACTGCAATTCATATGTTTAAGTTTGCAGTCATTGGATCCGATCTATGAAAAAAAATATCAAAATTATTAATTGATAGATATTATTGTTTAATTATCATTTATTTATTAATTTACTTCATGTAGGTACCAAAGCAACGAAATAATTTCTATTGTTTCCCAGTAACTATGAAGATGGGTCGATGACAGAGCGGTTAGCGCGCTGGGCTAGGTCATCCATGTACATTTTTATTTCACACAATTTATAACTCATACGAAAAAGAAGTTTTTTTTTCTGTTATTAAAAATAGTTTCCGGTAAAATATCTGTTCGGTTAATTGTCCATATGATAAATTGTCCCCACGGTCAATTGTCCTCACGGTAAATTGTCCATACGGTAAAAAGGGCATACGGTCAATTTTAGTGACGACATCGTATCATACAATTTGTATGGCAGTATACTATTTATAATAATATTTTTTTTTGTTAAGGTTGATTCATGTATATTTTTTATTGTTTATATTTTTTCTATACCTAATATGTATGTGTTATATTTTTTTGTATTGTAAAATGTACGAACTTTACAAACTTAACTGATAATTGCTTCGGAACAGACTCTGTCTAGTGAAGCAGTTATCTTTCATATATTTTGTTTTTTAATATTGTGCTACTAAATAAATAAATACACTACACAATATCTACGGGGACTCTAAATAGTTTGATACTTAATCTCCAAACATACATACATACATACCATCATGCTGTTGTCATCTTCTGGGTAGCAAAAAAGAAATGACCTCCATTCTAGCCTATCCTTACATACATACCTACATGTTTTGTATAGAAAACAAAATATCTTGAAAAAATCAATAATTTGGATTTAAGAGTCCATAGTTTTTCAACTATACATACATATTATCGCTATCGACAGTTGGATCTCATGCGTCACATGCAACTAGATATATTAATTAACGTGACCAGTTTCGATGTTAAATAAACCATCTCCTCCCTTCATCCTTTCCTCAAACTCCCTCTCCCACCACATTTCCTTCAACCCTTTTATTCTTTCAAATATTTTGTTATTACATGCTTATAATGTACTAGGTACTTCTTAAGGTAAAACTAAATTGCAAATAGCAAACGACACAGGAATACACATAAATTTAAATAGATTGATACTTGCTTTCTTTCCGTGACCAAGATCATCAACATGTATATTGTGTCCCTCCAGTAATTTGCAACCATAATAGCATTCTCATTCTCTTCAGAGCACCTTCCTTCCATAAGCGGGCAGTTCAGCAGGTGTAACATTTTCTGCGTCTCCTCACATCCGCATGCAATGTCCTGGTCATCCTCTAGCATTCCCCATCTGTCGAGGTTTGCACCTTCCTACACCCGTCCTTAGTCTATTCAGGGATTCCCAGGTTGCATATGGTAGTCGGTGATCCGTTGGAAGTACTTCTGTTGATTCATGGAAGTTTTCCCTTCCTTTCACAACTCAACTCTTCTCTTTTCGCTGGTTGTAGTTAGTGCGATTGTATTCCTGAGAAAACTGTTTCTAAACTTGAGTCTTGAGGGCGGGAGCATGTGCTGATATAGCGGATGTCGAGAGTCATTCTGCTGTCTCATATTTTCTTCTTCAGAAACTACGGCCCTTCTTATACGGATAATAAATTGATCAACACGTAGTATTTTTTCATTCTTCTTCCTCTATAACATTGATTTGATACTTGTCCATAGAATACGTCTATGTAAAATCAAAGTAATGAAATGACGTGATTTTTAATCATTTTTTCGCCTATCGTACCAACAATATTCATAATGTATGGAGTGAAAATGTTATTTGGGATATATCATGTCTAGTGACAACACAGCCCATTATTATCAAGTGAGGTGACCATCTTTTAGAGACGAAAAATATAATAAATATTATATTTCTGGGTATACTTCCGAAATCTAAGGAGACGCGCGAACGTGACATAGAATTAGTTGGTATATGAGCTGAAAAATAAAGTGACTTGGATTGTCATATCACAAAAGATGTCTTAACCCTTTGAACGTGTTAAGCAAAAGATAAAATTGGATCAAAAAATGCAAATTTTGAATAAAAAAAAAAGTATTCTATAAAATTCCTTTTAATTTTTTTAAATCAATATCTTGATTTAAACTGCTAGCCCTAGAACAGGGTTACCTAGTTGGGCAGCAGTAATCTTCATAATAGTCTTTGTGATAAAGGTGTGAAAAATAAATAAATAAATAAAAAATAATAAAATTGTTGTCACATTATATTTTGAGAGGAGAGGGGATCAAAAAATTTTATTTTATTTTTTTCGCATCCAAGGGTAACATTTTTTACAAGCCATGGACTATAGTCGATTTACGCGTCGAAAGGGGAAAAATCGGGCGACTTTAGTCGATTTACGCGTTCAAAGGGTTAAGAAATATTGAGCAATCTAATTCCTATCCATACACTTATAACGAATTATATAAAAAAATGAAACGGTGATAAAAAGATCAAAAGTAACTGACATAATTCATCGTGTGGCGACTCTGAAATGGAAATGGGCGGGACACGTAGCCGAAAGCTCGGACGATAAGTGGACGATAAAGATTGCTGGCACGCCTGGCTGGAGACTGCATAGGAAAGGACGATGTGGAGTCAAATGGGGAGGCCTTTGTTCAAGATCGGGAATCGGCTTAAGAAAAACTAAACACTCATATATTATACCGGGTAAGTTAGTCCCTACATTTAAAACATCCATTTCAAGTCACTGTTGTTGCAAAATTACAATGTTCTTTTTTTTAATTATGTCTAAACAATTGTATGAGACAAATTTCCTAGCTCCGCAATATACGCGACTGGACGGGCATAAGAAGTGTTGGAGAGCTGTTTCGGGCTGCCCAGGACAAGGACGCTTTCTCTCGGATGATAGTCAACGTTGAGGGGACCTGACATGATACAATATACGCGACTGGACGGACATAAGAAGTGTTGGAGAGCTGTTTCGGGCTGCCCAGGACAAGGACGCTTTCTCTCGGGTGATAGTCAACGTTGGGGGGACCTGACATGACACAATATACGCGACTGGACGGGCATAAGAAGTGTTGGAGAGCTATTTCGGGCTGCCCAGGACAAGGACGCTTTCTCTCCTGACCTGACATGACACCAAAATAAGAAGAAGAAGAAATAAAAAGCCATTGATTAAAAAAAAGAATTGATTTTTTTATAACTAATTACATTTGAATACAACTCTAATATTTAATTTTAATTTTTATTTTATATATTTGGGAAGCAAACAGCTCATTTACAGTTTTGATTATACAATTTTAATGACATAGTCAGAGCCAATAAAAGCATTCCATCAATAATAAATTAACAACAATAACAAAAGACAGTTCATACAAAGAAATCAACTAAGAGAAAAAAATAATAATTAAGAAAATTAAAATTAGGTATGGGACTGATAAGAGATAAGAAGGGATGGGAGGGGGGGGGGGAATTAAGAGCGCATCACCTTCAGTATTTCTTCACGAAACCTCTCATATTTTGCACTGAAGATGTCCACCCCAGCTGAGAACAACGTGTTGTGAGAATCACATATGCGTGGAATAGTGGCATTCTTTCTGACATTAGTTCTGCACACCGGTACATGCAAAAGTTCAGGTCGGCGAACTGTTCTACCTGGAACATGGATACCTACTAGGTTAACAAGCTCAGGCGAGTCGATAGCACCGTTCAGAATTCTATGCAGCAGCGACTGGTCGTGTAAGACTCTTCTACATTCGAGAGTATCGAGTCTGTGATATTTTAATGATTCCTGATAGTTAGTAAAATTTAAATGAAATTTATAATTTAAATAGTTGACAAATTTACGTTGAACTCTTTCTATTCTATTGACGTGTATTGCATATAAGAAAATAATAAGGACCAAATTTGCGTACAAAATTCAAGGTGAGGGCGTATATAAGTAGTGTATAAAGTGTAGAGTGTATTTATGTTTCTGAATGGCTTGCATGTGCGGATAATAAATCCCAACATCTTATTTGCTTTGCTTATTATATTATTAATGTGATCAATGTAATTTAATTTGGAATCAAGAATCACACCCAGGTCCCTTATACACTTGACTTCGTTGATATTAGAGTCGTTGAAGGTATATGTGAAACTTATCTTGTTTATATTGTGAGTAAATGTTATTTTATTGCATTTCGATATGTTAAGTTTTAGTTTATTTAGTGTAGGTACAGTAAGTGTAAAGTCTGTTGAGGTCTTCCTGGAGTTTAACGCAGTCGGTTATAGAGTTAATTGCCAGGTATATTTTCATGTCGTCAGCAAATGCGAGACATGAAGAATGAATAAAACATTTGTGGATGTCGTACGTGTAGATGTTAAATAAATGTGGACCTAGGTGAGATCCTTGAGGAACGCCTGAGGGAGGAATGAAGAAGCTGGATTTGAATCCTTCGACCATGAATTTAATATCTTAATATATTTAATATCTTTCCATTGACAGCCCCTGCTTCTAACAATTTAAACTCCGCCCATCAACTTTTTAATCCTTAGTTTTATGCACACGTTTCATACGTACATAGTACCGGACGAAGGAGCGGTTACATCTCCGAAACTAGTTGACATAAAAATACTCAAACGTGGTTGGCACTTATATGAATATTTATTTTAATTATATTAGTTTGTACATTTGTTTCCATTTCTTCGTTCAAATAACTGGAGTAGGTACATTTGGTCACCTTTTCGTATTCTTCCGCCATCATAATAATAAAGAAACGGTGAATTTAAAAATTGTCGTTCCTGTCACGACCGCTGCTGGCAGCAATACAGAATACCTGTCACTGAAGCTCTAATGAAATTCCTTAAATATGCCCTGGCATTTGTACTTTCCTATACATACGAGCCATATACACAGTCATACCCGTATTCGAAGACAAATCTTGAGGAAGCCACGGGCCTTCAAGGTACCTTGAATTCGATTTCGTTATTCAGAGTGAATGTGTAACATTGATATGAATGTATGGTTCACTTGATGACAAACTGATCCTTAATGTTTTCTATCGATTGGTATGGACGCGGTTGTAGCTGAGTGGCTAATCATTGTGATACCTGTTGGTTCAAATCGATTACAATTTTCACGGAAATATATCTAGCACCATTCATATATTTTTTAAGTTTGGCAACACATCCAAATCAATGGTGGTTTGTGCCATTTTAGTGTCACGACACACAAGTTCTTATTTACAGTCGAATAATTAATTATATTGCTTGTTGAACATTTACAAATTAATTTCATTGTGTTCATCCAAAATTTACTACATATGTTGATTAACTCTCTTCTTTAGTACTCGTAATGCTTTTAACCATTTTAAGAATAATTAATATAAGATAATTATTTACCAGCTTGATTAAAATAGGAATAAAAAGAATGAAAAGTGAGGAATAAAACTTCAACTTACAAATGTTTCATACAAAAAAATGTTTTTTAGTAAATACATTAATTTCCTCTTCACAATTTCAACTTATACAAAATGATGAGTTTGGAATATGAAATTGACACTGATGTAGTACTCCGTGTAAAAAGTCAGTCATGGAATATCGCGCGTTTGACGTTTTGGTTGGCAACATATTTCAGTTTTCCGTACATTTCAACACATCCTAGATAACTGTTCTCTAAATCTTTGTAAACAAAGTGTTTTTTTCGACAAATAAATCCGATAACAATTCACATTGGTCGTTATTCTCTGTAGAAAAAGGATGTGGTCTGCCAACCAAAACGTCAAAAATCCCTCGGAAAAATGCCTCACATCGATTCATACAAAATTTGCTAAGTGCGATATCTATTATATTATAGTAAAAATCTATGACGTCGCTATGCAGTATCATTGCTTTCCTTGAGGCGTCGATTTCAGTTAAGAGCGCTCTAAGATCGAAACATATCTTCAAGTTGCCTCGAAGGCCTGAGGCTTCCTCGATACTCGTATTTGTCTCTGAATAAGGATATAAGTCCTTTTTTAAAAATATCTTAAGAATGTGACCGTTGCTTTGTCGTTTATCATACCTACTTACTGTACTTACTACACCTCATCCAATTTATGTTTTACTCAATCGTGCACGATCTTGAGGTTTACGTTTGAAAATTTCAACGAAACATAAAAAAATGGATCTTTATTATATCGTGTTTTTTATTATTTCACATCAGCGAGTGTCAGGTTTAAAGAGATTTATCTTGAAAAAATACAGACCTATCTGTAGCGAGTTGGTAACCAAGTGATTACCAATTGCTATGGTGTATACAGACCTATCTGTAGCGAGTTGGTAACCAAGTGATTACCAATTGCTGTGGTGTATACTGGTCTGTTAGTTAGACTCCGTTTATACCAGTATACTCGTACATTAATTTGAGCCGACTCTAGAAGGGATATAGCTTTGAACTGTATTTAGAGTAGCTTCTCGACGTGACGTGCTAAGATAAATAATTATATTGGATTTATTATTATTAGGGTCACCAACAAATTATCCTTCTTAGCAGATCACGTAAAGAAGTCTAGTTATCACGGAAGGTGATTAACAAGATACTCAAGATTAAGAAATACAGAAAACAGTGGTAGAGAGGAAGTATGAAAAGAAAGAATGATTTTCAACTTACAATGAATATAATGAACACGAAATAATTAACAGTTTTTACACAGATAAATTTTACAATCAATATTTCACAGAGAAACTTACTCACAATGAGTAGATATTTAAGATAAGCCGATGCGGTATACACATACGCCTAACATACGCCATTTTATCCAGAGCTGATACGGTCCGTACCAAAAAACTTATGCGCACCAGTGAAATAAAAATACTGCGATTCATATCTGGCAAAAGTCTTCGTGATAGAGTCAGAAATACAGAGATCCGAAGAATTTGCGAAGCTGAGGACATCGTAAGATGGGGGCGCCAAAGAAGAAGGTACTGGAACACACACGTCAGCCGCATGTCCGAAGATAGGATCCCAAAGATAGTCCGAGACAACGTACCGAAGGGGTCTAGACCACGAGGTCGCCCACCAAAAAGATGGCAAGATAGTTGGCAGTCCAAATCACAGGAGGCTGAAAATGCAGCATAAAACAGGCCCTGGACCTAATGAAAGAAGAAGAAGAAGATGCGGTATAACAGTACGAGTGAGCGAGCGAGCAGGTTAGCGAAACGTAGTGAGCCGAATAGTGACGAATACGATCTCGATGATGTGTACAGACGTACACTCCTTTAAATAGTGCTGGCGTTAAGAGTTGGTGTATGTTTGGCTGAAAGACTCTAAGATCGTGGTATGACAGAACGATACTTCGCCAAACAGCTATCATCAGGGCCGGATAAATCATAGAACAACCCGGAACAAGAAATCAGGGCGCTTAATAATAATAATAATAAATGGATAATTTCTATAGCGCCATTTTTGTGTATCCACCTCAAGGGCGCTTAACAATAATACCTGGAAAAAATAATAATAAACAAGGAAATAATCATTTAATCACTATACGAGTTTTTGAAAAAATAAGTTTTACTGTTTTTTAAACACACTTTCACTGTCTATCGATCTTAACCTATATGGAAGCTTATTCCACTGAACCGGACCCACTACAGCAAACGCTCTTTCACCAAAGTTCGTCATTCGACACGTATTTTGTCTAAAAAGGGCGCTTAAAATCCTAAAATGTTAATTATATAAATCAAAAATTCCCCAGGTATGGCACTCGGTTCTCTCTGCCTTCCCCGAAAGGGACACGGCGTGATGGTGTGTATGATAAAATTCTGCGGTGTTAATATCTTGTCCGTCTATTACCGTGTTATTCGTAAACATATATAGTCGATTCACACACACACACACACACACACACACAAAATAATCATTCTAATAATTTACTTGCTAAAGTGTTAAATTATCTACATAATGAAGCCAGCGCCCCCCTATCTGAAATCGCCCGGGCGCTTGATAATGAATTTCATATGAGATGATAGCGGCGTGTTTGAAAACATTCCAGATGCTACACGCCACAGTAACTTTAATTATACATTATACTAAGAACTCTTATTGCTTGTTAATGAAACTACATAAGCCGTTTCAATAAGCGGAACCTGTCAGCAACTAATAGCAAGGTTTTCTAAAAAAGGGAAACGAAGTTCTTTAGAAATGTTATGATAATTTCAGTGAAGTTTTCCCTTTCGACTTTAGCGACATACTTACTTATTTTCTCGATCTCGGTCGCCGACTCGTCACCTGACTCTTTCAATTATTCATATATTATTTTTTCTATCTCTCTCTTCTGTCTGATGTCAAATGTTAACACGTGTCCATATTTTTTACGAGTCTAGTATAGACCATAGATTTTAATATATACCTATAACTAGATGGAATACTAGTCGGCAAAGTGTATCGAAATCAATGGGAGTTTTCGTGTGCTGTTTTGTGTAAAATTCATTGGCATACCTCGTTTTATTAATATTAATTTATGTAGGTATTTATTATACCAAGAACTTATTTAGTGTTTTGTGTTAATTAGAATCGCGATTTGTTTTTTTTATTTTAAGTTTGGTGTGATTTTAAATTTTTACTGGAATTTGATAATTATATTGAGTTTTTTTAAATTAAAAATAGTTTTTATGATATTTTTAGTGTTAACATTAGTTATTAAGTTTAGTTTATTTACATAATACTTGAGATAGTTAAAAGGACTTTTAAATTATATTTAACTTTAAACGGTTTATGTGATGATCCAATATTTTAAAAATTGTAAGACCTAAGGTTTTAGTTTAAAATGCCTACTTCTCAGGATACGTTACATACATGAATAGGAATAGGTAGAATTATAATTTATTTTTGTTCTTTGGTTTATATTGATATATTGATTTTTACTGTATAATATTGCATAATATACTGCATAATATAATATTGAAATTCCAAACATTTGAGAAGGAAGGGGGGGGGGGGGGGGGGCGGTTTGAAATATATTGCTCTGGGCGCAAAAACATGTTTATCCGGCCCTGGCTATCATCTGCTTCGCCGCTTTCAGCATTTTATGTTTGACAGCCCCTGGCTGTTCTATTGGATATAATTTTTTTGTTCGATTGTTATCTGGAGCTGTCTTCGCTTCACTGTATGATTTGAACTTTGTTTTTGCTTTATCTAAAACTTCGCTCCAACGACCCATTATTTACACATATTATACCTATTTGTTTTCATTGTGTGGTATATTGTATGAGTTATTGATATTAGAAGAGATCTGCCCAATAAGCTCAACCCATTTGGAGTGCTGCCTATAGAAAATTCGCAGGTAAGGATCTGTGTCACATTGTGTGAGTAGTGCAGCTGCTGACGGGGGTATTCTTTTTTCTTTCTACGGTTTCCATGGCGAGATTTTCATACAAAGCGCGAACAAATTCGAGAAGTGTTGTGTTTATTTAGAACTTTTTTATTACATTTATTTGATCAAAATGATTAAGTTGATATTTCCATAAGTATTGTGATCGATATATTGCCATGCATTATGATATCAAAGAAACCCAAATTTCGTTATTTAACTTTGGACTAATGTTTAACTAATGGACTGTTTTATCAATTCTAGGAACGGCTTATAACGGGTCCCCAGGCCTTGTTCATATATTTTAACATTATTTTTTGTATTGAAAATTAATTTAAATTGTAAAATGCACTAAGCAGATTCCTGGAATCTTGGTTTTCACACGGCGGTACAGGTTAGTTCGTCAGTTTATTTTGATTATTTTTTAATTATTTTCAGCAAGAGCTAATGTGTTTAATTTGACTTTTCTGCAAAAATGATCATTATTATTCTGTACATATAATCGAATTTCATATGATTCCATTTCTTACTCGCGACTCATTCTTTCTCCCCAGCCATATTATTTTGTTTATCCGGTTATTAACACGTTTTCCACGCTCTTCCTTGTTATATACGTAACAATTACTATAAATATATGCGTGTTTTCTTAGTATGTTCCCAAATATCGTTAAAAAATTTAGTATTTTTTTACATTGGGTTTAGTATATTATTTTGATATATTTTCGCCACAAGTGCGGTATTTTCGGCAGTTTGGAAAACGGTCACACTGATCATCTATTGTCAGTTCGTCTGGTTCGTCAGTTGTCAGTGGTTGTCAGTTGTCATTATTTTTATGATGACAATATGCATTCACAATGAGGTTTATTTATAAAAATTAAAAATATCATTCAAAAATTAAGATTGGTGTGAAAAACGCCTAACATAGCCTATATTATATGGAAATCTTTGACTATTACTATCAAGTCTATGTTTAAGGTTATATTTTTTTATATACCTACACAACATTGAATTTGGTGTACTCCGTGTATATTTAATCATGAAATAATTATAAATTGTGTAGATTTTTTTATAGATTATAATAGAATATGAATTCTTACACTAATTTGTCTTTATGAACCATTTTTATACAAAAAATGAATATGTCCTTGTTAAACAAGTACATACCTATACATCTTCCTACATTCCCTAAATGAAGCATAAATGCTTGGTCTAGGCAGAATTCGAACACGCGACCGCTGGATTACTAGACCAGCACCCTAACCGCTCTGCCATCAACCCATCTTAACTGTCTATCTCTAATATATTCTTTAATATCTTAAGACTTACGTTATTTGTTCAAGTTTGCAATAGTAGCTTTCATGTCAATAATAGATTTCATTTTTCATGATTATTTTTATTGCTTTTCAGCAGAACAAAAATGACAAGCAACGGTGAAATAATAAACATGATGAACTTTCCGCAGGCTTCAACAAGTGTCGTGTCGTGCGAAGTATTCTCTCAGATAGAAAAGAGAAATAGAGAGAACGAAGACTTGAAACATTTTGGTTTATCGAATGAAGAAATAAAGATTTACAACGAGTACAGGAAAGGCGCTGATTACATCGGACATGTCCATAAAAACATGGAAGATAGAGCGCTGAAAGAAACCATAGCTGACATCTTGGAGAAAATTCAAAATGCAAAATCTAAACTTTTATTGGACGACTGTGAGGATTCAAGGTTTGAATAAAACATATATTATTTATCATATGTTGCTTTCATTGTTCACAAATAAACTAATTTCTCAATAGATGGTGTTACAAAAAAAGGCTTTTCCGTTACTTCATAGATGGCAATAGTATAGTTCCTTATTGTCAGGTGAATTGTTACACACTATTCAAATATATAGAACTTTAAAATTACATTGATAAGGGAACTCAATAAGAAGGCATAATTGGTGAACGTTGCGCAAGCGCATAAAGTGGTCACATAAACCAGCCGATGACAGGTCATAAGCCCTGTAGGTGCCTCGAGTTCCTGTTTCTTCTACAATATCCCAACTTCGTCTCTATTGAGATGTTAAAAAAGTTTGTCAATAAAAATATATTTATATTTTATGAGTTAACTTTGCGACACATTTCAAGCAATTACATTTTTTAAACTGCAAATTTACAATTGTGATGTTTAAAAAAGCAACATATTATACAGATACTATTACAGTACATACCATGATCATGGACCTTTGGCACCACAAAATTGCAGCCTTAAAATTCAATGATATTTAGAACAATTAACATCCCACTGAGTAGAGAATCATATTTAAGCTAAATAAACACAATAATATATGACATTGCTATAAATAGTGAGTTCGATAAGCAACATATATATTTATTTATTCAAAGAAACAGTAATAATACAAGTTAAAAAAAGAAAAGAAACTAAAAAGTTAACAAAACAATACATAGTACAAGAAAAACAATGAAAATTAAAGTTAACTTCCTCTTCTCTCTTTTTTATTCATCATAACCTCACCTAAACGGCTTCGCCTGTCTTAAGGTGAGGCTATTGAGACAATACTATATTATACATACAAACATGCACACATACACACACACACATCAAAGCAATATTAAATATTACAAAACATGTAAGTAATTCTCAAACATCGTATTCAATGATCAACCATATTATAAAAAAATATACATACATACCATCACGCCATGTCCCTTGCGGGGTAGGCAGAGAGAACCGAACGCCACATTTTTCTATCCTGGCACGCATCCCTCGCCTCGTCCACATTCATGCATCGTCTCATACATGTTCGTCTATTGCTCACACTTCTAACATTTCCGTCTGTTATGTATTGAATTACTGAGTACCCCTCAGTGTTGAGTATTGTTACATGTGTGAGTCAGTCTGTCATGGCTGTCAAAAGGTTCACACTTAAAACTTGAGATCATTCATAAAATCAATAAACATAATAGTGGCGACGAGAAAATATGGAAAAAGTGTTTGAAAAGTTTAATGTTGTGGAAGGAAGTTGGGAGACATACATTGAAAGATTTTCTTATTACTTAATAGCCCATAATATAAGTGATGAAAATGTTCAAAAAGCCCTATTTTTGACATATTGTACATACATACATACATACATACCATCACGCCATGTCCCTTACGGGGTAAGCAGAGAGAATTGAGCGCCATACTTCTCTATTTTTGCACACATTTCTGGCTTCCTTTACATCCATGCATCGTCTCATACATGCTCGTCGATTGTTCAAACTTTTTATGTTTCCTTCTTTCAAAATATCATTCACATGGTCATGCCATCCCTTTCTGGGGCGACCTCTGCTATTCACTCCATCTCTTGCACCCATGTATATTTTTTTGGTCAGTCGTTCATCGTTCATTCTTTCTATATGTCCAAACCACCTTAAAGCATTCACTTTCATTTTACATATAATATCCTTCTTTAACTTGCATTCTCTCCTTATGTCCTCATTTTTTATTCTATCATATATCGTTCTATTACATACTCTTCTTAGTGATCTCATTTCTACAGCATTTATTCTACTTTCATGTGTTCTTTGCCAGGTCCATGTTTCACTAGCATACGTCAAAGTAGGCACCACAATTGCATTGTGTACTACAATTTTGGCTTCCTTTGAGATGCTTGGGTCGGACATTACTGGTCTAAGTGCTCCGTTTATTCTATTCCCTGCCATAACTCTTCTTTCGATATCTTTATCGGGTCTTCCATTCCGTTCAAACATACTCCCCAAATATAAATATTCCTCAACTTGTTCTAGCCATTCGTTCTCTACTTTTATCATACATGCAGTTATACTTTCAGTCTTTTCAAATACCAATATCTTAGATTTACTAACATTCATTCTCAGTCCATTTTGCAGGCATCCTTCATACACTTTATTTACTAAATACTGTAACTCATCCGCACATTCAGCAATCACCACTTTGTCGTCTGCATACATCAAATCACGTACGTTTACAGTACTTAGTTTCAGACCTTTATTTTCATTCTTCAATGTCCTAACGCAGTGATCAATATACAGATTGAACAGCCATGGAGATAATACGCAGCCTTGCTTCACCCCTTTATTAATAGGGAACCATGTTGTCAACGCATCGTTGACACGGACACAGGCTCCACTATTTTCATACAGAGACGCAACGGCACGTATTAGTTTGCTCTTCACTCCATATATCGATAGGATATCCCACAATTTTTCTCTATCCACTTTATCATATGCCTTCTCTAGGTCTATGAACGCACAGAAAAGTTTCTGGTTTTTATGCAGAACCTTTTCTGTAGCCATACGTAAAGAGAAAATTTGATCGATACATCCTCTGCCTCCTACAAAGGCACCTTGCGCATCCCATATCTTGCATTCCGTAATCTTGCGTATTCTCTTATCAATAATTCTTGCATACATCTTGCCAACCGAACTTAACAAGCTGATAGCTCTATAGTTTTTGCAGTCGAGTTTTGATCCCTTCCCTTTGAAAAGAGGAACTACAACTGCGTTTCTCCAATCCGACGGAGTGTACCCAGCTTCCCAACATTTATTGAAAAGCGATAGACACCACTCCGTAGATATTTTACCGCCATACTTGATAAATTCGGCTGCCACACAGTCCACACCAGCGGCTTTACCCGTTTTCGCGTGATTAACCGCTTCTTTTACCTCTTCTTCCGTTATTTCATCTCTCTCATTCTCATCAATAATCCATGTCCTCTGTCTTACTGTGTCACCTTGTGCGCTTTCATACAATTCTTTGAAATATTCACACCACCTCTCTTTCACACGTTCGTTATCTATCAGCATATTTCCATCTTTATCATTTATACACTTTGAACCTTTTACTTCCCCTTGCTTTCGTTTAGCTATGCCTTTCCAGAACATTTTCATGTTACCCGTAAAGTCTTTCACTATTTTCTGACTTTCTTTTTCTTTTATACAATCTTTTTCATTTCTCACTGTAGCTTTTACTCTCCTCTTGCATTCTTTGTACTCTTCTTTTGCTCTATTTTCTTTGTCAGTACCTTTTACAGATATCCAAAACTTCCATGCTTCCTTTTTCGCATCAACTGCATTTTTTACCGATTCATTCCACCAAGCATCACCTTTCTGCATTCCTCTTTTACTTTCACCGCACGCATTCTTGGCAGCCTTGCACACAACACTTTTCAAGTCTTTCCATACTTCATCTACACTTCTTTCACTATGTGTTTGAGAATTTAGTTCATAATCAACATTCCTTTCATATTCATGTCTTACTTCCTCTTCTTGTAATTGTCTTCTTGACATATTGTGGAAGTGAATTATATGAATTGGTGAGGAATTTAGCATCTCCAAGGTTGACATCAGAATTAAGATTGGTAGAAATAAAAAACTTGTTAGATGTACATTTTAATCCAAGACCCAATGAGATTGTAGAAACATTCAAATTTCATAAGAGAAACCAACAAAAAGATGAATCTATTGCAGATTATATTGCAATATTAAGAAGGATGAGCACACACTGTAACTTTAAAGAATTAGAAAGAATGTTAAGAGACAGACTGGTTGGAGGAATAAGGTGTACCAAAACCCAAGAAATTTTATTAAGAAAATCTAACCTAGACTACACATCGGCAGTAGAAATAGCTCTATCTTGTGAGAAAACAGATAAAGATATTGTGTTAATAAATAAAAGTAATGATGTGACAAATGAAATAGATCTATCAGATCAATGTGATGAACCAATGTTAGTCAATAAAGTGACAGTTAAAGATTACAAACATTTAAAATGTTATCGGTGTGGCGGCAATCATTTGGCAAATAAGTGTAAATTTAGTGAGGCCCAATGTTATAATTGTAAGAAAGTGGGACATTTAAAAAATATGTGCCGTAGAAAGAAGGGAAAATATGACATAAAGGTTTATGATGATATTAAAATGAATAGTTTGTATTGTATTAGCAAAACATCAATGCAAACATCTCCAATAAAAGTGCCAATTGTGATAGAGAATAAATTAATATGTATGGAGATTGATTCAGGAGCAACCTATACCATCATATCAGAAAAACAAGCAAAGTTAATTTGGCCATATAGGTTACCATATTTGAGAGAAACAAGTATTCAACTACGAACTTGGTCTAATCAACAAGTTTCACTGTTAGGAGAGATAAATGTTGATATAATTTTTAATAAAAAAATGTTTAATTTACCATTGTTAATAGCTACAGGGGAAGGCCCTGGATTATTGGGCAGAAATTGGTTTGAACCCTTAGAAATAAGGATTGAAGGAATTTGTTTATCAGAAAATGTTTATAATATTTCTCAAGAAAGTGTAACAGAGAATTATCAAAGTGTATTTACAGAAGGATTGGGAGAGTACAAAGGCCCAGCTGTCACTATTAAAGTCAATCCAAATAGTAAACCAAGGTTTTTGAGACATAGACAGTTACCTTTTGCGTTGAAAGACCGAGTTTCAAATGAAATAGACAGATTGGTTAGCGTCGGAGTATTAGAGGCCATAACTTATTCAGAGTGGGCAACTCCCATAGTTCCAGTATTCAAATCAAACGGAGGTATAAGATTGTGTGGTGACTACCGCTCAACGGTAAATGCAGTGACAGAAACAGATACTTTTCCCTTACCAACCATCAATTAAGCATTAGCAGCCGTGTCAGGAGGTAAATTATTTACAAAGCTAGATTTAGAACAAGCGTATACACAAGTAACAGTGGATGAAGCAACATCAAAAATTCTTACTTTAAACACACACAAAGGATTGTATAAAGTAAAACGCTTACCCTTTGGAGTGAAGGCGGCCCCAGGAATCTTTCAAAGACTTATGTCAACATTACTTGCTGGAATAGATGGAGTTTCTGTGTTGCTGGATGACATTTTAATAGCAGGAAGTTCAGTAAAGATCCATAACGAAAGATTGGATGAAGTTCTTGAAAGATTGAAGGGTTCGGGTTTGAAGTTGAATAAATCAAAATGTATTTTTGGTTCAACATCAGTGACATTTTTGGGGTTCGTGGTAGATAACAGAGGAGTACATCCAGATGCAGCAAAGGTGGAAGCAATTAAAAATGTTAATGAACCAAAAAGTGTCACAGAATTACAAGCATTCCTTGGATTAATTAATTTCTATGAAAGATTTATTCCAAATAAAGCGACAATGTTGGAACCACTATACAGGTTACTGAGTAAGGACTTGAAATGGAAATGGGGTGTTAAAGAGAGTAAAGCTTTTCAAGAAGCTAAAGAAACTCTGTCGAGTGATAAAACCTTAGTACATTTTGATTTGAAGAAGCCAATAATATTGACGTGTGATGCTAGTCCTTATGGAGTGGGAGCAGTAATCTCTCATATTATGAATGATGGCACACAACAACCAATAGCCATGGGATCAAGAACATTAAGCAAATGTGAAAGAAATTATGCCCAGATAGACAAAGAAGCAGCCGCAATTATTTTTGGACTCTGTAAATTTAATCAATATTTATATGGCAGGAAATTTACTATTTGTACAGATCATAAGCCGTTACTAGGTATTTTTGATCCTAATAAACAAATACCTAATATTTTATCACCTAGAATGTTAAGGTGGACATTAAAACTGAGTGCATATGATTATCAGTTGAAATACAAACCTGGGAAAGAGATAGGTGATGCTGATGCACTCAGTAGAATGATGATAAAGGATGTGTCTAGTGATAGCGAAGAAAAAGAAATTATATTTTATGATGTGTTACTTTTATCAGAAACTCCTAATACAGTGCCATATACAGTTAAAGATATTGCAAAGTTAACATCGCAAGATGTGCATTTACAGAAGATAAAGTACTGGATTTTGAAAGGATGGCCAGATAAGGTACCTGAGGTATATAAAGTTTATTGGACAAAAAAAATGGAATTATCCATAATGGAGGATTGCATCCTTTGGGGAAATCGAGTAGTTATTCCACCACCAATAAGGGACACACTACTAACATCTCTTCACGAAGCCCATGATGGAATGGTGGTAACAAAAGCAATAGCGAGAAGCTATTTTTGGTGGCCAAATATAGATAAAGATATTGAGAACATGATAGCAGCATGTGAAGTTTGTCAACAAGTAGGAAACATGCCTGCAAAAGTTATACATTCATGGGTTACACCAACAAATCCCTGGCAAAGAGTTCATGTGGACTTTGCCGGACCTTTCAGAGGGAAAATATTTTTTATTTTAATTGATGCATTCTCAAAATGGCCGGAAGTTAAAATTGTACCAACACAATCTTCTAAATATGTTATAAAGAATCTTCGAGAAATATTTTCACAACAGGGAATACCAGAGGTTCTAGTTTCAGATAATGGAACAGCATTTACATCTGAAGAGTTTAAAAGTTTTGTACAACAAAATGGAATTAGACACATTTTGAGCCCACCATATCATCCAGCATCGAATGGACAGGCTGAACGGACAGTGCAGTCTGTGAAGAAGAAATTACAGAAATTACCAACAGAGAATATCGATGTGTACTTACCACGAGTTTTATTTGACTTACGTACTGCCCCAAGTACGGTAACATTGAAAAGCCCTGCCGAAATGTTGAACAGAAGAAAATTTAGAACTCGATTTGATATCTTACACCCATTATCAACCATGGAAAGAAGAGAAAGCGATATTGAAAATAATAATAAAGTGAAATGTACAAATTTTCAAGTAGGGGAGAAGGTATGGTGGAGAAATTATGGACGCGGACCTAAGTGGTTAAAAGGAGAAATCAAAAGAGTGAGAGGTCCAACTAGATATATAATAGACACATGTCTTGGAATCGTGGTGGTAAGGCACATTGATCAATTGAAAAGACGTGTCGAGCCTAGATTGAGTATTGGAGAAACATCACAGAATAGATATCAGGAGTCCAACACTTCTACCGATCAAACCGACCGACGTGAGGAGCCTGGGACAAGCGGTCTCCAAGATAAACAGATTGAACGAGGATCGGGGATTGGGCAGGCTCTGAAGGATGAGGTGCAGAGATGGAGGGAGATTTTGGGTATTCCGGAGGATGCTGTGGTTTCACATTGAAGAGCTGTGGTTTGTGATTTGGGGGGTGAAAGATGTTATGTATTGAATTACTGAGTACCCCTCAGTGTTGAGTATTGTTACATGTGTGAGTCAGTCTGTCATGGCTGTCAAAAGGTTCACACTTAAAACTTGAGATCATTCATAAAATCAATAAACATAATACCGTCTTTCAAAATTTCGTTCACATGGTCGTGCCATCCCTTTCTTGGGCGTCCCCGACCTCTCATTCCATTCCTTTCCGCTCTGTATATTTTCTTCGTCAGACGCTCCTCATTCATTCTCCCCATGTGACCAAACCATCTCAATGTGTTCACTTTCATTCTAGTAATGACATCTTTCTTCATCTTACATTCTTTCCTTATATCCTCGTTTCTTACCCGGTCATACATCGTTATATTACAAATCCTTCTTAACGATCTCATTTCAACTGCATTTATTCTACTTTCATGCGTCTTCTGCCATGTCCAGGTTTCACTTGCATACGTCAGGGTTGGCACTACGATGGCTTTATGAATGGCAACTTTGGCATCCTTTGATATGTTGCGATCATTCATAATTGGTCTCAGTGCTCCATTCACTCTGTTTCCTGCCATAACTCTTCTTTCGATCTCTTTATCGAGTCGTCCGTTCCGTTGAAATATGCTTCCCAAGTATACATATTCGTCGACTTGCTCAAGCCATTCGTTCTCTACTCTTACTTTACACGCTGTTCTGCTTTCACTCTTTTCAAAGACCATTGTCTTTGATTTGCTTTGATTAAAAAAATATATTATATCTATATAATAATACATATACATGTAAAAAAATACAGAAAAATAATAACAGAAGAAATTTTTTTTAATTCATTTCTCATGTTGAAAACACCTCGCCACTTACCACTTGCGCAGAGTGCAATGAGTATTGAGTGAGTATTCCCCACAGCTGCGATATTTAAATCTAAGAATGAAAAATTAAGACTATATATTATATTTAACAGTAACATCCACCCATCCCTTTTGCTTGGTCTGATTTGTATTCAATGTGATAGTATATAAGGAAAAACCATAACATGTACTCCACCAGTTGAAAAGGCCTTCACCAGGAGAAACGGTCGTCCTGGATAAGAATCAAATAATTGTAGGAAAAAAATCAATGTTTAATTTTTACAATTTTTTCTTTGTAGTACAGTAACAGGATTGTAATAAAAATGTTTCTGATTGTTCTCCGCTATCCGCTCTCTGTTAGAGATTCCGTGTTGAAGAAGAGGGGAGACTTCACATTTCATAAAAATATGTTATTATGATATCATTAGCAATCCAAACAGATCATTATATATCATTCAATGATTTGGCATGTGGACCCCTCCTGTGATGTGGACTGCCAACTATCTCGCCATCTTTTTGGTGGGCGTCCTCGTGGTCTAGACCCCTCCGGTACGTTGTCTCGGGCTATCTTTGGGATCCTATCTTCGGACATGCGGCTGAAGTGTTTGTTCCAGTAACTTCTTTGGCGCCCCCATCTTACGATGTCCTCAGCTTCGCAAATTCTTCGGATCTCTGTATTCCTGACTCTATCAGGAAGACTTTTGCCCACTATGCATCGCAGTATTTTCATTTCACTGGTGCGCATAAGTTATTTGGTACGGACCGTATCAGCTCTGGATTCAATGGCGTATGTTAGGATAGGTCTGGCGCATGTTTTGTATATCCTCATTTTGCCATTGGTGCTCATGTGCGTGTTCTTCCATATAGTTTCCCTCAGACAGCCCGAGATTGCTGCAGCCTTGTGTGCTTGCTGTGTCACTTCTCCGTACAGGTCATTGTGACATGCCATCTCGATCCCTAGATATTTAAATTACGTCACTTGCTCTATTGCGTCATTCTCTACACTCAGATTGCACCTATGGTGATTCTGGCTATAGTCATGCTTTTGGTTTTTGTAATAGAGAGAAGAGATGGTACATGTTAGTTTTATAATTTAAATATGGTTAAGATCATTATATGACCAGAAAACATTTGTTGGGTATATTGATTTTCTTGTCTTGACAAAAGAAACTAGTAGACATAAAAATACTCAAAAGTAATATAAAGAGGTGATGTGCTAATCAAATTTGAATAATTTATTTTATACCCTGTTTCCTTATTGAATCATCACACATTATTTTAATTTTAGCAAGTATATTAATGATGATCAAAAACAAGTCTATTCCATTGACCCTAGATTTCTACTTAAACCTAAAATATCACAGGACAGTTTCATCAACAACCAACATCCTATCAACCATCTTGATGAACTCCATGAAGATCTCTTTGGACACATGGACGTTGATCAATTACCATCGGGGAACAAGCAAAGAAAAATACTGAGAAGAATGAAAAGAAAATTAACCAAAGAGACGATAATACCAGAACCAATTTACAAAAGCTTTGATACAGCAGTTTCACAAGTGTCTGAAACAAATGAATATCACGATTTCGTAAGATCCGGAACCCACGATGAATTAAAGGAAATAAAAATGTCATGTGATACTATGATAAATACAAATTCAAAATGGGATATAAAGACTTTGGATCCAAAAGAAAAAGAAATCAACACTGTTAAGAAAGCGAAACAACAAGAATTGGATGTTAAAAAAATTGGCTGCAAGCCCGAAACGTTGTACACAATAAAAAACAACAAAATTGTGAGGTTAGAAATTAAAAAAAAAGATTCTACGGCAACCGATAAGGTTCAATACGAAGCAGTCGATATAAAACTACCGATAAACAGGGCTGAAGAGAAACTGCTGGAAGGTTCTAGACTGTCGCTGGAGGATATCAGAAAAATTCCAAAGTTTGAAAAATATGAAACGGGTGATCCTTCAAAGGTTAGTTTTGTAAAATTTTTAAATGCCTCTCAAAACTTTCTACTAAACAATATTATATTTTAATACTGATTCATCAAGACGATTTCATGTTTTTCCGCTATTCAGACACATAATCGGTTTATAATTCACTTTCCTCGTTTAATAAATATAATATTTGTCATTATTAATTATTTTTTTAACCTTATGTATCACAAAGCATCTGGACCCGATGAAATTCCTGTTAAAACTTTTGATTTTGAAACTCTTTAATAATATGGTATTATACCTGATATCTGAAGATTGGCTGCAATCAGTATTCATTACTCTCCCAAAAAAATACAACTTCCTAAAAAGTTTGGAGATTACAGGATCATCCTTTGATGAACGTCATGTTAAATTTGTTCCTGTAGATTATCTACATGAGTATTAAATCTAAATGCCAACAGGACCTGGATGACACTCAGTTTGGATTTCGAAATGCCCTCGGAACTCGTGAATGATAATATATTGATACCATACTTTTGCAGTAATATCATATAATACATACCATCACGCCATGTCCCTTACGGGGTAAGCAGAGAGAACCGAGCGCCATACTTCTTTATTTTTGCACACATTTCTGGCTTCCTTTATATCCATGCATCGTCTCATACATGCTCGTCGATTGTTCAAACTTTTTATGTTTCCTTCTTTCAAAATATCATTCACATGGTCATGCCATCCCTTTCTGGGGCGACCTCTGCTATTCACTCCATCTCTTGTACCCATGTATATTTTTTGTTCAGTCGTTCATCGTTCATTCTTTCAATATGTCCAAACCACCTCAAGGCATTCACTTTCATTTTACATATAATATCCTTCTTTAAATAAACTTGACCCCGGAAAAGAAATAAAATGCCGTATCGAAATGGTAAGGGCATAATTAGATTAGATGGGTCAATGGCAGAGCGGTTAGCACGCTGGGTTAGTAATCCAGTGGTCGCGAGTTCGAATCCTGCCTCGACCCATTTCGTTCACCTATAGCACAAGCATTTATGTTTATTTTAGGGAACGTAGGAAGATGTATATGTACTTGCTTAACAAGGACATATTCATTTTTTTTTTTAAAAAAAAAAAAAAAAATAATTCAATAAAATGCGACATGTGTTCTGCAATAGCCACCTTAATCTAAAGCTTTGACAGAAAATAGTTAAGTGCTATGTATGGTCCATACATGATGTAGAAACATGGACACTTAAAACCAGCAGTATTAACTGTCTGGAGGCGTTTGAAATGTGGCTACACAAGAGAATTTTGCGAACACCCTGGACAGATACAGTCACCAACATCGAGGTCCTACAAAGAGCTGAATCTGAAAAACAATTACTGTCCATCATAAAGCAATGTAAAATATCTTACTACTATATCTAGGTACGGTGCGCTGCAACTGATCCTCAAAGGTAAGATTGATGGAAGAAGAGGCATACCTATGTCGTGGTTGAGGAACATCCGCGGATGGATCGGTATTGTAGCTGGCGAGGATTAGGGAGGTGTTGAATTGAAGTGATAGCCGAAATTGGGAGAACCTGACATGGCTCTGAAAGAAGAAGTATTTTTATTTCATCAATTATTCATTCTTTCAACGTGGCCCATCTATATTTGAGAATTTATTTCCAATCTTATGAACGCCCATTATATCTTTAAATAAAAGTCAATTGTAGTTTAATTTTATTTATTTACTTATGTTTTTAATACATTTTTTCACCTATCCATTATCATAGTAAAAAGAACATGTCAAAATTTATAATGCCTCACACGAGTTTTTATATAATTTTATTATTTATTTACCTTTTATCACACCATATTTATAATGACAACTATAAGTAGATTACTGTTGCCCAACTAAGAAATCCTGTTCTAGGGCTAGCAGTTTACAATTTTTACTGACAATTATATGCAATTATGAACCAGGTGATTGTTCCCGTTCCACATTAAATAGGTACTCATTACCTCAACAAACACATAATGGGGCTTACACAAAACGCCACGTGGTCCCACCACGTGGCATTTTGTGTGAGCCCCATAATATGTTTGTTGAGGTAATGGGAGACAACAGATTGCCCAAAATTATCTCCCAACAAATAAACTTTGGCAATCGACCACGAGGTAGACCACCCAAGAGATGGAGAGATAACTGGCATCACAAGAGGCCTTGAGGGACGGGCAAAGTTCCTGAAAAAAACAGGTGTCAACCTATAAAAAGAAGAAGACACAAAATAGATTAACCAGGTTCTAGTGTCTGCATAGTATCTGTCATAAATCCAATCTCTGACGTGATTTTTATTTCAGAACCATAGAAAGAAACTAGTTAATTTTGTTATTTATGTTGTGATTTTTTGTTATTTATTTTTACTCTATAACCATATTCTTTTTAGGTTCTATATTTAAAGAATATCTCAAATCGCTTGATAGAAGAAGATCTAAAAATGCTATTCCAAGATTATGATAAGGGCATCACAATACAACTGATGAATGGTAAAATGAGAGGACAGGCCTTTATTTATTTCACGTGTAAGTATCGAACTCACCGTCTTCAATAATATGTTAACAAAACTTAATATAATGCTTAGAAAAACTGTTCCGGTAATATGCCTAGTACTAAAAATGAAATATATTTTTGATTCTAGCACAAGAAATCGCCATTAAAGCCTTGAATGACAAAAACGGAACAATCATTAAAGGAAAGCCAATAATTATTCAATTTGGAAAAAAGAACAACTCATGAATTCACAGTTAATATACATATACCTACATATTTAACTGTGAAGAAAAAAATGTTAACATTTTGGCTTTAAAAGAGAAAGTCTAAGTAACGAATGATGAACTGAAGGATTCAAGGGAAAATAATTTATCTAAATTATGATTCTAGATAGTTTTGATCAAAACAGAAGTTATATTAATTCACTGTAACTTGTGGAAATGGCAAATTTCTTTCAACTAATCGTTGATCCAGCGAAGACAAACAAAAACTATCTGAAAAATAGTTTTTAATAAAAGCGATTCAAACCCAGGACTCTGGCACAGAAATCAAACGACTTATCACTAAGTCGAGGAAGCTCAACATATTGAGTAAGTGTAATCCTACTTCCTTCTTGGCCTCTTGACTGGAGATGACAGCTACGAATGGTCTGGCTTTCTGTAGGAAGGTATTGGGCAGATTGAAGATCATGTAGCAGATTTAACAAGATCATTTTATTGGGTCGGTGAACGACCTCCGAGTTCTTCCCATTGCGACAAGCATATAAGGGACCCTTCTAGCAATGCGACCAAAACATTGAAGTGTGTACATTATAAATTAAAACAACCAAAGAGATTAAGATATCTTTTTATTATTTTTACCCATGAAAGAACACAAACTTTGTATAAGATTAAATACAGATACCTCAAATTTTGCTACTCATCTCAATTAAAATAATCATGTATTCAACCCACAAAAAAAATCAAATTCTTACATTATTCAAAAAAAGCAAAACATTAGATAGACTAGAGATTTTAGAGATAAAATGATTAAAAAACTACATACAAATTGACATAATCAACAATATGTTAAGATTTAATTTTCATGTGTATAACATTTTTACAAAATTAATACCCTCTATAGTTTTATTTTATTTATTTAAGATTTGGTACATGGTTAATTAACATTACATAATATCAAAACAAAGAAACCGTGCACACAAAAATACCACAAGGCAAAGCCTGTCTGTGGGTATACCAGTGCGATGGGAGGACGAGGTGAGGTGGGACGCAGTACAGCTCTTAAAAGTTACAAACTGGAGGACGGCAGCTGAGGACAAACGGGGTTGGAGGAGGCCAAGGCTCGACTTGGGCTGTACCATCGAAGAAGAAGAATCCAGAATGTAACCGGCAGGAAACTAGTGATATAGCAGATTATTTTGAACATGTTATAAATATGGAAGCCATAATGAAGATATTGTGATGCGACACACATATTTTAGAGATAAGGCTAACTTACGTCCAAGCTTTCAACAAATCAGCAAGTTCACATTTGAGAAAGTGAAAAGATACAACAGTATCGGAAGACTATGTATTTATGGAATTTGCAATGTTAATGGTGCATAAAATGGCTCTTGCTATCCACGAGTATTGGTCTACACATCATTTATTGTACCAAAATATTTTCGATAAAATTATGTTGTGCGATAGGTATATCGACTTATGTCGAGCATGATCCATTTTATTCCAAAGAGGACAACAAATTGATGGAAATCTGCATTTAAGAACCATTTAGTCAAAACTTTTAATGACTCGTCGATTCCCAATAAAAATCTGTGCATCGATGAAACTTTACTTACTTAATCTACGTTCGCTCCCAGTGTGGAGCATGTGGACGCCACTAAATTTCTCCAAGCCCCTATCTTGCGCCAGATGGACAGCTTCATCCCAGCTTAAGCCAGCAACATGCAGGTCCGCAGAGAATGCTTGCTTGATGGTGAGTTTTGGCCTGCCTCATCTTCTCATCCCGTCCGAAGTGTAAAAAAGGCTTGCATAATCAACACTCTCGGGGGACATACGAAGCACATGGCCAAGCCAGATCAATCTGCGGTTCTGGACGACTAAGATGATTGACTGCTGCGATGTTCTGGTTTGTACAACTTCGTTGGATACGAAATGGTACCACCTAATCTCCAACAACTGTCGCAAAAATTTATTCTCAACACTCAAACTTTAAACTCAACTAAAACTTTAATATTATTTAAAGGAAAATTGAACATCAAACAGTTTATTCCACCAAAAAGAGCCCGCTTTGGCATTAAACTTTTTACTCTCTGTGATGCAATAACGAACTTTATACTGTATTATTTATGCCGGTAAAAAGACAGCTGTTTGTGATAGATTTAATCTCGGGATTTCTGGTAATTTGGTAGTTACTTGAGGACTATTCACATAAGGGTCACACAGTTTATCTCGATAACTGGTATTCAAGTCCCCAATTGTTCAGATGCCTGTTTATTCACAATACGAATGCTTGTGGTACAGTTCGGAAAACGAAAAAAGGGTGTGCCAGTTATCAAAAAGTTACAACACGGTGAACATGAAGCCAAATATTCAAATTCTATGCTTGATTTAAAGTGGCATTATCGTCGTAAACTTTAGTAACCAATCAACAAGCCAAGAGCTGTGGTTGATTACAACCAAAGTATGGGCTACGTCGACAAAATAAATATACTCTCGAGTTCTCTAAGATGCTTGCGTAAAACAAACAATTCAGTAGTACAAAAGTTAGATTTCCATCTGATAGATACAGCGATGTTAAATTCTTATGCACTTTATGGAGGATGCCATCGGCTCAGTTTAACTTGGAGCTTGTGGATCAGGTATTGCTTCATGCTACCTGAATCTATTCCTAGCACCTCGATCATAGATTCTCATCATCGTCTCAACGACAGACATCTTATTTAAAACTTACAAACTGAACTAGACATAATTATACTTACCGAATGGTTTGTATCAAATAACCACATACCAAGACATATAGAAAACTACAAGACTTTTACAATACAAAATAATTATACTAAAAATGATATCTCTATCCATTCCTGTCCGCAATGTATTTTCTTCGTCAGGCGTTCCTCTCATTCATTCTGCCCATGTGGCTAAACCATCTCAATGTGTTCACTTTCATTCTATTAATGACATCTTTCTTTATCTTACATTCTTTCCTTATGTCCTCATTTCTGACCCTGTCATACATCGTCCTATTACAGATTCTTCTTAGCGATCTCATTTCAAACTGAATTTAGTCTGCTTTCATGCGACTTTTGCCATGTTCAGGTTTCACTTGTATACGTCAAGGTTGGCACTAAGATAGCGTTATGAATGGCAACTTTAGCATCCTTTGATATGTTGCGATCATTCATAACTGGTCTTAGTGCTCCATTCACTCTGTTGATATATTCAAACTAATGATTATGATGATAATAAAACCCTCAAGAGATCCCAGGAGTACAGTTCTACCACAAATGAGCAGCTCATGGACCTTCCTCCTTAGTGATTGTTCTTTTTCTTTATAACATTACATTTAATATTATTGTCAATAAATCAAACATAAATATATAGATGGGTCGGTGGAAGAGCGGTTAGCGTGCTGGGTTAGTAATCCAGTGGTCGCGAGTTCGAATCCTGCCTTGACCGATTTCGTTCACCTATAGCACAAGCATTTATTTGCTTATTTTAGGGAACGTAGGAAGATGTATATGTACTTGTTTAACAAGGACATATTCATTTTTTTATAAAAAAAAAAAAATCTTACATTACGTTACACATTGGCAGTCCAACTAGTGAGTTAGTTAAAAAAAATACTGAAGTCCTTTTCTCTTACAATGTTACCCTTTGACGTTCCCCAACTGTGGGGCAGGAATACCAATTATTATTTTAACTTATAAATACAAACATCCAAGATGAATCCTTTCTCTTTCTTCATAAATAATGTTAAAATATCCACTGTTCTATTGATGAAGCTTTGGGCTATGGTAGGGGAGACCCAGGCAAAGCGAATGTACCAGGTAAAGCGAATGAATTGAATATTTCCCAAAATTACCGCTAGAATACGCTAATAGTCTCACAATCGGTGTACCGCATCACTACCGATGCCATGACAGTGAATATTTGTCGTTTGGTAGGAATGCACGCTCCTTTTAATAAAAAAATGTTTTTTTAGAATTCTCATGCGATAAACGAAGGTAAGATATTAGTGATTATTATTATTTGGTTATATTTCATGTGAAGATTAGTTTATTTCATCCAATGTTTATTTGTTTCCTATCTAAAAAACTAAGTTTAGTTCTGAAAAATAGTAACCACATTGTATTTTTTAACAAAATGGTATTTGATACTGCCTTGGGCAAAGCGAATAGGGCAAAGCGGATGTTTGAAATTCGCTTTGCCCGGGTGAATGAATTCTGTGCCTTTTATATATTAAGCTTTCTTGCCTCCTAATGAAATCATCACAGAAATCATCAACGAAATTCAAAAAACACCGGTCAAATCTACGCACTCATTATCAATGAAGATTAAGTCACCATTTGATATTAGACTAATGCCCAAAGCAAATTTCAATTCGATAATAAGAAAAAGAAAATGTCAAAAGTCACTATTACTTCCATAAAAAAACATACAAAAAGACAAAAATGAAGCCAACATTCGAAAAAATAAAAAAAATAAAAATAAAGTTAAAAAACTTGGCCCATCTACCAGCGGACTAAAGATTAAAGCAAAAACAGATGAAAATAAAAATTTTACATGCATTTTTTGTGACGAAAATTATGTTGAACCATTAACAGAGGATTGGATTCAATGCAGCTAGTGTAAAAGTTGGGCTCACGAATCATGCACCTCATATGGTGGATATGGTTCTTACTTCTGCTACGATTGTGATTCCTAATTCTCTTTGCCCGGAGTCCAAGTTCACTTTACCCGGGTACCCGGGCAAAGTGAACAATACGAAGATTTTTTTTAATTTACATTATTTTTATGATTCTCATTAATATTACCTTTTCATTTATTTTACTTTTGTAGACAAACATTTTTTTAATATTACTGTTTATAAAGTTTTTATATTAAGCAAACATTGTGTGTTTTATTTAATATCTCCCTTAACACATCCGCTTTGCCTGGGTCTCCCCTATCTGTTGGTGCCAAAAATTGTCATACTGTGCGAAAACCAATTTCATATTGTGATGTCAATTGTCATATTGTGATGAAACTTTCAGAATACAATCTCAGCATGATACTAGTTGATAATCTGCAATAAAAAATAATCTTGAAAAATTTTAATTCATAACTCCCCTTGGGGTAGTGAGGTGTAAAAATAAATTTAGACACGTTTCTCGTTTTCAAAGTGGTTTTTTAAAACAATATTTTTACTCGAGAGCAAAGTTAAAATCTTTTTTCATCTTTTCATTTAACCTTTCCAACATTTATATAATTATAATTTTATATTCAAATTTTTTATTTATTTACATTGAAATAAAGAAATCACCAATCCATACTGTTATTATTATTATTATTTATTTATAGGCAGGCAGCCAAGGCTGATGTGCCTATATCCACTGTCCAATTTTATTATTTGGTTGTAACTATTTTGCTTTGTCCAAAAAAAGTCCAGTCTATTGTTGAAAATATTAACATTTTCAGCATCCAAAACATGTTGGGGCAGTTTATTCCAAAGAAAATGCTTTCGAGGATTTGTCAAGAACCTACTTTTCACAAGTTTTAAGCTATTGCCACGCAAATGTTTAAGTAAAGATATATTTTGAGCGAAAATATTAAATATTATAAAAAAGAAATCAACAAAACTGATTAAATCAAAGAAGAGGTTTTAAAAATCAGCAAACAATTTGGATAAAATGAGTTTTAAAACAATAACGGAGCCCTATTGAGCACCTTTTTGATACAAAACTTGGAAAAGTTAAACTTCTTAGATTTTGTTTCCTTTAAAATGATTATTATTTAAATGATTTTATTAGTTTTATTTGTAAGAAGACAAATAAAACTAGTATAATATATCATTTTACCAGTATTATGAGTGGGATAAAAAGAAACCGGGGGATATAATGTAAGAAAGTAAAGAAGACAACTTGCATACACAGTACATATTTGGTATTATTGTTCGTTAGCACGAATACGAATCACCTTAATACTTCCCCCCCCTCCGTTCCATGTAACTGCTCAGTTTCATTCCTGCAACACAAAAACTAGTACTTGCTTGCCGCTAACCTCGAACACACGTCATTTGGACTACATTATGTCTCGCTGAGTGCTTAATATAGAATAATCATTATAGGAACATCACATGTGTAGTTCTGTGCCTCTATGTTGACTATACGTCGTTCGTGATTTCCTTTCTCGATCCATTTTTTCTTATCCAATTATTTACCTTATCGCTATGAATAATGCGCCATGACATGAGCTAGTTACAATCGTCAATTCAGCGCTAAAAGTACGAAAGAATAAATGATTAAACACAAAGTCTAGGAACACAGTGATAGATGTTACCATGGCGATGGTAGCGACTTTATCATGACCACTACATCGGCTGTTGCCTGGCTCCCTGCCTTAGACTTAAAAATTGTGACGAGCACCCTGCCCGCGATTATTTGAATGAGTAGTTAAGTTAGGTTAGCAAAAAGATAGACAAT
The DNA here is from genome assembly GCA_963576475.1 of Molanna angustata. Lineage (NCBI taxonomy): Eukaryota > Metazoa > Arthropoda > Insecta > Trichoptera > Molannidae > Molanna > Molanna angustata. The sequence goes on along the minus strand of OY754988.1, from coordinate 24,831,296 downwards.
AGGGCCTCTGAACAAGCGGTTTGCTCGGATTAACAAACATACAACAATAAAGACTCTGAAAGACAAAATGAAAGGAAAAAATCATAAAACAGAAACATGAATTTTATAAAATAAATTTATTGAATTTTTATTTCACAGTAAAATCATTTATATTTTTGGATTTGTTTTGAGAAAAGGTGGTTCTCTTTCTCACTATACAATTTTATTACAAAGTGTCAAATTAAAATGAATTAGGCTGCAAAAATTATCCACTATGTCCTGTTGGTTGGTTTTTTATTAAATAAAAATAGGACAGGGATTTTATTGTCCTTACACTGCGACCATTAATGATCTATTGTACCATAGGTATTGTAGCATAGTGGTAAGTCATTTGACTCTTGTTTCGGCCCCGGCATGGAAGCCAAACGACTTACCAGTACGCCACAGAGGTCAACATGTAAGTTGACAGAGTAAAAGTAAAAATAAACACATTTATTAATATAAAACCGAGTCTAAAAGATCAGGAATGAGATTAAATAAATTACATTCGTGAAATACATATTTTAAATTGATATAGAAATCAAACAACAAACTCTGTAAAGCTTCTACCTTGTATTAACTTGATTAAACCACCTATTACTGTTTGGATCATGCTTCCTTTTATAAGGTCACACCTGTCACTGAAAACCCATATTCTTATTCAAGTTCTTACATTGTGGAGATTTGTGATATGTCTCACAGATGCAGACTGAAAACACAATTATAAAACTGTGTTTCCCCACATGGGAATTGCAACGGGGAAATTTTGCTCAGGAGTCAGGTATCTAACCAACTAAGCCACGAGAGCCGCCAATTAATTACTGATGATGATGATGACAAACTCGAAAATAGTCCATAGTAGTAATAGTAAATACATCTTGTTTAAACAAGATGTATTTACTATTACTACTATGGATTCTGAATACATAATTTGTAAGAGTATTATGACATTGGATGTATGGAGAACATTAATAGTTTTTAATTATGTATTCAGCACCTAGCCTACGAAAGGTGACAAGTTTGGTGGTAAACTATTATATATTTTGAGACCTTTATGGTATAAACTATTTTGTGTACATGTTTGGATGTCTAAAATCAGTAATGATTTTAAGTTGTTGTAAAATTTATCTAGTGTTGAGTATTTTGAAATATTTAATTTAAGTTTGTGATTAAAAGACTCGATTCTGTTATTTGTTGTATCGCCAAAATTTAATGTATTTATATGTTTATTAAAATCCCTGAAAATTGTAAACAATGAAAATTGATTTTGGAAACTTTGGTAGTGTATTTGGAATTCTTCATCAGTATGTGAATATGCCATGGCCTCTAACAGAGTCTTCGCATTGTTTGACAAATTTTTCGGAATATTAGATGTTTGTACAAGTTTCTTGAATGATTTTAATACATGAAACAAACATAATTCATGTTTTGCATTTGGGAAATATTTTTTAAGTGATGTGATTTCAGTAAAATCTTTATCAATCATGTAAGATTTAACATATACTGAACTAGGGTTATAGGCTACAAAATATTTCAAAAGTTTATCTAGCAATATTTGAGTTTCTTTAATGACCAAACAGAATGCAATCGGGACTGAATTACCCATCCCATCAACAGTTAAAATTATCTACAGAGGCATACGTTGTTTGACAAGACAGTATGTAGCAGTATGTAGCTCCGGATAATTTTGAAACAATGTTTTCACCCATGAAAACTGGAAAAATACTAATTGTATCTCATTATTTATAGAAAATATTTCATAAATCAATCCACATTCCTTATCTTTTTCTAAAGAGAGTAAAAATGATTTGGAATCTACTGGCTCCCCATTCTGTACGGATTTTACTTTGCATTTGTTATTATTATTATATTGTTTTGGTGGATATTGATATGTTTGGTAGGTTTGTAAGAAGTCTTTTATTTTTGGATGTCTAAAATCATGACATCCTCTCGTAGAGTAAGTGTGAATATTGACATTGAATGAGATCATTTTTTACATATATTTTGAAAGCATATTATTTCTTAGTTTGCAAATCAAAGTTAATGCGTAAAATATTTAAAACGAGTTTTTCGTTTAGTTTAATTTTTATATCAATTTATAAGTGAACTTTTACATTAGTTTCCTACGAAAAATTCAAATAGTTTTTTTTAATGTATAATTGTCACAATACACTTTTTTGATTAAGACAAAGTCTTAAATTAAACTGAGATGTATCCCGATTGGGCCAAAAGAAAATCTTCCATAGATCTGTCGTGGATGGGGTTTGGTTCCATAGATGGATGGATGTATGGCAAACGTGACATGGTGGTCACACTTTGTTGATGACAATGGAAGATATTATTTTAACCTTGGGCTTCTTCCTATGTCACTCACTCCCCTTGTTCTTGTCTACGTTTGGATTTCCCATATCACCCGGTTTGTTATCTGAAAATCAACATTTTATTCATATCTTAGAGGAATAAAACACAAAAATGATCTGTGATTGAATCCATCCTATTTACACTATACATCTTGGGCCAGAAAAAAAAATATCACAGTAATGATCAATGCAACGTCCTGGTTATTTACGATGTTAATCATTCACATGAACGATTTTATTCGTACACGAGCAAAAACTCCACACTAACGAAATGAAAATGCTTAGGTGATCCGGAGGTGTGACTAGGTTGGACAAAGTGAGAAACCAACATATCAGAGGCAGCTTCGGGGTGACCACAGTGACTGAAAAGGTAACGGAATCAAGACTGAGATGGTATGGCCATGTGATGAGGCATGAGGACCATGCAGTCCATACAGCATTGGGAATACAGGAAGGCAAGAGAGGCAGAGGCCGACCCAAACACACATGCGGTGGAGCGGTATGGAGAGGGAGTTGAAAAAGGCACAATTAGATTAAACAATGGCGCAAGATAGAGAGACATGAAGGATGAAAATAAGGAGAGCCGACCCCAAAACAAATATGGGAGAAGGATGAGGAAAAGAAAGAAGATTCATTCACATGAAGATAAAAACATTAAACAATGGAAGAACCGCAGACCTAATAATCCTTGCACCCTACGCAAGTGGCGTTAGAAACACTGGTTAGTTAAGAAACTAACCAGTGTTTCCAGCCCAGAGAAGCAATATTAGCGTGAGAAATTAGTTTAAATAATTTCTCCTCTGCTGGGGATCGAACCCAGGACGTCCGCACAGAAACCAAATGGCTTACCAACTGTGCCACGGCGGTTGGTATCATGATGTAGATATGACAGATATATATTTATTTATTTATTTAATATTTCTTCTCGGGCAACTAACAGATACTATGTTAAATATAAATTTAACACGCACCCAATAACAAGTTGCCACATTCTGGAGATGTACGATATTAATCGTCTCACAAATCCAGACTGAAAACACAATTAAAAACTGTGTCTCCACCGGGAATCGAACCCGGGGACTTTGGATCAGCAGTCAGATACCCAACCAACTGAGCCACGAAAGCCGACATATATAATCTACAGACATGACATCAGCAAAATTCCTTGTTACAAACCGCTTTACTGTGCCACCAAAATTAGGTGAAACAGATTTGAATATTTTCGGAATGGTTCTTCTCATCTATTAATTGAGCCATGGCCATTAGTTACATTAAGTAAATTTATTATTTACATACAATTAAGCAAGATCTCTTGAGAACTCTTACGAAAGTTGGTGCTGTATAAGTAAGAAGTATAGAACCGTACCTGGCTGCATTGGAGGCTGATGTTGTGGTACAGGGGGTCCACCTGCGTGTTGGGGCATAGGAGGGTGGTGAGGGCGTGGACCGTGAGGGGGCATACCTCCTGAAACAGAAATAAATATGTTAAAACATTCGTAATAACTGACTACATTAAATATTTTGTTGTTTAATTATATATTGTGTTTTTGTCGTGCAACTAACATGTAGTTATTATGTTAATATTAATCACGCACACACTAACAAGTTGCCACATTCTGAATAACACTCATGGTATTCATCACCGGGAATCGAACCTGGGACCTTTGGTTCGGGAAGCAGATATCTAACAATTTCATGATAAATTTTAACATCTCAATAGACATGAAGATCTTTAATCTTTTCTCTTCTATGACATAGGTCATATATTTGCAGATGATTTCAAAATAGTTTTACAAAAAAATATTAACATCTTGGTGCTAATAAAATTGGTGCAAATCCAATAACTTAAATCTCAACATTAAAAAATGCCATGAGATTCAGTATATCTAAAGAATTGATTGATTTTAAATATGATATCGACAACCATGTCTTAGAATCAGTGCAGCAAAAAAAAATTTGGGTGTAACTATTTGATGAGAAGCTAACAGTTATCCCTCAAGTATTATACAATATTGTCAACAAGGCACATAGAACTCTGGGTTTCTTACTTAAGCAGCCCATTCACGATCGTGCCATTTGGCATCGCTCCATATGGACCGGCTCCATTTGGAGCATTGTAAAATTTTCATCACACTCACGGGCGCGCCATCGAGCCATCAAAATTAGTATACGCAAGCGGTCGGCGCTTTCGCATTAATAAGTTCTATTTTTTTATAATTTTCAAGTAAAAATGAGTTATAATTCTGATGATGAGTTTTATACAACTGCTATATAGCGGTTTGTTTATATATAAATAGAAAAAACAAAGAAAAAATGTTGTATTTTCACATTCACGAGAGTGTCTAATAGCTCGGCGCAATGTACCACTGGTTTTCACACTCACGAGCATGCCGTGCCGACAGGATGCGCCGCACCGCAGCGCGTTTGTCGCGGCACTATGGAGTTTCAATCGTTTGGAATTCCATTTTGGTGTGTCAAGCTATTTGGGCTGCACGGGTTTTGACATTCACGGGCACATTTTGGAGTGATAACAAGCCATTTGGAAGGATGGCACGATCGTGAATGGGGGCCTTTAGATTGAGTGGGGACTTCCAGGATATTCGCTCATTCATAATATCATTCAAAATAAGACCTATCCTTGAATACAACTCAGTTTTATGGACGTTCACATGAAAAGTATAGAAAAAGTACAAAGCAATTTTTTGCGTTTTATCAATTATAAACTAGGAATACCATTATTAGACATAAATTACGATAACCTAAGACTTACTTATAATTTTTTTTTTGCTAAAAAAGGATCAGGGCAACATTTCATAGGACCTGAACCTACAATTTGCCTATCTGCAACCACGATTAAAAGATCAATTAAAGACCGGATAACAGTTCAGCATAGTGAATTCTTGAAGGCCAGTTATGGACAACGACAGGCGAAGGAATTAATCAAAGGGCCCTCTAAAAAAGGACAAGAAAGCTGCTAAATCTTAGCAGAGAACAATCAAAAGCAATGACTGGTCTATTCACTGGTCGCTGTCATCTGAAAAGACACCATTACATAACAAAACTGTAGGAGGTGTCAACAAGAGGAAGAAACAGCCTCACATGTGATCTGTGAGTGTCCAGCTCTAATGGAATACAGACACAAACACCTGGGAGACTTTATACTAAGACCCAAGGACATGGGAGGCATCTCAATTTGCAAAATATGGGACTTTATCCAAGAAACCAAACTACTATTGAAATGACAGCCCTGAAGGGAGGTGCACAATAGATCAGACATGGTCGCAGTGCGGGGGCATAGGGCCCACCCCTAACTAATAATAATAGTACCACTATATCCCCTTGGGGTAGTGATGAATAAAAATACTTGGGCTAACATGGATGGATGAAGTTACTATGTATGTTGATTGAGATATATTTACCAGTTGGTGCATCGTGCATCGGTGGCGGTGGATACGGCTGAGGTGGTGGGGGGTGATATGGTCCACCTGGTGGGGCGTAGTGGTGTGGAGGGGGAGGGCCGTAGTGGGGATAGTACGGATGACGTGGAGGATAGTACGCCATCATACCAGGCATTCCTGCAACAATTAAAACAAAACAATTTTAAATATTATTTGAAGACATACATAAATCATTTTCAGATGGGTCGATGGCAGAGCGGTTAGTGCGCTGGGCTAGTAATCCGGTGGTCGCGAGTTTGAATCCTGCCTTGACCGATTTCGTTCACCTATAGCTCAAGCATTTATGATTAATTTAGGGAATGTAGGAAGATGTATTTGTTTAACAAGGACATATTCATTTTTATTAAAAAAAAATTACAATGGTATTTCATTCACAGAGTGAAAGTTCATATTGAAATTATTTCAAGTATAATGACACATTTTTAATCCACATTATAATGAGATATGAGTACTTTCGATGGTCAAACCTCACTTATTTTTTATGGTGATCACTTATATCACCATCAAAAATAAGTGAGGTTACGTTTAGTACTATCAACATTTTGACCCAGTGCCATATGAAATAGTGCAGTCTTTTAGAAACCAGAAGAAAAATGAAAAAAATAGAGATTATATTGCAGAGTTACGAAAATGGAGTATTTATTGTAATTTTACTTATATTGATCATACTTAACGCGATCGACTAGTGGGTGGTATTCTGGACAAAGAAACACAAAAAAAGTTACTACAAAAAACTAAGCTTTGTTTTGAAAACGCTTGTAATAATAATAATAATAAGTTATTTGTATAGCGCCGTTTAATGATTCAAGATCATACCAAGGGCGCTGATAGTTTAATGTTGTGTTGCTCTCTGGAACAAAGCTGTTTTTAATCCTTTAGTGAAAGTGCTCTTGCTTTGAGCACTGCGGACATCTAGAGGCAGTGAATTCCACTTAATAGGACCACTCAAAATTCTAATATTGCTGGTAGGATTCAAACTCGTGACCATTGGATTACTAACCCAGGCTGTGTTCAGATTCAACCCTCGACGTCGGGCGTTGGATATACCTGAAGTTGCAGATTATGGCGTTTTTCACACCAATCTTACCTGAACGCTTTCAAGCAGCGTTTCAATCTAAATGTTGCATTGGGCGTTTTAAATGTCAAATGTCATTTATCATACATGTCTCTTTTTAGGTTATATTTTCATCGAAAGACAACAATTGGTCAGTGGTGTAAATAATGATCTCTGACCTTTTATTGAAAATTGTTGAACGATATTTTAATAAATTAATCTCTTTCTGAATGCATATTGTCATCATAAATAATGTCAACTGACATAATAAATACCACAGAAACAAATACAAGTCATCATTCCACAGATAAAATAGAAGTCAACAGATACTATAACTGTCAGAACATTATTCACCCGACAATTTTACGTTCATTGTGAACGTAGCCCCAGAGCGCTAACCACTCTGTCACGACCCATCTGAAAATGATCTATTTATGTGTTTAAATAATCATCTTTAATTATTATAACGTGGATTAAAAATGTGTCAAATTATACTTGTAATAATTTTGACATAAATAGACATAGGATGGTAACTAGTTTATTTGTTATGAAATTAGAGTAACAAAATGTGAGGGTTAATCTAATAATAAGTAAGATTAAATAATAACCTTGAGGATGTGGTCCAACGGCAGGTTGACCAGGAGCGGGTGGTAGCATCATACCTAGACAAAAACACATCACAAGATATTCATATCAAAGCATAATGATAATACTAATTTATAATGGCAACCAATCTAGAGGGCGCTTTAACTTGAATTATGAGCTCTATGGAACAAATAAGTCTTTATTAAGTGACTGAAAACATGATATAGTCGCTAGGCGTTCAATAACGCGAATTTGACAATTTAAGTGAAATAGTTGTTTTTAAGATATCGGTACAGAATGTTAAAATACGCAAATTTGTTAACAAAATATTGTCCAAACTCCAAACGCCATATGGAACAAAACCGCGAATATGCATTCGGCGCTTTATTTATTCAATTTATTCGGCCTCCTGTAAGATCTTGTTATTGTTACATTCGCACTATTGAACGCCAAGTGACGATATGTTATTAAAACAGCCTAATTTTTATTTAATTTTATTTTTATTTATTTATTGAATTTATAATACATATTATATAAAAAAAAACAATAAAAAATACAGAAAAAGAAGCACAAAAAAAAACATATTTCCCTTTACCAGTGTGTAAAGGAGACATATAAAAACAAAAGACACAAAATATTATACATACATACATTATTATTGTCTATACAAAAAGAATTTAATATAATTTATATTGAATTCATTATATTCAGTTGCCAGTCTCAAAACTGATTCAAGTTGGTTGAACCACACCCCCCATTAGAAGTGTTGCGCAAAACTTGTGTGTGTTAAATTTGTTAATTTTTGCATTTTCAGAACAAACCTGACAAAAAATAAATGAAAAATGTAAAAAACTAAATAGGTATTCGTATTCTCTTGAGTTTAAAGTAAAAAATCAACTTTGCAGACCTTAGAGTTTATTTAGTTAAGTATTTACAATACAATATTAACAAGCAAATAACAAAAATATTAGGACACTTTTTAAAGTTTTAAAGTGAAGAAAAAAAATATTACACCTCAGATTATTTAAATTCATGACATTATATATATTAGACTGCCAATGTCAACGCACTATTTATTTTATTTATAATTTCAGCTATAGGTATGACATAGTGTTACATTTAATAAAATAGTATTGTTTAACAGCCAGTTATAAGTCTCCGCTGATACAGCAAGTATACAGCAAATTTACGCATACTTCATCGTCATATGACATTATAATTTTAACGTAACCTAACAATATAACCTAACCTAACTAACTAGAATTTATCTTCTTGTATCTATATAATTATTTTCTAATGAGATGTAAAAAAAAACTTCAGTTATCGGCAACAATTCCTTGTAAAAAAAAACTTCAATTATTGGCAACCATTCCTAATAAAAATTCAAAATTCATTTAGTTTTAAAATATTTGAATTGCAATCAAATGAAATCTCACCGTGGTGCGGCATGGGCTGCATGGGATGCGGGGGCATTGCCATGTGCGGGGGCTGTATGGGCATCGGGGGTCCCGGGGGCAGGCCTGCGGGGGCTGTATGGACTGCGGGGGGAGGGGGCCCAGCGCTCGGCTGGCTGGTTTCCACCTCCATCTTGACAGCCTCTGGTGGCGCTGGGACCCTCCCCGCACCCATCTTGGGTTCACCGCCTTCAGTGGAGATGATACTAGCCTTGTCTGCGTCGTCGTTCTTGACACCCTCTATTTTTGAATCGTCTATGTTCTAAAAAAGTATTGCTGTTGGTTTTTGCAAGAGCATGATATGTACATACAAAGTGTGTGTCTATTTCACAGACCAATAATTTCTTGGCACACACCGCCACCAAAATTTGGTGGCAATCAATATAACGTTTTTGAATATTTTCCCAATGGTTCAGAATGAAAATTGAAATAATTCTGGAGCAGTTCAGGCGTGACATCTGTGCGAGAACACTGTCACCTCATGTATAAGGACTGTTGCATTCATTGTTTAAACAAAATACAATTTCTCGGTAGATGGCGTTAAAAAAGGTTTCTTCGTGTTTGTGATACATTTTGTGTTAAATATGTTTTGTGATACATTTTGTGTTAAATATGTTTTGTGATACATTTTGTGTTAAATATGTTTTGTGATACATTTTGTGTTAAATATGTTTTGTGATACATTTTGTGTTAAATATGTTTTGTGATACATTTTATGTTAAATATGTTTTGTAATTTTTTTTTTTTTTTTTGAGTGGCAGCTCTCCAAGGAGAACACACTTAGGCCGGTTGGCCCTTTGTGATACCACAGTGGGGTTGTCCTTCCCCTTCACTAAACCACATTGAACCAGCCTGAGTGGTTAATAAATGTCAGAACGTCGCTAATGTCAGCAGACGCTATGTCCATCAGGTCATCGTAGAAGAAACTTCCCAAGAATTTCCTCCTATTTCTGGAGAGAGCAGGGCATTGACAGAGGAAGTGGACTACCGTCTCTTCTTCCTCTTCATCTTGGCATGCTCTGCAATAATCAAATGCCTCTAGACCAAGCCTTCTGGCATGTTTTCCTATGAGCCAGTGCCCTGTTAATACCGATGTGACTCTGGCTAGTGAGTCCCTTCTGAACGAGAGCATCTCCCTTGTTCTTTTGAGATCATATTTTGGCCATGTTTGTTTGGCAATGGCACACGTGCTTTCTTCAGACCATCTTTGATTGGCACGAGTTTTCGTTTTCTCATCGACCCGGAGTTTACATGTTGCCATGGGAACCCCGGGTCGATGATTTATTGTTTCTAAAGGTAACAGGGTACCTGCCCTGGCCAGTTCATCTGCCTTACAGTTACCTGTTATATCATTGTGACCTGGTACCCACATAACAAGTATGTTAAACCGCTCGGCTGCTTTGTTTAATGCTGTGCGGCAGTTCAGGGCAACTTTAGAGGTCGTTAATGCGCCTCGCAGAGCCTTGATCGCTGCTTGGCTGTCTGTGAGGATACGGACTTCGCTGCTTTGCATTGCGGCCCTTTGTATCCATTCTATTGCTTCTTGAATCGCCAGGATCTCTGCCTGAAAAACACTGCAGTGGTCTGGCAACCTGAATGAGATATTGATATTTGGTTGCTCCGAAAATACCCCTCCACCCACCCTTCCGTCCAGTTTCGACCCATCTGTGTATACCACCATCTGGGCCTCACCATGGTGAATTGCGTTCTCCTTCCACATCTCCCTCGAGGGGATTTGGGTGGAGAACCCATTCTCGAAGAAGGGTTTGGGAATGGTGTGGTCAATACCTTCGGATGGTTGTTTGTACTCCTGAAGAATCATGGAGTGCCCAATATGAGTCCCCTTCCAAGGGTTAACATTATTCATTCTTAGGGCAGCGTTTGCCGCCATTTGTTTCCCAAGGAGGTCAAGCGGAATCAGGTGCAGGATGGTGTCAAGAGCTTTAGTTGGTGTAGTTCTTAGACAGCCAGTGATTGTCACTTCAGCTAGTCTTTGAACTTTTGCCAGCTCCTTAAGGTGTGCCCCTTTTTTCAAGGAATGCCACCATACCACCACCCCATACATCATGATTGGCCTTATGACCGCCTTGTACATCCAGTGGGTTATCTTCGGGTGCACTCCCCAGCTTTTTCCCACGATCTTTTTGCAGGTGTACAGCGCATTTGTAGCTTTCCGTACTCTCTCCTGCATATTGGGCTTCCAGTTCAGCTTCCTATCCAGAATTAGTCCCAGATATTTAGCTTGGGCTGAGATCTCTAGTGTCACTCCCTCCAGGGTTGGCAACGTGAAGGTCGGGATTACCCGTTTATTTGTGAATAGGACTAACTCCGTTTTCCTTGGGTTGACTCCCAACCCACTGCTGTTACACCATCGAGTTATCCTACCTAATGCTCTCTGTAAAAGAGATGTGAGTATGTTGGGAATCTTCCCCGACACTGCTATGGCGAGGTCGTCCGCATACGCGATTACCGTAACGCCAATGTTGTCCAATTCCATCAACAGTTCGTTTAAGGCTAAATTCCATAGAAGAGGTGATAGAACACCCCCTTGGGGTGTACCCTTCACTGGGTATCTTCTTATCTTTGAGCCTCCAAGTTCCGAGTTTATGACCCTATTTCTCAACATATGATCGATAAACTCTGTAAGCGAAGTCTCTATCCCTAGTTTCTCCAAGGACTGAGCTATCTTTTCGTATTTAATATTATTAAAGGCCCCTTCTATATCTAGAAAGGCTACCAATGTATATTCTTTGTACTTCATCGATTTCTCAATTTTCTGTACTAGAGTATGTAGGGCTGTTTCAACAGATTTCCCTTTACTGTATGCATGCTGGGACTCTGACCACATTGAAGGTTCAATTTTACTCCTGATGTGTGTCTCTATGAGTCTCTCTAGCGTTTTCATGACAAACGAGGATAGACTTATTGGTCTGAAATCCTTGGTTGTAGCGTTAGATGTTTTACCTCCTTTGGGTATGAACACCACTTTTACTTCCCTCCATATTTTGGGGGTATAACAGAGTTCTATACATGCCTCAAAGACTGTCTCCAACCAAGGTATGACAATCTCTGAGGCCGCCTGTAGTTCCGCCGGTATGATTCCATCCGGACCTGGCGATTTGTAAGGTTCGAACCCAAATAAAGCCCAAGAAATTGCTTCTTTACTGAAAAGTCTTTGGGCGCTTCTTTGTTTCCTGGTTTGGTTTGTTGCTCTTGGCAACTCCTGCTTACATCCAGGAAAATGTGTCTTAGTTAATAGCTCTAATGTCTCAGAGCTGCTTGTGGTCCAGCTGCCGTCTAGCCTTTTTATGTACTCGGGCATTACTGGATCCGTTGCTAGGATTTTGCGAATCCTATTTCCCTCAGGGATTGTTTCAATCATAGTGCAGAAAGTTTCCCAGGAGGCTTTTTTCGCTGTTTTTAATTTGCTTTTGAAAACTCTTTGACTAGCCTTATAGTTTTCCCAATTGTTGGTTACCTTGGCTAGATTGAATAGTCTCCGACATTCCTTTCTCAGGGTAATGATCTCTTTTGTCCACCAAGGTGGTCTCTGTCTTCCTTTAACCGTGCGAACCGGGCATGATACCCTGGTTGCCTGATTACAAGCATTGGTAAAGGTTTCTATCGTATCGTCCAGTTCTTCTATTGTGGAAGGTCTGGGCGGTATTTCTAATAGAAGTTCGCTGAGGGCAGTGTTATACTTATCCCATTGCGTCTTCTTTCTGTTACGGTACCTAATTTTGTCCGGCTTCTGAAGGTCCAGACTGAATTCTATGTACTGGTGGTCAGAGAAGGAATGGTCATCTGAGACTTTCCAATCTCTTACATATTGGGCAGCTTGTTCATTGACACACGTTATGTCCAGAACTTCGCGCCTTATTGCGGTGATAAAGGTTGGAGAATCACCTTCATTGCAAATTTCAAGGTTATTACACATGATATATTCAAAAAGTAACTCACCTCTTTCATTTGTGTCCGTACTGCCCCAGATCGTGTGGTGTGCATTGGCATCCGCACCTATGACCACTGGTATCTTCACATTGCCTGCTTTTGCGATAGCTTCTTGAAGGATACTCGGGGGGGGCGGTTCTTCATGGTCATGTGCTAGGTATGCAGAAACCATCCATATGGTTTGGGATTGAAGTTCTACTGCCAGCACTATGATGTCTTTATTGCAGAACTCTGTCACCATGAAGGCGTTGAGCTCTTTCTTAATGAGAATGCAAGATCTAGGTTTACCAGTTCCCCTTAAGTAAAAGATCTTGTAGTCTTTGGATTTTAGTCCCGCCACTTGGTCTTTTACCACCCATGGCTCTTGGACTAGAATTATGTCCTCTCCTTTCGATGTAAGTCGGAGGAGTAACGCGGCTGACGCCGCCCTGGAGTGGTGCAGATTAATCTGAACCACTCCCATGCAGGGCCCTCCGCTCCTCCGACCCATCAGTGGATACGGAATCCTCCTCATCCACTGCACTCAGTCTCCTGAGTGCACCGGATGTGGAGGCTTGGACTTGGACGAAGCTGGCAAAGTCCTTCTCGAGGAAAGTGGTGCTGTCCTCATTTATGTCCGTAACGTCCATCACCTCCGTAACCGGTGTAGGTGTGGACTGAACAGTAGGGCTGGATTTTTCCTCTGCTTTATCGCCGCCCGATTTCATGTCTTTCTTATAGACTCGCAGCGTGATCACTCCGAAACCGTAGCATATCTCGCCTTTAGTCTTTTCTAGGGGCGCAAGGGCCTCCTCATTCAGAATTACTAGGGCACTCCTGGAGCTCCCCTGAACCTCTCCCACTTTGACCACTTTCCAGTCATGAGTGGGCAGTTCTGGGTTACTAGCCTGGATTAGCTCTAGTATTTCCTCCGCTTTGGCGGGTTCCTCTGGAATCCAGACGCGGGATCTTGGCCTGCTCGGGATAAAATCCTTCGAGATGGCCTCGAGCCTCGCGCCCGGCCACACCTCGCCTACCTTCGATATCGCCAGTTTGTAGAGATCCGCTGAACGTTGGTCCCTACCGGCGATCAATTTTATACCACCCTGGTACCAGCCTGCGTCTTTACAGTACGGAGTTGGTCCAGGGTTTTCTTTGATGGTCTGTAAATAGACCTTTCTCAGGGCCGCGTCAACCATTTTCCAGTTGTCTGGTGAAATGGAGCCGTCCGGCTTACTCCTATCAATCACCGCCCATACAATGAGCTCTTTTGCGATTTCACTGTATGGGCGACGACTAGCAGGTCGGTCGTGCTTCGGCTTTTTAGCCTCGGGCTGTGACCCTTCCCCCGAACGCTGCCTCTTGCTTTCACCATAAGGCCGCGCTGGGGCTGAGGAAGACTTTGCTGGTCTACCCTCTTCTGCTTCTTTCCTTAAGAGCTCTTTGGCCCATTTTAAGGAATTTATTTGCGCTTCGGTGAGATCTTTTTCCGGAATCCCACCGAGTCTTCCCACCAGCTTATGTGCGCTCCGTCTCTTTCGATACGCACGATTTGTGGGGTTAACACGGCTCGTCTTGGTTGCAACAGCGGCCGCTCCGGGATTGGTTACCTGGGATTCGGCTTTTGTTGCTTTTGTTTTTGTTATTTCTGCAGTGGTTGCTGCGTCTTTCCCACCAGTTATGGTGGGAAAGACGCAGCGTATGGTAAACTGATTTAGTTTTAGTATTCTACAATTTTGTCACGCGATGGTGAGCTGACGAACGTTCGACATGTTATGATGCTGGTCACTGCCAAACTAAACTAGCAAGCTTTATTTTTTTCATGCAATGAAGCGATTCGCGAAACGACGGCGATTACGCGAAGCATGCGTTTTAAAACATCGTTACAATTTTAGCAGCATACGAATTATTACATAGCGCTCGTTATTTGTATTGTGTTAATAACAAGCTATATTTATCTGCTATCGTTATTTTTAGCAATAGCAGCCATAGTAGTTATTTTTCTGCCTGTCTTAACTACTCTTAACTAGAATGGAACTTTTGATGGTCGGATATTTCTTTGCGTCGAACAAAGACTTTTGTTCATCAGAATTTCGAAACGTAAAAACTTAATAATAAGTACATATAAGTACTTTATTTATCTGTAATTTAAATACAACTTACATCTCGAAAATCGATAAAATATGCTCCTTCTTCTCTCTACATTATGTGTTCATAAGCTAAAAACATACGGGGGGAAACGTATGATGGCCTATTTTGACGTTTGGACATTGATGAAGTTCTTTATATGCTTATTGCCTAAATAATGGTAAATATTATATTATTGAGAGCTAAAAGTGGGGGAACAAATACTGTACTTCATTGTAAATGCGTACTTAATAAAATACACTTATGTCTCCCCCCCCTTTTGCAGTCATGTTTTGTAATACATTTTGTGTTAAATATGTTTTGTGATACATTTTGTGTTAAATATGTTTTGTAATACATTTTGTGTTAAATATGTTTTGTAATACATTTTGTGTTAAATATGTTTTGTGATACATTTTGTGTTAAATATGTTTTGTAATACATTTTGTGTTAAATATGTTTTGTAATACATTTTGTGTTAAATATGTTTTGTGATACATTTTGTGTTAAATATGTTTTGTGATACATTTTATGTTAAATATGTTTTGTAATACATTTTGTGTTAAATATGTTTTGTGATACATTTTGTGTTAAATATATTTTGTGTTAAATATGCTTTGTGATACATTTTATGTTATATATTATGTTTTGTGAACATATTTTCGTGTTCTTTAAAAATAAATTCTTTAATTTAAAGATGCACATACGCCTTACAGTTTATTAGAAATATAAGGTAAAAGTAAAAAATCGGGGTATGCTAATTATGTTTCTACAAGAATATATACAGAACATAATTATTAAAAAGTTTAGGAATATTTTTCTTCGTTAATATCCAAAATATCTAAGTAATTTTTTCAATGCATCTGTGGCCCAACACCATTTTGTGTACTTGGGCATTAAGGTCCTTAATTACTATTTAAAATACGAGTTTAATCCAATGCTCAGTTTCATCCATACAAAAAACTGGGTAAGTATCAGCTTAAACACAAATTGTAAATAGTAAGTAAGACCATAAATGTTTCAATGACCTTCCAGATGAATTGAGGTAAATTAGGGACCTCACATTATTTTAGAAATCAGTAACAAAATATATCACACCTTATACACCTTATATACATTGTGACATTCAAAAAATCATACATTCATTTGGACTTTGGTCACATATTTATGCAGATGACACCCAAATATATTTTTTTTGTAAGCCAAGTGAAATACAAATACTGAAAAATAATATTGAAAATTGTATAACTGAAATAAACTCCTGGATGTCTTCAAATAGACTTTACTGATAAAACGGAATTTTTATGGATGGCAACCCATAGAAAGCAACATACAATTGATCCATCACCATTTAATATTAATGGTGACAACATAACACCAAAATCTTCAATAAAACTACTTGGAATTCACTTGGATTCAGAATTGTCATTTGAAACACAGTTTTAATTTTTTTTTACCCCATTATTGTGTCGGGAGTGGTCAAACATAATACTTTTTATTTTAAATTTGTTATATTTAAAATAACTCACTCCGTCGTATATGTAGGTATGTACATCATACCAAAATAACTCACTCCGTATAGGTAGGTATGTACATCATACCAAAATAACTCACTCCGTATAGGTAGGTATGTACATCATACCAAAATAACTCACTCCGTATAGGTAGGTATGTACATCATACCAAAATAACTCACTCCGTATAGGTAGGTATGTACATCATACCAAAATAACTCACTCCGTATAGGTAGGTATGTACATCATACCAAAATAACTCACTCCGTATAGGTAGGTATGTACATCATACCAAAATAACTCACTCCGTATAGGTAGGTATGTACATCATACCAAAAACTCACTATCATAGAGGTTAAGGCCCGTTCACACTGAAACTACATGTTATGTCATGTTTATAAATTATTGGTCTGTGATTTCACTGCATTTTAATGCAAATGGATAAGATTTTATAACAAAATCGCTATTTAAAATACATAAAAACAAACCAGAACTTCTTCCTTGATCTCCCATTCTTTCGGTTCGGCTGTCTCCTTATTCCCAGCGTGGTTTTGTTTCTGCTCTTCGACTGGCTCCGTGTTGGGCGCCGCCTCGTTGTCCTGTGTCTCCACCTTGATGTCTTCCTCTTTGATCGCCGCTGTCTGGTTGGCAACTACCGGCGCCTCCTTTTCGGACTCAGCCGAGGCCGGCGACGGAGCGGCCGTGCCATTGGCAGGCTTCTCCGCCGCGGCTGTGGCAGTCGTGGCCTCCTCAAACTCCTTCTTGACGGGCTGGCCGTCTTGTTCCATCGGCTGCACACAAATAAAGATACCAAAAATATTGTATAATTAAAAATATGTATGTCATTGCCGTAGTGGTTAACTGAGTCAGGCCACAATTTAGCTAAAACAAACAATGTCGTGTTGTTCAGAAAAGTCTAAATTGCATAAGGCCGGTATTACAGTTTCAGTTTAAGAGCTAAACTCAAGTTTTACAAAAATATAGCGTATTACAGTGTTCGTTTAGGCCTAATCTTCCCTCAAATACGTCAATTAAACAACAAATATTTAACTCAACGTTTCTGGCGGATTAAGTACTTAACGGTGAGTCAACTGTCATTTCTCGACTCGTTGCTAGGCAACGCGTGTAGTTAAGTACTTAACGGTGAGTCAACTGTCATTTCTCGACTCGTTGCTAGGCAACGCGTGTAGTTTCAGTGTTCTATCACTAGAGGCATTAGTTGTATCAACGGTGGCGCCACACAAAAAAACAAACTGACAGCCATATTGAAACGAGTATGGGCATTTAAAAGCATTATTTTGGTGAAAAAAATTAAATTTACCATGTTGGATAATAAAACAATAGTATTTCAAGTCGTAGCGTCCCGTTTTATAGTTCGTATTATTTGAGGTTATTTAAAATTTGACAGATAATAACCACAGAAAAAGTAAAAATGTCTATAATTGAAGATTTAGTAACTGATATGTCATATTGCACTGTAATACGGAAATGGATTCAATCTCCCCTTAACATTAATCTTGAGTTTAACAAACTCAATGAGTTGGGGGACGACTGTAATACCGGCCCATAGTGGTGAAGAGACCTACGATGAAAAAACATTATATTAGTGATTTTTCGATAGTAATTACAATTATTATTATCAAATAAACAGCTAAGATACTATGTCGGATCTATACAATGTATATTTTTTCTTTCAAAAGGAATGAATATTTTTTTTTTTAATAAAAAATTAATATGTCCTTGTTAAACAAGTACCTACATATACATCTTCCTACGTTCCCTAATAAGCAAATAAATGCTTGTGCTATAGGTGAACGAAATCGGTCAGGGGCAATCGGTCGCGATCACTGGATTACTAGCCCAGAGCGCTAACCGCTCTGCCATCGACCCATCTAAATTACGTTACATCGACTAAATTATGTTGCATCGAGCGTTCCTCATTCATTCTTCGCATGTGACCAAACCATCTCAATGTGTTCACTTTCATTCTAGTAATAACACCTTTCTTCATCTTACATTCTTTCCTTATGTCCTCATTTCGTGACAGGATTCAAACAGAAAATTTTCTTATACATAATTTACACCACTGTAATATAGTATATCCCGCTACTAACACAGTTTCAAGGTCTTGGAAAAGTTCAAAAAACAAATGAAATATAAAAATAATAATATCAATTTTTTTTCACAATCATAAATTTTTTGCTCACAAATGGAAAGTCAAGGTTTGACTTTTCATTTGCGTTTGTATATTTTCTACAAAAGTGAATGGAAAAAAGTCAAGCACACAAGCACATATGATAACCAGAGATTATTGAAAGGACCAGAATCCACAGGGGATTGCAATACCAGGGGGGGAGCGGGAGGGCACTACAAGAGTGTACTTCAATATAAAAACATTATTGACCAATAACAAATATAGCAAGTATCTAAATTATTCACTAGTTGCAAAAAGTTGTTTTCTTGTTCCATTTTTATCAGCTTTGTAAATTTTTGTTCATCGGGCATTCTTTACAACCTCACATCATGATAACATCTTTCTTTACCTCACATTTTTTCCAAGTGTCCTCGTTTCTTCATCTGTCACTGCAAATTCTTTGAATTCAAGGTATTTGGATAGAATATGATAGTCACCTCTGGAGTGACACCCCCCAATACCTAATGAATACCCTCGATGCTGTACAAAGGCGTGCTGTACGTCTGATTGATGACCCATCATTGACTGATGGATTGCAATCACAAGACCACAGACGCAAGGTCGATATTCTAAGTTTATTCTATAGATACTACAACGGGAGATGCTCAGAAGAACTTGCATCTCTGGTCCTTCTTCCAACCATTCACAATAGATTCATAAATGTTCTTATATAATGAGGCAAAATAAATTAAATAGATTAAGTTAGGATGAATATTTTTCCAGTTGAAGGTACACAGTTATGGGGTGGTACTTATAGGATAAATCTTTTTCCAGTTGAAGTTAAAAAAATATGGGGTGGTACTTATAGGATGAATCTTTTTCCAGTTGAAATTACAGTTATGGGGTGGTACTTATAGGATGAATCTTTTTCCAGTTGAAGGCACACAAAGACTGATTATAAAAATTATACTGGGCAAACCAAACCTACAAACTACCCCACAGATCTTTCAGAATCCAGTTCCAACTTTTAGACAAATATCACAAATTATTGCAACTACATATTATGCTTACAGACAGAACCATTCTGAATATTTTTCTAGTGAACCATGCAAAGCTAGAAAACAATTCTAAATCAATGTACCAAAGAAAAATAAAACTACAGCACATAATATAAAGTGATATAGGGGAATAATATTAATCAATGACCTGCCCATTTGTGTTAAAAGATCAGAATAAATTAATAAAAAATTAAGGGTAAATTAAAATTTAAAAAAAAATAGGTACGTTTAAGGCTTATTTAAATCTTTGGCATATATGATCCTATAAATTGAATTTTTCTTGTGTGTATAAATATGTAAAGTGTAATTACGATGCTCCTCTCTCTAAAACGAGTTCTTAACTCTATTGAAAGAGTATCAACATAGCTATATTGTTTAAAGTTGTAAAAATTAATAAGTAAAAAAAAAATGAAATTTATAAAAAAAACTTTAGTTGGGTAAGTTGGGTTATAACGCGATATTATCGGACTTCACGAAAATATGCATTATTCAGCATTATTTGGATAAGAATTATGGCTAAACGGAATATTTGATATACCTATCTCACATAAATATTATTTTGTTTATCAATATTTTTTCTTGTGCTCCACGTCGTTATTTTTCATTATTTTATTTATAATTGTAACTATAAGCATTTTAAAAATACTTCAAACAAATATTTCAGATTTCGAGTGTTATGATAATAAACATTACTCGAAGAAACATTAATGCAACTAGATGGTTTTTTTTTAATATTTTAGATAACATATAAGTCTAGTGTTCGACGTGAGGAAATTTCGATTTTGTTTTTATTTAAGCTGTAAAAGAGATTTGAAAATACCATTTTTTAAATAAAATTTCTATATATTTCTAAGCATTTTAATGGTATAAATATTATACAGAATACAAATATTCTACATTATTATTGTGTAAAATAGCCTTCTCAATCATTTCTATTATTTAAATTATTATTTAAGTTTTTGAAAATATTAGTATAAAATATTTAATGAACCTCTGTTTCATCCAACTAAAAAAACAATTAGTCGCTCGCAAGGCTTGAACGAGGTCGGACATCTGGACTGCTTCAATTTTATTTCCACAGAATATTCTCTATATTATACTACTTTACGCAAACCTGTGTTAGTGAGTTCCGGGTGTGTTTGAGTGAGTCCGAGTAAAAAATTGGTTTACGTACAGTGGTGGAACATAAAAATATTAATTATATTTTAATTTTTTTTACGATGGGTAATCTTATGGGATATTTTGGCTTCAAATGAATACATTGATTTTTGTACAGTTGCAATATTGAGTTTTGGGAAAATGTAACTCTAATTTTGAATATATCCAAACTTCTAATATATATATTTTGTCATGTTAACTCATCCTTATTAGTGTATTTGTAAATTGCATAATATCATTAAGTTGAGTTTTATTACAGATGAGTATGAATATTATAAATGTTATTTGAATCATGCGAATATTGCGAATAAAATTTCTTCGTTTTCTACAAAATAATTTTACTATTGTAACTATATTTAAAAATAAATAAAAATGTCAAAAGAATTGCAAAACATATTAGATGATTGTTATAATGCAAAACAAGAAATTTGTGAATCTCTCAATGAATACAATAGTCAGATAAATTTGTGAATCTCTCAATGAATACAATAGTCAGATAAATTTGTGAATCTCTCAATGAATACAATAGTCAGATAAATTTGTGAATCTCTCAATGAATACAATAGTCAGATAAATTTGTGAATCTCTCAATGAATACAATAGTCAGATAAATTTGTGAATCTCTCAATGAATACAATAGTCAGATAAATTTGTGAATCTCTCAATGAATACAATAGTCAGATAAATTTGTGAATCTCTCAATGAATACAATAGTCAGATAAATTTGTGAATCTCTCAATGAATACAATAGTCAGATAAATTTGTGAATCTCTCAATGAATACAATAGTCAGATATCAGCTTTAAACACACATTTTTGTGGTGTACACTCAAATATTAGGAGCATGAATAAAAATTTTGACGTTTCTTATCCTTCTGAAGGGGATGGATAAGAAACCTGACATTAAAGTACGGCCGTAGCATAATAGTAAGTCGTTTGGCTTCCGTGCGGGCGTCCTGGGTTTGATACCCAGCTGAGGAGAAATTTATTTAAAATTATTTCTCACGCGATTCTTGCTTCTCTGGGCTGGAAACACTGGTTAGTTGGAAGAAATTGGCATTTGACAATAAACTCGCCACTTGCGCATGGTGCAAGGAAGTGTTAATTATAATTATCAATGTTTTTTTATTATATTAAAAAATATAAAATGAAATACTAAATATAATATCTTGTTTACATAATATATTATGCCTGATAAATAAGAATTTACAACTTATACACGCTGTTTTTTTATTTTATCAAAAACTTAAAAAATAATTTATAAGAAAAAATAATAAACCACGGCACGCCTATGTACATACCTATACACCATGTCTAGACTTGTAGACCGTCACATGCATTGTCAAAAAACTCTCTGTCTCTTTCGCACGCGGACACGAGCGTATGAGCGTAACAGAGACTACTTTTCTTTATATGTGTGTGAACTTAAAACCGAACTATGTAAGTATATTCATATGTTTTGAAGTTGCTAGAGTTTGCAGTGAATTTTATGGTACTGTGTAATACAAACTGTATAACGATCTTTCCGCACATCGCAATACGCGTGTTAGATATAACCTTTTTACAAATACGTAGAATACATATTACTTCTTTACGATGCATTATTGGATCGTAAGTTTTGTGTATGTTTGCAAATTATCGTAATATTACTTCACTCTTACCACACCGTTCTTCACCCCCGCAAATATATTTTTATTTATGTAATCTTGCCCTTAAGGGCAAGTTTACATAAATAAAAATATATTTGCGGGGGTGAAGAACGGAGCGGGAAGAGTGAAGTAATATTACGATAATCTGCTAACATACACAAAACTTACGGTCGAATGATGCATCGTAAAGAAGTAATATGTATTCTACGTATTCGTAAAAAGGTGATATCTAATACGCGTACTGCGATGTGCGGAAGGATCGTTCTACAGTTTGTATTACACAGTACTATAAAATTCACTGCAAACTCTAGCGACTTCAAAACATATGAATATACTTGCATAGTTCGGTTTTAAGTTCACACACATATAAAAAAATTAGTCTCTGTTACGCTCATAACTGTGTGTTCGCGTGCGAAAGAGACAGTGAGTTTTTTGACTATGCATGTGACAGTCTACAAGACTAGACATATTGGCTTATATGTACATAGGCGTGCCGTGGTTTATTTTTTTTTCTTATAAATTATTTTTTAAGTTTTTGATAAAATAAAAAAAACAGCGTAAGTATAAGTTGTAAATTCTTATTTATCAGGCATATTAATGTAAACAAGATGTTAAATTTAGTATTTTATTTTATATTTTTTAATATAATAATATTACAATAAACAAAAATACACATATATAAAAAAAAGATTGATAATAATAATAATAATAAACACTTCCTTGCGAGTTTATTGTCAAATGTAAATTCCTTCCAACTAACCAGTGTTTCCAGCCCAGAGAAGCAAGAATCGCGTGAGAAATAATTTTAAGTAAATTTCTCCTCAGCTGGGTATCGAACCCAGGACGCCCGCACGGAAGCCAAACGACTTAACAATATGCTACGGCCGTACTATAATGTCAGGTTTCTTATCCACCCCCTTTAGAAGGACCAAGAAGTACGTCAAAAATTTTATTCATGCTCCTAATATTTGAGTGTACACCACAAAAATGTATGTTTATAGCTGATATCTGACTATTGTATTCATCGAGAGATTTCACAAATTTCGTGTTTCACATTATAACAATCATCAAATATGTTTTGCAATTTTTTTTTTTTAAAAGAATGAATATGTCCTTGTATAACAAGTACAAATACATCCTTATACATTCCCTAAACTAAGCATAAATGCTTGTACTATAGGTGAATGGAAATCGGTCGTGGCAGGATTCGAACTCGCGACCTCTGGGTTGCTAGCCCAGCGCGCTAACCGCTCTACCACCACCCATCTCAATTCTTCTGACATTTTTAAATATAGTTACAATAGTACTAGTTGCATGTAACACATGAGATCCAACTGTCGATAGCGATAGTATGTACAGTTGAAGAATAAGTACCAAACTATAATCCCATTAATACAAATTATTTAATATTTTAAGATATTTGATTTTCTATACAACACATGTACCTATGTATGTATGTCAAGATAGGATAGTATGGAGGTCAGTCCTTTGATCTTACCCAGAATATGTTGATATTTTTTGTTTCAATTCAATTTTTTAAAATTGATTTTTATAAAAAATTTTATAAAATTGATTCATTCAGAGAATTGAATTCTCATGAACGAATCGACAGTTGGAAAATTATTTTGTAGAAAACGAAGAAATTTTATTCGCAATTTTAATCTGTCGTCCACGAAGATTACCCATCGTAAAAAAAATAAAAATATAATTAATATTTTTATGTTCCACCACTGTACGTAAACCATTTTTTTACTCAGACTCACTCACACAGGTTTGGGTAAAGTAGTATAATAGAGAGAATGTTCTGTGGAAATAAAATTGACGCAGCCCAGACGTCCGAACTCGTTCAAGCCTTGCGAGCGACTAATTGTTCTTTTAGTTAGATGAAACAGAGGTTCATTAAATATTTTATAATAATATTTTCAAAAACTTAAATAAAAATTTAAATAATAGAAATGATTGAGAAGGCTATTTTACACAATAATAATGTAGAATATTTGTATTCTGTATAATATTTATACCATTAAAATGCTTAGAAATGTATAGAAATTTCATTTAAAAAATGGTATTTTCAAATCTCTTTTACAGCTTAAATAAAAACAAAATCGAAATTTCCTCACGTCCAACACTAGACTTATATGTTATCTAAAATATTTGAAAAAAAACATCTAGTTGCATTAATGTTTCTTCGAGTAATGTTTATTATCATAACACTCAAAATCTGAAATATTTGTTTGAAGTATTTTTAAAATGCTTATAGTTACAATTATAAATAAAATAATGAAAAATCACGACGTGGAGCACAAGAATAAATATTGATAAACAAAATAATATTGATGTGAGATATATCAAATATTCCGTTCAGCCATAATCCTTATCCAAATAATGCTGAATAATGCATATTTTCCTGAAGTCCGATAATATCGCGTTAATGATAATTCTTGTTAGTAGGTGTTTTAATGTATTGTGGTTAGGTTAAGTTGAGTTTGATTCAGTGGGGTATTTAAGATAGATTTGTTTGAATTCTGTTAGGTTAGGTTGAGTTTGATTTGGTGAGGTGAAGATAGATTTGGTTGAATTCAGTTAGGTTAGGTTGAGTTCGATTTAGTGAGGTGAAGATACGTGTGGTTGAATTCAGTTAGGTTAGGTTGAGTTTGATTTGGTGAGGTGAAGATAGATTTGGTTGAATTCAGTTAGGTTAGGTTGAGTTCGATTTAGTGAGGTGAAGGTACGTGTGGTTGAATTCAGTTAGGTTAGGTTGAGTTTGGTTTAGTGAGGTGAAGACAGATTTGGTTGAATTCAATTACATTTGGTTGAGTTCGATTTAGTGAGGTGAAGATAGGTGTGGTTAAATTTAGTAAGGTTGTGTTAGATTAAATTTCATTAAAGAGACATGTGACTAACAAGCTAAGAGAAAGTTAAAAAAATACAATATAAAACATTAAAAGCGTCATATATATTTATATTAATCGTGCAAAGCCAGTACTCCATTATATATTAAATATAATAATTATCAAATATATGTATATATTTTGATGAATAACAATTATTAATTACAATTAATGATGAAGTTGACTATTTAGATACAATAATAAAATTATAAAAAAATGAATAATTATTTTCAACTTCAACAGTTGATTTAACAATGCGAATAATAAGATTAATAAGAATATAAAAAAACAGTAAATATAACAATTATTTTGATATCAGTTTAGTGCATATTGTCATATAAGGCTATACCTGTATATAGTGAAGAACTAGCATCTGCTACATGTGGGTGAGAGATGCATAAAACAAACACACAATCACAAATACACGTCTGGATGGGAATAAACACACGGCTACAATCCATATACATATTTATATCATATCATATCATATCATATCATATAGAATAGTACCTACATTGTTATACAACTTCTTGATTGTTATAAAACAAACTTTGTGTGTCTCTTTTTAAACAGTGGACATGTTCCAAGCTATACCACGTCAACACAATATACTAAAATAAAGAAAACGATGGATGGACGTTGTTCCTAAAACTAAAATCTACAAAATTAGTGCATAGTACATAGTAATATGGACTACACACCGTTCGGCAATTTTAATTTATGTCATGTCCTAACTTAGGACCAATATTTCAAATGTACAATTAAATGCTTGATTGTCGATTTCCTCTATGGTTTTAGGCATGTCTATGGCTAATCGGAGTTTGGCGTTATTTCATTACAAAATCAACGTTGATCGTCAATTACGAACTGTCAAAAAATGATTGGCCATTTTTCGGCAATCAAGCGAGTTAATTGTGTTTTTTGTTAGCAAAGAACTGTCAATTTATTGTGAACATAACCTTTATACGTTTTGTGTTATATGGTTTTGTTATTTTTATTGTCTGCTATATTTGATTATTATATTTTTGTAATATGGAGTCCGAGTCCAGTGACGATGAAGTATTCAATATGTCTCTAAATAGAAGGAGGGAGAAAGCAAAAAATGTACGACCAGATTTTTTCACGATGTATGATGAATACAAATTTAAAGAAAGATTTCAATTAAATAAAGCAAGGGTTATTGAAATCTGCGATTTAATCGGAAATAAAATATCTTCAAAAACCAACAGGTAATATAAATTAAATAATTCACGGTATTTCCAATTTGTTTAAAAAATATTTTATGGAGTATCATTAAAGTAGTGGATTTTCTTTCAGAAATTGTGCTTTGTCGTCAATGGAGAAGCTTTTGTTGGCATTGCGGTTTTACGCGTCAGGAAGCATTCTAAAAGCTGCTGGAGATTTGTCTGGGTGCTATGTGAATACAGCATCAAAAATAGTGTGGACAGTAACGCAAGTGTTGTGTACCCTTAGAGCCGGATATATTAAAATGCCCATGACAATTAGGGAACAACAGAAATATGTCGACTATTATGTTAGCGTCCCGCAGTTGTCACAACACAAAATAATGGATGCAAACAGCTGTAAACTGTAAACCATGCTGTAAACAACAAATACCATAGAGCATAAGATGGTGTTACCCGTGTTAAAAACATTGATCGACGATTAGTTGATTTTTTCTTAATTGTGTATTGAAATAACCAAATTTTTAAATTGGCAATTACGAATATAATCGACGATCAGTTGATTGACGATTAACTCCATTTTTGATTGTCCATTGAAATATTGGCTCTTAATATTTCAACTGATCGTCACTAATATTCTCTGGTTTTTACAGTTGACAGTTGACTTGACTAAAATGTGGAATTTTAAACTAATTTGTAACTTATTGAAGTACTAAGTGGAATAGGAACATACTTATTTCAGCCGGAAGTTCTTAAAAAGTTATAGAATCAGACGGAGTATCCCCTCGAGTCCCAAGCCTCGATAACTCAGGACTCGTAGGGGACTTAATTGTATGGAGTTAATGTCTATAATAATAATCAAACAATAGACATTTACTCACAATTAGTGCGATATCTTTTGTGTCACATGATATATCCTGAATAAAAAAATATTATGCACCGTGTAAAAGGAGTTTTCGATAGTAAATTAATTCAGTGAAAAATTGATTTAACAAATTGAAATAAGGTTCATTGCATAGTTTAAAAACAATCAAGAAGTTATATCGATGACAGCAGACAATGGTGACACAAAACGTGGAATCACACAGTTTTTACATGGCAACAAAATACATGTACATATGTTAATATTAAGATTTTCTCGGATAAAACATGAAGGGTTATTTTCTACAGTAACCCGCGTATTGCAGTCTTGAGAAAGACTGTTGTTTAAATCAGAATTCGAGATCCACAAGTCGAACGGGTGTGGTCGTCACAAGTCAAAAATCTCTATAATAAGGGACAGTGCTATCAGTACAAAATGTTGGATGTTAAACAAGAGTCTTTCTCAAGACTACAATACTCAGGTTACCATAGAAAATAACCCTTCATATATATATTCAATCATTTTAATGCATTTTCTTTAGCACATTAATGTAAACTATAGAAGTTCATAATGTGGCGGCACAGTGCCTAGCGACTGCCCTATCAGATGGATGCATACTCCTCCTAGCGACCAATTAGAGAGCATCAATCTATTTGGAATTTGGCACTAGGGGGATAATTAACTGAATGTGTAAGAGACACACTTCAGTGGGTTCAATCCATTTGAAATCACCCAAAATTGATAAAATTTGTGCTCATCATTTTTGATTTCTCTGGATTTTTTACCATGTGTTCCCTATCAGAATAATTCAAAAACCATTATGTTCACCAGGAAATACACTTTATGCATACATTTTCAAAATTATTATATCATGCAAGAGAGTCATCAAATTTTTGTCATCAAAAAATTTGATGACTCTCTTGCATGATATAATAATTTTAAAAATGTATGCATAAAGTGTATTTCCTGGTGAATACAATGGTTTTTGAATTATTCTGATATCTTTTAAAATAGCTTGGCAATTAAACTTTCCGGAAACCACGTTTTTCATTAAAATTTGCCCACCCGCCATTATAAATATGGCCGCCAAAAAAAAACTATGGGTTTTTAATTTTTTTCAAATAGTGTTTTGTGACTCTCTATCTATAGGGAACACATGGTAAAAAATGCAGAGAAATCAAAAATGATGAGCACATGGCTTGGGTGATTTCAAATGGATTGACCCAGTGTCAATATCTCCTCTAATTTATATTGTAGGTCTGAAAGTTGTAACTAAAATAAAGTATTTAAATTATGAGTAATCTTTTATTTCTCTATTTATCAATTTAAACCTTAACAATAATAAAACACTCGATGTTACAATAATAATGAAATTTTAATTATTTCAAAAGATATAAAAAAACAGCCAAGAACATAAACGGAAGTATAAACACTTTAGCTAGTATCTTTGGGAGATTCCGGAAAAAGTTTTAATGTTACTTTTTCTTTTGTTAAGGCGTGTACTTTGTGTACGTGCACACTCTTGACTTGACGACATATTGCTGTCAACCTACTGTTTAATCAAAGGCGGAAGACAGGATTGTGTTCTATTACTGTTAATGCAATTTTGTATGAAAAATGAGGCAATTATAATTTCATTAGAAAAATTAAGAAATCGGAATTTCGTTTGAAAAATTAATATAACGGAAATGTACTAAATAAAATTGCAATCAGGGATTGTTAATTTGGAATAGTTCAGTTTATTTAGGATTTAAATTGATGCATTTTGGATGTCTATAATTGAAATGAAACCACTTTTTGATTCTACATAAATTTTACTATGTGCGATAGACCTATTTCGCCTTGTTAGGGCATTTACTAGCTTATAAATGCCCTAGCGAGGCGAAATAGGTCTATCGCACGTAATAAAATTCATGTAGAGTCAAAAAGTGGTTTACTTTTAATTATAGACATCATTTATAATGGAATTCTACAAAATAAAAACTTTGTCGATTATTATGATGCATTTTTATTTAAATAATTTAAAACTCATTTAAATATTTTGCAGTCAATATGAAACACGTAAATAAAAAAAAAAAATGATGAAACCTTTTTCAATGTTTCGAAATCAATCTTAAAACGCCTGAATATTATGCTGAACATGTATAGCAGTCACAATTCAAGTTCAGAAATACAAAATTGTTCAATTTTATCAAAACAAGAAATGAATCAAGCTGTAATCAGTTTTAACATGCATAGTCACCGGTGATACACAAATTTTAAAATTTTCAGAACTATGACTGGCCAGGAAGTTAGTGGTGACAGGAAAATTATTCGAAAAACAATTATTCGAATGCTCAATTTTACGAATGGCAATTATTCGAATCACATTTTTTCGAAAAACAATTTTCCGAACACACAATTATCAGAAATTACAATTGTTCGAATTTTTATGACGTCATGTTGGTAGCATTGTGAGAGGAATAAACCATAGATTTTTTTTATAATATACTAGATGTCGTAGTTAGCAAATTTTGTATGAACCGAAGTGAAGCATTTTTCCGGGGGATTTTTGACGTTTTAGTACATCGTTTTTCCATAGAGAATAACGACTAATGTGAATTGTTTTCGGATTTATTTGTCGTAAAAAACATTTTGTTTATTTAGATTTAGAGAAAAGTTATTTAGGATGTGTTGAAATGTAAGGAAAACTGAAATATGTTGCCAACCAAAACTTCAAATGTGCGATATTCCATGACTCACTTTTTGCACGGAGTACTACATACATCTACATAGTATATTATGTATAATAAAAATCTATGGAATAAACAACATGGCGACACACCGCGCTGTCAAACATCAGTTATTAAAAATGTGCAAACATACGTACCCAACAAGTAATAATAGTCTTCATCGAATATATTTTACTGGCAACAAATATGTCAAAGGAGGCAACATAATGACACAAAAATATATTAAATTCGGTCAATTGGTTTTCCAACAAATGTTAGTTCGAATAATTTGCTTTCGGACAATTGTCATTCCGATAACTGATTTTCGAAAAATTGTTATTCGTACAATTGCGCATTCGAACAATTGTGTTTCGAAGAATTTTCATGTAATCGAAGTTAGTTAATAATCAATTGTAAAATTCCAGTACAGGCAGACGAATGTTAAAGAAAAGGGTTTAAAAATCAACATCCAAAATGTGGGAAAATTCAAGATTAATTTCAATTGCAAACAAACAATATGTTGAATGGTGATCTAAAGTGTGCACAGTTAGTTACCAACCTTTCGATATAGATATTTACTTATTTACACATATTGCGAGGGTGTTACGTACCTCGTCGTGCGGCGTCGACATCTCCCCCTGGTCCGGGGGATTCTGGGGGGCAGGGGGCGCGGTGGGGGCCGCTGGAGCAGGAGGAGGTGCTCCGCCCCTCCTCAAGAGTTCCAGCTGACGCTCCACCAGGCGGGAGAAAGTATCCTCGTCCACGGCGGGTTTGCAATGCTAAAAAGAGGTTACAAACAAAATCAAAGAAATGTATCACTTGATAGTTAAATAAAGTATGAAATTGATAGAAAATACGTCTAACTACTCCCAGCTGGTAGAAGAGAATATACAAAAGAATTTCAACAATTATAAAATCTTGTGTCAAGAACAATTATACTTATATTTAAAAAAAATGAATATGTCCTTGTTAAAAAAGTACATATGCATCTTCCTAAGTTCCCTAAAATAAGCATAAATGCTTGTGCTATAGGTGAACGAAATCGGTCGAGGCAGGGTTCGAACTCGCAACCACTGAATCACTAGCCCATTGCGTTAACCGCTCTGCCATTGACGCATCTTGTGACAGTACCAATTATACAACTTGTGTCACTAGCAATTATACTACTTGTGACAGTAACAATTATACAACTTGTGCCACTAGCAATTATACAACATGTGACAGTAACAATTATACAACTTGTGTCACCAGCAATTATACAACTTGTGACAGCAACAATCATGCAACTTGTGTCACTAGCAATTGTATAGTTGTCGCCAAATATCTTGACCCATTTCGCCTAGAAGGGGGGCGATTTGCACGTATACCAACGAAGCAAAAGACACAAATTTGCGCTCTGCGCTACCGGAAGCCAGGTTTAAGATATTCGGCGAAAATTATACAACTTGTGTTAGTAGCAATTATACAACTTGTGACAGTAACAATTATACTAGTTACAAAATCTATTATAATAAAACCGGAGTGACCCTCGATAGAATTTAACCCTTCGAACCCAATTGGCCAGTGTATCGACCTAAAAATATACAAAAAGAAAATGATGGGTTTCAAACCTTTTTAAGTTCTTCCTGGAAGGCATCGCTGGTCTCCTGGAAGCGTCTCTTCTTTGCCTCAAACTTCTCCTCTATCTGCTGAAGCTCTGCCTCCAACTTTCTCTGATGGTTCGTCAGAGATAGTACTTGACGCTTCAGGACCTAAAAACACAACACTGTCAACATACCTCCTGATTTCTGAATTCAATTTCTTGGATTTCCGCTTAGACAATAAGTTTGAAAATGGATTAGTCAAACAATGCAAAATCTTAACTAAATCCAGTACAATAACATATGTACATGTAGTAATGAATCAGTCCATTTTACCCATAATAATAATAAATTTGGATGATTTATATAGCGCCGTTTTCGTGAATATCTCACCTCAAGGGCGCTGAAAATTGATTAAGATGTATCATTATGGCTTTGGTAAGATTTGCGAAAAAGGTGTGTTTTGAGATTCTTTCTGAAGGTAGATATATTTTCAGTTTGTCTGAGGGTATTTGGGAGCTTATTCCATGCATTTGGTCCTGCCACAGCAAACGCACGATCACCGAAATTAGTGGTATGCACCCTGTTTATTTCAAATAATTTTCCAACCATGGATGAAGATGCAGAACGAAGTGATGATTGTCTGTCGTTAATTGAAAGAGGAATGCAAAGTTCGGAGAGGTAAGTAGGAGCCATACCATGAAGTGCTTAGAAGATCATGAGACAGAGTTTATATTCAATCCTTTCAGGAACTTTAAGCCAATGGAGATTGCGGAGATGGTGAGAGATGTGAGAAAACCTGGAGGCTCCGGTGATGAGCCTGGCTGCAGCATTGAAAACTGACTGAATTTTATTATTTTTTTTTTGGTAGATTCGCATGTATACCGTTACAGTAATCCAAACGGGAGACAAAAAAAGGCATTAATGTGTAACTTAGATACATTAAAAGATAAAAGATACTTTTCAAAGTTTTCTTCGCATTGAAATGAAGAAAGATAAATTGATGAACAAATATACCAACTTATTTTCCACAAAGTTCGATTTGAAAGATTGCGATGCTTGTCTCCAAAAGATTGCGATGCTTGTCTTCAAAAGATTGCGGTGCTTGTCTCCAAAAGAATGCGATGCTTGTCTCCAAAAGATTGCGATTCTTGTCTCCAAAAGATTGCGATGCTTGTCTCCAAAAGATTGCGATTCTTGTCTCCAAAAGATTGCGATTCTTGTCTCCAAAAGATTGCGATGCTTGTCTCCAAAAGATTGCGATGCTTGTCTTCAAAAGATTGCGGAGCTTGTCTCCAAAAGAATGCGATGCTTGTCTCCAAAAGATTGCGATTCTTGTCTCCAAAAGATTGCGATTCTTGTCTCCAAAAGATTGCGATGCTTGTCTCCAAAAGATTGCGATGCTTGTCTTCAAAAGATTGCGGAGCTTGTCTCCAAAAGAATGCGATGCTTGTCTCCAAAAGATTGTGATTCTTGTCTCCAAAAGATTGCGATTCTTGTCTCCAAAAGATTGCGATTCTTGTCTCCAAAAGATTGCGATGCTTGTCTCCAAAAGATTGTGATGCTTGTCTCCAAAAGAATGTGATGCTTGTCTCCAAAATATTGCGATGCTTGTCTCCAAAAGATTGCGATGCTTGTCTTAAAAAAATTGCGATGCTTGTCTTCAAAAGATTGCGATGCTTGTCTCCAAAATATTGCGATGCTTGTCTCCAAAAGATTGCGATGCTTGTCTCCAAAAGATTGCGATGCTTGTCTCCAAAAGATTGTGATGCTTGTCTCCAAAAGAATGTGATGCTTGTCTCCAAAATATTGCGATGCTTGTCTCCAAAAGATTGCGATGCTTGTCTTCAAAAGATTGCGATGCTTGTCTTCAAAAGATTGCGATGCTTGTCTCCAAAATATTGCGATGCTTGTCTCCAAAAGATTGCGATGCTTGTCTCCAAAAGATTGCGATGCTTGTCTCCAAAAGATTGTGATGCTTGTCTCCAAAAGAATGTGATGCTTGTCTCCAAAATATTGCGATGCTTGTCTCCAAAAGATTGCGATGCTTGTCTTCAAAAGATTGCGATGCTTGTCTTCAAAAGATTGCGATGCTTGTCTCCAAAATATTGCGATGCTTGTCTCCAAAAGATTGTGATGCTTGTCTCCAAAATATTGCGATGCTTGTCTCCAAAAGAATGCGATGCTTGTCTCCAAAAGATTGTGATGCTTGTCTCCAAAAGAATGTGATGCTTGTCTCCAAAATATTGCGATGCTTGTCTCCAAAAGATTGCGATGCTTGTCTCCAAAAGATTGTGATGCTTGTCTCCAAAAGAATGTGATGCTTGTCTCCAAAATATTGCGATGCTTGTCTCCAAAAGATTGCGATGCTTGTCTTCAAAAGATTGCGATGCTTGTCTCCAAAAGAATGCGATGCTTGTCTCCAAAAGATTGTGATGCTTGTATTGTTTAAAAACTCGTCAGTATAGATATGAATCATCAATAGAATATTTCTGACCCCGTTCTGAACCGTTCTGACCCCCGTATATCTTGAAAGAAGGAATCCTCTGAGTATGACTGTCTATGGAGAGAATTAATTAGAAGAATGATGATAGTGACCTACCTGCATTCTGCCGGTGGTGACAACAGACCTGACATCTGGCACAACAGCATCGGAGAATATCTCGTTGATCAGCCGATGGTTTCTGAGATAACGAGCGTATGCAACGTGCTTCTGGGACAGTCCGTCGTCCTGGTCTGAAAGTAAACGTTTCGCTTAGTTGTAGCACATGAAGATATTGGGTCCTCGTAAAATCAATAGATGAAATAAAATATGGATAATAATAGAATTTAATCTACAGTGAAACCTCTATCTATCGTTTTTGAAGGGACCTAATGAAAAAAATTATGAATGGGGAAAACAATAAATGCGGGAATACTAAATATATAGAAAAAAAACACATTAATGTTTAAATAATTAATATGTACTGTACACATATACAACATATTATAATAAATAATCTGTCGATGTTATTTGCTTTTTAATGCCATAAGAAATCAACATTCATTCGATGTTACCAAAAAAAAATCAGTATCAGTTATCGAATGTGCATAAAAAAATGTTTTCAATCCTTCGAGCTTCGTGTACACTTCCAAAAATGGGACAGGCAACTGATCCAATCTTTCGGATTTCAATCTTTCTTGAAGAGTTCATTTTTATGGCTCAAAAACTAAGGCAACCGCACACCACTATGTTTGAATGTCTTTTATTTATCTTTTGCTCTTCGATGTTATCAAAATTTTCTATGTAATTTAAACGATTAATGCAGGAAAGTGATGAACGGAGAACGATCAATGCGGTCAATTTTTGTATGAAATTAAATGGGACCTTCAGAAATATGCGATACATGCGGGAAAACGATTGTTCGGGGAACGATAGATAGAGGTTTCACTGTATAATTTAGGCCTCTGTGTCAAGCGAAAGTGCTAAAGATTCCTATAAGTTTTGTATTCGTTTATGGGATAAAACTGTGTTTTTTATAATATTGTTTATATTTTTTATAAATTAGTTCAATTTCATAATAGGATGTATATGAAATGACATTAATGAAGCAAAAAATGTTCAGAAAATGAAATTTTAGTGCATGATAGTATGTGCGAAAATATTGAATACATAAGAGCAAAAAAAGTTTGTTGCGTTTGGATTTGACCTTGAATTTATTTATATATTTATCATTTACATATACAGTAAAATATGTAAGGTATCCATAGATAATGTATTTACCTTCTTCATCTTCTGCGGGTTGTATATCTATTCTCCTGTCCTGGTGCTGATTCTGCTGGGCCTGTTGTGATTTACTTCCTCCTCCGCCCGATCTACCTCCTCCCGAAGATTCATCTCGCTCTTCCATACTACCAACTACTGTGCGCGTTATATTCATGAGACAATCCATTTATTTGCCATCAATATTACATTTATTGCAATCCATTGTAATCAATATTACATTTATTGCAATCCATTGTAATCAATATTACATTTATTGCAATCCATTGTAATCAATATTACATTTATTGCAATCCATTGTAATAAATATCACATTTATTGTAATCCATTGTAATCAATATTACATTTATTGTAATCCATTATTCGCAGCATGATTTTAATGGCCGTCGACGTAGGGTGATGCATGAAAAATAAAACAAAATGATATTGAAAATGTACATAATAATAATAATAAAACACTTAGACAACACCAAACAACAAAAAAATATGAGGCAAATGAATTTAATAAACACAAAAAAAAACATTTAATTAATAATGAAAAAACTGATTTGAACAAGTTCAACAATTTTTAACTGAAAATAAATGTGCCAATTGATATAAAAAAAAGAATTTACCCAAAATAATACTCCAATCTTTATTTTTTTTTGCAATGGATATTCATAAATTGAAGTCTTAAAAAATATAAAAAAATTGGCATTTGATGTCATCTAAATACAAGTTAAAGATAAAACTTGTAAGATTCATTATTTATATTATTTTTTACATTCATGTTATTATAAGCTATCGTCCATGCATGGTTAGAAGTGCAAAATATATATTAATACAAAATAAAACAAAACACAGACGAACAAAAGTATATTTTTCTGAACTTGAATTTAAAGTGTTTGTTGAAATCCCTCCGAGTGTCATTCAGACATACATATCTCAGTTCAACATTTTTTTGACCAAAATACTTTTTTTATAACTTAATATTGACCATTTAGTGTAACTTTTATAACTTAATATTGACCGACCATTTAGTGTAACTTTTATAACTTAATATTGACCATTTAGTGTAACTTTTATAACTTAATATTGACCATTTAGTGTAACTTTTATAACTTAATATTGACCGACCATTTAGTGCAACTTTTATAACTTAATATTGACCGACCATTTAGTGTAACTTTTATAACTTAATATTGACCGACCATTTAGTGTAACTTTTATAACTTAATATTGACCGACCATTTAGTGTAACTTTTATTAAAATTTGTTCCCTCATCAATAAAAAAATTGTTGTGTTATGTCAAATTTTAATTTATTATTTTTATGTTATTTTCACTGTGAAATAACCATAATTTGAATGTTCAATGTGAAATTACCATAATTTTAATGTTATTTTCACTGTGAAATTACCATAATTTTAATGTTATGTTCACTGTGAAATTACATTTTTATGTTATTTTCACCGTGAAATTACATTTTAATGTTATTTCACAGTGAAATTACCATCATCTTTGTTATTTTCACTGTGAAATTACCGTCATTTTAATGTTATTTTCAATGTGAAATTACCATCATTTTAATGTTATGTTCACTGTGAAATTACATTTTTTATGTTATTTTCACTGTGAAATTACATTTTAATGTTATTTTCACTGTGAAATTACATTTTAATGTTATTTTCACTGTGAAATTACCATCATCTTTATGTTATTTTCACTGTGAAATAACCATAATTTTAATGTTATTTTCACTGTGAAATTACCATCATTTTAATGTTATTTTTACTGTGAAATTACCATCATTTTTATATTATGTCATTTATTTATTTATTACTGAGTAAATAATAAAATGTAAAATAAAACTAATTACTCTTTTCAGCAAAATCTAACTGTTAAGTGATAAATGTATAGTAATAATAATAAAGACTTCCTTGCATCCTATGCAAGTGGCCAGTTTATTGCCAGATAGCAATTTATTCCAATTAATCAGAGTTTTCAGACCATTATTCATTAATGTACGTCATTTGAGCTTTTGAATTATTTTTATACAAAAAAGAATTAATATGTCCTTGTAACAGTAACATATGCATACCCTAAACTAAGCATAAATGCTTGCGCTATAGGTGAATGCAATCAATCATGGTAGGATTCGAACTCACAACCAATGGATAACTAACCAAGCGCGCTAGCTTTGCCACCAACCATTTGAAATTCTATTGTTAATCAATCAATAATTTTTTGAGTAACTATTTTATAATGATTTTCAAAAATATTTTGTTATTAAAGATTATGTAAGATCAGAAAAATATACCCTTGCAATTACTTACAAACCTGTGTATTAATAAAACATATATGTGATTGCATCAAATTGAATAATTGATTATATTTTAAATTGAAAGAATAACGTTGAAACAAACATTTACAAAAATACTTGAATAAAACATTTCCAGAAATATAAAAAGAAATTAAACAGTAAATTAATTAATAAGAAAAAATATACATGTAGTATTTATTTATAGCTTTACAGTCTTATTCATAATATTTTTTTATATTGTTGGTAATAACATTATATAACTAAATCAGAATAGTGCTTCACTCTTTTCTATTACCATTGCTTTCGGGTGTCCCATAAGACGCATGTGTCTTACTTCCCTTTTATAAGGTTATGTACACCCGCACACCTTTCACTGGTTACCCCACATTGTGGATATGCCGTGATGGTATGAATGAAATTGATAAGTATCTTTAATTAAAAATTTCAACAAATTTACTATAAACCGTATCAAGTTATGACATTAAAAAATAATTGTTGCCATAATATTCAAAAATATGTAGATTTTTTATATATCTGGAATTGTTTTTGTATCCCGGCGACACGATTCGATTAAATAACAAAAAAGCAGGAAGGGAATGGAAGAGCGGGCAACACTTACGCTTACCAGCTGCTTTGTTCTTGGCGGCGATGTATGCCAGATAGGCGGGTGAATTGTGATACACTTTCAGGGTTTTTTCATAATCCAGCTAGAAAATCAGTAATGCAACCAGACTACATTACATTGCATACACAGGGGGGTTGGGGGGGGGGCAGGCGGGGCAAACACACCACAAACTACACAAACACACACACACGGATCGGGTGAGAACACAGTGACACAGGACCTTCCCCCAACCCGACCAAATAACCAACACAAAACATGTAGGTAAATAAAAGATAATTTACAATTATTGTCAAATTAACATCTCAATACGAAGACGTAGTTGGAATACTATAGGACTGGGAAATCAAGGCACCTACAGGGCTTATGTGATCGCTTTAAGCGCTTGCGCAACATTCACCAATTATGACTTTTTATTGAGTTCCCTTATCAATCCAATATTTGAAAGTTTTATAAGTACTTTCAATTAATGAACAAATATGTTACCAAAGTATCTTTCCACAAAAATTCGATTATAATGACCAAACGTTTTCGGCGAGGTGACTCGGCATTATCAAGGTCTAAAAGGTCCAATTTAAACAAAAATCATTTGTTCATTAATTTTGAAATTGTTTTCCACTCTGTTAACACAAAAACTTTATTTTTTTGATAAACTTTTCAACATGTTAGTAGAGATGAAGTTGGGATATTATAGAAGAACCAGGAACTCAAGCACCTACAGGGCTTACGACCTGACATCACTTATAATATTCCAACTTCGTCTCTATGAGATGCTGAAAAGAAGGTCAATAAAAAATATCATTTGACTCCCGACAGGGAAATAATCCAATATCTTCATACTTTGCTGCTAATTCTTTGTGGCACATTTTAACTAATATAATTAAATAAACTATGACAAAGGAACTAACGAACTAAATATACTCAACGTGGTTAAAACTATGATTTTTTATGTTTGCGTATATGCAATTAAAAATAATATTCATCAAAAACTTTATGTTCTATATACCCTTCCAATTCACCGCACCAATTACGCACAAAACATGACTATTCATAGAATGTGCGAT
Source organism: Molanna angustata (assembly GCA_963576475.1). Classification (NCBI taxonomy): domain Eukaryota; kingdom Metazoa; phylum Arthropoda; class Insecta; order Trichoptera; family Molannidae; genus Molanna; species Molanna angustata. Next base: position 24,791,820 of record OY754988.1, on the reverse strand, counting down.
ACATACAATAACAGATTTCAAGAGTTTGACATCTTCCACCTCAGCTCCACAACATTCAAATACTCCATACAAAAGAAGATCAATAACAGCTTATTATAGGAAACCTTGACGGCATTTATTCTCTTTTTTCCTTTTAGTTCAATATTATGTTTTAAATCATTGTTAACTTGAAATGTTGCACTTACCTACATACCAACCTATGATCATATTCTATTTTTTTTATTTTTTGCAAACTTGTATTATTTTATGTCAATCATAACGACAAAATGTAATAGGCCTTAATACTTGATGTTACTATTGTATTGTACTATGTATTAACGCTGTTTTTTGTCCAACTTTAACATAAATAAATAAATAAATAAATATACGTTATTCATCAATATTTGTACTATTGAGAATAAACTAAAAAACACTATCGCCATATATGGGTCACCTCATATATAAGAATGGTTGCTTTGATTGTTTAAGAACCAATTTCTAAATAGATGGCGTTAACAAAAGTTTCTTCGTCACTTCCATAGATGGTGACGATGTTTATCAGTTTACTCTCAAGCAAAACAAAATGTGTATAGAACTTTCAATAATTAGAATGATAAGGGAACTCAATAAGAGGCGAACATTGCGCAAGCGCTTAAAGTGATCACATAAACCAGCCAATGACAGGTCGTAAGTCCCGTAGATACTCTCTTATAATATTCCGAATTCGTCTCTATATTGAGTTATTATTTTGTCAGAAAATTTCATTGACCCACAACGGGAAAAAATCTTAGAATAATTGGTATAAAGCTATTCAACCTGTTGATGAAAAATCAAGAGGTAAAAATAAATATTAATTATTTATATTATAGTGAAAATTGATTTAGTAAATATAAAATTATAAGTTGAACATTTCATGGTGTTTATAAATTTTTTTTTTCCAGAATTCATTTCTATAAAGCCATCAACTATAATATGGGATTTAATTAAATTATAAACGTAATTTAGAGTTGAGGAGTAATTTTTTTATTTGATTGGAATTCAATTTTAAATTGATCATGTATTGAATTGTAATGTATAATTTGTGACTTCTGTATTTCTCAATTTCTAATGCGCTATGTAATTTTAAACATGGTTACTAATCGGAGACTAGGAATCAGATAAAATAATTAAGATATACAAAAGACAAAATAATTTCTTTCAAACATAGGCCTTATCAGTGTGTTCTCAAACATTATTCAATATCATATATAACAATTAAGTATATATAACTTAGTTTTTGTGAAAGGATAATTAGTTGGTTCGGTTTTTGCGTGCCAAATTATTATGTGCCATTAAATAAATGCCAGAAAGAATACTTGAATTGAAATTAGGTATGTATTTTGTGAAAAATAGTAATTTTAACAAGCCGCCGAATAATTTTGAAAATTCAAAAAAAAAAACAATAATTCACTGGCCGTGGTGTGAATTTATTCCATTTTAAAATTGTTTTAATATTCATTGAATCTATATATTTGATTTTTTAATCCATAATTAAAAATTCTTCAAATATTCAAAGAATTTTTATCTGGATTTTATTTTTAAAATTATTTAAATATTAAGTGAATCATTAAGTACCATTATTTAATACATAGTTAAAATTGTTCAAGTAGTCATAGAATTTTTATCTGGAATTTATTCCATTTTTAAAATTATTGAAATATTCAAAGCATAATTATCTAGCATTTATTCCAATATTAAAATTGTTCAAATACTCGATGAACTGGAATTTATTCCATTTTTAAAATTATTGAAATATTCAAAGCATCATTATCTAGCATTTATTCCAATTTTAAAATTGTTCAAACACTCGATGAACTGTAATGTATTCCATTTTTAAAATTATTTAAATATTGAAAGAATTTTTATCTGGAATTTATTGCATTTTTTAAATTATTTAAATATTTATTGAATCTATATGTATATTTAATCAATAGTTAAAATTGTTCAAGTAGTCATAGAATTTTTATCTGGAATTTATTCCATTTTTAAAATTATTGAAATATTCAAAGCATAATTATCTAGCATTTATTCCAATATTAAAATTGTTCAAATACTCGATGAACTGGAATTTATTCCATTTTTAAAATTATTGAAATATTCAAAGCATCATTATCTAGCATTTATTCCAATTTTAAAATTGTTCAAACACTCGATGAACTGGAATTTATTCCATTTTTAAAATTATTTAAATATTGAAAGAATTTTTATCTGGAATTTATTGCCTTTTTTAAATTATTTAAATATTTATTGAATCTATATGTATATTTAATCAATAGTTAAAATTGTTCAAGTAGTCGTAGAATTTTTATCTGGAATTTATTCCATTTTTAAAATTATTGAAATATTCAAAGCATAATTATCTAGCATTTATTCCAATTTTAAAATTGTTCAAATACTCAGTGAACTGGAATGTATTTCATTCTTAAAAATATTGAAATATTCCAAAAATGTATTCATTTTTTGAAATTGTTTAAATATTCAAAGCAATCTTTATCAAGCATTTATTCCATTTTTAAAATCAAACTGATCGTTTAAATCACTGTGCATTAAATGTGTGCAAACCAATCTCAATAGATCCTAACAGCATTCTGTCATTTCTAAACTAAAATTTATAAATTTATGGATGAAACAAATATTAATTTGATATATAAAATGGATTTCATTTAAAAATCACAGAAATATATTATTTACAAGTTTTGTGTTAAATTCACAAACATGGCAATCTTCCAAATTCATTTCTTGATAGTTAAACACCAAAAAAACACAGAAACAAAGTTAAACACAGTTCAAAAATGATTTCTAATATTTAATTAATACATTTATTGAAAACAAAATGGCAGATGTGTTTTATGAGGTTTATGACAAACCAAATAAAACTATCAAGAAATAAATTTTGAAAAGTGCAAAATGTTATAGACAAGATATAACTCTAACTGGATCATCAAGCTAGGTATAATAATATATTATATGTAATATGCTCATTCCATTAATTATTATATTGTAAAAAACATCTCAAGCTTTGTGAATTATATAATATATAGTTTTAGCATATAGGACGGCACAGGCTAGCAACCCTTTTGAAAGCTATAAGGACTTTGAATCACAACATATTTTCTTTGCCCACAATAAAATTTTAGGAACTATGCGGTCTTACACAGGGCTCACAAATCGGTCCCATGTTTAAAATTATATTCAATTTCAAACAAAATTAATAACATGAATAATAAAAATTAATTGTGATGCACTCCAGTTATAAAATATGCAAGAAAATATAAGATTACCAAATTATCTACCGAGAAAGTAAATTAATTTATTACATCAGTTTTATATAAATTTACTTTCAAATAAAAAAAATACAGTATAACCTTGAATTTTCATCCTTTATTTTTTACTGTAAATTTTTCCAATATTTCAAGGATAGCAATCCTAGATAGCCGTAAAACATAATAGAATAAGATTAGGATAGCAAAGCTCACTGCACTCAATAAAATTATGTGACCTAGTGATTCATTATCTTTGATTGAAGACATTATTCAAAATAATCACAAGGCCAGCAATGCTTGTTGTGCACAATGTAATATATATGTCCCGACAATTATATATGCTATGGACATTATGGTGAAATAATGTGAAGAGATAAGAATAAATTAGAAGAGAATGTATGATTGAAAGAGATATTACAAACAAAATTGAGACAAATGCCTTAAGACAGTTTAGCTACTTGGAAAAAATGAATGATGAATGTCTCACAAAATAAACATCCCAGGCTAAAAATAATGAAATGAGAAGTAGAGGTACCAATGATAAATTGACGTGGCTAAATAAATAGATGGAAATAATCTTAAAAGATGGAAACGTACAAATTCATCAATATATAGATTACCAAATACAAAATAAAGAATGATGGACGACTCAATTCTTTTTTTGGTTTCTTAAAATGAAATAAATACAAGGTCTTACTGTAGTCATAAAATGAATCAATAATTGTTACATAACATTAAAAAAGCCATTTTCTTGAATATTCTAGTTCATTCTGCAATAAATTAACTAATTTATCTTGCAGACCTGAAATTATGCAATGAATTTTAGACCTGATTTCAATTAGAGGCAAAAATTGATTGAAAATGATGTTGCTTTTCAAGCATCATAGGATTTTTAATAATGTCACCACCGCAATCAAACATTGGGCAGAATCACAGCCTTATACCTTTAGTTTTAAACGCCATCCATTGTAAGTACGCCGGAGAAGCGTGATATGCCTTCATCGATTCACTATACTGTGCCTGAGATATACAATATTATTTCAATATCAGACAGAATCAACTGTGTCATTATCAAATATCATTTACAAACATTTTGGATTTTAAAAATCTTTAAAGACATTTGGCTAAAATTTAAATACTCAACAATAAAGTTCATTGAAAAAATCATAAATTTGGTAGAATTTTTTAATCTACTAAAGATTTGATGTGCTGTCACTATACGGAGGAAATATTGACAAAAAATTGTATTTCAGATCAAAGGAACTTTGGTGAAATTGGTGGTAAATCTTTCTATAAAATAGTTATTACTACTCCTAAAAAAATATGAAATTTGTAATTATTAAGATGAACGCTTGGATTAAAAGAGTATTTGAATTATTTGACAAATATTTCTTTCGGATTGTTCATTTATTAAAAAAACAAAAAAAAATTAATAACCATCTTTTAATAATTTCATTTAAAAGGTTAATGAGAAAATTTCTTTACATTGGGTGAATTAGCTATAAATTGGTACTAAAAATTCCTAGTGAAAGAATTTAGGAAGGTTCGGTGAAATTAACTATCAACATTATTTCCATAAGTAAAATCAATATAGATTCATAATTTTATTCCTCTTTTAATAAGATGATCGTTTCTCCTTATAATGTTTTTATCAACTGACGAAATAAAATATTTGTAAAATTATTAATCAAATTTGATTTGACCTAAATGCCTACACGGAGTTCGACAATCTAAATTGTCTCAATGAAATTAAATTCAAACAAAATTTCAAATATTATTTTAGTTAAAAATTACAGTTTATTCCTATACATATGCAATACAGAGTTTGAATACAAACATTTTGTTCAATTTGTTAGACAAGTACGAGTACATATGTCAGTAGTAGATCAAAAGTGACTTTGTCCACTAGGGACAATTAGTGACAAAATTAAGAGTTTTGAACGTAATATTATTGTCACAGTCCTATAGGTAACTTGTTTTGGACAACAAAACCAACTCTTTGCATGATCATTTTATGATAATAATAATAATGAACACTTCCTTGCACCCTGCGCAAGTGGCGAGTTTATTGCCGTATGGCAATTTCTTCCAACTAACCAGTGTTTTCAGCCCAGAGAAGCAATATTTGCGTGAGAAATGAATTTGAATAAATTTCTCCTCTGCTGGGAATCGAACCCAGGACGCCCGCACAGAAACTGAACAGCTTACCAACTGTGTCACGGCGGTCGGTATGATATTATAGGTAACTTGTTTTGGACAGCAAAAACAACTCTTTGCATGATCATTTTATGCTATTATATGTAACTTTTTTTGGACAGTAAAAACAACTCTTTGCATGATCATTTTATGCTATTATATGTAGGTTACTTGTTTTGGACAGCAAAACCAAATCTTTGCATGATCATTTTATGTTATTATATGTAACTTGTTTTGGACAGCAAAAACAACTCATTGCATGATTAGTTTATGCTATTAAGGTAACTTGTTTTGGATAACAAAACCAACTCTTTGCATGATCATTTTATGTTATTATAGGTTACTTGTTTTGGACAGCAAAACCAACTCTTTGCATGATCAATTTATGCTATTATAAGTTACTTGTTTTGGACAGCAAAACCAACTCTTTGCATGATTAGTTTATGCTATTAAGGTAACTTGTTTTGGATAACAAAACCAACCTTTATAAAAATATTTTAAATCTGAATTGGCGAAAGGCAGTATAATACTTTCCAATTTTCTCCAAAACAATCTTAGTGGACAAAGTTACTTTTGATACTTACCAACTGATACAAATAATTTGTTAACAAAGTGCAGTCTCTCTTACCTTCTCAGCCTCATACTCATGGACAAAATTAGTCTTGTCCTGATCTGGCAGATCCCTCCACATGCCACCGATGATCTTGCCAATCTCCCACAGCTTCAGCTCCGGATTGGCGGCCTTGACAGAGTCCCACACCTTGCGGGAGTACCTCATGTATGGCATCAGGGGCTTCTCCGGGGGCTTCGGGGGTTTGGGGGCGTTTGAGCCGGACTTGAATATAACATTTCACTATTAATATATAGCCACAAGCTACACAGGAATATATCTGTACCTACATGAGATGCAGAACGTTGAATTTCCAAGTGTCATTTTAGAGAAATGCTATTTTAAAGTAGAAATCTCGATTCTAATTTTCATTATGCTACAAAAATATTAAGTTTTCATAAGCCACATTTAATCACTAGTAAATATAAATACATAAGTTAAAAAAAAGTACTACTTTTGCTGCATTTGACACACCTATGAATATGTTTTTCAAAGATCTGACACCCCTATGAATATGTTTTTCTATAAAACTAATTTTATATATAAGTAAAATAATTCTACATCAGCACAAACATAGATTGGAATACCTGATAGCGAGCCATACACTACACGTAATGCTCAAAAGTAAATTATTAAAAGAAAAAAAACACATTCGTCACCATATTCACGCAGCATATCTTCGAATTTATTGACCCTAAGATGCACAATATTTTATCTGATGCATGGAAATAAATGAAAATAGACATACGAAAAAACAGTAAATAATTGGCTTATATCCATCGGCAAAGATAAATCTTGCAGTGAATTAAGTTTATTTCAAATTTATTAGGATCAAATAATGTGCTGTGAAGTTATTAATACTAATACTATTACTTATTTCACTGCAACATCCTAAAACAGGTTCACCTAGTTTGTATTAAATTGCCCCTTGACATACATAGAGTTCAGAGTATTGACACCTTTGGTAGACTACTAAGACTGCCTTGTTTCGTAGAATCAACAAATAAGCTACAGCGCACTTGGAGTGAACTTGTGTAACTAAACGGCGCTATATAAATTCTATTTATTATTATTAACTGTTATTATGGCAATATTTAACAAACTAAAGTCTGATTTTTTTTAAAGTGCCAATTCTATACATAAACAAAAAAAATGCATAGTATTTACGCATGTAAATGTATTAGTAGACTCGTGGTTGCTGATTGGTTTACACCATTTGGTGTCCTTAACAACAAACATCAACAAACCCGACAGTACGTATCTATCTCTCGAAGTGAGCGCATGTTTGATTTTTTATGGTGACCATGTGTTCTAAATTAAGAATTTCATTTTTTATTTCTAACTTATGTATTTTATTTTTTGTTTAATATCGATATATAATTATTATTATAAACATGTGTTATCACCGTCTTAGTATAGAATAAGTGTCTATTATTTATTTGTATTAGTTACATAGATATATTATTTATGTATGTGTGTTTGCCTTAATGAACTATTATGTAAATATTTTGTATAATATAATTTATTATTTTGTAAAATAATATGTAACTGTTTATTATTATAAGGATTAATTACTTCATAATGTATTCTTTTATTTTCCTAATAAAAAGTATCAAATAAATATTTTGTTTAAATATTACTTTCCCAGGAGATGCCCATTAACATTTGCAGAAAATACCTAATAATATAGACCCATTAAAGCCGCATGGTACCGGGAGTAAGAATAGGTATGAAAAGATTTGAAGGTTTTGAAGATATATGCATGTGAAAGTTACAACCGTTTTATATCATGAAATGATAAAAAAATCCCATTATATTTTTTTCTTTCACACCATGGTCACCCTATGAGCTTTGGCACTCTTAAAAAAATCAGACTTTACCTGTTAGTTGCCCGAGAAATAATCAAAAATAAGAAATTTGTGTTATATCATATCATAATCATTGCAATATTTAAAAATTATTTTTTGTGTTTAGGTAATCAACGTTGTATTTTGTATACTGTCATCCAGCGACAGGTATGCGGGTGTGCATTACCTAATAAAAGGAAGCATGACACATGTGCGTACATTCAGAATGTGTAGTGAACCTCATTACTGAACTACGTAACATGTTGTTTTGCCTGTTGTATTTTAAATTACTCTGACACTCGAAAATGATAATAGAAAAGACTGGAAGCACTATTCTAAGCCGGTGCCTCACAATAAGTAAATAAATTAAAAAATATAAAATGAATTTTAATACATTACACTCTTTACACTCACATTGGCTGATCCCTTCCCGACCTTCTGCGGTATGAAACCCGGATGGGAGTGCGGCGTGGTCACGAAGGGGCTCGTCTTGTCATCCTTGCCCCCTACTCCACCTCCCCCTACGCCCCCTCCGCCTCTGGAAGGGGAGTCCACTGCGCCGGGGGCCCGCAGCCTCTCTGTACCGCGGGGGGGCCAACCATACGAGTGACTGTTGTTGTTTGGATAACCTTTGGTTCGGGAAATCGGGGAGACAGCTTGGGGGGAGGTAGGTTCCATAAGGATCGATAATATGGGGATCATTTCATTTTAGGACAATACCATCGTACAAGTGTTGGGAGTTTAGATTTGTAATAAAATAGTTTTGCGAGTTAGGGTTTGTATTAAAATAGTTTTGTGAGTTAGGATTTGTATTAAAATAGTTTTGTGAGTTAGGATTTGTATGAAAATAGTATTGTGAGTTAGGATTTGTATTAAAATAGTTTTGTGAGTTAGGATTTGTATTAAAAATAGTTTTGTGAGTTAGGAGATGTATTAAAATAGTATTGAAAATTACGATTTGTAATAAAAGAGTGTTGTAGTAAAATAGAGTTTGAATTTGTATTAAAATAGTGTTGAGAATTAGGATTTTTAATGAAATTTAGTTGGGAGTTAAGATTTGTAATAAAATAGTTTTGTGAGTTAGGGTTTGTATTAAAATAGTTTTGTGATTTAGGATTTGAATTAAATTTAATCGTACATGTAGTACAGAAAGAATCATAATAATATTTAAATATAATAAAAATATAACAGATGTAAAAAAGGGTATAAATTGTTTAGAGATATAGGAATTGGGGAGCATTTTATCATAATTTATACACATATTGCATTGAGATTGATAATAAATATTCATTGGAACATTAAAAATAAAATTAAATGATGAATTTGAATAGTACAATGGGTGCAAGATGTAATAAAAATATTAAGTAAGACAAATAAATATAAGAAATAACAGTAAGAGAGGAAAAGGAGATGATTATTGGAAGGTTGGGTGAAAAAAACAGAAAACAGAACAGAAGAAATACAGCCATAACTCATTGTTAAACAATTATCTAAAAGCTATGCAAAACAAAATGTCAAAAGCTCGATTAGAAATGTTAATAAACAAAAAAAGGGATTATCATTTTGCAATATTAAAAAAAACATTACAATGAAATTTGTGGTTGACATTCCCATCGACGTTAGTTCAAATAATCTAAAAGTATGCGGCTACGATGCTTTAATATAAATATATAATATAATGTAGCTTTGTAATAGATGCAAATTCAATAATTAAACAGATGCGTTTTATGTTAAACCTCAGAATGATTGACTATGAGCCGGTATTACAGTCGGCCCTCAACACATTGAGTTTGTTAAACTCAAGATTAATGTTATGGGGAGATTGAATCCATTTCCGTATTACAGTGCAATATGACATATCAGTTACTAAATCTTCAATTATAGACATATTTTACTTTTTCTGTGGTTATTATCTGTCAAATTTTAAATAACCTCAAACAATACCAACTACAAAACAGGACGCTACGACTTGAAATACTATTGTTTTATTATCCAACATGGTAAATTTAATTTTTTTCACCAAAATAATGCTTATAAATGCCTTGTTCGTTTCAATATGGCTGTCAGTTTGTTTTGTTGTGTGGCGCCACCGTCGATACAACTAACGCCTCTAGTGATAGAACACTGAAACTACACTCGTTGCCTAGCAACGAGTCGAGAAATGACAGTTGACTCACCGTTGTGCTTAATCTACCAGAAACGTTGAGTTAAATATTTAGTGTTGTATTTGAGGGAAGATTAGACCTAAACGGACACTGTAATATGCTATATTTTTGTAAAACTTGAGTTTAGCTCTTAAACTGAGACTGTAATACCGGCCCTTAATCAGTCTGTTTCACTGGTCTTATTAAAAATCAGCAATGACCGGCTATAGAAGAACGTACTCTGTATGAGTACACAAGGCTGAACTGAATTTATATAATAAAATGAAACATGTCATCTTTTGGTTTATATTACAATCAATTCTTTCTTTTTGATTAGCTTGGGTTCTTAGTTGTTGAGCTTTGACAGAAATATTATCAATCTTAGATCAAATTTTCCTTGAGTAGTATTTCAAATTGTGTTACAATTAATTCATTTAAATTTATCACAATTTAATCAATTAGTCAATATAATTAATCTGAGATTAAACAGGATAAAATATGTATTACTAATTGTAATCGAAAACTATTCAATATTGCCTATTTCACCAAGGCACTTAAAACCTTAAAAAAGTTTTAAATTATTTCTCAACATGAGAATCCAATTAAGTAGCTTGCTAAGTGGCCGTCAAAAGCAGCTAAGGAATTTTAATTTTTGATTTTAGAAACTTTGGTGAAATTTGTTTTAAAGAATATTAATGACTTGTTCAATTGTGTAATAAATGTCGATAAATGTAATGTTGAGAAAACTTCAAGTAGTCTGAGGTGTAAGGCAGATATTTCAGAAATGGGTAGTGAAATTTTGACAGTTTTTAATCAGCAATCACTGTTGATTGTACACAGATATAATTTCACCAATTGCCAATTAACTGAGTAAACCATAGAAATTGATAATCAATTCACATTGAGAGCACCAGTTTCTTGCATTCCCCTCTTACAGAGTGTCGTTCACATGGTCGTACCATCATTTTCTTGGACGACCTTAGCCTCTTGTTCCATTCCTGTATGTTTTGTTCATTTTCTTCATCAAGCATTCTTCAATCATTCTTCTCAAGAGACCAATCATCTCAATTTGTTCTATGACATCTTATATTATTTTCTTTCCTTACGTCCTTTTTTCTTACCATCATCTTCCTGTTACATATTTTTCTCGGCCAACTCATTTCAGCTACACTTAATCCGCATTCATGCATTTTCTGCTATGTACAAGTCGTATTTAAATGGGTCAATCTTGACACTAAAATAGTGTTGTGAGATCAAATTTATATAGCGCCGTTTTATGGTATAAGACCATTCCATGGGCGCTATTGCTTATTTGTTAGCTCTGCAAAGCAGAGAAGTCTTAAGCAATTTACCGAAGGCCCCAAAACTCTGCTCTCCACGCACTTCAGAAGGCAAATTGTTCCATTTGATAGGTCCGTTTACACTGAAACCATGATCAAAGTAAACCGTTTTATTGGCTCTATCCAATACCTTTAAAGAATTGTGATCATTCGTTACTAGTTTAAGTGCCCCATGAATTCTAGTATCCTACAATTACTCTTCTTTCAATATTATCCTTATCAAGCCGTCCATTCCATAGAAACATACTTCAAATGCATTGTTAATGGCAACTTTGGCTTCCTGAATCGAAGGGGATTCAATTAATACCAACAAATATTTTTTGAAAAGTCAAAAATGACTCTATTTTGCTTAAAATACTTAGTTAAAGTAAAGCACAAATATTATATGTTACCTTTTAGTAAATTGTATGCCATTGGTGAGCCAGTTGTCATCATATCTGTACAAACAAAATATGTAACAACACAACATACTCAAAACTAAAATAATATTAATATAATAAATAATGAAAATATATGTAGACAAAAGTAGCAAAATAATGCGGTATCACAAGCCATTCAAATAATATCAACACTATCTTGACTATTAGACTAAACAATTAATTCTATTTAGTTGCAAAGTACTGCATATTATATACTCTTGTACATTAATTTATCAATGTCAATCAGATGAACATTCCAAGTATCAAGTTGATAGTTGCCGCGTAATTATAAAAATAATATGGTGAGAATATTGTTAATTGAAAAAGATGAAATCGGAATAGATAAAAACGAATATCGGGTGAAATTGAATTGGTCTTTGTGGCACAGTTGTTCAAGTATCTGACTGCTGATCCCGGGTTTGATTCCCGGTGGAGACAAAGTTTTTAATTGTGTTTTCAGTCTGGATTTGTGAGTCTCCAGAATGTGGCAACTTGTTATTGGACATGTGTTACATTAATTTTTGACATAGTACTTGTTAGTTGTCCGAGATGTAATAACCAAATAAATAAAATCAGAATATATTAAGTATATGACAATTTTTTTAACATCTCAAGAGAGACAAAGTTAAAATATTATAGGAGAACCGGGAACTCAAAGCACCTACAGGGCTTATAACCTGTCATCAGCTGTTCGATCACTTTATGCGCTTGCACAACATTCACCAATTATGCCTTTTTATTGAGTTCCCTATCAATCCAATTTTTGAAAGTTCTATATATTTTAATCATGAAAACCTGTTTGTTTGAAAATAAGCTGAAAATAACATCACCAAAGCGATTTGGGATGACAAAATTCTGTGTTTTTAACTTTTCAAATAATTTTTTATATTCATTATGGAAATAAATTATATAAAATTACTTAAAAATAAGTAAAAACACAAATTTTTAGCTTTTTTCCACTAATTTAGAAATATTGACCACTGACGCGTTTCGCTCAAAGAGCATCTACTGAATGGATTCCATTCAGTAGATGTTAGTAGATGAGTAATTTTATATAATTCATAATGGAATTCCATCAAGAATTAGCAGTCAAAAAAATAGAAATAATTGTGGAAATGATTTAAGCATGGTATTAAAAAGAACTTTTAGATTTAAATCACGTGTTGATTTCTATTAATTTACATTCTATGTAGAAAATAACATAGATTTCTTAAAAATATCACCGTTTTACTAAAAAAATAATGCGAATAACTTAGGTCTCCACTAATTACTGAATCTTAAGTTGAGGAACATCATCTTCTTTCATCAATCAGCACAAGAGTATAACATATAAAGTATTTCTATATAGAAGCATCCCATGTAGGTTTATAGGATAAGTTAAATATATCTGATGGTTAAATATAAATTACATCTTCATAGTGAGTGGCGTACTGCACAGCATATAAATGAGAAGTATCAACATCTTAATCTAAGGATAAATAATTGAAATGTAAAATAACTGAATTGTCACATTCTCAAAATGAACTAGAGAAAATACTCATACTCATTTTTTTCTTAAGAAACTTAGAAGTATGTACCGTAAAATCAATAATTACTTTTTTATAAATATAATCACTTCCTTACAGTGCATTTAAGTGGTAAGTTCATTACCAAATGGTAATTTCTTCCAAGCAACCAATGTTTTTATACAGTGAAGCAATATTTGGGTGAGAAATAAATGTATACTCAGACGGGAATCATCCCAGGATGTCAGCACATAACCCACTATGCAGATTGATTAATTTTATTTATATTCTACACAAAAACGTGTTCGTCACCACAAGGCAATCTCTTCCAGTTATTTATTTAATCATTTACGACCGCCGTGGCACAGTTGGTAAGCCGTTTGGTTTCTGTGCGGGCGTCCTGGGTTCAATTCCCAGCAGAGGAGGAATTTATTTAAATTCATTTATCACGCAAATATTGCTTCTCTGGGCTGGAAACACTGATTAGTTGGAAAAAAATTGCCATACGGCAGTAAAATCGCCATTTGCACAGGGTGCAAGGAAGTGTTCATTATTATTATATATTGCTTTTAACAAGCATACATAAAAAACACATATCGAAAACAAAATCACAGAAAAAATACAATAATAAACTTATGTTGTGTTATGGTCTATATAGTTGACTTTAATTTTGGTACATCTTATGGTAATATTGTATTTCAGAGTCTAAGGTCCAAATTATAGAATAATTCTCAAGAAAGTTCTCCAAATGTTTCATCTCAAGATCATGCTCCGTCTCATTCCAGAAAGTGTAATACTCGAAAAATGTGGATGCAGCTCTATAAATAAGTACTTTTTCTCGTAAATGACAATAATTTCAGCGCTGTTTTGTTGGTAGCATTGAGTTGGAATAGCTATTTATGGATATTTCGACCATTTTATTTGAAAGAAGAAAAGAAATGCTACTTCATTTATCTGTCACATAGGAATGTGTGTACCTACAGTCAATAGTTCCAGGAAAGGCAGCCATTTCAAAATATGATACAACATGCATAGAATAACAACATGATATTTACTGGATGTACCGGAAATTTTATGAAATCGTTTATTTATGATTATATGTAAATTACTCCCGGAAGGTTTTAAATAAGACTCGATCCATTTTATTACCGCTAACAATGTACACGTCAAAATAGTAATTAATGCGATATTCGTCCATGTCTATATGCGTCTCTTTTTCGTGTAAAGCAATGTATCCTCTTTTTTTGAGACCGTGCTCAAGACAGCGGGATAGCTGTCTTGAGGCAATCTCAACTCTTATATATATTTCAAAACTGTTCTTGAGATCAAGCTCAGTGACTTGTGTTTGTTTAATAACATTTTGGTTGAGAATGTGTTCTCAAGACCAGTCTCAAGCTGGAGAAGCAATCTATAATTTGGGCCTAAAACTTAAAACAGCTAGATTTTATTTTGATCTCTAATAAAAATGGCAGACTGATTTGAAACCGACATTGTATAATGTAACATATAAGTATATTATTTCAGTTATTTCACCTTTCTAGAGTCAATATATAAAAAAAAAATCAAAGGGCTACAATAAGTTTATATTATTAAGTAACATAATTAATGCACTTCATACAATATTGCAGCATAATCAGTTATAAATATTATTTTTTAATCAATTGTCAATAATAATTACCAAGACACATGCTTCAAAAATATTGCGTAGAAAAATAAAGAAAATTAAATGGCAATTGGGGGAGGGGAGGATATAATAGAAGTAAAATGTAAATCAGAAATTATTTGAAGACGAGGATCGGTTAAGAATGGGGAAAAAAGGAAATAAAAACATACCTAATATTTGTTCATCCTTCTGGATGATGATACTTGAATATGATCTTACTACATTACAAATTTTAAAAAGTAATCAATAACCTGAATATAATTATAAGTACTTATAATGAGATTTTTTGAAAATTCATTTACAATAGATATGAATGTCTATAGGTATAGTTTTCGCCAAATATCTTGAATCAGGCTTCCGGGTGCGCAGAGCGCATATTTGTCTTTTTGCTCTTTTGGTATACGTGCAAATCGCCCCCCTTCTCAGCGAAATGGCTCAAGATATTTGGCGACAACTATACTATAGGAAAAATAGGTTTTATATTATGGAAAAAACAAGTAAATTTTGACATAGTTTATGCACTTTCTTTGCATTTTTTTTAAGTGAAAGCTTCTATATTTCCTATGACATATAGAAACACATATCTAGCTATTAAAAATATACTAAATATGGTAACCTTAGGCATTTAAACGCTGTTTTACCATATCAAATCTAAAAAATAACAGCTCTTAAATCTTCAACCCTGCTAGAAAAATCTCCAGATAATTTTACAATGAAAATGTATAGATCTAATTATTAAATTGTATTTCATTATATAAGTTAAGTAAGTTATACGAACGTGGTGGATTTTGTGGTCCTGGCATCGACATAGCGATTTGTTTGTAATTGCTTGGAAGCGCCATTGTGGGTGGCTTATGTTTACCGGTATTATTCCACCTAAATATAACAAAAACAATATTATTTATTCAAAAATAATAACAATTAACGTGTTTGAAAAAACGGCACTAACACAGAACACTTCACATTGCAATATATTTGCTAATTTTAAACCAATTTTGATAAATACGACAAAGAATATCATCGATGAGTTTTTCAAAGATAAACCAATTGTACAGCAAATTGTGTTAAGACATACGAAAATATGACCATATGTTTTCAAATATAATACGAAAAACATTGCACATTCATTATTTCGCAAACTTACTTTTTTATTACATTAAATTGAAAAGCGTTATAATCAAACTATGAAAATCGAGGTAGACGACACGCCAAACGCCAAAAACGCCAAACAAAAATCCATAGAAAAATATATGATCATCTCATGGATGTATATAAGGTAACGGATGTAACTTTCGAACCAATATGTATTTAGACCATGATTAAGACATTTGAGTCCAATAGGGGGTGTGGAGAAACTTACATAATATATACTCTTAGGGAGAAACCCCCTGGCGGCCATCTTGCTCGAACCAAATGTAGCACATGGATGTGCACTAACTGGATGGATAGAGGCATTCGTTATATTTTTGAAGCTGCGCGTTATTCCAACCAGTCTGTCGTTTGACGTCTAGCGGGTGTCCTTTGCATACCTAATTTATTATTTTTAAAATCATTTTTGTGTTGAAACAGTGTATTATTTGTTCTATGAAATATTAAATAAAAACAAATACGGTGATGTGTGCTTCTTTTGGTTACAAAAGTCGATCGAGTAGATTTAAATCATCCCAAGAAAGAGGATTGTCACATTTTAGGTAAGTGGATTTGTGTTGCATTTAATATTAATGGCCTTTTTATTTTTTTTAACATTATTTTCACCGTTAATATGTTCTTTGAAGTTGTTGTTTAATTATATGTATGTATATGACGCGACCTCTCCTGTTCGCGTTATTTTTATTTAAATTCGGCGCCAAATCAGCTGGCTGACACTCCTTCGCTTCACGCTGTCCGGAGACTCAGATGGCAAGGCCGCTGACCAGCTCCGAACAGCACTCAGCGTAGACGTGTGCAGTTTAGGTGGAGCGCTAGGGACGACGTGAAGCGTCGTCTCAACGTGTCACTCCTCTCGGATAAACTGTTAAATACTACTGGACCAAGGTAAGAGAACATTTAAAGGCCACTCACCGTGAGGACGTGGTCTCCCAGCTTGGACCCCTGTCGATGATGGTGGATCGACAGCCCACCAGGCGTAGTCTGCATTGACCTACGGGTTGGTGGACGTCCTCGGCCACTGGGAAGGTCCGTGTTCAGCCCAACGTATGCAAAGAAGATTTAAACTTATAGTTAGCTTAGAGCCGATGGAAACACCTAGGTGGCACAACCTGACCGAGGGAATCCGTCGGACGAAACCCTGGCAGGCGACTCGCCGAAACGCGCAAAGGCCTCTACGGTTCAGCCAAGGCAACAGTCTCAGGAAAAACCCAGCCAGTTGCACCAGGCTTGGCTCAAGTTAGAGTTTCTTACTTTCGTTGGGTAGAAAAAATACCATAAAAATTATTGCCGGCTCTGGGGCACCGGACTTGAAAATCGACGGCTGGCGGCACGGCCAGATTTTTTTTTTCTTTTAGAAAAAAATAAAATAATGCTAAAAGAATCGTTCCTCTTTTTTAAATTAAAAATTCTTTTTACACGCGGCAAAAACTCAGCGCGCCTTTTTTTCTTCGTTTTCGTATCTCAGCTGCCAAGTCAAAATGTTGCCATTTTATAAATAAAAATATCCCAAGTAATAAAAAAAATATTTCCCCAAAAATGAATGGTGCTTCCCGCGGTATTTTGGGTAGGTACCCGAAAATACTCGCACGTCATATAGGGGCGTCGGATTTCTCTCGCTCACGTCACTCGTGACGACTGACCGGCCGGTATCATGGCCACAAACAAACATTTATGATAAAATAGTATGTGAAAATTAAAGTGTAAGAAAAAAAATTTGACAGTAATAACATAACCTCCAAAATGTGACATTACGGGTGAAAAATTTTGACAGTCGAAATTGAACACGCGTCGTGTCGACACGGACCGCGCTCCCTCGTGGGCAGAGCAGCTGCAAGCCGCACCAAAGGGTGTCGGTTAGGCTCGCTCAACATCAGTAGCCATGGACGTGACACCTGGAGTGCCGAGATGGATCGGCGCACAACCACTCGGTGAGAGAGCCGCTTTCCTGGACCGAAGCGGGTGCTGAGTTCCAAAGTGTTCCAAACGCTGTTGAGTCGCGCTGGACCCTGGAGCAACGGCCTGCATCTCCTTGAGACTCGCGCTGCCGCTGTTCGCTCCCGCCAGTCACCCAACCGGCATCTGCCGGTGTCTGGGACCCGAGGTTGCTTTCGCCGATAGCCTTGCCCCATCGCCCATCGACGACGGTCCATTCCGGCATTGGCGGTGCATCAGCACGCCCATGGCCGAGAAGAGGAAATAATGTGTGCCCCAGAAAACTATATATATGTGACAATTTTATTTTATGTGACAATATTTCGGCTGTGTGTTTGTTTTAAAGTTATTTATTTTATTCATTTTAACGGGTGACGTCCAATATTGACTATCTATCTGAATTTGTGACGTCCTAATTTATTGACAATTTTATTTATTTATTTAATTAGACATTTTAAACATTTTATCTTGTGACATAAACGTTCTGACGTTTGAAAAGTAATATTATTGGACCAGGGTTGTATTTGAAATGAACATGTGAATATATTAATAATTAAAATGAACATCTTATCTACATGAAACATTGGAAAAAAGTGAGCTCTACCTTCAAGCCTCTTGGAAGGAGGGTATCATATATACATATAGAAATTGGGCTGTAGGTATTCTACAGACAAAAATAATGTCCCTAAAGTAACTTGTGGTTTTTTAACATTTGTCGGCCTTCATTGCCCAATTGGTTAGATATCTGAGCTAAAGGTCCCGGGTTCGATTCCTGGTGGGGACACATAAATATCACAAATCTCCAGAATGTGGCAACTTTTTATTGGGTGCGTGTTTAATTAATATTTGACATAGCACCTACCTGTTAGTTTCCCGAGAAGCACTACAAAATTAAAATAACACGTGTATTTTCTGGGAGCACACGTGTTTTTTTAAAGATAAAACGCATTTTTTAATCTAATCTCATTTGAACTTATTCGGATAATTTCTAACACTATTGTACTTATTCGGATAATTTCTTACAGTACATAATAATTTTTATTGCTTTGCTTTATTTACATTTTATAAATTTATACATTTTATAATTTTATTGTTGTTATACGTTCATCATCATCATCATCAGCCATTATTCGTCCAGTGTTGGACATAGGCCTCCCCTTTTGTTATACATTGTATACCTACATTTTATATATATTTTTTATATAGGTACAGTAAAGTCTTGAAAATATGCAGTTTTCTATATACATATACTATATAATATAATGCGCCGAATTCAAATAAAAAAGTAACGCGAACAGGAGAGGTCGCGTCATTTTGTTAGTCATAATCTTTATTTAGTCTTGTAATAAAAAATAAGTTTTTTTTTCAGATCTACGGGGCGATTATAAGTATCTTTTTTTCAAAAGCAGTTAAGTGACATTGATAAATGTTTGATTAACAGCTCTAGTACGTGAGCAGCTCAGATTTGTTATATTTTTTCAATTACCTATATATTATTTTTGCCTTGAATATAATATTTAGATTTTCAGGTGCATGACAGCCAATTGTTTTTTAATTCTATTTAGCAGGAGCTAATGTGTTTAATTTGACTTTTCTGCAAAGATGATCATTATTATTCTGTACATATAGCTAATTTCATTTTTTTCCATTTCTTACTCGCGACACATCTTTCTCCCAGCCATATTATTTTGTTAATCCGGTTTTGAACTCGTTTACCACGCTCTTCCTTGTAGGAGTGTCTCGGGACAGTAGTAAAACAAATGGCTGCCATAGAAAAAAAACATTATATTGAAATGCATAGACAGCGCACATTGTATAAATATCGCCAAATATCTTGAATCAGGCTTCCGGGTGCGCAGAGCGCAAATTTGTGTGTTTTGCTTCAAATCGCTCCCTTCTTGGCGAAATGGCTCAAGATATTTGACGCCAACGAAATTCCAACAGCCAGTGGATGAAAATAAAAACATCGTTGTGCATCGTTGGTTTATAGAGAATAAGGACTTTAAATATGACGTGTTTTCAAGTTTATTTTAGAAAAAAAAAAAACATTATGTACATGAAGATTTTGAAAATACATTATGAAAAGAATAATTGCCGTTTCAAAGTGAAATCATTGATTTTTCTTTTTACATTATCTTATTTGCATATAATTGAATTACAGGAAATTTGTAACTGGACAACTTAGAAGTGGTTTAATTTATTTAGATTGAATTTTCAGCAGCGAATACTATAAAATAATAAAAAGTATTTATAATACAATTCTTATCTTCCCCAGCCATTTTGTAATATGTATTATGAAGTCTTAAAAATTGAAATGCAAAATAAGTGACAGCTAAAAATCATAGAGAATTGACATTATTGACAAGCGACATAATTTTGTTTTTTCTATGGCAGCCATTTGTTTTACTGCCCCGAGACAGTCCAAGACAGTCCCGGACAGTCCTTTCCTTGTTATATACGTAATAGGCCGTTTTCACGCTCGCCTTGGCTCGGCGAGACATCCCGAGCTCCAACGTGTAATTAGGGTGTTTGGATAGGCTCGCGTGGTCTCGCCCATGTCTCGCCCGGGCTCGCGCCCTTTCCGATCGAGTGTCGGTATTTTGGCACGAGTCTAAGGGGGTTTGCGGCAGACGTTTGCGAGTCATTTACACGTTGGCCCTGACATTAGAATCGTTTTGAGCTCTGGCGCTGGAAAGACGTATCGGAATTTTGACAACTGACATCCAAAATTATAATAATAACACGTATTTTACACCTGGAATTTGAATATTCAAAGTTATATTTATGATTATAGTTTATCTGATTATGTATTATTTAGGATTAAATATATTATGATGTGAAAACATTCATTTTAATATTTTTATATTTATTTATATGTTTTACAATAAAATACATTTATTCAATCATGTTATTTTATTTATTTATTAATACATCATATGCATAAAATTATCAAATAGTGGATTTATTGAAAAATTAAATAAAATAGTATATACATACTAGTTGCATGTATGTATGTATGAATGTATGTATGTATGCATGCTTGTATGTATGTACGTTTAGGTTTGCCAAATTAGTATAGGTATTGGCATACAATTAGAACAACCCAAATAAATAAATAATGATTAAAATATTTTTTTTATATTTTGAAATGGATTTCTTTTTAGAATTTTTAAATAATAATTATTGAAAAATATCTATTGTTTGATTAAGAACATGTACATGTAGAGATAATTGAAAAAAAATCCTATATTATAATAAAAATATGTAAGGCCTAAAGTTATGGCCGACATAACCTCAACGTCCGTCATGTTTGCCGCTTTAAAGCATACTGCGGGCTCGCGAGCATGTAAATAGTGTCCGAGCTGTCGACTTTTAAGCTGCTTACACGCTCGCCGAGACGTTCGCCGCGCCTATACCAACGTATAAATCCGGCATAAGAATTTTACTTTAAATACATGCGTGTTATCTTAGTTTGCTCCCAAATATCGTTAAAAAATTTAGTATTTTTTTGGTATTTTTTCACATTGGGTTTAGTATATTTTAGTATATTTTCGCCACAAGTTTGGTATTTTCGGCAGTTTAGAAAACGGTCAGTTTAGAAACAATTATTTTTTATAAATTAAAACTATTTTAAATTCACCCCTCGTTGGTAATGGTATCTGAAAGACATTTTTGATATGAATACTTAATTTTACCCCCGAAGAAACACACCAAAGAAAACACGAACAGAGGTCCCGTTATCCTCTTGTCAAAAAAAATATTGTTCTTGCGTTTTATTCTTCTCTTTACGTTGTCTATATTTTTTTAAAATAATATTTGTTTGTGGTGTGCTGATTTGGCGCCGAATTCAATCAAAATATAACGCGAACAGGAGAGATCGCGTTCTATGCCTTGTTTGTATATATTTTATGAGAAAACGAAACATTAACAAACCAGTTTAATATCTCGAAATCACAATTTCCTACTCAATCATTTGATAAATACTTAATTTTTCATGCAATGTAAATATTCATCTAAAAATAATATTATATAAAAACGTAAAAATGTTTCCTATCCATGATTGATCATAGATAATTGAAATGATAAATCAAAGAAAAAGTTCGAAACACCTTTGCCGTTTGCCGCATGACGTATGCAGGTCGCACAGGTGGGCATCGGAGTGAATAGTGTACGTTTCTTCGCTAAGTGCCGCATTTAATTATTCATTAATAATTAACTATCAATTAAAGGTATTTCGAATTGAATCATACAAATATATTGTAAAGTTTCGTTGTGAACAAGTAATAGTTATCAATACAAAATTCATCGTAAATATTATAACCTTTTTGATGAAATAAAAATTGCACAAATAATAAAACACCGTTTTATTTGCATTATTAATTAATTATACACATCTGTGTCACGGTCTTGCCTTGAACGTGAATTTGAATTATTTTGTGATTGTATTACAGTTAAAATGAGTGAAGGAATGTCAAACGACAGAGAACAGGAGCAGAACGAAGAAAGACAAGCTCCAAAGGGAATAGAAACGTTAAAAGCTCACATAATTGCCAATAAACTGGATGTTGCTTTATGGGCGACAAGAGTCATCACATTAGTTTTCTGCATTGGATATCTTATTCCCATTTTCAAGTAAGTTCAATGTCTCATTTTCTCTATTTGGTAGTTTGTATTTCGAGTGTAGAAAGTTTTTGTTTGACACTGATTTATTCATTACTCATTTATTACTTTGTACTCGTTTGAATATTTGTACTGTTTTAATTATATTTGTTAAAAATTCAAAATTACCTAGTCATTGAGTGTTGGTTGAATAGTTGTTTTCCCTTTCCACTACAATTCATAAAGAAAAAAAATGATTTAGCAATTTTTAAGTACATTTCATTTGAAGAGCTTAAAGTGTAATATTAGCAATGTCATCAAGGTACCTAGTTTTTTAAAAAAGTTTTATTTTAATCTATAATCGAGATGTTATATTTCATTAATTATACATCATTTGTATTCATTGAATACTATAATCTCTGACTTAAAACATAATTATAATTGTAATGGATATTTTTATAACAAATTTTTACATCTCAATAGATGAAATTGGAATATTATAGGAGAACCAGAAAATCAAGGCACCTACAGGGCTTACAACCTGTCATCGGCTGTTTTACACGAACTCTTTATGCGCTTGCACAACTTTCAGCTTATTGCAATGACTTGCAATTTAGTAGATTTGGGTTCAAATCCTACCTCTTTCAACATTTATAGACATAGTTTCAAGCCAAGATCTAAAAGATTTGTATAGTCAGGTCTATATTTTTATGGTATTTTCAACTTTGAAGTAAAAAAACACCAACTTAGAGGCTTCGCAACATATATGTTATGTATGAACTTAGAATTTGGAGAAGAACATTTATTTAAGATTTTTTGAGCACATGTGCACAATAGCAGGCTTCTTGTATGTGGGTGTGTGTGTGTGTGTGTGTGTGTGTGTCTGTCCCCCCCCTTATAACTTTTGATCTGCCGTATTCACAGAGCCAAAAATTTCAGAAAGTATAAAAAATATTAGGCCTACAAAACACTTTTTTATACTCAGAATTTTAACTTTTTGTTCCAGTAAGGGGTTATCAACAATTAAATTTTTATTTCATTTTTCTCAAAAACCATAAAAACTACAACGAGGAAAATTTTTATATCAAATATACAAATAAAATATCTAATTTTTTTTTATAAACAAATTTCAGTGTTTCTTTAACTTATTTTACAAAAAAAATCATTATTTATGATAAATTTATATATATTTCCCTTTTTTTAAAATATCGAAAAATGCCAAAACAATCCAATTACTTAATTTTAATTTTCAAAGCAAAAATTTTAGCAGTGCATCTCAAACTTTGTGAACAATTTTTATAATATTTGAATTTAGTGACGACATTGTTTCATACAATTTGAATGGCAAAATACACAATATCTATGGGCACTCTCAATAGTTTGATATTTAATTTACGTACATAAAATTGAGCTATTTACATTTTCGGGGCAGGAAAAATGGAGTGACCTCCACACTATCCTATCTTGAAATACATTTCTTGTATAGAAAAAAAAATATCTTAAAATATTGAATAATTTGGAATTAAAGGTTTATAGTTTGGTATGTATTCTTAAACTTTACATACTTTTCCCTTCGACAGTTGGATCTCATGTATGACAAGCAACTAGTTTTAAACAAAATTTAGATCTTAAAATACCTATATAGGCATGTTTATTTTTCCTCGTCTCAAAAATGTTAAGTTACATCAAAAGTGGAACAAAAAAGAATTTATGACAACAGAATTTACAGTTTTAAATATAAATGTAATTGGATCCAAAGTCTGATGATTTATTTCCTGTTTGATAAAAATGCCAGTTATTTTTTTACTAACTTCTTTTGAAATATTCATATTTATATAAGATATTTTAACAGGAAAAACTGTTCTTTGTAACATAACCGTTGTTTCATGTAATATAATGCAAGACTTTAATACTCAATACATCTTTTGTATGATGAAATCTTCTTGATAATAATTTTACAAGAATCGCCTCTTTCTGCTGATGCTGCACCAATCTCTCTTTGTTTAAACTGTCACATTTTCAGACAACTTATAAAAATATAAACAAATATTTTTTAATAACATATACACATATATCTATATATAATCGCATATATCTTTCAGGTGAATTGTTACACATTATTCAAATCTATAGAACTTTAAAAAATTACATTGATAAGGTAACTCAATAAGAAGGTATAGTTGGTGAACGTTGCACAAGTGCATAAAGTGGTCGCGTAAACCAGCCGATGACAGGTCGTAAGCCCTCGAGTTCCTGGTTCTTCTATAATATCCCATCTTTGTCTCTATTTAGATGCTAAAAATTTTGTCAATTAAAATAAAAAATAATGTTGATGTGCTTGAACAAAAGCTAGTGGTAGCATCAATCCAAATTTTATTTCATCATCATATAAGTGGCTTAATCAACTTTCCTAAACATCATATTGTAGAATGCATACTTTTTTATGCACAATGAACATAAAAAGAAAATTGTCCCTTAAAAATGCAAATTATATCTTTAAATGGCGGCATGTTGAACTCATAGATTTTCATATAATATATTAGATGTTGCAGTTAGCAAATTTTGTATGCATTGCATCTCTGGTCTGGAAGCATTGTTTAGTTACTAGAAAGCCCCATATGGCAATAAAATCGCCACTTGCACAGGGAGCAATGACTTCATATAAATCAGTTCGCTCCTGTCTTAAAAAACAAACATTCTTCCATTCTGTCTTTGGTACCCTTTCTTAACCGATGATTCCAATTGGAATCATTATTAATGTATTTTACG
Source organism: Molanna angustata (assembly GCA_963576475.1). Taxonomy (NCBI): domain Eukaryota; kingdom Metazoa; phylum Arthropoda; class Insecta; order Trichoptera; family Molannidae; genus Molanna; species Molanna angustata. The sequence continues at coordinate 24,766,366 of OY754988.1, read as the reverse complement.
TATATCTCAATGAAAATTGTTATCAACTGTGTTATTTCTCTTCTAAATTATTAATCACAACATTTTTTATCGCTTACAATACTGAGAATGACGGAAACTTCTGGACTCGGTTATTGTACAGTTGAAAACTCGGCTATTGCGAAATGTGCTTTTCTTGCTAATGTGAGTTTTTTTTTTGTTTTCTAGCATCTCTAATAATAATTAAAAATGAAAGATTTATTATTTTGTTTTCTAGCATCTCTAATAATAATTAAAAATGAAAGATTTATTATTTTGTTTTCTAGCATCTCTAATAATAATTAAAAATGAAAGATTTATTATTTTGTTTTCTAGCATCTCTAATAATAATTAAAAATGAAAGATTTATTATTTTGTTTTCTAGCATCTCTAATAATAATTAAAAATGAAAGATTTATTATTTTATGAAAAGTATATAGTTTTATATATGAATGATGACAATATTGGAATCGAATATTCTTTTTTAATTGCATATACGCAAACAATTGGATTTTTTCCCTTTCGGGAGTCAAATAATATTTTTATTGACAAACATTTTTTCAACATCTCAATAGAGACGAAGTTGGGATATTGTAGAAGAACCAGGAACTCGAGGCACCTACAGGGCTTACGACCTGTCATCGGCTGTCGATTTACAACAACAACATTGGTACAAGTAGGTAAACAAGCCAAAAATGAAATAATATTTCTGGCGCAGTTCAGGGGTGACATCTGTGTGTGACACCGTCATCTCATTTATAAATGTTTGTCAATAAAAATTATAATTGGAATCGTTAATATTTCCAAAAAAAGGAAAATCTATAAAAATTATCAAAATCTCTTTATAATCACATATTTTGCCCATTTTTTATGAAACATTTATCTTCATAATGCTTTCATAATTCGGTTTAGAAAGGGTTAAATTTTTTCATTCAGTACACTGGAATCAATTTTATATTCATACCGTCATGACATAGCCCATAGTGTGGGGTAATTATCGAAACGTGTGCGGTTGTGCATTACCTTATAAAAGAAAGCATGGCACGAGCGTGTATCCCAACACACCGGTCTCATCTCACCTAAAAAGGTAACATCCGGAATGAGTGACGCACCACCTCATTTCTGAACTATGTGAGATGTTATTTTAGCAGTGTTGTATTTTCGATTACTCGACTCTTACGGTACATCAAAGATAAAGATACAAGAGAATGGAAGCACTATTCTGAATTGATAATTCACAGCGCAGTTTAAAGTGGTACTTCACAATAATTTATTATAGTTTATTAAATTAAAAAAAAAAAAACAATTTAATCATTCTGAAATGGGACAATGTATAAATGTAATGCTGACCCACTTATATAAAATCAATATCATGAATTAATATTGTGAAACATTGTATCCAATAAGTAGAACAAGATAGATTTTAATAACAAAAATGTATCAATTGATGTGTGATTGGAATAAATATGTGTATGATAACGGGGTAGGTAGAAAAAATTGAATCGCCATCCATTGTTTCGTGTACATCTATACATTTTCTTCTTCGGTTTCAATCTTGTGGATTGGTTGTCAGCAAAGCGATGCGTCTCTTTCTTCACTCCGCTCGATCTTCAGCGACTCTCTTCAACTCTGTATAGGGGGTACACTTCATGTCCTCGCACACCTGCCCCAGATACTCCCGTGCAGGGAGTACATTTCAAAGTGCATGTTATAAATGTATCTCCATACATTTTGTAACATGTAATGAACACTCCCTTGTGGCGAGTTTATTGCCGTATGGCAATTTCTTCCAGCTAACCAGTGTTTCCAGCCCAGAGAAGCAACATTAGCGTGAGAAATGAATTTAAATCAATTTCTCCTCTGCTGGGAATCGAACCCAGGACGCCCGTACAGAAACCGAACGGCTTACCAACTGTGCCACGGCGGTTGACATGCATTTTTCTATTAGTCTGACTTTTAATATTGTATTAGGTATATTGAAAACACATTTATTATCACTCTATCGCTGAAAGGCGAATTCTTTCGATTCACCCTTGATTACAGATTAGGGGGGCAAGTCTGGTCAACCGGCGGAATCAAAACCATCCATGTTTACCCATATCATGGATATAATTATCATATGGAGTCCTATAACATCTTAAGGTATTATAGAACTTCATAAGATAAGTATAACACTCCATAAGGTAAATATGAATTATTTTTCGCTCTTATGTTGCACTACGAAACAGTCTTTTAGAGAAATGCTTTCAATGTCACGATCGTATAGTTGAAGCTATTTGTCAACCCAGAAAGGGTGGGGCCACGTTGGCAGGCAGGGGCAGCGCCTTTAGTACACGTACGAATTATTCAAACTTTAAATGACATGAATGAACTCGGTCTGCGATCAAAACTGTACCTCCTCCTTATCGACATGGCATGTGAATATTCTCCGCGCTCTGTTGGCTGCTGTTTACTCTCTCTGAAGCGTCTACCATACATTAATGAGCCGTTTGGATTATTTTGTTTCTTTATTACGCCTGTAATTAGTGGATATTCCGTTTATACAAATAATTATGATAGATAACGACGTTCACTTTTCACATTACTACACAAATAATACTCAGTGAATTTTAAGTTTGATTCAACTACTGCGTAACAGCGGAGAGTTCAGATTTCGTAATCATAAATCATTTCCTTTTTATGATGTGAGCTTTCTCTCAATCTTTTTTGTGCGTCTGATGTGTTCTAATTTTTTTGTCCACCACTAAAATTATTAATACCTATTCAATTGATTACTACAATATGGATATTTTTTACTTAAAATTACTAAAGTAGAAAATTAAAGTAGAAAATATACTTATACAACTTTTGTTCCTTGATTTTTTTATTCATATCCAGCATTCAAGCTTGAATTTTCATCCAGCAATCAAGCTTGATCCAGGGCATTTTTGATCTTGTTGGATCCAGCTAAATGTGCTGGATCCAGCACTGCGGATCCACAAGTAGATAATTAATTTTCCTTATCATGGTGCAAAAGTCCATGTTGTTTTAATAAATCTTAGTTGTCAACTGGAAACTTTTGCATCTATTCAGTTTATACAGCTGGAAAAAGCAGTTTTCGATGAATTTCATATTCATAACAAAATGGATTGCGTCTTGTGGCGATAAAACACTTTATTTTCCTACAATTTTTCTGATACATTTGAAATTATACCAATATCGAAAAATAAATCATGCAAATAAAAAAAAAATATACAGGACAAAATAATGCTCGCATACAACTAAATTGTTATATTTATTATAATATTTTACTTTTCATTAAAAATCCGCATATTGCTGGATTCGCCCTGGATCCAGTAATTTTTTGGAAAATCTGCTGGATCGCTATCTATTCACCATAAAACTGATTCAAATGCATTGAGGAATAGAGATCCTGGGATCTCTTTAAAAATTTAATAATTTTGAGTAATATTAAAACATTCTCCGTATTGTTATTAAATTGTTATTAATTCTAGGTATTTTTAAATTAAACAAAATTGACTATGGGTCTACATATTATACCAATAAAACAACCAGGATACATTTTTTTTTGTGAATATCTTGATTGTTATAAATTTAATACAGTTTTGATTTGATATTAGATTCGTGCTCTAACTCCGCCGCTAAATCGCCAAAATAATTTGCGCTATTCCTAATAAATACTTTTTCTATGGTCTAATTGTGCAATTTTTAAATAAAAATACAAGATACCTACATACACTACATGTATATCCATCATGATGACTCTAATCTGTATGAAATAGTTTAATGTATATAGTTTGTTACTTGTTAAAACGTAAATACAACCTATATGGTGTTGAACAATGTATTTAATTTGCACTAAAGTTCGTATTGGAGAGTCAAGCGTTGGCCACAAACTATTATTTACTAGTCTGAATCAATCCGTTGAATATATTTCCAAGTAGACTAGAACATGTCTATTATAATATTGATATAAAATTAATATCAATTAAGTTGTCTTTTCCGACTGGATGGGCAGATAATATTTAATTGGCAGCTATGCTTGAAGAATATGTTTATATATGTTAATAACAGAATATTATGTATAATATTTATTTTATAAAGTGCAAGCTTGCCCTGGATTGACCACTCCTGCAATAGGTTACAATTGAATCTTTATACAAGAGCCACCGACTGCCAGACTTACGTTTTTTTTTCTATGTAAGGATACCGCAGCAGGTAGTAATGAGTGGCTTATATGACACCTGGGGGGGGCAAGTCTGGTCCAACCGGAGAAATCAAAACCCTCACGATTACCCATATCATGGATATAATTATTATATGGAGTTATATAATATCTTAGAACTCCATATGATAATTATATCCATGATATGGGTAATCACGAGGATTTTGATTTCGCCGGTTGGACCAGACTTGCCCCGCAGGGTTGTGCTTTATGATCTTCATATTTATTTAAAGAGTACCTACCTAAGTACATACTTTTTGAGTAATTAATTCAAAGGATATATTTTTGAATATTGACATTAGATTAGAATATTCTCTCTTCCTACCCCAAAAAAGAAATGTTGTGATGATAATGGTACAGGTATCTGCAAATATCTCCTCAATTTTCGGTGGTGGTGGGGGGGGGGGGTTTGTGTACCTATCAGCCAACCAAAAAACTCAAATTCATGTTTCGCGCAAACATGTTTCAAATTCATGTTTAGGTGGGGTCCGAATACTGTGGGAAAATTTAAATGAGGTCCAGAAAAAAACAAATGATACTAATATAGTAACTATACTTATATTTAGGTATAATTTAGGTTTCAAATCACATTCTGAAATATAAAAGACAAGACCTAAAATTAATGTGAGAAATTACAACGAATTATAAATTACTATAAACCACTTGTTTTTTGAGTCACTTCGCGACATGTTTCGGAAGCGCTGTCCTTCCGTTGACCAGCGTGTCAGTTTTTTATTGTTTGGTTCTCGAGAGGAACAGCAAATTCAAAGTGTGTCTTCTAAGTGGGCGTCCGTTAATCTTGAACGATATTTGTTTTTCAAAAAATTCATCTTTGAGAAAGATGTTTCACATTATGTATGTCGAGCCAAACATTGTGGTCAAATTGATAGCTAGTTTTTTTGCAATTTTCATATTTTTCTGGGACATGTTTGGCCCAAAATTCTTCGATGGCTACCGTTTTATACATTTGCAAAGATACATCTACTTGCAAGTCAATTATCTCCATTTGATATGATGGCTTTGACAGATTAAACAACTTGGCAGCCACATCTGTCCATTCTGTCGTTACATCAACTTCAAATGGTGATTTAAGAAAGGAAGATATTTGGCGGTTTGCAGTTCAACCTTTTGCGGTCCGCAAACTGACCGCGGTCCGCTTGTTGCTGACCGTTGCTCTAGATCTAGAAGTTCTCTTGTTTTGAACACTTTGAAAATATGGAGGTGAACCATTTTATAGGATCATTCACATTTCACACCTCAATCATATTTCACACCTCATTCATATTTCAGGACCATTCTTTCAATCAGTCAATAATTCTTTCAGGACCTACTTTTCTAATCAGTGTGACCTCATTGTAAGATGTCTTCTTTTCTTGACACACTTTGGTAAAAAAATAGGCCTTTTTTTAGCCATAGCTTGTTTTAAGATAATATAAAATATGCGTGACGTCGTTTTGTAGGAAAAATGACGACTCTTATTTGTTCCAATAACCAGTTTTTCTACTAGTCTCTGACCTTTGAACGTTCATTATTACGCAAGTTTAGTGTTTTGTTGAAAGCCTACCATGTTTTATGATTGTTTTTTACTCCTCACTAACCCATGGGGATATAGTGGGGAGTTATGATTTCGCAATTTTTAAGGGTATTTTTTTATTGCAGATTATCAACTAGTATCATGCTGAGATTGTATTCTGAAAGTTTCATCACAATGTATCTGTGTGTGTGTGCTATGTACGGCGTGTTCATTTTTACTTTATCGATTATAGACTAAAGTACTCATTCGATTCTATTCAAATTTTGCAAATTTGTATATCTAATACTCGCTTAGACCCCATTAGATTTTGAAGGATATCTGAATAGTGCTTCTCAATTTTTTTAACTGTCAAATATTTCAAAGTGATTGAAATTTTTATTTTCAAATTGGTAAAAAGGCGCACCTACATAAAATGGCATTGAAGAGTTATCAAGTTTTCATAATAAAATATTTAAATAAAAAATAATTTAACAAACTCATTTCATGAATATGCTGAAAATTTTCCATACAAAATTTGAATACTTTATAAAATGACTTGTTAGTGAGGAGTTTAGCGTTGGCCACAACCCACTCGTTTTTTAATGAATCAATAATTGGATTTTTACTGACAAACATTTTTTTTTTAAACATCTCAATAGAGACAAAGTTGGGATATTGTAGAAGAACTAGGAACTCGAGGCACCTACAGGGCTTACGACCTGTCATCGGCTGGTTTACGTGATCACTTTATGCGCTTGCGCAACGTTAACCAATTATGCTTTCTTATTGAGTTCCCTTATCAATGTAATTTTTGAAAGTTCTATATATTTGAATAGTGTGTAACAATTCACTTGAAAATAAGGAACTATACTATTGCCATCTATGGAGTATCGGAAAAGCCTTTTTGTAACGCCATCTATTGAGAAATTAAGAAATTAGTTTATTTGTAAACAATGAAAGCAACAGTCCTTATAAATGAGATGACGGTGTCACATAAAGATGTCATCCCTGAACTGGGCCAGAAATATTATTTAATTTTTGGCTTGTTTACCTACATGTACCAATGTGTATGTTAGATGTTTCTATGCTTCTTTGGAGATGAAAATGTCCTCATGCAGTTGAGTACCCACATTAATTATATCTCGACAGAGACAAAGCAGAAATTCAATTGTCCCTAAGTATCAGCTTGATAGATTGCTAATGGTATAATATGCCTTATGTATTTTTAATGATAAAACAATTTATAATATCATTCATTCATACCATTAAGGTATATCCCGCAATATGGAGTAACCAACGACAAGTGTTCAGGTGTACATTACCTTATAAAAGGAAGCATGGTACATGCGTGTATTCCCACACACCAGTCCCGGCTTAGAATAGTGCTTCCACTCTTTTCTTTTGTTGTTTTCGGGTGATAGAAAATACAACAGGCAAAAAAAATGTAACTAACATACTTTTCAAATCTAAAATAATAATGAAACTTATAACATTTCAACTCTAAAATAATAATGTAACTTACAACATACTTTTCAAATCTAAAATAATAATGTAACTTACAACATACTTTTCAACTCTAAAATAATAATGTAACATACAACATACTATTTAACTCTAAAATAATACTTCATCAGCTATATTGTGTATGGTTTGTCCATGTGTCAGCTTGATTAGAAATTAATGGTATTTAATGCAGTAGTGAGGTGCCGACAAAAGATGTAACATTACACTTCTTCTTTAAACTACACTGGTTGAAGTTTCCAGAAAGAGTAGACTATAAGGTATGTTTGACATCTTACATTGAAGTACTGATTCTACAATAAAAACAGAGAGAGTATAAAACAGCTAATTTTATTGTAGTTTTAGTATAAAACGTGCCTTTGAAGTGGAATAGTTCAGCGAGTATAGATTGCTGTTAATCATGAGCACCATCGGATAGATCTTCTATCATAAAACATGGGAGCATATAACATTAATATAATGGGGTAAGCAGAGAGAACCGAACGCCACATATTTCTATCCTGACACACATCCCTCACACTTCTAACATTTCCGTCTTTCAGAATATCGTTCACATGGTCGTGCCATCCCTTTCTTGGGCGTCCCTGACATTTCGTTCCATTCCTGTCCGCTCTATATATTTTCTTCGTCAGGCGTTCCTCATTCATTCTCCCCATGTGGCCAAACCATCTCAATGTGTTCACTTTCATTTTAGTAATGACATCTTTCTTCATCTTACATTATTTCTTTATGTCCTCATTTCTTACCCTGTCATAAATGTCCTCATTTCTTACCCTGACATGTATGTCCTCATTTCTTAGCCTGTCATGTATGTATGTATTAGATGATTATGGACAAAAATTGATTTAAAATCGTATACCAATAATTATAGCATTTTTGTATGTACAGATGGAATATATAAATATAGGTATTCATACTAGTCTAGGCCATAAGTTCTCAAACTTTCTTACTTAACCAGCCACCTGATCATACAAACTTCCAACACATTCTTGACAACTCAACAACAAGATTGATATTTTTTCCCTGTCGTAACTAAAATATTGGTTAAATCACAAATTAAAAAGTTTTCACCTTTGTAGGATCTCAATAATAATTTGCCACATTTAGGAGACTTGTGATCTTCTTATAGACAATCTAATCTTATCCCCAGCATAATTTAGAAAGTAATGTGTATGTATGTATGAGGGTATTTTTTTAGTGAAGTTTTCAATCAACAACTAGAAAACTTTAAATATGAACAAATAGATCGAACTATGTAAAAACTAGCAGAATCTACCGGGAACAAAAAGTACTAAAATATTCGACGTACCTATTCTGTTGGTTTTCGTTTCCATGGTTACACAGAATACAAATTTCAAATGAACCAATCTACTGATGGGGGAATTTGTTATGAATCAAATTCAAATTTATAGAACTTTGGTATAGGTAGGTACCTACCTACCTCATACTTACGAAAATGTTTCACTGCTGGAATTTTTTTTAAAAGTGTACCGTATTTAAGACAGAAAGTCTTGAAAAGTTGCTCTTCGTGGCTACAAGGTTTGCATGTCCAATGGGTCCAAAGAAATTCCATCGGACATCGTTGTAGAGTTCTCGTCGGAGAGTTGACACGGAGAAGTTAGTGCATTCCCAGCAAGCTTGTATAGAAGCCAAACAGCTTTCAAACTATGACATTCTTGTTGATTTATTTCTTTATAAGTGTGGAGTGATCTTGCTGTGAGGCACTGGCTTAGAATAGTGCTTCCACTCTTTTATTTTCATAGTTTTCATAAAAGAGCCGGATCGAAAACACAACAGGCAACAGACATGAGTTTAACCGCTCCTTCTGAATGTAGTGCCTCTTCAGGTAAGACTAGACTAGTTTGTGGGAATACACTCATGTGTTGTGCTTTCTTTTGTAAGGTAATTTTGTAAGGTTTTGAAGAGTAACAATAAGTATGTGTATGAAAGAGATATCTAGAAAGAGTTATAGTATTGTGTGTGTGAGAGTGGGTGTGCATGTGTGTGTATATGCCATGGATATGCCATGTTCTTCTTCTTCTTCTTCTTCCTCAGCCATCTCTCCACTGCTGGATGTAGGCCTCTTCTAAAAACTTCCACTCGTCTTTTTTTGGGCTTTTTGAACCCATCTGTTTCCAGCGACAGGGACAATATTATCGGCCCACCTTTTCTGGGGCCGGCCTATTCCCCTTTTCATATCCCATGGTCTCCAATTTAGAATTCTGGGTGTCCATCTGTCCGTACCCTGTCTGGCAATGGCTGGCAACATGACCTGCCCATTGCCATTTAAGTTTTGCAACTCGATCCATGACATCAACAACTTTTGTCTGGCGTCTGATTTCTTCTATTCTAATTCTATCTCTTAGAAGAAGAAGAGAAGAAGAAGAAGAAGAATGCCATGTTGGTATGAATGAAATGATGAATGAGTAATTTTTTCTTTTACTTTAACAACTGAAGAGGTTCTTATCAGAATAAATTATTGTAGTACATCACATCTTGTTTAATTTTTACCAGTGTTCTATGGAATTCTACAATGTAAACACTGTCTGTGGCAATCACCATTATCAAATGTTTATGAAATCGGCTGTCGGTTCACTGCCCTAGATATTTCCAGCCCACACTTTAAAAACCTTTGGACTTGGATACCTTGTCTGTCAAATAAACATATGAGCTAACACTCTTGGACAATTTGTCTTAATTTTATTCCACATATTGATCTTTGATCCTTTCAAACATTAAATTAATGTCCCCAGTGTGTGCTGTTGACATTATATTGAACTATTTTAATTTTATTTACGCCGAATTAAATGTAGACGAATTTATCACCATCAGACAATCTCTTCCGACCAACCAACAAGGATTTTTGTTTAATGGCAATTCACCCTACAGAGAGTGCTTTTTGCCTTGGTGAAAATAGCATAATTTGGTTGAATTTGATAAAATTAAATGAATTAAATCGTAAGTAAGATGAAAATAAATGCCCTAAGGTGGTTCGGCCACATAGAAAGAATGAGTGATGACCGTCTGACAAAAAAAGTGTACAAGGCTGATAAAAGAGGAACAAAAAGTAGGGGTTGGCCAAGAAAAAGTTGGCACGATCACATAAATGGGATTTTGAAAGATGGTGATGTTAGAAGTAAGAATAATAGAAGAGCGTGTATGAGACGATGTATGGACGTGAATGAAGCGAGGAATGTTTGTCTAGAGAGAGGAGTCTGGCGTTCGGTTCTCTCTGCTTACCCCAAATAGGGAAATGGCGTGATGGTATGGTAAATTAATTAAAGTTGGATGTTATTTGACTTTAAGAAGTTAAGTAATATGATTGTTAATTTAAAATTTTGATTCGACATTATATATGATATATTGATTGGGGATGTACAAGTTATTTTAACCAGATTAAAATAAAATAAATTGTTGGAAGATATACGGTTGAAGCAATTAAAAAATAAATGGTCAAGAGTCTCCTTCTCCTGACCACATTCACAAAAGAATTACAAGGATTCTCACCTCTTAAATAAACAGTATAATTTTGTTACGGCAAAATACTTTTTTTTTTTCAAATTACCGTCAAAATTACAGATATTAAGGACAGAAAGGAAAGAATTAAAAAGAGAACAGACGGACTATTGATCAGAAACTATTTGAAATTATATAGTCTTTGTACAAAATAAGGCCTGAGATACACGGACTGCTTGCAAGGAGCAGTCAGTTCAACTGTAACACATTCAACTGCTTCAAGCTACCAGCGTTCATTCAGTTGCAATATGGATTTTGAGAAGAAAACACTACTTCTGCTATTATTGCGTAAACAAAGACATAGATAACATCATTTTTATGTGTTATATATGTGGATGTTCCATGGGACACAAAGATTCCAAAAGACCATCAATACAAGCTAAACAAGGAACTGGTAGATAAAACAGTTCAAAATGGCTTAAGCACAAATATGTATGCTGTAGAGGTGGGGGCGAGAGGCCTGCCCTCAATGTCTTTATATTCCTACTTTAAGGACTTCGGGCCTCCTTGTCCGCGTCCTATTGGATTATGTTGTGCAGGGGTGTAGAGTGTCAGTCAGAGGTTGCAAGCCCATGTGGCTCACCTATTCTATATGGTACTCTGGTCGCCTGTACTCGTGGGCCTGGATTCGTAAATCCATTGAAACCACGATTTCCTTTTATCTTGTTTTACTTGTATATTCATTTTTAAACATTTTTTTACATAATTTGAAATGATCAAACATTAAAACTTATATATTAACTGTACATAGTTTTCAATTGCCAATTAATATAAATTTTAAATTAAAGCATTTAAGACTAGCAAACAACACGATTTAATAAAAAAATAAATGGGTATTACTATTATTGGTTAGCGGTTAGTGTGCTTTGTTAGCAATCCAGTAGTTGCAATTTTGATTCCTGCCATGACTGATTTTGTTCACCTATAGCACAAGCATTTGTGCTTAATTTAGGGAATGTATGAGGATGTATATTTACTTGATGCAAGGACATATTCATTCTTAAAACAAAATCAACAATCATTTTAAATGAGTATAATTGGCACATAATGAAACAATAGGATTTCAAATGAAATATTTGAAAACAACACAATTTAAATGAAGATTTAAACAATGATAACACGATAATTCAAAGTAGTTTGATTATTATGTGTGCATAACGAAACATTAAAAAATAAAATAATGATTTTTCACACCAGATTGAGTCGGCTTCTAATTTGTCCATAGTAATTAAAAAAATATATGAACACGTTTTATTCAACAAAGTATTTATTATGTCTCCTAACGACCGTTGTGGCTTATCAGGCCATTATCAATTGGTCTTGATTATACAATTTATTTATTGGTTTTCTGTATAAAACCAATATCAGGCAGGATTCGAACTCGCTACTACTAACTCAGCGCACTAACCGCTCGGCTACCACCCATATGATATTATAAGAAATATATTTTTATCATAGTAAATGTTTAGAAGAAATATCGTCTAATTAAAATTTCTTTCTTTTGCACAATAATTTGTTTTGGGATTAGGTATAGGTATACAAATTGTTAATAATAATAATAATAAGGACAATTTATAAAGCGCCGTTTAGTGACAACCGTGGTCACCTCAAGGGCGCTTTCAGTTTGCAAAAAAATAATTTAAATTAGTCCTATAGCTAACACATTGAAAATGGAAACTTAAAAAAATACAATAAGTTAAAATTAAGTTAAAATTAGTCCTATAGCTAACACATTGAAAATGGTGAAATATAAAACTTAAAAAATACCTAGAAATCACAAATTAATCTTGTTACATAATCCAGATGAAATTAATTATAAAAAAAAGTCGATTCAAAGTAAACTGGCATAATATTTAGTACACATAATATTATTGAACGGATGAAGGACAATCTGGATACGACTTGCGGAAAAGATGAGTTTTTAATTTCTTCTTGAATTCATTGATATTTTCGGCACATCTTATATCCATTGGAAGATTGTTCCATGACTTTGGTCCAGAAACGCCAAAAGATCGATATAGGTATTTTGGCTTATTTGTGAGATTGGTTTCTACTAGTTTTTTATTGGATTGGGTCATTGATCTTAGCGTACTTTGTTTGTTTATTGTTAGGTGAAAATGGAACACAAAGTTCCGATATATATATTCCGGGGCCATATTTATAAAATATGTTATTCATATTTATAATGTAATAAAATGTTATTCATATTTATAAAATAAATATGTTAGTTGTATTTTTTTAATCAATCAAATAAATATATAAAAATCTTGGATAAATTTTTCATTACTAATCATTATGTAAAAAATTATGCCTATCTTTTTACAAAAGATACTTATCATACATATTATGTTATCTATTTTGAATAATAGTTTATCTTTGGATAATAATAATATTATGATTAGTCAACTACCTATGAAGTTAATCTTAACTACACTCTTTTAATTAACTTCACAACGTGTACTGGAATTATGCTATTGAATTTTAATTAACTGTGGAATCTCTATATATCTCAAGAGAGACTTCTTTTTCCTTGTCGTGGAAATCTGGGAGTTTTAATTCAAAAAAGACTTGCTCGTGTAATTTTACTAATTTACAATATATTTACAATAATTTAAATATAATATATACAATTTATAAGTTGACTCAGAATTGATACTGTTTAACAGAGGTATGTTCCTAGAATGAATGCTATATTAAATTTTCATTCATTACCTAAACTTTTTATTGTTCCCATGCAATAAATAAGTTTTTAATACAATAATAAACCTTTCACTAATTAATAATTATTTTATTTAATTTGAACCCCACCTCCACAGATGTCACTGCTATACATTTCATTGTTTTTAATTTTTATATATAATTAATATATTAACATATTTTACACTAACCCACCAACCAATTAGAGATCTCTTACTTTCAGAATTTGTGTATTCCCGATGACAATGCATGTTGAAACTGACTTCAATATGATTCATTTGATATTTTGATGATATTGAAAAATTTGTATTTCATCCAAAGTAAACAATAATGCATAAAACCAGTAATATTTTTATGAATTTCCTTTGACAGTTACATTTCAACGTGATGAAAACATTAGAATCAAAATCAATAAATTTTGCCATATTATTTACTTATCAATGTAAAGGGCTTAGAGCTGTATTAAAAAAAAACTAGTAAGTTTGTGGCCAAGGCTGTACTCCTCACTCCACAAAGTATTCTAATTTTGTATGGAAATTTTTCATAAAATGGGTTTGTTAAATATTATTTTTGAATTAAATATTTTATTTTAAAAACTTGATAATTTTTCAATGCCATTTTATGAAAGTGATGTGCCTTTTTACGAATTTGAAAAAAAAAATTCAAATTTTAAGTTTCCTGAGCTTGGGGTCACTTTGAAATATTTGGCAGTTAAAAAAATTGAGAAGCACTATTCATATATCGTTCAAAATCTAATGGGATCTAATCGAGTATTAGATATACATATTTGCAAAATTTGAATAGAATCGAATGAGTACTTTAGTCTATAATCGATAAAGTAAAAAATGAACACGCCGTACATAGCACACACACACAGATACATTGTGATGAAACTTTCAGAATACAATCTCAGCATGATACTAGTTGATAATCTGCAAAAAAAAAAATACCCTTAAAAATTGCAAAATCATAACTCCCCACTATATCACCTTGTGTTAGTGAGGAGTAAAAATATATATACGTATGTATATGCAATCTTAAAATACTCAATTTTTATTTATTTTTTTTTCATTTTTCAGCAATGCCAGTAACGCATACTACAAGGCCCTTCTATCAAATGCAGCTGTCAGTGCACTCCGTCTTCACCAGAGGTTACCGAGGGTTTCACTCTCCAGAGAGTTTCTCGCCAAGCTGATGATGGAAGACTCCTGTCACTATCTATTCTATTCCATGATATTCCTCTATGTGTCACCTGTTGTCTGTATCCTTTAACAATTTCATAAACTGACCTATTTGCAGTAAATTTATTGAACTGCTAAAAAGTATCTGTGCGTTTGAAACATATATTATAATAATAAACTGCACCCTGCGCAAGTGGCGAGTTTCTTGCCATATGAACATTTCTAACAACTAACCAGTGTCTCCAGCCCAAAAAAGCAATATTTGCGTAAAAAATGAAATAAAGTAAATTTCTCATCTGCTGGGGATTGAACCCAGAACGTCCGCATGGAATCTAATAATCGGCTTAACAACTGTGCCACGGCAGTCGGCATATTGTGAGTAACATGTAAATATATGCCTTGAGATGGTTAGACTACATCTTAGTTAGACGAGTGATGATCATCTAACAAAGAAAGTACACCAGATTTTCTTTTCATGCATTTTCACTCCTCACTACCCCAAGGAGATTCTGGGGAGTTATGAATTCTGAATTTTTAAGGTTATTTTTTTACTGCAGATTATCAAGAAGTGGCATGTTGAGATTGTCAGCCTTCGTGGTTCCAGAAAGTGGGAACTTATTTTTACTGCAGATTATCAAGCAGTGTCATGTTGAGATTGTCAGCCTTCGTGGTTCCAGAAAGTGGGAACTTATTTTTTCTGCAGATTATCAAGCAGTGTCATGTTGAGATTGTCAGCCTTCGTGGTTCCAGAAAGTGGGAACTTATTTTTACTGCAGATTATCAAGCAGTGTCATGTTGAGATTGTCAGCCTTCGTGGTTCCAGAAAGTGGGAACTTACTGCAGATTATCAAGCAGTGTCATGTTGAGATTGTCAGCCTTCGTGGTTCCAGAAAGTGGGAACTTATTTTTACTGCAGATTATCAAGCAGTGTCATGTTGAGATTGTCAGCCTTCGTGGTTCCAGAAAGTGGGAACTTATTTTTACTGCAGATTATCAAGAAGTGTCATGTTGAGATTGTCAGCCTTCGTGGTTCCAGAAAGTGGGAACTTATTTTTTCTGCAGATTATCAAGCAGTGTCATGTTGAGATTGTCAGCCTTCGTGGTTCCAGAAAGTGGGAACTTATTTTTACTGCAGATTATCAAGCAGTGTCATGTTGAGATTGTCAGCCTTCGTGGTTCCAGAAAGTGGGAACTTACTGCAGATTATCAAGCAGTGTCATGTTGAGATTGTCAGCCTTCGTGGTTCCAGAAAGTGGGAACTTATTTTTGAGAGTATGTTAAGTTAAATACATATTTGACATAGTATTTATTAGTTGCCAATATGAAATAAAATGTATTGTATTTTTAAAATTTCATCACAATGTATCTGTGGCGTGTTTATTTTACTTTATCGATTATAGACTAAAGTACTCATTCAATTCTTTTTAAATTTTGCAAATTTGTTATGACTAATACTTGCTGGAACAAGAGGTCGGGGGCAGTAAACGATATTCTGAAAGATGGAAATGTAAGAAGCGTGAACAACAGACGAACGTGTATAAGACGATGTATGAATGTTGATGAGGCGATGAATGTGTGTCAAGATAGAAAAATGTGGCGTTCGGTTCTCTCTGCCTACCCCGTGAGGGACATGGCGTGATGGTATGTATGTATAATACTTGCTTAGACCCTCCTTTCATGATAGTGCTGAATATTTTCCATTTAAAATTTTAATACTTTTAGAGTTACATTGGCCACAGCACACTCGTTTTTTTATACATTCTAGTATACTTGTGTATATGTAATATGAAACACAGAATAATAAAAAATATGTAATATGAAACACATTATAATAAAAAATGTGTAATATGAAACACAGAATAATAAAAAATTCCTTAACTATTATTTGTATCAACAGTGGTGATAATTCCTGTTGGGTTATTTGCTCTTCTTCATGCAGCTAGTTACGCTCTTCCACTTCTTGATGTAAGTACCTACACTACATTATACATAATATGTATATACATTTTACACTTTTTATTTACATTTCAGTAATATAAATATTGGATAAGCCTTTACAATATGAGCTTCAGATGAACAATAGATAGTCTTACTTATAAATCAGACGAACAACTGACAGTTTTACTTACTCTGGTCCAGTCTTACTTATAAGTCTAATGAAAGGCTTATAGTCTTATATAGGTATTTATAAACAGTGATTAAATTGATCATCTTAATTTCAGACTCTCGGACAAAACTCATGGTGGGGAGCACGACTCCTCATAGCCCTTGTGGAGTTCCAGTCTCGTAATATTCTCAGAGCCGTATCATTGGCTGAGATACTTCTGATGCCATACGTCGTTGTCATGATATTCTTGTGAGTATATATTATTTGTAATTGCATTTTACTAAACATGGTGGGGGGGCACCACTCCTCATAGCCCTTGCGGAGTTCCAGTCTCGTAATATTCTCAGAGCCGTATCATTGGCTGAGATACTTCTGATGCCATACGTCGTTGTCATGATATTCTTGTGAGTACATTTTTTTTCCCAATTTATTTTAATTGTGAGGTACAAATATTACATAAACAGGGTCATATTATATTGAGTTTGAATTCTACTTCCTAGAATCTTCTATTTACAATAATTTATTGTTGTATAATTTAGAGGCAGTCATGAAGGTATGATATTAGAGGCAGTGGTGTAGATACAAATTGATGATTAAGTAATAATAATTACTTTAAGGGGCCCCTTATAAAAAAAATGAAATAACATAATTTTATTTACTTATTTATTCATCTTTCTGTACATAATATAAACAAATATATTGTACACTGGCGGGCTTATTGCCATTAGGCAATTTCTTCCATCCAACCGCAATAGTTAAAAGAATATGGAAACACAGAATTCGGAAGATCGTTCCACAGCCGGTCTGCTGTGTTAATAAAAGAGTTGGAGAAGCGACTGGTTCGTGTATATTGAAGGTTTACTGTGAACGGGTGTTGAAATTGAGTAAAACGAATGACTCTACTGTGAATGGGTGGAAGAGTTACCAGGGATGCAAGTTCTTCTGAACGTCTCCCGTGGTAGTATCTATAGAATAAACTTAGAATACCGACCTTGCAACTGTGGTCTAGTGATTGCAATCCATCAGTCAATGATGGGTCGTCAATCAGACGTACAGCACACCTTTGTACAGCATCGAGGGTATTCAGTAGGTGTTTGTATGTATGGCGTTCGGCGTACGAAATTATGGAAGCAATTGATTGCTGCTTGTGTAAAAATATTACGTAAATGAGTTTTTAAACAAGATTTTATTTTTAATGGGTGATCTTTATTATTTCATAACCAAAGTAAAATATATGAGACATTTTTTGTAGAAAATAACATTCATTATAATATGCTATATCATAATTGTAAATTGTTGTTCATTTATCATAATTGTAAATTGAAAAAGATTTGTTCTTGTTCATTTATCATATTTGTAAATTGAAAAAGATTCAATTTTAAAATAATATTTGTCTGGTTTGAGCCCATCTGTAACTTCAGGGTCATTTGCTTATTTCAATATTTCCATTAAAAAAAATTGCCATTAGATAAAAAAAAGTACTTAATTTTGTCTTTCTTATACTTATTATTGTCAATGCTGTAACTTGTGACTAAATTCATACTAAGGGGATTTTGATTGCATTTTTTTTTGTAAAAATTATAAGGTATGGGTGGCCCCTTGATTAGCACCGTCACAATTTGATATTTAGCAAAGTATTAGCACTTTCACAATTTGTTAATTTATATTTGATTTGAAATATTGTTTCCAGCGGTCGTGCGGGTCTTTTCACCCCCCTGATCTACTACCAGTTCTTGTGTCTGCGCTACACCTCCCGCCGCAACCCCTACACCCGCAACATGTTCAGGGAGCTCAGGGTGTGGGCCGAGGTAACGGCCGCCAAGCCCTCGGTGCCTGGATTCATCAAGCAGGCTCTCCACGGAGCTGTCACCTTCACCTGCCGTCTGGCACCCGCCATACCAGTCGCAGAGGAATAGAAACGAGTGACGCATCCGTCGCTGTAACATCGTCACACGTATCGTCAGGGTTTTGTAACTGTGTTGAGTTGTTTTGGATGCGACGAAAAAAAAAAAGAATAAGTTGTACCGTCGTAAGTCAATACGCTCAACGTCATAATATGATTCAATGTCATAATATAAAATATTATTTTTATATTGCGTTTTATTATTTGTTTGATCAGAATTTCATTATATTGATATAATTAAAACACGTATTTATTGAACATATTCGATAGCTATTTCCACCTCATGAGTATTTTTTTCTTTATTTCCATAAACAAATATAAAGCTATATAGCTAAACAAATATAATCTTACTATGAGAGAAAGTGTGTTCTGAAACAATGCTTATAGATAATACATATATAAAATGTATATATTGGCCATCTTAAAACAGGAATTCCTAGTTAGATGGCCATGACATATTACTTTGTATTAAATTGTGTATTTATAAAAAAAATAAATACATGTTCGTTGCATAATTAATGCGGACATTACAAATATCAAATAAATACCAACGTTCAAATAATGTTTAGTAATAAGACACAAAAGTAATAAGATTCAACCAATCAAGAAGTCAACAAAATTAATTTTGATGATGTCCTCATATGAGGAAATAGCTATTGAGTCAACAAACTGAATTTTGATGATGTCATATAAGGAAATAACTATTAAGTCAACAAACTGAATTTTGATGATGTCCTCATATGAGCAAAATAGCTATTAAGACAACAAACTGAATTTTGATGAGGTCCTCATATGAGGAAATAGCTATTAATTATTAGCTATTATAAATATTATGTCCTTGTAGTGTTTTAATTATATAAATTTAATTGCATTCTGAATCTGTTTGACTTACCCCACTATACAATTTCAATTAATTATCATGTCAATTGGATTATACATATAAATAATATCACAAAATATAGACATGTTTTTGCGTCTCTGCTAAATCAAAACAATTTTTGTACTGTTAGAATTTTATTCAAATTTAATATATTTAAAGTGTAATTTTATACAATACAATATTCAAAATTGTTGGACATTAAGGTATATCATATTCTTACTTATTCAGCCTCTTATCGAGTCCATTATTGGATAAAGGCCTCCCCCTTGGACTTCCACTGGTCTCATTCCTGTGCCATCCTCCGCCATCATCATCGGACCATCTGGTCTGGGGTCTTTCCACGCTTCTGCGTCCTGTTCCTTACCTCCAGTCCATCACATCCTTTGTCTGTCATCCATCCGAGATATATAACTCCTTATTAAGATATTTAACGTTCTTCTTTCCATCGCTCTTTATGTCACCCTAAGCTTTGTCATAATTCTCTTAATCAATGCGGATGTTTCAAAGCCGTAAGTGAGCACAGGTAGTATGCAAGCATCAAAAACTTTTTTCAAGTGGATTATTCATATATCATATGAGTTTCAAACAAAATATATTAATATTCAACTTATATATTGGAATGTGATATGTGTATTAGGATGATTCCATAAGCAAGGTTACGGGCAACGTTACACCAGAAATTATACAAAGAATGAAACACTAGTCATTAAAGAATGTCCATAATCTTCAATAGACCGATATACTGGTCAATTCCTGTATCAGTGAAACTAAATCTAGAGTTTTAATTCTACATCGTCGTAGAGTACTGTCTGTCGACAGACTTTATAAGCTAGAAATGAGATGAATAAACTTTATGTTAAATATATTTTTTTATTTTTTGGATTGTATGTTTTTTTTTATAGTTGATATTTTTATTTATTTATGATGAAATAGAGAAAATATCACAGATTAAGAAATATACCTACAGAGCTGACGTAAGCTACGAATTTAGGCTAGGGAATTGGTACATAGAGTGAGGTGTAGCCAAGGAGGATACCCCAAATACATTCAATGTTTAAAAAAAAATATATATAAATATTAATGACACAAAAGTATAAGTATTTGGTTTTCGAAATTTAAATTCCTTTGTTAACAACATGTTCTTTTTGATAATAGTGTTAAGTACTGTTTCAATCTTCATTCGGAACCATTCCGAAAATATTCAAATACATTATATTGATTGCCACCAAATTGTGTTGGCACAGTGGTGCGATGTGTACCTAGAAATTTTGCTTATCTCATGTCTATAGATTATTGTTCTGTGAGTAAATATATATATTTTTTTTTTACAAAAAATGAATATGTCCTTGTTAAACAGGTACATATACATCTTCCTACGTTCCCTAAAATAAGCAAATAAATGCTTGTGCTTAGGTGAACGAAATCGGTCGAGGCAGGATTCGAACTTGCGACCACTGGATTACTAGCCCAGCGCGCTAACCGCTCTGCCACCGACCCGTCTATATGTATTTTAAGACCACATATTCAGATTAAATTTATTAATAAGTCCATCAAAAGTATTTCAATATTGGACCTGTGGATCCAATGGATCTCTCTTGATCTTCATATAATAATTTATCATTTATCAAACTAACAAAATCTTATATATATATAAATCTAGAATTATGTGATTGTTATGAAATACATCATTCTATGAAAAGAATATTATTGAAATACGGATGAAAATAATATACACAAAATTGACAGTGTGCGTGTTTTAATTATGTGATAAAAATCCCATTTAGAAAAATGTTAATTGTATATAACGTTAGTTTTTTATTTTGTCCTATCCAAGACAACTCTGTTTTCCAGATAAATGTATTTTTAATGATGTTTAGTTCTTTATTTTACGATTATGATAATTTTAATTTTTACATTGCATACACAAGTTGACACGACGCGTGTATCGTGTTGGAACACGCAATAAAACATTTGCTGTAAGTGTAACCGTATTTCGAAATGTATTTAGTTTTGTAATGGAAGAAATCTGATTTAAGCTTGAATAATCGTTTAACAACATCGATTGATGAATACATCGACACTTCAATCAATTTAGAGCAAAAATATTTTTGGTTTATTTGATTTTTGTTTGTATATCTACATATATAATGCATAGTATAATAAAATAACTATTGAATATTTTTTTTTAGGTATTAGATACATATATCTATCTAAGCAACACTTTTTTAACACTGTGGAACTAAAGGTTCTATTTATATTAAAATAAAACTAAATAATGTACACTTTAAAGGCTAGCATCCATACAGGTGCAGCCAGTGTGGGAGTGAGTCCAAAGAGGCGCACCAATCGGATGCCGACAACTGTCATTTGGATTTGTTGACAATTTTCGATTGAAAATACAAATACACAAATGATTCTTCGGTTTGGTTATCACATGTTCGGCTCGTACATTATTTTATTCAATGAAAATTAATTAGAATGAATTTAAAAAATATATAGATAGCCTTTTATAGGATATACCAACATATCTTAATACCAAATTTCATCCAAAATCTTTCAGCCGTTTTCGCGTGGTTGCTGAGTAAATAAAATCTAAGCATCCAAAGATTCGAATTTATATTGTAGTGGTGTATTTAAATATAGTTTAAACAATTTAAATTACAATTTTCCTTAGGAGATATGACATCACCAAAGAAAATGCACATACAAAAATGACAGATCCGAGTGGATCATTGCTTCTCCTAGCAACGGCATCGGCATTCCAACAATCTGCTGCCGATCAGTAGACGCACTTGTATGAATTCCTGTACAAAGAATTCTAAAATCCGTTTGCTGCGCCTGTATTGACGCTAGCCTTAAAAGATACCATACTATATTTTATCAGGATCTGTGCAGATAATCAGATATGTCCAACATTCACTTGATATTGCTTTCCGACTTATATTAGCTGAAAGTAATTATTTGAAATGGGTGTAATATTATGTTTGTAGAACATTTGAAAAACATTACGAGCAGCAACGTCACACATAGGCATATTTGCACGTAGAAAAAAACGCTATCTTCTCTTAGACGTATACCTAATTAGTATCATTTTCATACGGGACCAATGTTTTTAGATCGCTATTTTTAGCGAATATGTATGTATTACAAATGTTCTACAATATATTATGTCCGTTTTGAAAATGAGTGGTTCAAAGACATTTCAACATATTTAACAGGTTATTTTTTTTAAATTAGTTAAAATTAAAACTACCTTTATTATTACGTCATTTGATTATAATTTCAAAAAAATTATTTACATTTTTTGTAGAGTGTGAGGGTTATTGATATTACTAAGCTTAAAAATCAGATGCATATGGAAAAAAAAATACGTACTTATAAATTACAAAGAATCACTCGTTTTTCATATCTGTTTTCACGATTAATTGTAATAAAACATTATTTTGTGTGAAATTTGTTAGTTTTTTATTAAATTTAATAATATTGTATTGAATTTATGCCTTGTCCGTACTTAGTATGTATTATTGATGTTTTAACAAGTATTTTATGCACAGTAAAATATTTAATGTATTGAAAAACTTCATTTCATTCTTATTGTTCTTGATTTTGACTAAAAATGTAATGGATTGATTGATGTATTTATCATGGCATTATTTACAATTTTTTATTTTATTTTTATTTTGTTTTTGGACAGTCTTCTTGAATACATTTAAATTTGAAGACTTTAATATCCTACATCAATTAATTAACTTGTATGAATTGATGTAGGATATTATTTTATAAGACATAGTTTATGTCACTGTTACTTTATTATTTTCAAATCAAGTCATTATGAAAAAATCTTTATGTTCAAAATATGCATAATTGATTAATTACTATGGGTATTATTCTATATATTTTTTACCTTATATTATTGAGCGCTGGCAACTCTCCTTATACATGGCAACACTAACTCATTTTGAGATTTATCCATTGCCTAAGAAAAATGGTAAAAAAAAAGTAAAAAAAAAACATGAAATGAAAAATGTGTTTATTATGTACATATGAAAATAAATTTAAAATACTTATAATATTATATTATATAAATTATTTCTTTAACTATCTGGTTCTTTTGGTATTAAAAGTTGAAAAGTATTTTCTATGTTATTTACAATAAATAATATAATTTGAACATTTACATTTTTACATTATTGTGTTGTTCTAACATAACATACTTTTAAATAATTGTTCAAATTGTTTCTTGCAAATTTTGTGTAAATGATAATATTACGTTTTATAAATAAAGGAGTTTGGAAATTATTGTCTTTGTAATCAATCATTTAACGAGAAGCCTCAAAATAAATACCAATACACATCAAGTGGTTACCTCTTCAGATCCATATTCAGCTGTCAACTAACACACACATACAAAAATATTTTTATTATGCCTTAACATTATATAAAATATGCCTTAATAAATTTGATTGTATTCAATTGAATACATAGTATGCTTCGAATTCCATCTAGAATAACGAGACAGCGCCAACTTTTTTGTCACAAATACACTGTGAACTAAGGCAGGATACCGCTTTACAGAATATTTAAAAACACCAATGACCATACTGAGATTTTTATTGTATCTGAATCTATATTCAAAAGGGAAATTGTAAAAAAGATCACAGATTCTTCCTCTTCTGGTTATGGCTGGAATGCACTGTTGAGGTAATGATGTTACATGAATGATTTTTAAAACGCCATTCTTGCCAATTCAAAATTATACTTAGTACTTCATTACAATAATTATTGAATCTGCAATGCCCCACTAGGCAAAAAACCTATGCCGGAGCCAATGTCACAACACTCACAACTCAATTTTACAATTGCCAGGATACCCATGCTATTTTTATTTTCGTGACATTCATGAAGATATTTAATTTGAATGTAGATAAATTGTAATCTACTATATATTGATAAGATTATTAAATATTGCTTCTCTGGGCTGGAAACACTGGTTAGTTGGAAGAAATTGCCATACGGCAATAAACTCGCAGGGTGCAAGGAAGTGTTAATTATTATGATCTCTGCAGGGATTGGCCCATTTCTAAGAAAGTGAGGTTCACCAAGTTTAAGTATTATTCTTTATTTAGATGTTGTTTTCTAGAGTGGAACAATGAAAGAGACTATGTTAAGTAGTTCTTTCACTCCAACACTCCTTTCAGCAGACACATGTAGCATTTGTAGCGCAGGTTTGTAGAAAGAGTATATACCTAGGGATAGTGGTACTCGAAGAGCATATAATACTTAACGAATATGGTATCACTTTTCAAAAGCAAATCGCAGATAGTGGTACTCGAAGAGTATATAATACTTAACCGATATGGTGTCGCTTTTCAATAGCAAATCGCAGTAACAGAATCAATCATGATGATGAATATCCGTAGGCATAATATATACTCTGATGCTGAAGGAAAAGGGAATATTTAACCGTGTTAAAAAATGTTCTTCAGATTCCCGCCAAAAATATATAAAACTTATTGCCATAAGAAAAATTATTTATGGTGACGTTGCAAGTAAAATGTTTTTGAATGTGGCAATATAAAATATTGCCATTCTTTTACAAAGAATCCCCTACTTTTTTTATTAAAAAAAGCGATCGTCAACTAAATGTTTTTTTTTTAATTAATTATTCATCATCAGTGGCTTCAATAAATTATTAATGACGGCCATTATTTTGTAGACGCTTGTTTTTGGTTATTTTTTTTCCTTTTACATGGATGATGACGCTTGTCCCAGAGCAAAGGAGATCAAACCGTATCACCACGTAGATATCGGTAAGAGAGGAAACTACAAACCATTAGTCATACTGGCATTAAACATGAAGTGAGATTTGATTATTACTTTATTCTTGGTTGCCTTTGCGATTCTGAACGGTTTTTTTTGTTGTTCAACAATTATTAGCTTTTTGGTCTTGACATTTTACTCCATAATTATTCATAATATCAATGTCGTTTTCATCGACAGTTTCATTCAAAAAGGTTATAACTTTGTCAATTATAAAAAAAATGTCTCGAATATTTTAAATGTTTCGAGCCACATTGATGAAGTGGACTGGTGAAGAAGTGATTAAATTTTCATAGGTCTTCATCACTAGGGATACAGGAACGAGCCTCTAGGACTGACTTCTCAGTTTGTTTTTTGATTGGGCTCGACCCGGCGCCATTACGGTTAACAATTATCATAAAATATATTTTTATTCAATACCATTGGACAATATATTTAAAAAAGGAGACCACCTTATAATATAAGAAAAAGTAAATAATATGTAGGGAAAAATATTTTTTTCAACTAGGGTTAAATAATTTGTGAGCATGTCCGCCATAATAATTTTTAGATAAACGTCGGGCTGTTGTAGTAGTTGTAGTTAATTAAAGTTAATTCTTTTAATATTTATTCCTGTTCGAAAACTTCCAACGTGAGTCATTTATTCACTACTGAACAAAAATTTTAATTTTCTTGAAATATTTTTAAAAAATCGGCGATTTTAAGCTTATTCCTGTCAGATGTGTTGTAAAGCATGTGGTTCTAATTTTTCTCCGCTAAACGTTATATTTGCGCGCACTTTTCTGCTATTGTTTATAGAATCGTATCCAGCATAAGTGATCACAATTTGTGGGTTTTCCGTTCGATTTGGGTTTTATTGATTGTTTGTGACATTTTTTCATTTTCGATTGTAGTGGGTTTTTCCGAAAATTAAGATTTATTTGACGTGTGTGTTGTACACATCCAAGTGTTTTATTATTATTTACATATCTTGCCTTATTGCAGGTATTTGGAAACATCAATGAACATGGATAACGTGAGAAAATTAGCAGATTGCTACTTTTATTATTACTCAACGTGTACTAAGGTGAGAGGAGTGTTTATTTTATTCTCAATTTTATGACATACTTTCATTAATTCCGTCTTTTTTTAATCAATACATATTGTAATTAATGGTATTATACACTATTGTATTTTATTTGCTGTAATCTGAATTTGTATAAGCTATATATTAGAACAACATTAATTTCAAATTTGTCATTTCAGTATTTTGTTTTCATTCCTTATATAAATATGTTTAAAATTCTGATTATAATTTTGAATGTTTAGAATTGTGTATAAAGTATTATTAAGTTATTTAAGCATTAAGTTGTATTAGTAATGATAAGAACTTTTAATTTTATTTAAAATACTTATATTATATTTTATTCATTATAAGGGATCTAACAGTCTCCATAGAAAATACCTAAAATAATTTGTTAGCCAGTAATGTCAATATATTCATACTTTTCATTTAAAAAAATGTAATAAAATAAGCATAGTTGTTATCACTAATGAGCTGGAGGGCATTCAATGGTCAAACCATCATCAGAGGGCCCCTCCCCTTAATTTGTGTCAATTCATGCTATATCTTAGAATTTATTGGTATTTATGTACGATTAGTATACAAAGACGGTTTTATTACCATACATTACTCTCCTCCAACTAGGGTTTCTCAGTTCCCAGGTTTTACGATCACATCACCTGGGAATAGTGGGAATAAAAACAAAAAAATCTGTATTTTTCCAGGAATCTACGAAAAATACAATATTAAAATAAAAAAATCAAATGTTTACATTAACAATATTTTTTTCATCTCTTAACTCGAATAAATATCTACGAAATCGTTTGCATATTGTTCATCAAAATAGGTCTTTAAAAATGTTAACGCATTATCACTTCTAATTTTAGTAATAAAATTGTCTGACACTGAGAAAACTCTGTGGAAGTTAGTTTCATAGAAAATAAAACTTAACTCTAAATTAGAAGTTCGTTTTCTGGAGGTCTCAAACAATATAAAATCCTTTATATATTTTACAAATGTCTTTGCACTGCTTTTCAAATTTGTCTTATTTTTACTTTTCAAAAGGGGAGGGGAATCCCAGAATCGATAATTTTATTTTATGTAGCATCTCGGGCAACTAACAGATGCTATGTCAAATAATTACCTATTTAACACGCACCCTATAACAAGTTGCCACATTCTGGAGACTTACGATATTAATCGTCTCACAGATCCAGACTGAAAACACAATTCAAAACTGTGTCTCCACCGGGAATCGAACCCGGGACCCTTGGGTCAGCAGTCAGATACCTAACCAACTGAGCCACGAAGGCCAATTTTCCCGGGTATTTGGAACCCTACCTCCAACCAACATTTTTATTAAAATCCTGATATACTGGTGGGCTTATTGTCAAAAGGGTATAAGGGTAAATTGTTATTATGTAGGTATGTATATGATATTGAAGTAAATAACAAGTAATAATGTTTCAGGGAGATGAATGTAATTTCCGTCACGAGCCCGACGCCCTTGGCTGTGAAACAATGTGTTTCTACTGGCAACAAGGGAAGTGCTTCGACCAAAATTGTAAACTTAGGCACATGGAATTGAGAGTAAGTTTACACTACTCCATTATTCTATTTTTTCTTTCTTTGCTTTGTGACTGAGAGAATAGCGGCTACACTCAATCGCTCAGCGAATGGTCTGCTCCCATTGTAGGTCCATTGAACTTCAGTGAGTGAAGATCCTGGTCAATTAATTGGGTCGGTGAGCGACCTCTCGAGCTTCTCAAGTTCATCAGGGGCCCATCTGGCCCATATTAATATTCTTATGTTCATGCTATGTAATTACTTAATTTTATTTGAGTTTTTTTTTATTTATTTGTTCTTTGGTTCTTAATGTATGTACTTTCGTGTTTAATTTACCTTTCTTATATGTTTTTATTTTTTATATATCCACTGCTACCGTTGATATGTCTAGATGTTATTAATGTTTATAAATTGTATTTCTTTGGTTAAGTTTATGCTGTGTCATCTAATATTTTGTTTTGTAAAGGGCTTCGAGCCGTGAATGTCTCAATAAATAAATAAATATGTCTAGAATATTGAAGGATACGCTGTAGGCAGATTGTTCACAGGCGATCCATTATCTGTTGTACATTTATTATGAACAAATTGGTTCTTCTATCAGTCCATGGTATTTGTAACATTATCCAAGGCATACATCCTTTTTCTCTCTGACTCCCAATGCTGTTTTTTTGACAAACTAGGTATCTCAATAAAGACAAAGTAGGAATATAATATATTATAGGAGAACCGATAAATCAGGTTAATACAGGGCTTACGGACTGTCATAAATTAGTTCATATGATCACTTGCCCTTAGGATGTCCACTTAGAAAATACATTGATGTTTTTATTCAATGCAATACGTCATACGATACTGTGCATCGATGTTTTCCGATGTATCGGTTAGAAACATCGCATCGATGTTTTCTCAAATTGGAGTACTTTTGTGTTGTTTATTGAAAAAATAAATAAAGGACTTTTCTGTTAATATTTTTTGTATTAATTTATTTATTATTACAAAACTAATTTTCAATATTCTTTTTTTTTTATCTAAAGTAATAAAGCAATCAATATGTTAGTGTGTGTGTGTATGTGTGTGTGTGTTTGTTTGTCTCACGCCTTTTGAAAAACCAAGAGCATCTAAAAATCTAATTTATGTGCGAACGTGTACCAGTATACCTGATGCAGTGTCACGCTAAAAATAATGCGATTAAAATGCTGAATTTTAAAGATATTTCAATAATTATTTTTTTCATACAAAATTTTTCAAGTCATATCTGTCAAAAAAGTGTACATTTTGCACGCAAATATCTGTTAGTTTAAAAGTTAGAAGTACGTATTTACACGAAAAAAATATATTTTCAAGTATAACTTAGCTTTTAAGTGAAAAACATGGTGAATATTTTGTCTAATTATAATGTTTAACTTATTTTTAAAGTAAGCGTTTTGTACAAATGTACATATAACCCCGCCATTTTAATATCTTTTCATACGATATTTAATTTTCCTACCGAATGAATATGTTCTTTAAAATAATATACCTTTGAAATAAATGTGATTATGAAATAATAAAATGAAACACAAGACATTACAGCAAGTTTTAAGACATATATTGTAAAAGTCTGTTAATTATTAGTAAAGATATAGGCGTAATAAAATTGCATAATTTGTTTAAAATATTTGATTTTTCTGACAATTTTCATTTTTATGGCATCGAACAAACCAGTGTAGGTACCTACATATTCAAAAAATGTCTCCATAACATTTGATATTTTTCACATGTTGGAACATGGTTACTATGGTAACGGACACATTCTGATATTCAAATAAAATTTGTTATAAATCGAATTCGAATTAATTTAGAACATCATTGTAGGTAGGTACCTACATACCTAATACTTACTACTTAAAAACCAAGAATATACTGATTTTGTATAGGAAAATTATTAAACTATTTTAGGTTAACTACAATACACATTCAATATACCTACAAACTATTTCCTATAGTGAAATTCTTCTTTTTTCTATGTAGACCTTTGGGTGATTTTTTCTACAAACTATTTCTTGGGGTTTAAATCTTCTTCCTCTTCTTTTGTGAAGTCATTTGGGACAGTTCATAAATAAACTATTTCCTATAGTCTAATTTTTTTTTTCCTTAATTTATGTAGACCTTGGGTGAGTTTTTATACAAACTATTTCCTATAGTCTAATTCGTCTTCTTCCTTTATGTAGACCTTTTGGTTAGTTTTTAAACAAACTATTTTTCAACAAACTATCCTTTAGTCTAATTCTTCGTTTTCTTATTTTATGTAGATGTTGGGTGAATTTTATATAAAATATTTCCTATAGTTCAATTCATCTTCTTCTTCTTTAATGAAGACATTTTGGTCAGTTTTTTATATAATACATTTCCTAATGTGTAATTCTTCTATTTCATCTTCTATGTAGACCATTGGGTCAGTTTTTATTACAAACTATTTGTTATAGTTTTATACTTCTACTTCTTTTTTTATTTAGTCTTTTGGATTAGTTTTATGTCTAATAGTCTATTGTATAGAAATATTATAAACAACATGCACACTTGACGAAAATACATAAAACGAATGGGATGTGACCATCACTAGAATCTTCTCAATACTTTTTTTCAATCGAAATTTACACCATTTATTATATCATCATATATTGCTTAATTTTCAATAACTACGATACGAGGCGATAAGAAGAGGACCGAATGCAGATTTGGTGTATGGAATGTGAGAGGAGGAATGGAAAGAAAGATGAATGAACTGTGTGATGTGATGAGAAAGAAAGAATTAGATATACTTTGCTTGACCGAAACTAAAAGAAAAGGTAGTGGCATGAACGAAAGACACGATGGAAGAATGGGACTATGGTCGGGCATAAATGAAGATAATTTTGCATGCGAGGGAGTAGGGGCGGTTTTAGATGAGAGAATGGTAGAGTGTATGAAAGAGTATAAGCTAGTAAGCTCAAGACTCATGTGGATCAGATTTAAGATGGGAATTACAGGGGTGTTTCTGCTTATAGGATACGCACCTGTGAACTCTAGCTTGGAGAATGGAAAAGATGAGTTTTGGACAAGTGTAAGAGAGGAAATGAACAAGAAAAAAGACAATGAAAAAATGATTCTGGCAGGCGATTTGAATGGCTGGGTAGGAATCCGGAGGAAAGATTTCGAATCAACTCTCGGTCCTTACGGTGACAGCAGAGTGAACGATAACGGTAAAAGATTGTTAGATGTATGTGTGGAAATGGACCTTTTTGTGTCAAATACAGTTTTTGACCACAAAAGGATCCATATGTATACATGGGAAAGAGAAAATGAAAGATCCATGATAGATTTTGTATGTGTGGACTCTGCTTTGAGAAAAGTGACAGTTGATACGAGGGTCTACAGAGGTGCCGAGCTAGAGACAGACCATTTTTTGGTTGTCACAAAAATACGCCTGTTCACTGGTTGGCGCTCTAAAACCAATCGTGGAAGCCTGCCACCGCGTATCAAAGTAGAGAAGCTGCAAGAGGAAAGTGTTAGACAAGAATTTGAAAGAAAGATCGAGTGTGCTTTAAGTCCCCACGCAGTGACAGAGATGGATATTAGTGACATATGGAGTGTACTCAAAAACACTGTACTCAGTGTGGCTAAAAGTGTGTGTGGCGAAGCAAAAAGAGGTCGAATGAAAGGAGATGCCTGGTGGAATGAAAGAGTAAAGAAAGTAGTGGAAGAAAAACGGAAAGCGTGGAAGGAATGGCTGGCATATAAAGGATCTGGAAACGAGAAGGAAGAAAGAGCTAAAAATATATATAATGAGTGCAAGAGGAAAACAAAAGTAACAGTAAAAGAAGAAAAGAATGCATTGAGAGAAAAGGAAAGCGTGAAAATTGTGAATGATTTTTCTGGGAACACAAAAATGTTCTGGAAAAGAGTAAATCGACGAAAACAAGGAGTAGTGCGAGGATCAAAATGTATACATGATAAAGATGGATGTATGGTTATAGACGAGGAAAAAGTCAAGGAAAGATGGAAGGAATATTTTGAAGAGTTATATGAAAGTACACAGTGCGAAAGTCTGACGAACAACAGAATACCGATAAATGAATGTGAGAATGACAGCGAGAAAATTTCAATAGAAGAGGTCAGAGAGGCAGTTAAGCATGCACGTACAGGAAAGGCTGCGGGATTTGATTGCATACCAACTGAATTCATCAAATATGGTGGTGAAAAGACGATGGAATGGTGTCATTGCCTCTTCAACAAATGTTGGGAGACAGGACATACTCCGTCAGATTGGAGAAACGCAGTGATTGTGCCCCTCTTTAAAAAAGGGTCAAAATTAGACTGCAAGAACTACCGAGCTATCAGTCTGCTGAGTTCAGTTGGAAAATTGTATGCTAGGATACTAGATCAAAAGTTGAGAAAGGCTACAGCAAGCAAGGTATGGGATGCACAAGGAGCGTTTGTTGGAGGTAGAGGATGCACCGACCAAATTTTTTCCCTTCGAATGGCGACTGAAAAGGTTCTGGCAAAAAACCAGAAGCTTTTCTGCGCTTTCATAGACCTGGAAAAGGCCTATGACAAAGTAGACCGTGAAAAACTCTGGAACGTGCTATCAGTGTATGGAGCGGGTAGCAGGCTGATAGGGGCAATATCATCTCTATATGAGGAAAGCCAAGCCTGTGTGAGAATTGAAAACTCTCTCACAGGATGGTTCTCCATTAATATGGGAGTGAAGCAAGGGTGCGTACTATCACCGTGGCTCTTTAATCTATACATTGACTACTGTGTGAGAGCACTAAAGAATGAGAACATTGGGCTGAAACTGGAAGGTATGACTGTATGTGATCTAATGTATGCGGATGACAAAGTATTAATGGCTGAAAGCGTGGAAGACTTGGAATGTTTGGTTAAAATAGTATTGGATGGATGCATGCAAAATGGATTGAGAATGAATGCAACTAAATCTAAAGTAATGGTATTTGAGAAGAGCGAAAGACAAACAAAATGCGAGATACGAGTGGAGAATGTACAATTAGAACAAGTGGATGAATATTTATACTTAGGAAGCATGTTTCAGCGTGATGGAAGATTGGAAAAAGATATTGAAAGGAGAGTAACGGCAGGTAATAGAGTGAATGGTGCATTAAGACCGGTAATGGCTGACCCAATTATTTCGAGGCAAGCAAAGCTCGCGGTACACAATGGTATCGTCGCACCGACTCTAATGTATGCTAGTGAGACATGGACATGGCAGAAGACGCATGAAAGTAGAATTAACGCGGTTGAAATGAGGTCACTAAGACGAATGTGTGGTAAAACGATGTATGATAGAATAAGAAATGAGGATATTAGACGAGAATGTATGATTGAAAGAAATATCGTAAGTAAGATGAAAATAAATGCCCTAAGGTGGTTCGGCCACATAGAAAGAATGAGTGATGACCGTCTGACAAAAAAAGTATACAAGGCTGATAAAAGAGGAATGAAAAGTAGAGGTCGGCCAAGAAAGAGTTGGCACAATCACATAAATGGGATTTTGAAAGATGGAGATGTTAGAAGTAAGAATAATAGAAGAGCGTGTATGAGACGATGTATGGACGTGAATGAAGCGAGGAATGTATGTCAAGAGAGAGGAGTCTGGCGTTCGGTTCTCTCTGCCTACCCCAAATAGGGAAATGACGTGATGGTATGGTATGGTCAATACTTACTTACTTACTTTACGTGTCCGGGTTAGATTCTGCCACTCCAGTAAGCCGCGACTTTCATCGCTTTGTCATTGGCCATAATCAGGTCCCTAGGTGTACAGCCTCCCCTCATCAGTGGACACATCAGTAGGTGGCTGTCATCCTGGGTTTCGCCACAATCACAACAAACATCATCATCTGCAGGCAGGTACCCCCACCTCTTGAGGTTCTTGATGGTCAATAACTACATATTTGATTTTGATGACAATATAATAAAAAATCGGGGTTGTGGCCATTACTGGACTCTTCACAACGTTTATATTCAAATTAAAAACTATTTAAGTCTTCTTCTGTAATGTAGATCAGTTTTATTGTGCAAAAATATAATAATCTATAGGTATGCACACTTGACGAAAAATATAAAAACGAATGGGATGGGACCAACACTAGAATATTTTCAGTACTTTTGTTTAATCAATTTTTAAACCATTTCCCATCATCCAAAATTACTAAATATTTAAAACACATTATTTGCGTTCGATGACAATATATAAAAATAGGGGTTGTGGCCAAATCCAAACTCTTTACGACGTTGTCTTTTTATAATAAGTCATATTTAAGATCATTTCCCATAGTCCATGCGTGCAGAAATTGTATGTGCTTATATATAAAAGCAAATGGATTGTGGCCATCACTTTAAGATTTTACACCGCTTAAACTCAATTAAATTTCAAACTACTTTTCATACTACGGTTAAAAAAAATTATGTGTGACAATATTATGTAGGTATATAAACGATTGCTTATTCCTTCACTAATTTACATTCTTGGCCAACGGCGGGACATAAAAGCTAGTTACCAATAAATACAATTTTACGTCATATAAATTACAATTTAACAAGGTTTACAAGTTCCATGATATGTTTCATAATAACTCTCTTTAATTGAGATAAAATCTCATGTTAAAAGAGGGGAGTGTCTATTTTGTATTGTTACATTCACCCAAACATTGCACATTTACAAACAAATAAGAAGCTACACAAAAACAAGAATGAAATAAACAAAAAAAAAAAAATCAGTATAATTTTTTGATTTTATTCTTAAATATATTATAATTTTTTTCGAGTCTTAAGACTCAAAGGGAGTTCATTAAACCACTTAGTACCTTTATACTTATAGAAATGTTGTGAGGCAGTTGTACGTAAAAGAGGAATAGTAATACATCATTGTGAATTTATTCTGCTGCTTATAGAAAATGACAATTGGTTTGAATTTGAAAGAATATCTTTATGAATTTGGAACAATGAGATTTTTTTGTAGATATTATCAACAGTTGAAACTTTAAATTCTTGAAATAGTTGGATAATCAAATCTCTTTTTTAATATAATTTTAATGATGATTCTTTGAAAAACTTCTAAGGGCACTAAAGTGGTTTTAAAAGCTCCCCCTCAACATATAATGCCATATTGTAAGATGGATTGAAATAGTGAAAAATATATTGTTTTAAGTAAGTGTGTTTGAAGTATATTTCTTAGTCTCAGAAAAATAAAAATTAGCTTTTTAAGGCGTTCAACAGTAGTAGTCATATGCATTTTCCATTTCATACTGCTTTCAATAATAATGCCTAGGTATTTGATGTTATTTTTAGTTGATTATTTAATACATGCTAAGTTACATAATATGGAGTTGTTGAAACAGGAATTGTCAATATTAATTTTAATACTAAAGGTCTTCTGGGATGTATTTATCATTTAGTGCAAATGGGATAATACACGTTTTATCTGTATTCAATGAAAGTATATTATCATCGAACTAAGACTTTAAAATACTTCTATATGATTCAGCGGAGGCAATTAATTCCTTTCCAATATATATTATAATATACCTTAGTGAAAAGCCAGCATTTTTTCAATAAGGATTTGGCGGTTTATTTGAAATGTGAGTAGCATCTTAGGTTTCAGTAATTATTATACCTATATGGTCTTATCACATTATTTGCAACACTTTAAGAGTTTTTGGCATTGCTTTTAAAGTTTTAGGCGTAATGGGGCGAGTCATTGATTTGATATTTTATGAAAATACATCCATGCATCGAGTAATTAAATAGCTTTTCAAATCATCAGATCGATTCAATGTATCGTACTGTAAACATCAAGTGAATTGGATGCATCGACGTATATCGAATATCCCTAGCTTGCCCAACGTTCACCAATTTGTATATTATTTGTCATATCAATTTGTTTAAGGAAATTCCTTTTCCGCTATATTTAAATGTGATCCTCTGCAATAATTATTATTTTGTTGTTTTCCAGAAAAATCGCAAACAGATTCCGTGTTATTGGGAGACCCAACCAGGTGGATGTCGTAAGAAGCATTGCTCCTTTCAACACAAGAATCCACAGGGACGTTCCGATGGTATAGCACCTTCACAGTCGACCACTACACAGGTAATCAACAGATGAATCCTATATTTATCATATTTTATCTATACTCATCTATTTATTTAAATAGATCTATATATTACAATACGTAGCCTAATCTATAGAAACATATAAACAATTATTCATAATATGGTTAAAACATTTTTTTTTTTAAAAAGACTAACCTTCTTATGAAAGTAAATTATCTGTAGTACCCGGTAAAGAAGTGTGATTAACGAAAAAGTTTACTTATAAACCGTGACTATCTATATTACACCTTTATTTTATAGACGTCAAGTTAGGACAGGTCGAGAGGTTGTTTAAAGCTTGACTAACTCGTCATACCAAGTATTTCAAAATGGCGGATCTTTCACATATGACACATATTTTAGATTGACAGAAAAATTAATAATACTTATAACGTTTTTCCTTGTTATTCTTCATCGCAATTGTGTTTAAATTGCACTGCACAGGCATTGTTTGTTTTCATTTTTCGATGTCAGTTTTCCAAAAATAACATGCATTTATCTATTTTTAAATGAGGGTGTTAATATTGTAAGACAGTATGTATGTAATGTGTGATTCTATTGTTTTATAAACGAGTAGTTTTGTGTATTTTCTTATTCTCCAATCAATGTCACCTTTTTGAGTTCCGTGTTTTTTGTGAATTTTAATTTTGAATCAATATTAATTCCAAGGTATTTGATATCTATGAGACTGATAAGCCACTTAACACATCTGTACGAGCTGCACTAGTTGAGGTATTCAGATTGAGTGCTCGATGATCATCACAGCTCTGTATGACTCGAGTCTTCGCTACAATCATGAACTGTGTCAGAAAATGTGCTATCAGGAAGACGTCTAACATTGAGATCATCTGGATCAGCCTTAGTGGTTCAGAAGCTTAAATATCTGACTCTTGAGCAAAAGATCCCGGGTTCGATTCCCGGTGGAGACACAGTAGGTATTTAATTGTATTTTCAGTTTGGATCTGTGAGACAATAAACATCGATCAGTCTCTAGAATGTGACAACTTATTATTGGGTGCGTGTTAAATGAATATTATCTATTAGTTGTCTAAGAAGCCATACAATACAATTACTGAGTTCCAAATATACCCACTCGCTTCACCTTGGTCACTATAATACCCAGTGGCGTATAAGCCATATATGCTTCTATGCCTTGCATGACTATCAAAATTCAAAAAAATTGAAAAATCTTGTACGATGTTTTTGAACGTATAATGAGTCACAAAACAGTTTTTATTTTTTTCTAGCGCAAATATTATGGTAGATATAAATTTCTTAAAATTTGAATAATTGTCCTTTGTAGGCACAATTTGCCTGTAATTATTTTCGTTTGTTTGCAACACTGACTTTAAAATGTTGGCAACATTGCTTCCAAGGAAAAACATTCAAACACCTCTATCGTTCACGGTTTATTTTGCTACAAATTGTGAATCTATTTTTACTTTTGTCTTTAATATTCATAGCAGTATACCCGATACATTTGAGCATACAATATACATGACTAAAGGAACAAAGTTTGTTTGTATGTGTTAGTGTATCTGTGTGTTTTATAAGATAAGATTTATGCCGGGCATGTATGAATTATCTTAAACTGCTTGTATGTATGGGTGCAAGAATATTGTGATGGTTTGCTTTTGGTTCAACATGGTACATACATAATATATTTACAAAAATGACCGTAGATTATATTACTGTCATGTAGCACCAAGATATTGACGCTATATTGAATTGTTTTGTTTCAAATCATACTGAATATACCATTTAATTTTAAAATATCGGGAAATAAAAGGACAGTGATAATTATTGTTTCTAAATAAATTTCATTAACTATTTAAAAGATTATTAGTATTTTGTATTTGATATTTATGCAAAAATCGAGATTATGAGCCGTGTAATTCAAAACAGATTAAAAATTCAATTTCATTGTAAAAAAGCAAGTACAGAAAACATATTAAAATAACGATTTTTATAATTTGTAAAGAATTTCATAAAATAATGGTATGTACAATTTGTAAGGAATTCATAAATATTATTCAAATATAAGAAAAACCTTTGCGTAAATGTGTTTTGTA
Source organism: Molanna angustata (assembly GCA_963576475.1). NCBI lineage: Eukaryota > Metazoa > Arthropoda > Insecta > Trichoptera > Molannidae > Molanna > Molanna angustata. The sequence continues at coordinate 24,728,199 of OY754988.1, read as the reverse complement.
ATGTATCCATTAATATATCACGACATCTATGAACAAATAATAATGGATGAAAACAATTGCTGTTAGTAAATTTGGTTGTGATAAAGGTTGAAGAGATACTTCGTAGATGTCTCTGAATAATTCTGAGCAATTATATTTTAATTAGCAATATTCTTGATATTTACGTTAGTCACCTAAAAGGTACGGATTCAAAATATTTAAAAAAATATATTCAAAAATAGAATTGAAATATTTACATATATTACTATGCAATTTGGATTATTTGTTCCTACCTTTACGCAATGCATGTTCATGGTGCTATGTGCATAGTACAATACAGGAGTTGAAGAAAAAAATATCAGGTGAAAGGATATGGAGGTTGACTAAATAGATGATGTAGTTTTGTTTTTGGGCATACCCAGCTGAAGGACCCCTCGCACATTCTCCTTAATAGTTTCCACGTGCTTCTGATGGAGTTAATACGTGTTATGGACATTATAAACCTACATAATAATTTGAATCTGAAACGTTATTGTTGCAGGGTATTTGTGTAAATCGCGAGACTGGTGAAGTTCCAGCCCCCACAGCTCCGTCGGGAGTCGGAGTGGCCGTTGCTGCACCACCACCCGCTCCCACTCCTCCCATACATCATCCAATGCAGTCCATGCACACCACCAACTGGCATCAGAGACAAGGTATGTGAATACATTATACATACATCATGAATGTTGTTAAATCATTAGACTGGTGAGTTTCAGCCCCCACATCTCTGTTGGGAGTCATTAGCACAAGACTGGCCCACGGTCCAACACAGAGAAGTCTGTACAATCTACAGTGTCCAACGTCACTCCAAATGTAGCATCTTCGTATTTTGTAACTGATGTTTTTCCTAAAACTAAAATCTACAAAATTATCGCATCATAGATAATAATTTGAACTCAAATTGTTTATGGTGCAGATAATGCATGCGTATTGCGCACCGTTCGGCCATATTTATTTATGTCATGTAGCCTAACCTAACATAACATGTAGATGGGTCGATGGCAGAGCGGTTAGCGAGCTGGGCTAGTAATCCAGTGGTCGCGAGTTTGAATCCTGCCTCGACCGATTTCGTTCACCTATAGCACAAGCATTTATTTGCTTATTTTAGGGAACGTAGGAAGATGTATATGTACTTGTTTAACAAGGACATATTCATTTAAAAAAAAAAAATTTCAATTGATCTGCACAATTATTATTTATTTAATAATAATAATAATTAAAGACTTATTGAGTTAAACAATGTGGCGGACTTATTGTCCGCAGGCAATTTAATAATAATAATAATAATTAAAGACTTATTGAGTTAAACAATGTGGCGGACTTATTGTCCGCAGGCAATTTCTACCATTCAATTTCAACCACCATGGTAATTAGAATCAGTTACAGGAATATATGAATACAAATAGAAAAAGGGAAAAAAAAATTATAAATTACAAATACCAAATAAATATATGTATAAATAAGAACAAAAATAAGATAAAAAAAATATATCAGATTGGATGGAGGATAGGAGAGGAGAAAGGAAGAGGGATAAAGGGAAAAAGACGTGAATTTGTGTTTATGTGGATAGAAAGTGTGATTTGGGACGCTTTTTGAATGCTATCAAGTTAGTGGCATCTCTGATACTCTCCGGCAATAGATTCCACATCCGAGCTGCATGAACCCCGAATGAGTTAGTATAAGTAGAGGTGTGGTGTGTTATTTAGTTTATATTTTAAACATTATAACGCAACGCATGTTAATTATCCATTTTTATTTTTTTCCGTACACAACTAATGTTTTCTTAACTTAACTAAAATATACCGGACTGCTGTGAAAATAACTAATACACTTCCAAAACTAAAATTTGGAATGTTTTGAGAGTTGATTTGACTCTAGTGTGGTTATAGAATATGAAATTGAACTGATTCGTAAATTACTTGGAGTAAGAACATTCCTATTTCAGTATTGTAGAATACTAACTTGGACTGAGTGGAATAGGATCACACCTATTTTAGCCGGAACGTTCTTAAAATGTTATAGAATCAGATGTATTTTTGTAATTTTAAGAAAACAATATAGAATTTGTTTTGTTTATTGTTTAAATAATTGCTTATAACATGCATATTCAGAATTATGTGTCAGTGATAAATAAAAAATAGTGTGTGGTAGCTATACCTCAATAGCCATTATTTATGAACAGAGAAATTAATTAAAAAAAATACTAATGAGTCATTTAATTTCAGTGGCAATGGATCCCAGCATGATGCGCCCGTCTCCGCTGGACGGCGGCGGCCACGCCCCTCCCCTGGCCCCCCTGGCTCCCCTGACCCCCCTGGCGGCGGCCTACAGCGGCCTGCAGCCAGGGGACTCGCTCGTAGTCAACTTCGAGGAAGGTATGCGACTCTATTGACACTCCCACCACAACCATCACCATCATCAGCAGCAGCAGCATCAGGGAAACAGCCAACATTCGGCGACGTCGGCCGCGCACTTTTACCCCTAAACTAATTGCTGTTGTTTCAGAGTAAAGCCCCCCCCCACCCCCACCCCCATCTCGTTCCCCTTACTTTCAAACATACGCAGGGTTAATAAGGTTTGAGGTTTTAAATTGAGGGCAGTGTTTGCGCCGGTATTACCTACTGCAAATTGGGCTAAGAGACTATACATAAGATTATATGAATTGTCACACCAAGTGTCATTCACACAATCTTATACAGTCCATCTTAGTCCAATTTGCATTTGAGAATTTCGACGCTAACATTTGGTCCTTCGAGCCGGATTACCGACGAAAAATTAATTTTGGGCAGTTTTGGTTGAATTTAAAAATTATTCGTTGATATCTTATATAGAAAATGGGTATATATGGGTATATATGGGTACCTTTCAAAAGAATATAATATTTTTTTTGCAGTACATTTAATTTTTAATTTATCATATGTTTTTGAAACGACCGTTTTCTTCCTCAGGTGAGTGTAGAATTAAATATAGTGGAAAAAAAAGATGGTGATTTTCATTTAAAACAAAAAAGTAAATTAAGATGGATTTCCACATAATAGAAACTTCGATATTTGAATATGTAATTCAGATTTTTTTCTTGGCAATTCTCAAAACACTCGTGATGTTTTTTGAGTAAATGAAATAATTTGGTACATTTTCTTTAGATAATTGTATTCTTCTCAAACACCTGACTGCTGTGATATAGTGGTATATCGTTTGACTTCTGTGTTAGTGTCGTCTATATTTAATATTTGGCCCGTGATATTTTGACTGTTTATATTTTGGGTTTAATATAACTTATGAAATAAAACAAACCGATAACAATATGATATTGTGATAAGCGACTCATTTTTTTTTAACACAGAATGTATATTGAAGAGTGAAAAATATACTTTTTATAGGTTAATCAATAGACTTGATTATATGTTGTCTTTTAACGTCATTTGTGAAATACAAAAAAACATTAAAAGCTATGTTTTCTATAACACAGCTCTTATTATATTGACTGCAGTGTTAGGTTGTTCAAATTATTGAACAAATCTTGTAGTCATTTTGCTCTGGACACTTCAACCAGTGATGTGACATAGTTTGTGGGTAGTAATTAACAAACAAGCCTTGAAATGATGCTCAAGAAATATATAAAATATGATACCGTCATAGTAATGAACTAGGTTAGTATCAATTTAATGAATTGAAACTAGAACTATGTGCATGTCTTTCAATTTTCCATCAGATATATTTTATCAAAATTGTTTTGATTTTCAAAAAGTTTTATTTAATATGTTTAAATCATTTTATTGTTTTTGGGGGAATGTCAAAAACAATTTTTATTATTTTTACTTTGTAACGAATACTACAAAAATTAATTTATCTAACTGAGCGTTATCTTTATGTTGTCACACCTGGCAAAGTTAAGTTTCATACATCTTACAACACTAAGGCTCAAATTATAGAATAATTCTCAAGACCGTTCTCCAAATGTGTCATCTCAAGGCCATCTTGAGATCATGCTCGAAAATCCGTATTAAAAGTAAAATACGTACGCCGTCTCATTCGAAAAAGTGTACTCGAAAAAAATATGGATGCAGCTCTATAAATAAGTACCTACTTTTATTATTAGCAGGAACAGTTTGCGTTGCTAAACCGTGTTCCTTGAATTCAACTCGAGTTTTTAAGTGCATTAGCGCAACAAACTAGTGCCTAATTCGAGGCAGTACTTGCCTCGGAATCAACACGGAAAGTAATTACGCACCCAGGACATTCACACAGAAGCCAAACGACTTACCACTATGTTACTGCCGTAGGGTATTCTTACTTTTCAGAGCTTTTGAAATTGTTCTTTTATCTATTGAGTTCATTTTCGTTGTGTTTTACACCATGTGCCATTATTTGCTGCTCAATTATCTTTTAACAATGTAATAACAAACATTACATATTTCAATTTTGAAGATTGACGTAACGTTCAAAAGGGGGGGTACGTTATGTACAATTGATAAAAAAAAATACGAGTGTCGTAAGAGGAACCTTTTAGGGAGTTGCAAAACGTTAGTAATTTTTCTACTGCGTAGTTTTTAATAGTTCACGCTGTTTTCATATAATTATTATTATAAATATTATGTAGCATTGTGTATTATTATAACATTATGATTGACTATTTTATAAAGTTATTCAGAATTATTCTAAACTGACAAAGTTATTATTCAGAATTATTCTAACCTGACATAAAGTTATTTAGAATTATTCTAAACTGACATAATATGTGTTTATCGTGTTGAAGATAAACAGTCTTTACTAAAAAGCATAATATGTAAATGAATTTAAAAATTAATACCAAAGTGACAAATATTGGACTTGAATATTGTATTTTGAAGCAATCTTTGCTTTTATTGTGTTTTTTTTTAAATATGAACGAATTGTACCATTGTCCCAGAAATGCATTTGTATCGTAAGAGAGTTACTTAATATTTTCGCTGGATGAATTTTTTATTTTAACGTTCAATGAAAGGATCACTCTCAGTTATATAACTTAAGATTTGATTCAAAATTTGCTTTTTAATTATTTCATTTCATAACAAAAAGGTTGCATCAATTCCATTTTTAATGTGAAACAACTTGATACGATTCGGCCTTTATTGAGTATTCAATCAAATCTTTCATCCAGTTTTGATACGGTATATCACTGCGCATGTCAATATCGGCAACTTCACAGAGAGCAAAAATTATTTTATAATTAATATAAAAATAAATTTGCGTCGTACGATAAGAATTTTAGAAACCTCTTTTGCTCTACTGTAAAGTTGCCGATGTTAGAGCCTATGCGACGATATATATGTAATAAGAGTCACCCAGAAAACGATTCAGTTTTTTTCAAAAATGAGTTATATGTTGTGAAATAGTTTACATTTTAACAGTAATAATTTATTTTTTTAACAGTATTCTATCCAGCGTAATATTATATTGATGCGTGACTTTGACAAGAAAACAATTAACCTCCCTAGCAAAAGAGATCTTCGATCGCTCCGTTGTGCGCTAACCCGTATCACGTACGTGCATTGGAAAAAAAATATGTTTCAAAATTATTTAACCAGTACGTGATACCTATGGCGAAAATACATCATGATTCATCATAGCAGGTAGTTTGTTGAGGACATTCGAGGCGTACGGATGTGTCGTTAGCGTTTTGGGTCTGTTGCCTAGCAACCAGTAGTAGTAAAGTCAGGGGCGCGTAATTTGTAAGAAAAAAAATATATTTATTTTTTACCTGCTCTTCGAAAATTTATTCTGTAGGTAGGGAGGTTAAAAAAATACTGTTTATACATTTTGATTGAAAATTTGATTTGTTTAATAATGTTTAGTTACAATCGAACCCCAATTTTGTTGTTTACGTTATATATAATGTAATATGTACTGTGAAAATGCAAAGAACATTTGTTTTTGTTGTTAATCATTCTAATTGATAATTTTGTATCAGTCAAATGTTTGAATGCAATCATATTTTTTCATATATATTAAAATTTTCTCGTTATTTTTGTCTGTTTGACAAGTCAATTAATTCAATTCTTAGTGAAACTCCATATTATGATGATAAGAATAAAACAGATAATTACGCCTTTGAATTAAAACCTTGTGGAAGTCACGTATTAATATGTTTAGCTTCTAATCAGAAAATAATTACAATTTTTTTATGTATCCTAAATACTTGGTAAATATTGTAATCTTGTAAATTTTGTGCAAGTATTTTTACATAAATATCTCATTATGTAATCAGTGTTTGCACAATACGATTAGAAATATTTAGATAGATACATACTATTTCTATTGTGTACCCAGCCATTTTGAAAATTTTTGTAATTAAAAAATATGTATGTACGTAACAAGGTGATACTTCGATTTTCCAATATGTATTTCACATTGTGAATAATCAGTTTCGCAACTGCTGCTTGTCACAACTTGTATGAATCAATTGGGACAGGCATTCTGTTGGTATGTTTTAAGATAATAATTAGAGAAAGAATAAATAAACAAAACATTTCTTTATTTTATTGTTTTAAATACTTTATTTATACAGTTTTGTTACAACATATAACCTCAAAATCAAATGGTCTTGTAATAGTTTAAATGATTTGTATGATTAACATCGTTTGTCTTCTAAGTGTTGATTTGTGTTATTTTATGCATTCTTCGACATTTCATAAAGTCTATGCTTATAGCCTATTATATATAAATGAGGTCTCTAAGACGAATGTGTGGTAGAATGATCTATGATAGGATAAGGAATGTGGAAATCAGACGAGAATGCAAGATTGAAAGAGATATTGTGAGTAGAATGAAAGTAAATACACTACGATGGTTCGGACATGTGGAGAGAATGAACGATGAGCGCCTGACAAAGAAAGTATACAAGGCTGAAAAGAGTGGAATGAGAGGTCGTGGCCGCCCGAGAATGAGTTGGCATGATCATATAAATGAGATTATGAAAGATGGTAATATACCAAGTCAGAATAATAGGAGAGCATGTATGACGCGATGCATGGATGTAAATGAGGCAAAACATGTATGTCAAGATAGAGGTGTCTGGCGTTCGGTCCTCTCTGCCTACCCCAAGTAGGGATACGGCATGATGGTATGTATATGTACTATGCTTATAGCATCTGGGAGGATATAAATGGCAGATTACAGAATGAAAATATTTAACGTTTTAAATTTGGTGCTTTGTTGTTTCTATAAAAAAAGAACTATTGGAAAATCGAAGTTTCATCGTTTACATTAACGTTGTCAAAATCTTGACGTTCCTTTGTAATTTTTTATCTTAACTCAAAAGTAATGTTGAATTAAATTTGCATTTAAAAAATATTTGATCTGCAGTGACGTACATTTGTTGTGCGTTAGTTGAAAAAAAAAAAATTTATTAAAAGCATTATACCGTTGACTTTTTTTATGTTTTGAGATTTTTCACATCTACAATAATATTATTATGATAATATCAATGTAGACAATGATAATACGAAATTGAAAATTTGATATGTAATGCACTGTGTACTGGAGAACTTTATATTAGTAATTATATCTCAGTTAGTGGATCGGGTTGAGGAATGTGGCGAGAGGAGAGAGAGAACAGATCCAAATATTTGGTTGTTAGCGTCTATCGCACACTGCTTTATTAAAGATTGATCTTTTGCCCTAGGGCAATCTTTTCCAAACATCCCAACTGTATTGAATAATTTTTCTTTGAAGTGTAAAGTGAAAAAAAAACATACTGATGTTACTGTTGCCTTTAGCAATAAATCATAGCATAAATAATAGCTTCTTGAGTACACAGTACACATAACTCAATGTTTTAATTATTATATTTGTATTATAATGCTTCTTCACATATCAACATGCAATTCGTTTTAGTGTATGTATGTATAGTCGCCTACGCATGTTATTATTATATGTAAAAATGACGGAGTTGTGTAAAAGGAGACGAAGAGAAAACACCAAGAAACGTAAAGAGGGAAGGAATAAACGGCTCCTTTTCGTATAGTCGTATAAATAATCTGATAAAATATTGTCAATGGCATATTCGAAAAAAAAAACTGAATTATTATATGATAGAGCTTTGTATTTGATAACACCCTAGTGAAGTAAATATAACTATTTATTGTGCAGGTGACTCTCGATTATCTGGGGTGATGGATGGATAATATTATGTCGAACATAATATACAACAAATTATATTGCATTTGGGTTATTTTAATTGTATATATTATCAAATTAAACGAGATTGTTGTTTGGGGGCATGCGTCCTGTGTTTTCTATAAGATAATATACACCCGCGCACCTTTGCTGAATACCTTACACTGTGGGATAGATCATAATGGTACGTATGTACAATTAGTTTTCTAAGAATTGATAAAACAAAAATGATTGTCGCGTAGTGAAAAATTTTCAATTTGCCATTTGTTATTCCCAATAAAAAAAAAACAGTTTTCTTTTGATTTTCCCAATAAATCCCGCACAGCAAGAATATTTCTGATTTTTTTTGTTTGATTTAGATAAACTAAATCAAACAAAGTCCGCATGGCCAGAAAATGTCAATTTTCTTGTGTGTATTTTGATAAAGGGAACGAAGTCTGCGCAGCGAGAAAATATTAGTTTCGTTGTGTTTATTTTGTTAAAGTTAAAGGGAACAAAGTCTGCGCAGCGGGAAAATGTTAATTTTCGATAAATTGAAGGGAATAAAGTCAAATTTTCAGTCTTCTCATCCTTTTTTTTCAATTGTGATGCGTGCCAATGAAACGGACGAGTTTGTTTTATATGATCTTTGACGCATATTGCTTTATAGTATAAACTGTATTATCTAAAAATTAAAAATAAACTACACGATAACACGTGGAAGCAACTTTCAGTACTAAATTTGTTACGAAGGGAAATTATTTGTTTATGAAGACTGACAGTTTGATTGACGGATTTCTCAACGTCTCGGTCTTATCCAGACCACCACGGATAATGGAGAGTCTTGTGTATTTGGATAATATATTGTTTTCTTGTGTTTAACTATTAATTAGGTACACTTCTCTAGTGTATTATTATATTATTTTTATGTTTGTGAGATATATGTATTAATCTATTTATATATATAATTTTTATATATAATTTTTGTTGATTGTAAAGAGTTATTACATACCTATTGTTTATTTTGTTTTTAATGGGGTTGAAACACACCCCCGAAATGAGTCTGATACACTGTGAATGTATTCATAATTTTAACTCGGTGATTATATCCTCATACATTTACTAAATTAAGCAAAAATGCTTGTGCTATATTTCGATACCTGAGTTATAAAAGGCATCAATTCCGAAATCATTTTGAGTTAGTGCTTCCACGGAAATCAGAAAAATAATACTTTATGATTAACAAAAGGAAACATCCCTAGAAAATTGTGAGAAATTGCCATTTTCAACTTGTTGCTCTTTAAAACCCAGGTTTCGATAATTGGTCGAGGCAGCTAAGGATATTGAAAGAAGAGTTATGGCAGGAAACAGAGTGAATGGAGCACTTAGACCAGTTATGAATGATCGCAACATATCAAGAGACGCTAAAGTTGCCATTCATAACGCAATCGTAGTGCCAACCCTGACGTATGCAAGTGAGACCTGGACATGGCAGAAGTCGCACGAAAGCAGAATAAATGCAGTTGAAATGAGATCGCTTAGAAGAATTTGTAACAGAACGATGTATGATAGAGTTCGGAATGAAGATACAAGGAAAGAATGTAAGATAAAGAAAGATGTAATTAACAGAATGAAAGTTAACACATTGAGATGGTTTGGCCACTTGGGGAGAATGAACGAAGAACGCCTTACGAAGAAAATATACAAAGCTGACAGGAACGGAATAAGAGGTCGCGGGCGCCCAAGAAAAGGATGGCACGACCATGTAAACGATATTTTGAAAGATGGAAATGTAAGAAGCATGAACAACAGACGAACATGTATAAGACGATGTATGAATGTTGATGAGGCGATGAATGTGTGTCAAGATAGAAAAATGTGGCGTTCGGTTCTCTCTGCCTACCCCGTGAGGGACATGGCGTGATGGTATGTATGTATGTATGTATGTAGCTATGGTGGGTATTTGAACTCGCCATCACCGGATTAGTAAACCAGCGCGATGCCTGCCTGCCATAGACCCATATATTTGATTGATCATTATTGAACTAGAACTGTGACTTCTTATTGTAATCCTTGCAGTGCGACCATCTTTGTTTGGATTACATAACATAATTTTCCTCTTTAGTTTCGTGTCATTATCAAATATTGACAGCCTTGCTGGTAATTCATTTTTATATTTTCATTGGAAATATTGGAATTTAAATTCAAATCTTCTCCATTTCCAATGCCAATATTTTCATCCATCCAAATATTTATCCTTTGCATTTGATTTCACCCTTCCAAATATTAAATGTGTATAAGACTTTTTTAACCAGTAATATTTACACCTATTCAGATATTTAGTATACACATTAACTGAACTCAGATTGGTAATATTTTCACTCATCTGGATATTTATTGTGCACATTAATTGAACTCAGATTGGTAATATTTTCACTCATCCGGATATTTATTGTACACATTGACTGAACTCAGATTGGTAATATAATCCTTCAGATATTAATTGTATCAAAAGATTACAGTATTGTATCACAGTGGAACCAATATTTATACAAATTACCATTTCAAATTTTTATATAATTAAATTAAAAAATGGATACATTCACTTTGTTTGATTTCCCATTGGTTAAATAAAGTATTTTTCTTCTATATGTCTTTTAGTTATGTTAATATAATTAATAAAAAAAAAGAATCTTTTTCTGCATATTATTTTTGTGTTTGTAAATATTATTATTTCATCCATAATAACATATATTATAAATGTCTATTTATCGAAATGACGACAAATAAATGAAATTATGAACCATCATTATTTGAATAGTAAAAAATATGTGTTTTGTTTTGTATCGTGAAATAATTATATGTCAATTTTTATTTTAAATTGTATTATTTTTTTTTTCGTTTTTGTTTGGCTAGTTGGTAGAAAAGTCATCTTTCGTAATTTCATAGATATTTCATATGTCCATATGCATTTTGTGGTTTATTTTTAACGACTGAACTATTAATATGTTTTAAAAATGTTTGTTTCGATATTAGATTGTGTATTTCAATAATGTAAAGAATTTAGAAAAAAAAAAATAGAGGTAATGAATTGCATAAATCGTTTTGTTTTCAATTGATATAAATTTTTTTTTAAATCTTTTATGTCGATATATTTGTCAGTTTTCCATACTCATTTGTGTGTGCGGCGAGTTCTTGATTATCTGAGAATCATTCCTCAGAGGGTTTTTTTTTTAACTTCTCAACAAACAATTTAATCACACTGAATAGTATCAGCCATCCAGTGACCATCTTCAGAGCCTCATGAACAGTAATATCCAGAGTAACTTATGTTAGGTTTGTAACAGTGTATAACAACATTACTGAAAATCAATATTTATAATAACATATAAGGCTATAATGCTATATTACAGTCACGGTCCCAGTTTGTTTTAACGGCAATATAAGAATAGTATTTCCGATAATTCCCGATGGTTGCGTTACATGTCAATAATTTTTGACATTTGTGAAGCCACGTGAATATTTATTATGAATCTGTTTCATCAAAAATAATAAAAATTTACAATATTTCAAATATTGTTTCCGCGTTCTATTCCATTTCACAAATTAATTTAAAAAAACAGTAAATTATAAATGCGATCAAACGTATTTATATATATGACGTAAAGGAATAACAAAAAATATTTGTCATAACCACTTATTTTTTCATTATTGCTACAGTTTTAAATGTAAATATTTAAATAATGATATTCACAAAATAAAAAGTTGTATATTTTTTTTTCAAAACATGGACGAATGTCAAATCACGGGAGAAACATTCTGAATGAATTACGACATTGTCAGCTCAAACAGTAACATTATTGTTATATTGCTATATAAAGGTTATTACGAATAGTCAAGAATATAATAACTTAATGAGAACTTTATATACTGTTATTACCAACAATATAAGGAAATATTATGAATAAGACTGTTAATGTATTGAAGATAATTTACTTTGTCTCAAAAAAGATAATTGGCTTTGTGGCTCGGTCATTTGGATAACTTACCACCGAGTCAATGGTCCCGTGTTTGAATCCCAGTAGACAAACAGTTTTTCATGCTGTGTTTTCTGTTCGGATCTGTGAGATGATCAATATCACGAGTCTCTGGAACGTGGCGACTTGTTATTGAGTGTGTCAAATCAATATTTGATGTAGTCCCTGTTAGTTGCCCGAGGAACGATACAGTAAAATAATCTCTTTAAAATGTGATTCATATTATTCAAAGTTCTCGACAAATGGTTATATTAGTCAATGACTCGGTTGTAAGTGGGCTAATGTTCCAACACACTTTGGGCATAATAATATGTATTCAAATATTTATTTATCAATGAATATAATACAATTAAGCAAAGGATATTATCTTTCTGTTTTTTCTTTATAAATTTGTCAATAGATTTATTCTTAGTGCAATAAAATACTATGGAAGCATACTTTTTACATTATCAAAAAAAATCTAAAACCACAAATTGTACGTGAATTGAGGACCATCAGTCTTACTAATAAAAATCGAATGCACGCCCGTTGACCAGTGTTTTAGTTACACACCGCGTAAAGCCCGTGCAGCGATTATTTGAAAATCTTACTAATAAATGCTGTATAACGACTGGGTAGAACAACAAGCATACAACAAAAAATAATCCGACACATTGTAATTTCGCACTCGCGCATGCGCTGAGCCGCCATCCGCCATTATAATTTTGACGTTTGTCGTAGTTAATATTTTCATATGTTTTTCACATTTCAAAATAGGAATATGGAAAATATAACGAATAATTTCATTATACGAATTCCCAAGCAAACACCATTGTAGATATTTAATGACTTTAAAGAGCAAATTTTTTAATGACTTTGTGCTCCTATACAATTATCGAGAATATAATAATTTGTAGATGTTTCATCATATTATTCCAAGATATAACAATATAAACACGCATATCAAAATATAATTTGATTTGTGATAAATGAAATTTGTCTTAAAACATCGCTAAACTACCTATAACAGACGTGCAAAAGATGTGTAAAATTTGTATGAGAGATACATAGTCGTTAACCAACTGATCTGCTACACAGCGTTTATTGGTAACGATTTTGCCTACACGGGTGTTAAACGGTCGTGTAACTTTTACAACACGTTTATTAGTAAGATTGTATATTTTATTTTTTTTGGTAATCAAGAACTCGACGTATTTCATGTAATCGACATTGAAATTGATACACAATTTTAAATTTGTCATTTGATATATTATGAACGCTCACCTTTGGCTGAATATTTTTTAACAAACAGCTAGAGGTTTTGTATTGTCTGCAGGACAAAATGAGCTTTTTTAAAATCACAATTTAAACTATTGATTATTATTGTAGCGTTGTATGATTAAGTAATTTAGAACTGCAATATAAACCTTCATATCTTGTCCATGTTAATTTTAAACACAGTATGTGCATAGTCTTTTTCTTTATGTACATAGTGTAATTTATCCAATGCTGCCGAAACTCTCCTAATTCAATCAACTTGTTTGTATTTGTAATAAAATTAATATGAAATTATGCACTTCAGCTTATGAAGATTCTGTATTTGAATTACTATTTGAATCAAGTCTGGAGAAAGAATCTGCAAAAGAAAGACGCTGATAAATGCCTTTACAAAATGAGATTGGGAAAATCTGTTAAATGTGGGAAACGGTGCAGTATTTGGTATGTATTCGTCGGAAGTTAAATAAATTCTTTGTAGAATATATGTGCTCATATTTTTCATAATTATCATGGAATTGTTCAGTTTGGAAGCCGCATAAATCGACAGGTTTAAGAGGGGAGTCAATATAGAGGCACAAGTAGTGAATGGTGCGCACGTAAACCAGTCGATGACAGGTCGTAAGCCCCGTAGCTGCCTGATTTCCCGTTCTTCTATAAAATATATATTACTGCTTCATCTGTTGAGATATTAAATTTGTCAAATAAATTAATATTATGATTTTATTCCATAATTACGAATGGGCATTTGATGAATTTGGACAAAAGAAATATTCTTATTACATCAAAGTTGAGATTGAAACAAAAACGTATTACTATTTAATAGTAATACGTTTATTAATAAATAAATAAAAATAATTTTATTAACATCTGTAACATTTCATAGCAATGAAACATTAACGGTCTTACTTATAAACGTAACATATCTATAGTACCTGGTACTATAATGCGCGATAATCGATATAATGCGCGGAATTTTATGCGGGCTTGTGTACGCGGAAAACAGAATAACACATGTAGCGTAATAACTTGTGTATATTGCCACGATAAAAGTACCGGAATAGGCCCAAAAAAATGATTGTATAGGTGAATATTGTGAAAAATATATCTTCAATCAATTTTGTTCCTATATTTTGTACACACGAAGCATTATCTTAGTTATATACTATTGCAATAGTGGTCAAATAGTCTCAACACGGCACAACATTGTGTTTGTTTTAATCTTTCGATGTCAGTTGTCCATAGATTATACGCATTTATCTATTTTTTGACATCCATGAAGCCATGCATATGAAAAATATAAATGACGATGCACGTAAGGAATACAGTGAACTAGTTAGTGACATCTTAGTATTTGTTTATAAGTAAGATTTCTTGATTCCGATCTTGACTATTTTACGAACGATTATCTAGAACGAAATCTAATAAAGTAAGACCGTTAGTATATTGTTGATTGAATTAGGAGAGTTTTATTCAGCATAATATGTTTCAGTTCTTAAGATAATTTATTTTTCAAAGTGTAAACTAGTCTTAAATAATTATTACCTATTTATTTATGTTATTAATTAGTTAGAACGTTTTGCAAGCATGACACCTAAATATTATTATTTAATTTGATAGTGTAACATTTAGGTAACCATGGTTACACATTTTAGATTGTTTGTAAAGTATTTTAAATATTTTGTTTAGAGCTTGATGGGATCGAGTTGGACACGGTTCTGCTGTTGTGTATTGTTCATGAATACCATCAGTATTTTATTAATATTTACAGTAAAACCCGCCTCATTGAAACCTCTTATTTATTTCATTTTAATTAATAATAATCTTTTGAACGAACTTGTTTTGAACAATACACGACAATAAGATGAAAAATACATGATTTTTGTGTCATGTATTGAAAAATATTTCTTATAAAGATAAAACATTTATTATTATCAATAACCTCGCATTATTTTTTTTTACAAGTTAATTCGCTTGTTTAGTTTTTATTTCATTTAGTAATAAAATCTTTCTCATAATATTCACACAAGTCACTGAATATGGAGTATCATTTTAATATTCATATGTTTAAGCTCAAATTCATATTCATTTCATTTTTGAATTTGCTCGGAAGGGAGTGTGTATAGCACTTATGAGCTTATTGTTAAGATCTGCATTGTGTAGATATAATTCATCAAAATAAAACATAAAATTTGAGCATTCATAGGCTCTTATCAGTAGTAAATGTGCGTAATTATTTTGTTGTTACGCATTTATATGTTTTGTGAGTGTCGTGTCGTTATTTTTTTATTATTTAAAAAGATTTTGTCAAGAAAATAAATATTGAAGCAATCAAACATTGTTCAATTTGTCTTATTTGAAATGGCTAAATTAAATTGTTCCATTTGAAAAGCCACTGTTAAATTGTTTTATCTGTATAGGCGAAATTAAAATGTTTTATTTGAAAAGGTAATATTAAATTGTCCCATTTGAAAAGGCAAAATTTAATTGTCCCATTTGAAAAGGCAAAATTAAATGTTTAAATTCTAAAAGTCAACAAAATTTCTCCTGAATTATCCATAATAGTTGACAAAACTCTTTGTCATAGTTTGTTTAGTGTAACAATAGTTGACAAAACTGTAATATCATATTTTCTTTAGTGTAATTATTTTTAATCAAAATATACTGTTTGAATATTTTAGACTATCATTATTCAGGTTTATAAGATATTCAAAAAAAAAATTCTATTCTTACGCTACGTCCTACGTAGGCGATTCAAAGCGAACGCGATTGCGAAGCGATGCGGTGCGGATACAAGCGAATTCAATGCGATGCGGTGCGACGCGGCAGCTCTGTCCTACGTGTGCGCGAATCGTTCCCTCTGCCGCCAGCTACTGTCATGGATGTACGTATATAAAATACTCAAGAAGTATGTACAGCAGAGAAGTGAAACTAATATTGTGTACTTAGAGAGGCATATTTATGGGGGATATCACGATTTGTATGAAGAATTACGTGATCTTGAATTAATAAATGAGACTGAATTAATATGTTTCTTTCCGGGAAACATATCAAAATTTGAAATTCGTGCAAGCGAAAGGAAACTTGAACAGTGTGTTTTGAACATCCTATTGTAAAATAGCAATAATAAATAAATGTGTTTACTTGTAGTCACATTTATTTTTGCCAAATCCTAAAATTCGCGGTTCGATAATAATTTGTCCCATAATATGGGACGGTCATGGACAGGAATTAAAATTTCTGTTTCTGACATGTCAAAAAACAATGGCGCCGCTATCAATTCACGCGAAAATATCAAACCAACTGATCGCGTTCGCTTCGCATAGCGCCGCGCCGCATCGAAATCAACTCGCGGTCGGTAACGTAGGACACTACCATAGTTACCGACTGTTATTTTCGCGCCGCGCCGCTTCGCGTTCGCTTTGAATCGCCTACGTAGGACGTCGCGTTAATCTTGGTTCCTATATACATATGGGACAGGCGTAGTTTTTCATATTCCAGTTATTTTTGCAGTTTTTAAAATTACAAATACAGTAAAATCCTGTCATATTTTCGTGGCTCAGTTATATCTGTCTCTCAAGATAAAGGTTCCTGATTTGATTTCTCCGTTTTTCACTGTATGTTTAATATCATAAGTCTGCAGAATGTGACACCTTGTGCCTGTTTAATAAATATTCAACTTAGTAGCTATTATTTAGTTGTTGAGGAGCAATTTAAAATGTTTTTTGATAATTATATCATAGTTTATATATTACATACAAAAATATGTTAAAACAACACGCTTTTTTCTGTCATAGAATTTTACTGTATTTGTAAAAATATTAATAAAAAAAATTTGTTTAGCTCAATAATATAGTTTTACATCAATTTAAACTAACAGACTATTGTAGAAGCGTTTAATTGCTATGGCAACACTTTGTCATAGTATAACGGGGCTAATTTGTCAATTCTTTTTATTTTTCATACGGCGTCACTCAGTGTTGCTAATTAGACCTGATTATTTTACTGTGCTTTTTATAATTTAGACGCAGAAATGATTGTGTGATTATTGAAAATATTTGTATTTGTACAATATTTGGCTGACAGATAAAACCATATGCCAATTTTGACAAATTTCATAGATAAATGAATACAAACATATTCTTTCTATAATTATTAAGAAAATGCTAACACACTAGTCCATTTAATATTTTGAAATTGTAATTGTATTTAAATTGTATATATTAAAAAAGTTTAGGTTACATTTAATGTTAACCTATGATATTTCAGTTTGCCCATGTGACATGTTGTCGCTCAGCGTTCAATAGCACGAATGTAACAATAACAAGATTTTACAGGAGGCCGAATAAAATGAATAAAGCGCCGAATGCATATTCGCGGTTTTGTTCCATACGGCTTTTTAGGAGTTTGGACAATATTTGGGGAATGTTTTGTTAACAAATTTGCGTATTTTAACATTCTGTACCAATATCTTAAAAAAAAAACTATTTCACTTGAATTGTTGAATTCGCGGTATTGAATACCGACGATATAGGTTTACAAAATTAAACCTATGTTACCCTTAGGTTTATCTAAGTAACATTTAGGTTTGCCTATGTAACATTTAAGTTTCCCTTTGTGACATTTAGGTTTGCCTTTGTAACATTTAAATTTACCTATGTAACATTTAGGTTTACCTACGTTTGTGACAAGTTTCAACACTACACAAATTCAAATATTTTCAAATGTCACTTAGATTTGTTTTAGTATTTCATAGTTTAGTATTTCTACATTTAATAAAAATATATTATTTATTTTGTTTTTAGAAAATGATAGTGCATAATTTTGTGTTATAGTTTTTTTTTGTTTGTTAATATTTTAAGTATCATTTACTCATGATTTGTTGTTATGAAGGATTGTCTGTTAACATATTATATTAAAAATAATATTAAATAATCACCTGTAGTTAGGTTACATTAAAAAAATAAAATAAAACACATTTTTCACATTCGCTATTCGTAAATTATTGTGAATAGAAAAATATATAAATATCGAATAACATCAACTGTGACATACATTTGAATTTAACTTATTTTGAATCAATCATACATACATTTTCATATTTGTTATTACCTACATCACGTGGTTGGTTTATGTGATCACTTTGTACATTCGTGCAACTTTCACCTATTGTGATTAATTTATTCTTTCAACTCTTGGTGACCTGTTGATTAGTGAAACCGAATTATTACTAACACCATATATTAATAATAGCATAAAATGAGTGGGTATCTGTCTTATTATTGCTACGTAGATTCATAAATATTTCAAATACATATTTTTTTATTCACAATAATGCAGTAAAACCACGTTACAATGTACATAGGTACTGAGACGACTTGAAACGATTGTTCAGAAAAAAAGTTATCGGGTCGTAAATGAAGTAAATTTAAAAGTATTTTGACAGCCGCGCGTCAAATCGTATTTGAATTAGATTCGAAAGGGTTCGACGTTTTACTGCGAATACAAAAGATTATTTTGCTCCATTTTATGTAACGCATTGCAGTACTGATAATGTAATTTTTGCGTGTATGTGAATGCATTGAAAATGTGTATGTATGTGTGTGTGTGTGTTTATTATGTACGTCTGTGTGGAGTGTTAAAAATATTAATATGAAAATAAAAATATCTATACAAAAATATCTACACGTTTATTAGGGATTTGCATATTAAAAATTTGTATTTTTTAGCTATAATATTAATAAAAATATGTATATTATGAATACAACGTTAACACGACAAACGTGTTTGCACATCAAAACATGAAATTGATTAGAGTGGCATATCGTATATCTTCTTTGGCTTAGTCCCATTTACTGGGAGTCCCTCATTGGTCTTTCTGCCACATAATCCACAGGTTGAGGTGTCCAGAGTGAGTGGACTACAGTATAAAGTGTGCTTGATGGTCTTCTAAAGCTCCGCACTACATTCAAGAACTGTGTCAAAAGAAAGACGTTTAAAATTGAGATTTTCTGGATCGTAGAGTACCAATTCTCTGGGGAATTGGATAGAGCCAATAAAGCAGCTTACTATAATCATGGTTTTAGTTTAAATGAACATATTTAGTGGAATTAATTACTCTCTGGCATATGTGGAGTGCAGTCTTAGGGATAGTGTTTCTTAAAAGTGCCCTTGGAATGATCTTGTTATTCTTAATTAAATTCAATAAATTTGACCCAGGCAGATGTCTGATTTCAATTAACATCTGATCACATTTTACTATTTTTTTATTTTTTTTTATTTAAGATAATTATTAAAGGAGCCACTTGGCTCATGACAATAATATTTAGTTTACACATTAATTTGTTGTAATATAATAGTTAGTCATATGCAACAACACTTTAGTTCAGTTCTTAGTACAGTCTATTGATTGTCGGCTTCTGTTAGCCGGTTTTCTTATGGAAAGACCCACTTGGCTGAAACTCTATAAAATAATTGGCTATCTACTGTAGCGATTAATACCTAATCATCATTAACTATACAAATATATATTGCGTCATTCAATCTTTCGTCGCTATCACTAAATTTTGGCTGTAATTCATCTCCGGGTAGCAACAAGTCCCTACACATCTAGAACATTCCAGAAGCTCGCCACCAGCTCTACATACTCTCATTACGAAACCTTCAACCAATCACAAGGCAGATGACTCCTTCGCCTATGAAATAATTTACCCAATAATAATATGTCCTATTCTGCCTCTAATCAATTCCATGTTTGTGCACAGCGAGACCTCCTTAAGACGTTCCTCACAATCTCGTCGAAAAACACTTTTTTTTAGATAGGATAGTGTCAAACTTCTCAGGGGAGTTTCGTTGCCATATTCAGTGAGAACAAAAATTGGAAACGGACAAACTATTGACGTTTTTCGATTTTGTTCAATCTGGCTGTTTCAAAGCTAAATTAGTATGTATCGCTATATGATAAGTAATTAAATATAACTTTTATTATTATTATATTACGAGTAACTCTCAAAAAAATAAATAACCTACTTTATTTTTTTTTTGTGTTAATAATAAAAACCCCAAAAGATAATTTCATATTAATTTAAACTGAATATTAATTGACACGTCTTAAGAAATAAATTTGAGTATTTAACGTTTTTAATAACGTTTCTCTTTCCTATTTCAGGCATGAAAAAGATCGCAGACTAGATTTTTTTATCTATGCTTAAAAGATATTATGGTAATTTTTTCTTAATATTATTTTGGGGTTTCTATGCAATCAAAATAATATTTTCTAACTTTGGCTCATTTCAAAGCATAGGTCAGTGTTTCTCAAAGTGTTGTATTTGGTGCGTGGCTTGACTATTATTTTACATTATGACAAGTTTTTTGCTGGCCAGTTATTTTCATAATAATTAAAAAGTTAAAAGTGACATTATTGGATGTGAATCGGCTGAAACGGGTTATTAAAATTGGACAATGTATGAATTTATTGGACGAATTTTCTCTGAAATTAGCTAATTTATTGATAAATACTGACCTAAGTTTTTTTGTTAGACAGTTGAGAAAAATGAAATATTTTTTAAACTTAGTGTCAAAATTATATAAATACATATAATATTGGAAATTTATCCTTATATAGACGACGATTATGTAGCAGCTCTATGTAATTTAATATACACAAAAAAAATATATATTATTTCTGAATACCTTGTATTGATTTTTGTTAAATTATTTGTTTTTTTTTATCAAAATTTTCATTGTTTTGCATATTTAGTTTTTGCATATTATCTATGACTTTGTTTATGGCATTTATATGTGGAATTATAACGCTGAATTTAAATTTAATTAATGTTTTTTTAAAACATGCCTGTTTGCATTTAAGAGTTATTTTTTCAAAGTAACCTCATAAAAATTATATATTTTATTTAATTATGAATTGTCAAATATTTACACATCATGGCGACATAATAGGTTACAGTATTGCAAAATAATCGCAAGTGTTGCCTGATAATTAAAAAAATATCAGATTTATTTAGGAAGGTTGTTTCGGTAACCTCAAAAAAACATTCTTATTTGTATTATTTAAATGGTTATTTTGAATTGCAATTTATTATGGATTCGCCCTTTTTTAATATTCATTAATGGCGATACTGTTTTTTATATAAAATCTTAAAATAATTAAAACATTTTTCTATTTATGCATTGTGTAAATATATTTTACTACATCTAGCAACATTATGAAATACATATTTATCGCCTTACTTAAAATGTCAACTCTCTTAATTATATTGTAACATATAACATGATATTATTTAAATAATTCTGGAACATTTATTTCTTTCTTATTTTATCCACAGACAAATAAGATGTGTAATTTATAATTAAAAAAAGTAATTGACAATATATAAAAAAAAAATATCTAACTTTTGATTCATGAAAATTTAAATTTAATCTAAACAGTAAGAAAAAACAGTTTAAACTGTTAATTTTTTCATCTATTATGAAAATTATACTATAGTTTGTTTTCAATTTAAAATTATAGAACAATTTATTGAGGTTTAACTGTGTTTATTGTAATTTAAATGTCTGTATATTTTCACTTTGGTTATTTTATTTATAATTGATATTTTAAAAGTAATATTTATTTTCTTTTTGATTTAAACAAAAAGTATAATTTTAATTAATATGTAATCAAAATGCTCGGGATTTAGTGAAACTCAAAAATGTTAATTTTTTTGTGTTATGTATTTTATTAGTAACAATTTATATAATTATATTTAAAAAAAATAGATTTTTTATGTTTTGTCTTTCAATACTGTATGTATTTTTTTTTCGTTTGAAACATAAGAAATATTTAATTTTTTTTATATTATTATCTTAAAAAAATAGATTTGATTCAAATAACTTTCGTGCATTGTGTTATGTTAATATATTTAATAAAATTGAAATTTATTTCATTTGATTTTTGTAATTATTTTTCTTTAACCCAACTCCCCACACACCCCATGAAAAAAAGTCGGTCAAATTATTATGAATATGTGAAACTGAGTCTAATTCTGCAATATTTCATTGGCGAAAATATAGGAATAATAATTATAAAAATCATTTGAAATAATTAATTTTATGTCTGACGGATTTATTATTCAATCGAATTTCAAAGAATATTTTCGGAAATTTGAATGAATCTTAAGTTTCGGACTTGTTCGATGTGAGTGAAATAAAGCTTAAATGATTGCCTACAGAATTTTTTCATACTGTTGCAGAATCAGACTCAGAAAGCATAACGGCCGTAACTCCCGTCAAGAGCCGCTTTCTCGACGACGGCTTGCACGTCGTCAGCGTCAAAACCCTGGAGCAAATTCGTCTCGAAGAGATTCAAAACGAAGCGGCCGCTTATTACTCCTACGACTATCCGGTGATTGAGAGTCCCCTGGACAGAAACGACAGCAACTCTTGGGATCCGGAGACTAGACCGTCGGGTAGGAAGCTACCGGCCATATACGAATCTTTGACCTTGGACGAAATACATGGAAACGTTTCCCTCGAAAAACAGGGCAAGAAGGGAGTCAAGAGGCAGTCGGGCGATTCGGACAATTTTAAAGTGTTGACGTTGGACGAGATACGAGCGCAAAAGAAACAGAAAACAAACTCGAAAAGTGCTAACGTTGACGGCAACATTTTGGAAGTAAACGACAAATGTCTCGAAGCGTGTCTTAGAACTTTCAAAACATCGCCAACTACGACGTTACATCGTAAACCAAAGAAAGAAACTCCACATGTTCCATCTGTCAAACCAAAACTTAAAAGAAAGCTTGTCTTAACGGATAATAATCTCAGTGATAATAAGAAGTGCCTTAAAGATAATGAAGAGTTAAACATTTCTAGTGATAAGTTAGATTTAAACCTTGATGAGGCAGATAACAGTAGATTAAATACATATAGTGATGTAAGTTTTGGTAGGAGCGATTCAGACTTCAGCATTAAGTCTAATGCTGATTCTGAATTCAGCAATAAATCTAATGCTGATTTACATTTCAGCAATCAATTGAAGCCCGTTTCAGAATTGAGTAATAAATCTAATGCTGATTCAGAAATAAGCAATAAATCAAATGTTAGTTCAGATTTATCAGTAAGTAATAGATCTATAGATAAAGCAGATGA
The DNA here is from genome assembly GCA_963576475.1 of Molanna angustata. NCBI lineage: Eukaryota > Metazoa > Arthropoda > Insecta > Trichoptera > Molannidae > Molanna > Molanna angustata. The sequence goes on along the minus strand of OY754988.1, from coordinate 24,704,605 downwards.
GAGTTTATCTAGTTTTGGTGACTCAAGTAATTCTTTTGAAAATACTGTTATTTACGTAGCTAGCAATACTGAACATCGCAGTTTGATATCTGTCAAGGAAAATAAAACGACAGTCAAAAATAATCTTTCTGATAATGTACCTGATATAGTGTCCAGCTGTCGAAGGACGTCCATTAATTTAAGTAATGAAGATACAAATGATGAAGTCAATGTTGACGGTACAGTTTTACTAAAAGAAATTGAAGAATTTCTCAATGAGGCATAAAAGATTAGATATTAGAAATTGAAGATTTTCTTTCTCGGATATTAGAATAACAGGAATCATTCTGTATGGTGTATGATCTTAAATATTTCATTACATCAGACGTAAGCCCTGTGGGAACTTGATCAACTGGTTTCTACTTTGAAAAATAAGTACTTATGATAAAGAAGAGTTGATTGAGTTTTTTTTACAGATTATTAATATTTTGGACAGATGATTGATTTTTTGGACAGATTATTAATCTTTTGGACAGTTGACTGATTTTTTTGACAGATTATAAATATTTTGGACTTTTGATTGATTTTTTGGACAGATTATGATGTAATATTATGATGTTGATGAGGCGATGAATGTGTGTCAAGATAGAAAAATGTGGCATTCGGTTCTCTCTGCCTACCCCGTGAGGGACGTGGCGTGATGGTATGTATGTATGTATGTCATTATTAATATTTTGGACAGTTGACTGAATTTTTGGGCAGATTATTAATTTGTTGGACAGTTGACTGATTTTTTGATGTATTATTAAGATTTTGGTATTTTGATTGATTTTTGGACAGATTATTATTAATGTTTTGGACAGTTGACTGAATTTTTGGGACAGATTATTAATATTTTGGACACTTTTTATACAAATTTTTGTTTAGAAGATTTCATTAAAATACCTAATTATATCCATGAATGTTTCAAGAGAATGACTTAAATCCTTTAATTAAGGTTGCGCAGGCACTGAGAATTTTTCGTGAGTTCACCCCACTTCATATACTGAAGTAAAAGTGGTGGCGTTCTTTCCGCCATACATTTTGTACGACTTGACTAGCGTCAAATATGAACGATGTTAGCGACAGTATGAATTATACCTTTTTTTAAAAACCAATCACACAAATTTAACAGTCAAAGTGTTAAGATCATATTGTTTATCAAGATTTTTGTTAAATTATAGTTTTATATCTAAAAAATTAATCGGATAACGAGGGAATCCCACAAATTTCAGGGGTACTCTTTCTGAATTATTTTTTATCAAGAGAACTATCAAATATTTTTATTATTACAGTTAGTAAGCTGTTTGGCTTCTGTGCGGGTGTCCTGGGTTCGATCCCCAGCAGAAGAGAAATTTATTTAAATTCATTTCTCACGCAAATATTGCTTCCCTGGGTTGGAAACACTGGTTAAATTCACCACTTGCGCAGGGTGCAAGAAGATGTTTATTATTATGATTCTGAAACTGTCAAGCTGTAGATAATACTATTATTTATCCCTGTCTTAAGTTTCAAGATGATAATGTCAGTATTGGTTGAGTAAATGAGGAAACGCTGATGCAACTAATAACATTTTTGTGCCTATACGGCCTTAACGGTCTGCTGTTAATTTTCTTTTGTTGATAATCCAAGACCTTGGCAAAATGTGAAACACTCAACATAGGGTACAATCTCTTGATAAACGTAGAACTACATATAATATACTTTTGAGAATAATTTAATGATCAAGCACAAAACAGAATGATTACCAATTTATTATTATCTATTCTTATGTATAATGTGTACTTATTGTGATATAATGTGCCTTATTTAACTTTATAATGTAGTTATATAAAAATTTAAATCAACATTGGGAAGGTCTCAAATAACTGGACAGTTATTTTATTGATTGTGTAGTAAATCTGATGACAGTTTTGGAAAAAAAATCTTTCATAGATATTTGATAAGTACCTACCTCCTAATTAAGATTTTTTTAAACGAGGCATCCCCAGATTAATGTCAGATTTTTTTTTTTTTTGCGGGTGGCAGTTCTTGAGGAGAACACACTTAGGCCAATTGGCCCTTTGTGATACCACATTGGGGCTGTCCTCCCACTCACTCATCCCCCTTGAACCAGCCTGAGCGGCTAATGAATGTCATAATGTCTGCAATGTCAATTAAATCATCATAGAAGAAACTTCCCAAGGAGCTTCTCCTAATTCTAGAGAGAGCAGGACAGTGACAGAGGAAGTGGACCACTGTCTCCTCCTCCTCCTCGTCTTGGCATGCTCTGCAGTAATCGTATGCCTCCAGCCCTAGCCTTCTGGCATGCTTTCCTTTAACACAGTGTCCCGTTAATACTGATATGACTCTGGCGAGTGAGTCTCTTCTGAATGAGAGTATTTCTCTAGTTCTTCTGAGATCATATTTTGGCCATGTTTGTCTGGCAATTGAGCATGTGCTCTCCTCAGACCACCTTTGGTCAGCACAAGCAATAATTTTCTCACTGACCCGGAGTTTACATGTTGCCATGGAGACTCCAGGTCTGTGTTTGATATTGTCTAGAGATAACAGGGTATCTGCTCTGGCAAGTTCGTCTGCCCTACAATTCCCCGCTATATTACTGTGACCCGGCACCCTCATGATTTGTAGATTGAACCGCTCCGCTGCCCCATTTAAGATGTTGCGGCAGTTCAGGGCCACTCTTGAAGTAGTACTTACGCCTTTTAAGGCTTTAATAGCCGCTTGGCTGTCTGTGAGAATACGGACAATGCTGTTTGATACTGTATTGCCTTGTATCCATTCTACTGCTTCCTGGATTGCCAAGATCTCTGCTTGAAAAACACTACAGTGGTCCGGCAACCTGAAAGAAATATTAATATTTAATTGCTCCGAAAAGACTCCTCCGCCCACCTTACCTTCCAGTTTTGACCCATCAGTGAAAAACACCTGAGCTTCATCGTGACGGATCAGATTCTTCTTCCACATTTCCCACGAGGGGATTTGGGTTGAGAACCTGTTCTCGAAGAAAGGCTTGGGAATGACATAGTCGATACCTTCGGATGACTTTTTGAACTCCTGAAGAACCATGGAGTGTCCAATGTGTGTCTCCCTCCAAGGGTTTACACAATTTATTCTTATGGCAGCTTTCGTTGCCATTTGTTTTCCTAGGAGGTCAAGCGGCATCAGATGCAGGATGGTGTCAAGGGCTTTTGATGGTGTAGTTCTCAGACAGCCAGTGGTTGTTACTTCTGCTAGTCTTTGAACTTTTGCCAGCTCTTTTAGGTTCACTCCTTTTTTCAAGCAATGCCACCATACCACCACTCCGTACATCATGACTGGCCTTATGACCGCCTTGTACATCCAGTGGGTTATCTTGGGGTGTAGTCCCCACCGTTTTCCCACGATCTTTCTGCAGGTGTACAGTGCGTTTGTAGCTTTCCGTACTCTTTCCTGCGTGTTGGGCTTCCAGCTCAGTTTCCTATCCAGGATCAGACCTAGGTATTTAGCTTGAGCTGAGATATCTAATGTCAGATGCATAGAATTATAATTTACAGAAGCCGTGTGTAATACAAATTTCGAATTCAAATGTATGCCAAGTTACATGTGTGTGTGAGGCGGTAGATCGGTTGGTCTACGTATTATGTAGGTGTGCGTATCGGTAGGTGTACGTATACTAGAAATTCAGCGTAGTTTTAGTTGGCATACATTCATTGCGCTGACTAGGTATCTGTATCATATATAATCTAAGGTCAGATGTTTTGAAATAAATAAATCAATTGAATTCCATGATATCACTTACATAATTCATATGTGTTTTATTTCTAGTGTTGTTGCATAAAACATATAACTTATAAAAATGAATTTTTGTTTACCAATCTGTTTATAAAAATGTGATTTTGATTAACAAGCTTAATTTGGAAGTTTGAGGTGTCGTAACGAATGGTATAAATATTGCCAAATATCTTGAACCAGGCTTCCGGGCGCACAGATCGCAAATTTGAGTCTTTTTGCTTCGTTGGTATACGTGCAAATCTCCCCTTCTCGGTGAAATGGCTCAAGATATTTGGCAACAAATATAACTACTTCATTTATCTTTCTTACAATGTGTACAAATTAAATAATTTAATTTTTAAATTAAAAAATAAGAAATTAAATATAACTTTGTTGCAAGAAATTAATTTTAAATGTTCTCAATTTTAGGTTAAGATATTATTTAAAACTGAGTATTTTCTCTTCGTAGTTACCAGTTGATCTATATTGTTTCTGCAAGACAATCTTATTGTACATATCTGTACACCATAGATTTTCATTTTAATATACTAGATGTTGTAGTCTTCATATTTTGTAAGAATCAAAGTGAGGCTTTTTTCCGCGGGATTTTTGACAACTTGGCTGGCAGACCACATCGTTTTTCTATAGTGAATAATGACTAATGTGAATTGTTTTCGGATTAATTTGTCGAAAAAAACACTTTTTTCACTAAGATTTAGAGAACAGTTACCTTGGAAGTGTTAAAATATATGGAAAACGTAATATGTTGCCAACCAAAACGTCAAAGGCGCAATATAACATGACTCACTTATTGCACGGAGTACTCCATCTAGTATATTATATGAAAATCTATGCTGTACACTGACATCTGTTGATATTTTTATGAATTTAGAATGCACATTATGTTTTAGTTTATGTGTCAAACTGAAGATGTCAGATCAGAAAGGTTTCATTATTACCTTTTGTAACTTAAAAATAAATTGTTATGTAAGTACAAATATGTTTATTTACTCAAGTTATTGAGTAAAAAGATTTATAGCTTGTGCATATTTTATTTGATTAGTTTATAACTATTTTAGTATATTATATTAGGTAATCTATCAATGAAATAAATATTTTCTGTATATTATGTTATTTTCATATTTGATATGCATAATATAATTTGTATTAATAACTGTGAATTTCTCGGCTGGTGCTGACTAAAGAATTTACAAAATGATCTATATTTTTATACGACATTCGTCCATTTTGTGTAGTTTTCATATTGAAATAGTTATTATAATATATATATTGGCAAAAAAAATCAGAGAAATTTTTCATATACCTACTCTATGAAATGTTTATGGTCATGGAGAGTTGGAAATTAGTTAAATTAAAATTTAAAACTTAAACTGTTTTTGTGTAAGTAGATAATTAACACAATGTGACTGGCTTATATTATGTTATAGCCCATAGCCAATTTATGTCAGTCAACCATCATAATAAATAAAGCAGGTAAATTGACAAGAGCATAATAAAAATATTAATAAGGAAAAAATAGTTTCTGTTATTTCTCATCCGCCATCAATAATAATTGTCAAATAGCATAAGCATACAATATAACGTTGTTGCATATTAAAAATGAGTCATGTGACTATGACATAATTAGGAGAAAATGGAAAAAAACCTTTCTAATTATTGTGATTATCTAAGTTAAAGATATCATTCAAGATCCCACCTTGAAGGTCCCGGGCTTTAACCTTTCCCGTAAAGTCTGGGTCCAGCAAAACAGAATCCGCACAGGACAGGGGCGCTGCAATCACCTCATGTGGAAATGGGGCAAAAGAGATTCTCCGGAGTGTGACTGTGGAGCAATTAACCAGACTGTCCAACATCTAGTAGAGGAGTGCCTGACGAGGAGATATCCGGGGGATGGATGTATATCCATGATGCAACCCCGGAGGCCGTAAACTGGCTGACTGGATGGGAACCGGGGCTTTGAATAGCTGAAATGTGACGCAGCCGATGGCGTAGAGAAGCCAATGCCAAACAAAAAGTAAAATAAGTTAGTATCTAAGTTACACGATTTTTTTCTTTTTTCTTCTAGTTGACCTGTTGGTCTGTAATACAAAAACTATGCCTCTTGAGATGACAAAGTCTAACTGTCCTTCCATCTCTTGGAACAACTAGTGTGAGATGTTATATCCACAGCATGGATCCATCTATATATATGAGCGGGAAATAACAAACAAAAAATATTATGTACTGCTGACCACAGTAATTCATGATGGAATGGGTTAACTAGAGAAAAATATCTCTGATTTGTCCATTGAGTTCATCAATCATCACTTGAGTTGGATATAATCCAGTGTTCACTTAATAGGTAGATATAATAATTGAAGTTAAATAAAAGTCCTGTTATGTAAAACATAGTTTTTATTGAAATGTTCACATGATTTGGATAAAGATGAAAGAATAATCTTACATTTATTTATACTTAAATAACTTTACATCACATTTCTTATATTCTTATGCTAAATATTTAATAATAGTCATCGAGATTATTACATTCATTTGATAATAATCATCGAGATTATTATATGTATTTATATGATAATAATCACATTATTCACACAATAATACCAATCAATATAACTAATACGAGTTGTAAAAATTAAAAGGGTCAAAGCCATTCTTATAATTACAAGCCTTGAAGGTAGATTTGGCAATGTTTTTGTGTATTACAAAAAAATAACACTTAATTCTCCAAAATAAGTTGAAGTACACTCTATTTTTTTTGTTTTTTTTTCTTGTACTAACAGTACCTAACTATGTCAAATATTACTTTAATACACTCAATAACAAGCTGTGACAGTTTGTATATATATTGGTTATCACACAAATGTAGAATAAAACACACTTTAATGAAATCTGTGTGTCCATTGGTAAACGAATCTGGATTTGGAAGTAAAATATCCAATCAACTTGAGTTATGAAGATCGACATGATATCATACATATCATTCTTCAATGGTTGACAATCCCTAAATTATATTATTTCTAACATATTTCTATTGGATAATCTAGTCTTCACACCATTTTTGTAAACCTTACCTACAAAAGTTTGGTAAAAATAGATTGGTTAGGTTTGTTTGTAGTTATAATTGCTACTGGTGTGACCCAGTTGCATTATTTATTAAAAAAAAGTAACTAAAATATTAAAATAAATGACTAAATTGGTATTTTTACCAAACTTTTGTAGGTTATGTTTAAAAAAATGGCTATCCATTTCTATTGCATAGATTGCTTACAAAAATGAATAAAACTCTTTTGAATGATATCAAAGAGAAATGTAGCATTGTCTATAGAAAATTAATCAGCTGCTCTGAATTTTTTATATTTTCATATCAATATGAACTGTACAGAGGACACAAAATATGATAGTGTTGTATGCAGACAAAAACTAAAGAAAATATGCTCTTCAACCTTCAAGATTAGTATTTCAAGATGGCTATGATTGTTTATTTATTTTATGTTATTTTGTTACATAAAACAACATTACAAATAATGAATAAATAAAGGAATATACTTATATACACTTTGTATAACATTGAAATCTGTAGTGATATTGTAGTCCCAACCTTGATGTATGAAATTGAAACATGGACATTTCAGAAGACATATGAAAGTAGAATAAAAGCTACAGAAATAATATTGCTTGGAATAATTTTCAAATGGACAATATTTTATAGTTTGTTTTTTATATAATTTTTTAAAATATATAATTTGAAAATTATCAAAGCAAATATTATACTTTTTGTGGAAACAATTCAATACAAATATTTTGATCAAACAAGTTTGCACTGCATAAATCCATAGAAGTATTATATATAGAGAAGCAATGGAGTATTAAAAATGTGCAACTCAAAACTACGCCATGCTATTTGACAAGAACTCTACCTGGTGTGGCGGTAATATAGTGTTAGAAGAGTTAAATACATCATAATATACTTTTAGTATTCCTTGATAGCGTATTTTTTCATAATTCAATTATTTATTAATATTCAGTAAATTTTCGTTGTGGAGGAGAGCGGTTTGCACATATACAATACTCATGGTGCTCGTTTCAAACTTTGTAAGTATGTGATTGCTACTCTATACATTATAATAACTCTATGCATAAATGTCAAGTGATTTTGTCAAATACACAATATTTTGCTTAGTTGAAAAATACACATACATAAATTCTATGATTTCATATAATTTAAAATCAATAAAATAAAAATAATGGTGTTCAGAATTGTGTAGAAAATTCTATTTAACTAAATTAATATTATTAACAATAAGAATGTATAACTACGTGTGATGTTTTATAAAATATTTTGATATGTTCAATTGGCTTTATGATTTACTAATGCCCAATTATTATTTGTATCGTGTTAAAAATTATACCTATAATTATAAAAAGGTTCTTTTAAAATATACAACACAACAACAGGTTTTAATACATATTTGAATAACTCCCAATCTTATAATAACAATTATTAAACTGTGTAAGTGTATAAGTGTTCATCCTTAGCAAAATGTCCATTCAATTTACCAATACCCAACTATGCCAAGTATTTAAGCTTTAAAAGAATCTAGAATGAGCATATAAACATTTTTTTTCTTACACATGGATTTTTACATAGTGGTTAGACAACAAAAGCAAAGATAAAAAAAAAAACATTTTAAATAGACAATTTAAGGTACACATGTACAAATTAAGGTCACACAGGTACTCAAATGTGCAGGGCCGGATAATCGTGTTTTTGCGCCCGTAGCAATATATTTCTTTTTCTATCTTTCTTGTAATCTATTTTTACGTTACTTTGTTGTTTACTGGTTATTTATATATCTTCTTATTTTTAATTGTTTATTTAATTTTGTTTCTGCATCTATATATTTTGTGTATTGCATATTGTATGGATGTATACATATTTTTAGGCATCTCTTTTTTATATTTAGTTTCATGGCTTATTTTTCAACTGTTTTTATGTTTCATTCTTTTTTAATGACACTTTTGAATTTACTTTATACCTAGGTATATAATTTATATATGCTATTTTTGTTTTTGGTATTTATTTCTTTAAAAAATGTTTAGATATAATATACAAAAAATATTCTGGTAGATATTTCGTACATTTATACATCTCTTTTTGTTTTATTTTATAATATTATTGTATGTATGTATTAAACGTATTGTTACTTTATTTTGTGTGTACTTGTAAAAGGCTATTTAGCCGTTGATGGAAATAATAAATAAATAAATTTGAATCCGCCTCCCCCCTTCCCATTTTTTTTTTGGAATTTTAAATGTAGAAAAATTTTAAATTATGTAAAATTACATCGGGTCTAAAATGACTAAGCGGGATTTTTTACATACACACCATCATGCCGAGCCTCTATCCGGGTACGCAAAGAGAATCGAGCGCCATACCTGCGAATTTTTGATTAATATGATAAACATTTTAGAATTTTAAGCGCCCTTTTTAAGACTACCGCCCTGACTTCTTGTTCCTGATTGTTCTATGATTTATCTGGCCCTGCAAATGTGATTAGTTGCGTCGGCGTTTTATCATTTACTCAGCCAATACTGATATTATCTTCTTGAAACTAAAGACAGGGATAAATTATTGTGTTATCTACAGTCTACAATTCTCTAGATAGTATATAATTTCAAAAATTCCCCTTGAAATTTGCAAAATTCCCTCATTATCCATTTAAGTTGTCAGATGTAAAACTATAATTTAGCAAAAATATTCTTCAATAATATGATGTAAACACTTTAACTGTTTTAGATTTTTAAATTTTGTCTTGATTTAAAAATAAACTAATAATTCATATTGTCACTTAAACATTCCTGTTTCGCGCTAGTTGAGTCTTGCAAAATGTATGGCGGCATGAACTCCACCGCTTCTACTTCAGTGGCTGTGCGGCCTTAGTAGTTTAATACCATTGACACATACATACGTTTTGCTGTCAGTTTATGTTTTTGCTCTTCAATATGCTAGGTATAGTCCCTGTGTTATATTGGGATCAGTCACAGTAATAATATATCCGTAAACATCAACATTATTGTCTCATCATACTTGTTTTTCAAAAGATATACTTATCAGGAATCGTATCACATCGTTTTTTTTTGTTTAAATGAATAAGTTGTATCATTTAAATTTAAATGATGAATAAGTTGTATCATTTAAATTAAATGATGAATAAGTTGTATCATTTAAATTTAAAAATCAAATAACATTTTTGTTTTCTTTGACGTCAACGTCATCACTGTTGCTTGTTTCTAACTTCTTTAGAATAATAAAATATCTTGCTATTATCATAAGAATTTAGGAATTATCAAACATGTATTTTATTAAAAAAACAAAAAACATCAAAATATTCTTTCTATTAAAATGTAAGTTACACATACTTTACATGCACAAGTCTTAGTTTAAATAATTTTACAATATACACATACAAATAATGCCATATATAGACAATTTTATTGATATAGCAATTGTGATATTTTTTTATCATACATCGTGTTTTCTTATTTTATAAGATGAGGCAGTCATCACAAATGATGGAGAGATGGAAATATATATGATCAATAATATTTTGTGATTAAACAAGGTTAGTTTTTTTTAGTAAAAGATTTATTACAGTTTTAGAAATCTTTTAAAGAGATTATTTTCTTTACCATGATCACAACTCTTGTTTTATAGAGAAAGAATAAGCCAATATTACCAATACATACATGATCAATTTAAATTATTATTAGACAAAAAATATTTTCTTGATCATGTTTACATAGTTGTATTCATAGAATAATAATAGTATAGAATACTCTTTAGCCTGCAGTAAACGCGACAACTTTATGTTGAATAATTTGGTCAACATTTTGCTACGAGCATTCAGTAATCATTTGGCCGTCTGTGTGATACGTTCTCCAAATAGGGAATTTTTTAACTGCTTGCAAAATTATTTACGCAGTCCGAGTAGTACTATACGAACAATGTCTACCAGCAGAGTCATACATATATTGACACGAGCCAGCCAATAAAACGGCTTTACTTTTTCAGCGAGGTATTGTATGGGAATGAGTATTCTATAGTTTTATTATTATTCTATGGTTGTATTATGGTGGGTATTGTGCAAGTGTGTTAAGTGATCATGCAAACTATAAATTACAAGATCATGAGCCCTTGTCTCACTATTTTATTATATTTTTTGCCTTTGTTGAATGATGATCGTATAGTTTTTTTTAGTTAAAACTTAATTTTATTTTATTTTGCTAAAATATTTTTTTTTTGAAATTATTGATCATTATAATTTACAAGGCATTTTAATATTTCTAAGTAAATAATTGCCTATTTTGAAAATATAAATATGTATTTTTAATCACATTTTATACCACTAGCTATGATATTTTGACATTCTTTTACTTAATTTTTATGACATTCTTTAAAAACGAGAAAAGCTATTTATCGTCTTGTGTTTTTAGAAAATTTCAAAATATTTTTTAAATTACAGTTATCATTCTTTTTTTGTAGCAATCTATTCTTTTAAAACACATTTTTTGTAATATTATGACAGCTTTGATATTTCTTTAATCATCATTTATATTAGCTATCTAATAATTATTTTTAAATATGATTTTATTCAGGTGTTCTCTCTATTATGGCAATCATTTATTTTAAGAACGAATAAACAAATAATTTGAGCATTCTTTTTATAATTATATTCTGACATTCTTTTTTTATGATAAATATACTATTCAAACATTCTTTTTATAAAATGTCCATCATTAAATATTTAAATATAATAGCTATGATATAAATAGCGTTCATAATACTCGAATCAAATTTGTACACAACCATCAAACACAACATTGAATAATTATTATATGTACAAAATATTTTTTAGTTTCTTTAAACACACAATGATATTGCAATATTTTTTTTGTTGGATATGATCCATAGTATAAAGTGTCTCATTTTCATTTTGTTTGATGAAATGAGCAATAGACTTATTAAATCGGGTACATTTTAAATAGTGTAATATTAAGATGTGTGAATGGGACATACCAGTGTGCGAGAGAGATGGATGCATTGTATGTAACACGAGTGAAATGGTAGAGGGCATTCTGCACACGGTCATTAGGTAGCGACAAGTACTTGGTTATATTGTAAATAGACGTACGTTATAATATCAATACGACGTTATCATTGAATAAATCATCCCCCATAATAGAGAGTAAGGATTATAGAAGTTATACTGTGCAATCCCCCAATACAGCATACCACAAATTGTATTTAAGTGTTTTCTTGTTGAAAAGACAAGAATGGAAGAGAATTCTGGTTCCAGCCAAGACCGACACAGAGCTGCCAAGCTTATGATGGATGGATTCTTCCAATTGACAGTCAAGTTATTAGGGTAATAAATATTGAAGTACTATTGTCTGGTAAGTACATTATACATTCAAATCATCATGCAATTTTCCTGTTATTGGAGCAAGTAAAAAGAACGCATTATACACTTCTGTCTTTGTACACATTCTTCAACTCACTCTCATCGATCGTCTGTAATATACACTTTTTACATGTCTTTTAAATGTTTTTTTGGCCATCCTCTTCCCCCTCATTCCTTTTTCTTTCAGCTCTATAAATTTTTATTCGTTAGTTGTTCTTCATTTATTATTTCCATGCCAAACCATCACAGTATATTTACTTTCCTTCAATTTACACTCATGCATGTTTTTTGCATAGCTTTGTAATCAATTTCAATTCCACGGCATTTATTAATATGTAATAAGTAAAAACCAATAACACTGTAGATTATTGTCGAAATGAGATGATTTCGTCAATTTGAGGCTGAAATCTATGTCTATTTCAATGGCACGCTTGCCTTTCATCTTAGATAGCCTAGTTTGTAGGTACACCAGTTTTTGTTTTTGACACATCATGCACCGACGGTTTGTCTAGTATTCACACCAATTTAGTTATTTTTTTTAAATATTTTAGTTACTTTTTTTTTAATATTTAATGCAACTGGCTCACGCCAGTCGCAATTATAACTACATACAAACCTAACCAACCTATTTTTATCAAACTTATTGTAGGTTAGGTTTTAATTGCGACTGGCGTGAGCCAGTTGCATTATACATTAAAAAAGGAACTAAAATATTAAAATAATCATCTTATGTTCTGTAATGTACCTACCTTCAGTTGATGTACTTTTTGAGTCTTTTTTTTTAACATACCTATTTTTTGCAGTACCTATATAAGTATGTTAGGTACTCAAATAGATTATTAATTCAAAAGAGTTATTATTGTTTTAATAAGTTTCTACGTGCCCAAGGATAACAAAAATACAACAGGAATGATTTTCCTCACACTGGTACGTAAAAAACAGATTTGTAATATTTGTGAGCGATTTAATGCTTTTTATCATTTTGTTGAGTGTACAATCCTATTTGCTCTGAAACATGTCATTTATTATATTAAAATTAAAACAATTTGTTTTAAATTATACGTATATTTGTTACCTATTCGTCGATGGCTATTTCGCCTTGCTAGGGCATCTTCAAGACTACAAGATGCCCTAGCAAGGCGAAATAGCTATCGACGAATAACAAATATACGTAGAATTTAAAACAAATTGTTTTAATATAATTTTTAAATGGAATTCTACTACCCACGTAAATTATCCACAAATACTTAATGTCATTTATTCTTCAATCTTTGTGGTTCATATGTATAAAGAATTAGTAATCGAATGTAAGATCTGATGTAAGTATGTTAACAGTGTACTGGTGTCCCAGTCTCGATTCTCAGAGGAGGATGAATTGATTCGTTGATATCATCTCGGTAAATCCCGTAATTTGGGGTAGACAGCGACAGGAGTGCATAGCCTTATAAAAGGAAGCATGACAAATGTGTACCTAACCTAGGGATGCCAGACGTCCTTTATTTTAAAGGACGTCCTTTATTTCAGACCCAAAAATTGATTTTGTCCTTTAATTTGAAATCTCCAATGAAGGACAATACTTCGTCCTTTGATTTGCAAACAATTTTATAATTTCATTATAGAAAACGTAGAAGCTCTTAGAGCAGCCAAAAGTAATACCAAGTATACCTACTATTAAATGAAAAAGGACTAATTAAGGTCGTACTACTTACTTGGCTTCGATTAACGTCAAACTACGTAACATTGCGTATTAATATTGTTTATTTATTAATAAATGTCGCTACTGATATCATAACAGCATTTTATTTAAAAAAAATATTGATATTTTTTATTTTCATTCTATGTCCTTTATTTTCATCCTATGTCCTTTATTTAATCGTATCAAATCCTCTAATATATAAAATGGGAGCTGGCAACCCTAACCTAACCCCACACACCAGTCTCGTCTCAGTAAAAAGGCCACATTCATGGTGGATGAACCTCATTGCCAAACTGTGTAGGATGTTATTTTGCTTATTGTGTTTGTAGTATTAATCTCATTTCTTTAAATGAAATTTTGGAAATATAATTTTGATTATGGGAATTAATATTTTTCGCTATTATGTTACAAGTATGAATAATAGAAGAGCGTGTATGAGACGATGTATGGACGTGAATGAAGCGAGGAATGTGTGTCAAGAGAGAGGATTCTGGCGTTCGGTTCTCTCTGCCTACCCCAAATAGGGAAATGGCGTGATGGTATGGTATATTTTTCGCTAAGAACCTACCCATGTAATAGAGAACACAAATAAGCCAGAGACAGGTAGGTTATTTGTAAGCAAAGATTCGAAATTGGGATCAGGGGGCAAGTCTGATCAACAGGCGGAATCAAAACCATCTTGTTTACCCATATCATGGATATAATTATTACATGGAGTTCTATGACATCTAAAGATATTATAGAACTCCTATCTTAAGACATTATAAAACTCTATATGATAATTATATCCATGATATGGGTAAACATGGATGGTTTTGATTCCGCCGGTTGACCATGGGGGCAAGTCTGGTCTAACCGGCGAAATCAAAACCCTCGTGATTACCCATATCATGGATACAATTATTACATGGAGTTCTATGACATCTAAAGATATTATAGAACTCCATATAATAATTATTATATCCATGATATGGGTAATCGTGAGGTCTTTGATTTCGCCGGTTGGACCAAACTTGCCCCCCAGATTTGAGCAAGAGTGGCTACAGACATGGTTGACTGGTACCCAGGAGTTGCCATTTGAAAAAAAACATTGAAAATAAATATTCTTCTTCTTCTTCGATGGCGCTACAGCCCAAATCGAGCCTTGGCCTCCTTCAACACGCGCATCCAACCTCTTCTATCCTCAGCCGCCGTTCTCCAGTTAGGGACCTGCAGGAGCTTTTCTGCATCTCTCCGTATGTCGTCCTCCCATCTCAGTCTTGGTCTCCCCATCTTCCGTTTACCTCCCGGGTGACCAAACATGATTTTTTTGGGTAGTCGCGTGTTTGGCATTCTCTGTACATGGCCAGCCCATCTCAACCTAAGCATTCTTATATGGGTTGAGATCTTTGGTGCTTCATAAATTTTGTACAGTTCTTCATTTTTCTTTATGCGCCATTCATCTCCTTCCTTCACAGGACCACATATTCGGCGTAGGACTCTCCTTTCGAAAACATCTAATGCTTCAGCGGATTTCACGGTCAGTGTCAGAGCCTCGCATCCGTAAGTCAACACAGTCCTAATGATTGTTTTATATAATGTCAATTTAGTTTTCCTGTGGACGTTGCGAGACCTGAACACTGGCAATAAGGAGAAATAAGTTTTATTGCCTGCTGATATTCTTTTTTTGATTTCTACTTCCTCTTCATTATTTTCCGTAAGGAGAGATCCCAGATACGTAAATTGGTCAACTGTTTCAAATGAATGGTCGTCTGCCAGCTTTACGCTACCTCTTCTTCTTTGAGATGGGTTTCGACTTTGGGCCATATATTTTGTTTTGCTCTCATTTATTTTCAAGCCCACTTCACATGCAGCAGTTTCCAATGGGGTGAAGACTTCTTTAATAGCTGCCAGGGATCTTCCGATGATATTAAGATCATCTGCGTACCCAACTATTTGGCTGCTCTTGAAACAAATGTTAGCGCTCGTGTCGACGGACGTTTGACGGACAACATGTTCTAGCACTATGTTGAAGAGAGTGGGAGCCAGACTATCCCCTTGTTTTAACCCTTGAGAGATTGTAAACGCCGAAAATATAATTATTACATGGAGTTCTATGACATCTAAAGATATTATAGAACTCCATATAATAATTATTATATCCATGATATGGATAATCGTGAGGTCTTTGATTTCGCCGGTTGGACCAAACTTGCCCCCCAGATTTGAACAAGAGTGGCTACAGACATGGTTGACTGGTACCCAGGAGTTGCCATTTGAAAAAAAACATTGAAAATAAATATTATTTTTATAAAATATGGAGAAAGAATATTTTTTTCTGTTTTCTTGTTAATTTGTGTTGTAATAAAATCATTATAGTTGTCGCCCAATATCTTGAACCAGGCTTCCGGGTGCGCAGAGCGCAAATTTGTGTATTTTTGCTTCGTTGGTATGCGTGCAAATCTCCCCCTTTCTTGGCGAAATGTCTCAAGATATTTGTCGACAACTGTAGATGCAAATGACCATAATTATGTGATTAGAATATAACAATTGGGTAGGTACTTACTTAAGAAGATTATAATACAATGATTATTCTTATATAAAGGTTTATTACTATGTATGTAGGTACTTAGATAATATTTTAATAGTCTGAATTTGGTGGCAGGCATAAGTCGGGAGGAGGTGGAGGTGTCATGTACCTATCCTGATGTTGCCTATTGCCACCAAGGTCACTGCAGGCGGGACCAGTACTGCTGGGTCATGTCGGGACCAGGGCCCTGCCCAGGCACAGCTATCGGGACAGACACTCCCGGCGATATCAGACCAGTGAACTCTGAAACATAACAATCTATAATAATATTATAAACTAACCATAACAATCTATGATAATATTATAAACTAACCATAACAATCTATAATAATATTATAAACTAACCATAACAATCTATAATAATATTATAAACTAACCATAACAATCTATGATAATATTATAAACTAACCATAACAATCTATAATAATATTATAAACTAACCATAACAATCTATGATAATATTATAAACTAACCATAACAATCTATAATAATATTATAAACTAAGCATAACAATCTATAATATTTTTTTTATAAAAATGAATATGTCCTTGTTAAACAAGTACATATACATCTTCCTACGTTCCCTAAAATAAGCATATAAGTTCTTGTGCTATGATAATATTATAAACTAACCATAACAATCTATAATAAGATTATAAACTAACAATATCAATATATAATAAGATTATAAACTAACCATAGCAATCTAAAATAATATTATAAACTAACCATACCAATCTATAATAATATTATAAACTAACCATATAGCAATCTATAATAATATTATAAACTAGCCATATAGCCCGCCAGTGTACATTATATTTGTTTATATTATGTACAAAAAGTAAATAAATAATAAATAAATATGTGCTTGTTAAACAAGTATATGTATATACATCTTCATACATTCCTTAAATTAAGCATAAATGCTTGTGTTATTGGTGAACGAAATCGGTCGAGGTAGGATTCGAACTCAAACAAGTATTTGCACAAGCATTTATTCGCTTATTTTAGGGAACGTAGGAAGATGTATATGTACTTGTTTAACAAGGACATATACATTTAAAAAAAATAAATAAAAATTATTTAATAAAAGGGTAAATTGACAGACATCCAGCTTACAATTTTCATAAGAAGAAAATAATATTGGTTATTATTATGAGTGCTGTACGTCCAATTATGGATGCACACAAAATTACATGAGATCTAATTCAATCACACACATAAGTTATGTAAATAAGAGAAAATTCGGTTACAAAAGTTAAGTAAAAAAAGGAAAAAAAAAATAGTTATATAATTTAACCAAAAAAAGTTACGTAGGTTATAGAAGTTACACAAGTTACATAAGTCGAAGTAAAGAAAAAGAAAAATATAGGTAGGTAAGTAAAGTTAAGAAGTAAAAAAAAAAGTTACACAAATTAGAGAAAAGACAATTTCAAACTGATCACAATCAAATATGATGATGATGTAGGTACATATTTACTTACTTTGTGGACAGTTTTTTTGGCCTTGATTTATTACTCATTTGTTTATGTTCATATTAGTTAATAATGCTGTTACTGTCCCAAATAAACCAAATAAATAAATAAATACATAATTAAATAAATAATTAAATAAACAAATAAATATTTACTAGGACATATTCATTCTATAAAAAAAATCTCACCACTTGAGGTACCATTTGAGGGCCCGAATTGATGATGATTGTGTCCATTGGTGTGATATCCTTGATGGAGTGCCGGACTGTTAGGAGGGTGATAGGCCCCGTGCAGTGTGGGAGCTCCGTAGCCCTGGCCGTAGGGAGAGTACGTGGGGCCCAGGGAAGTGCCCGGGGGACCGCCTCCTCCCTGAGGAGAAGGCTCTCGTGGACAGACGTCGGAGAAGCCCCCCATTCCTGACATGGGACCCCGAAGAAACGCAGACTCAAGCTCGCTGGAAAAAATAATAATTTTTAATTAAAATCACAATAATTTAGATCGCTGAGCTGAGGTTTTTATTAAGAGTCGTATTCGACAAATTATCTAACATAGAATATCAAAAGATTTTGGAAACATCGCCAGAATGGCTCTGGGCTCAACATAAGCTTGAGAAGTTCGTCGTAATAGAAATAAACGATGGAGTGACTTTAATAAGGATATTCAACTAATCGATCTGAAATCTCGATTAAAATCCAACGGAATTCAAAATGTATCCGATGGATAAAAGCTAACTAACCAAGATCATTTTATCATTTTTTGTGCTTCAGAAATTTCGAAGGAGAGGGAGACGGTTTGCACGGATATCAACCAAGCAAAATACCCCAATTCGCATTCTGCGCAGTCTACGTGAATTCTCAGTCTATTTTCCGATAGCTATACTTTTGTTAAAATAGTGTGTTTTGTTAAAATATTGTATCCAACTTTTTCAATGTCCTGTACCTCCCTACCTAGATTCTATTGTTAAGAGTAGATAGTAGACCAAATAGTACCCGTTAACCGATAGTAACCGATGGAGAATAAGTAATAATTTAATACATTTATATTCTTGAATTAATTTACTTGGTTTTAAAATATCTTTGAATTTTTCTTTTTTTCTACGAAAAAATACATATCACAGATGACGTGATATACAATATTTTTTTCGTTTTTCATTTCGTTTTTCATTTAATAAGCGTTCGTGTTTGTGTACATTCAGTATACCCAAGGTCATAGACGTTATTAAGGGTCTTAAACCTTTATATTTAAGTTTAGCGTTCTTGCTTTGGCGCCCAACGTGGGGCACATATTTTTTTTCTTATGTTACTTCTAGGAATTTATTACTTAATTTAAATAAAACACACAAATTTCTCTACAAAAAACGAAGCTAGTTACTTTTCTCCTTCTCTAGCCCTCGTCTCTCCACTGCTGGATGTAGACCTTTTCCATACACCTCACTCGTCTCTGTTCTATCCCCTCTTCATCTAGGTTTTACCACATGGTCACTTGGACAATGTCGTCAGACCATCTTTTAGGGGGTCTTCCAACACTCAACTCAACAATTATTTGTCCAAGGTCTCCACTGTAATATTATGGGTCCCCACCTAGTATTGCCTTGTCTGGCCAAGTGTCCAGCCCATTGCCATTTTAATCCAGCAACACGATCCATTATATAAGATCCACTAAGGTTGTTACTGATATTTGCAAATTAATATATTACCTGTATGAGTCTGTGATAGGCAAAGGTGGCGGTGGTGCATACATATGATGATGGTGGGGCGCAGGATGGTGATATGGCGGAGGCGGGGGCGATGGCGCGGGAGGCGGCACGTCGAGGGGTGCGGGCCCGGGCTGCTGTCCCGCCGGGGGACCTGCCCCTCCACCGCCGGTGCCTCCACCCCGCCGCTGACTCCGCATCTTCTCCTCTCGCCGCCATTTTGCACGTCTGTTGGAGAACCAAACCTAGAAAGTAAAGATAATCATTTAAAATGTAAACTTTAACAAAAATAATAATGGTGCAAATACTTTTCTAAATACCACTTGGTGAGTTAAAATAAAGCACTAGGTACTAGTTTCTGGAGAGCACTCCTCCCATCGACATATGTATTATAACACTTGGGAGGAGTGCTTTCCCGAAACTAATAGTGCTTTATTTTAACTCACCAAGTGGTATTTAGCAGAGTATTTGCACCATTATTATTGTTATCATGGACTACCACAAAGTTACCGTCAAATCTATCAATCTTAGTAAACATTAACAAATTGATTATTATTTTGAAGT
Organism: Molanna angustata; assembly: GCA_963576475.1. Classification (NCBI taxonomy): domain Eukaryota; kingdom Metazoa; phylum Arthropoda; class Insecta; order Trichoptera; family Molannidae; genus Molanna; species Molanna angustata. The sequence continues at coordinate 24,684,351 of OY754988.1, read as the reverse complement.
ATTTTGTGTCCTGACTTAAAAAAACATTTCTTGAGTTAGCTTCAGTCAGATTTTGGTCTTGTTAATTACATATGCTTGATCACGATGGTGAAGTTTATCGATGGAATGTATTTTTACTGATCCAAATAATCAAGTCAGATAATTAAATTATTTAAAATAAAACTGTAAACACTTCATACATAGCGCTTAACGCGTGATCATATTTTATGGCTAGTTAAATGGTAAGTTCTAATATTCTTGGGTTAACTAAATGTCTGTTATTACCTGTATCCTTGCTTCAGGAAGACCAATCTTAGCTGCTAGCCTTTCTCTTGCAAACACGTCAGGGTAATGAGTTCGTTCGAATTCTGAAAAATAAGCTCACAATCAGATATAGGTACAAGAATGTTTGGTATAATTTTTACAGCATCTCACTCGAAGGAGAATGCTATATGCATGATTATTGAAGTAAAAAATATAATACAAGCAACTAAATATTTTAATATGCTCATTAAAAAGGATTAGGAATATAGTATTTTTATTCCTTTAAACTTCTTCTCTTTTTAGGCCTGCGTCAGCTTTCCTCCTGTAACTTGGACTGCCAGCTGTCCTTCCAACTCCTGGGAGGACGTCATGGAGGTCTGCTTTCTTGGAGAACATTATCCCTGGCCGCTTTGACGGTTCTCGAGTCTGTCGTTCTTGGCACATGTTCGTTCCAGAACCTTCTTCTCTGTCGATCCCATCTAATCCTCTTAACTAATAAGTATAATCGATTTAAGTGTGGATATCCATAACTTGTCAAGGGTCGAATATATAAAAGGTACGTACTTAGAATTTTCCCATAGCACACAAAATCTAAGTCAATCTAAGCATTAAGCATTGTCTTAAGAGGGCGCCTGCTGCCAGTTATTTTTTTTTCAAAATAATTCGATTAGTAGTAATAATTTAGTATCAAAATAGAAAATCATATTATATTCCGTCCACCAAGACAACGACTGAAGTCCAGAGAGCCTGTTTGGTCGATGCAACTCGGCGAATTCAACTTGCTTAGAGCATGGAAAGAGAGGTGGAATGATGCAAACCTGGTATTAAACAAACACATTATCCAAGACCCTAACGAAAGAGTCCCAGGAACCTTCCCCGAAAAGTTTGGATTCAACAAAACAGAATTTGTACAGGTCAAGGCCGATGTAACTACCAAATGGGGAAAAAGGGATTCTCCGGAATGTGACTGTGGAGCAAGAAGCTAAGCTATCCAGCATCTAGTAGAGGAGTGCCCGATACGGAGGTATGAAGGAGATTGGGTGGATATCCATAGGGCGACTCCAGAGGCTGTGAAGTGGCTGGTCGAACGGGAGCCAAGAGTGTAGAAGAAAAATACTCGATGACGCAGCCAAAGGTGCAGGAAAAGCCGTAGCCACACAAAAAGTAAATTAAGTAAGTAAAATAGAAAATAGGTACCTACTCTGGCAGTAGGCGCCATAGGTTTTATGTAGGGTACCTAATTCTGATATATTCTGGACTCTTCTTCTTTATCTCTCGTGTCAGAAGCAATCAAACACTTTTCGACCAATACTTTGCAATTTCGACCGCTGCGCCGCTACATCGTAGCAGGTCCTCATCGTAGCAGGTAGCAGGGCAGTCACGCAGGTGGTCAAATATATACAAATATTCTGATGTGTAAAAATAATATGTTACCTCTCTCTAAGCTATCAATTTGATCGTTGGTGAAGGATGTCCTGTTTCTCTGCAGTTTTCTCTTGAGTCTCAGCCTCGCCTGGTCGTCATCCGCTCCAGCACTACTGCCAGCATTGCTGTTCTCTCCGGATCCTGTCTCGTCTGAATTCAGACCGTCGAGGTCGTTCACTGAAACCAAAATAAAATGGTATTTTATAAAGATTTTAAAAACTTTTTGTAATAGTTACACAAGGTACCTACACTTTAGTGGCTCCGACATATTCGATACTGGACAGTTATTCAGACCTATGGAGAGCTTATTTTTCAATTCGACCTTATTTATGTATGTTCACCTATAACTTTTTACTACATTCTCCGATTTATTTTTACTCTCCAAACTATGGAATAGTGGAGTCATGATTTCACAATTTTTAAGAGTATTTTTTACATCAATTTCTCAACGGGTATCATGTAGAGAGTACACACTGTGAGTTTCGTCGTGATGTGTTTGTATGTATGGCGTACGGCGTTTGGCGTACGGAATTATCCTTTTTGTGTCCTCTCTACAGCCCAAACTATCATATGTGCATAGACCTAGAGCTGATTAGTTTTCCATAGATATCTGTTAATTACTTTTTTATGATTTCATCGGTTCCAAATTTTCAAATTCTCTCACGGTCTGAAAAATCGAGTTTTTTGTATATTGTTTGAAATTTCGATACAACAAAAATACACTCATCAAAAATGCATTCGAAATTTATTTCACATTGATAAAGCAAACCAATGTGAAATAAATTTCATATTTGTATGAAAAATGTATATAACAGAAGTAAAATAGCTTCTGTAAGGGAAAATTGAGTGATCAACTTCATATTTGAAGACGCGAATATGTAATAAAAAATGTGAAAAGTAGAAGTGAAAAGTGGACTGTATTTTTGAAGGGCGATTCGTTGCAAACCACTGCAAGGCAAAGGAAGGATATAAGGAACACTCACTTGATTTTTCCTTGGTGCTCTGCCTTGTTAGATGGTCACAACAGTCACTAGGATCCCACACACGCGCGGTAAGATAAAACAATTATGGCGATTTCAGTGAGTGTAAAGGAGCGGTAAAATGGAAGAGATATAGATGGACATCACAGGACGCGGTTTGAAAGGAGACTGATTTTGGGTGTAGGGCGGACAGCAGTTGCAACAATATTATATGTCATTTGATATAAAAAAAATACGACAATAATTATAATGACATATTGGCGTCAACAATATTGATATTGTATGTGTCTCTATAGACAAGTGTATTTTTACTCTCCATTTCAATCTTCGTCAAAGGGTAGGCAGTGAGAACCAAACACTGCATTCTTCTATCTTAACACAAACATCGCCTCAACAACATTTTACTTAAAATTTCTCAACAGGTATCATTTAGAAAATACATACTATGAGTTTCGTGACAATGTTTTTGTGTGTATGGTGTATTGTGAAAACTTTTGTCCTCTGGGAATCTTATATTTGTTTAAGAATCTAATAGAAATGTACTTCATAAAAATGCATTTAGAGATTGTCAACATTTCAAGAAGAAAAAATGAACGCCTACTATAGTATGGAGAGTTTAGTGTTGGCCACAACCCACTTGTTTCAATATGGTCAAGATCTGATCATGGAATCCATAAGAAAATCACCAAACCCTTCAATTTCAAAAGGAGTCTGAAATATGTAGGTATAGCTTGTATTTTATTTAATTTTATTTAAAGTACACAAACAATGACTGGACAAGTAAACTGGTGATATACAATATAAAAAAAATAGTATTATTGTATAGGCGAAATGTATGAAAGATAATATTACTACGTACATATTATATATACCATCACGCCATGTCCATCGTGGGTTTTGCGGTAAAAAGTGAAAGGTATATTAAAAATTCGTAGGCATTTAAAATACTTTGCGTAATTACTGGTAGGAAAAATGTCCTAATGTTGGTGAATTGTCAAAGTACCTACTGAGATGTGATAGGGCAGACTGCGAGGCGGTAACAGCACCACCTGTGTGGGAGGGACCCTAGAGATAAGGGCCCCATAAATCCCTCAGGAACGGGTCCCCCTCTCGCGTTACCAAAGATAAAATATTTTTATTACTTCACCGCTATTTTGCATTTTAAAATTTTCCGTAAAAAAGATCTACCTATTCTAGATATAGATCGTACATAGGTAGATATATAGGTACCTACCATCACGCTCTTCATTCCAATTGGGAGTAGGCAGAGAAAAACGAACGCCAAACCCTCCTGTGATAAGTGATGAGCAAATGCCATTGGTCTTGCGAACCTAGTCTTGCAAATCTTGCCGGTCTTACCAAAAAAATATTTTTTATTTTTTCAATTAAAATTGAGTACCTATCCAATGACAATTTAATATGACAAAAAACATCAATTTAAAGTATTTTGACGATAATACGTAAGTCAATTGCTTACTTTTTAATTGAAAATGATTACGTTTATAAAATTTTAAAGACCGCAAGACCCTTGCATTAGGTCTTTATTTTATTTTGTAAACATACAGTCATAATTTCAAGTTATACAAGAATAAGTAGGTACTGCATTAGAAGACCAATTTAGTATACAAAAATAATGCAATCAATTGTATGTAAATTGGTATCTTATAAATTGATAATTGTATAACTTATGCTGGCATGAACAGATCTCACATGTCTTTGCCATACACTCACTTAATAAACTCAAGAATTTTCTTCCACTTCACTGTAAAATAACCTTAGCTCAATCACTTCTCCTACCGTTGCTTGACTATGCTGATGTTAGCTACTTGGATGCAAACGAGGAACATCTCAACAAAACTTGAACGCCTACAAAATTTTTGCATCCGTTTTATCTTTGGACTAAAAAAATCGATCGTATTTCTCACTACCGAAATCTTCTTTATTGGCCCAAGATATCTTGTCATTACTATACAATGTCATTTTTAATCCAAATTTAGCTCATTGAACCTCATTGCTGAACTATGTGAGATGTTATTGTTGCCTGTTGTATTTTCTATTATCCGCCTTTTGATAAGAGTGCAAGCACTATTCTAAGTCGGTGCCCTACTTGTTTAATAAGACATATTTATTTATAAAATATATCATACTCGGTTCATTTAGGTACATTTTATGCATCGTTGATGGTTACATACATACATGTTATCGTCTATTATTTAAGCTTGAGATGCTTCGACTTTTTCGTTACGCTATTTTGCTCCCTTTGATTTATGAGTCGTAATGAATTTCATATTATTCCATTTTCTAATTTAACTACGGTGTTTTAGAAATACCAGTCCTACAGCATTATATTATAATTAGAATCAATGAAGAGAGCAATTTTATTATAGGTAGCTATATTTAAGAATGTATGTTAGGTATTCTTTCTCATAAAAACAAAATTTATTAAAATAAATGAAAATAAAAATGTTGTTAAAATTAGCATAATTAATCAGGATGTTCACGAATGAAAGAAAAACAGGTAAATTCTGTTTACTGAACAGGACATCCTGAATATATGTAGGTACATATACTTTCTCATCACTGATTATAATGTGAATATACTAGCATTGTTTTATATGATGAACATGATATATGTTTGATCAAATGAGTGGGTTTAAACATTAACTATTTATGTATACCTATTACTAGTTGCATGTAAAACATGAGATCCAACTGTCGATAGCGATAGTACGTATAGTTGAAGAATAAGTACCAAACTATAAACCCCTAAATACAAATTATTTAATATTTTAAGATATTTGGTTTTCTATACAACACATGTAGGTACCTAGGTATGTATTTCAAGATAGGATAGTATAGAGGTCAGTCCTTTGATCCTACCCAGAATATGAAAACAGCATGATGGTATGTATGTATGTTTGGAGATTAGAATCACTTCTTACATATTGTGTATAGGCGACTGCCAGACAAATTTTATGAAACAATGTCGTCACTAAATTCAATTTTTATAAAAATTACAATTGCTAATACAATGTCAGCATTTTTTATAGAAAATTAAATTATCTAGTTGGGGTGTTTCGGCTTTTTTCGATATTTTTTAAAAATTTGGAAATATAGGCAGTTAAACTCATAAATTTATCATAATAAAAATATTTTTCTTAATAAAAAATGTTTGAGAAACCCTGGATTTTTAAAAAAAAAACTTAGTTGAGATTTTGTATTTGTCTATGTTTATACCAATTTTCAGCGTTCTAGCTTTTACGGTTTCTGAGATATATGGAAAAATAAAGTAAAAATTCAAAAGTTGATAACCCCTGACTGAAACAAAAATTCACAATTCTGAGTATAAAAGTTTTGTAGGCTTATAACTGAATATATTTTCTGAAAATTTGGGCTCTGTAAATTGAGCGGATCAAAAGTTATAAGGGGGGGACAGACACACCCACACACACACAGACACACACACACACACACACACACACAAAACTCACATAATATGTTCTACTCCGAATTCTGAGTAAATCCATGTATGGGAACATATATGCTGCGAGGCTTCTAGTGGTGTTATTAGCATGCAAAAAGTCCACTACGCCATACAAAATTTTCCTTCGTACACGCATCTTGGCTTAATAATGTCGATTCATTAAGAGAATTGAATTCTCATGAACGAATCGACAGTTGGATAATGTCGTTTCATTCGAGAATTGAATTCTCATGAACGAATCGACAGTTGGATTATCTTAAGTACACTGAAAAACGAGTGGGTTATGACCAACACTAAACTCTCCACACCATAGTAAGCGTTCATTTTTTCTTCTTGAAATGTTGACAATCTCAATATGGTAAAGAATGCGTATGTTGTATGAAATATTTTAATAAAAGCAGATAAATTTTGTTTTAAAGAACGTGAGAGCATTTTGAAAATTTTGACACATGATATCATATGAAGAAATTTTATGATATTTATGGAAAACTAATCAGTTCTAAGTTCAAGCTATTAATATTCTTATATCAATATGAACTTAATATCAATATGAACTCAAAGAACTGAACATTGCCAAACATAAAAAAATCTCATTTTACATATAAGTTTCATATAAAAATCCAGTAAATAAAATATAATTTTTCAAACCGTTGAATATTTTTCTTTTAACATTGACCAACTATGAATACAATTTTATGAAGATTCTTGATTTTTTATAAATAGTTGAAACCAAATTAAAATATCTCTAATTTCCTGGTCGTGAGAGCATTTTTTCAGTTTTAATAGATGGAATCATAAAGAAACATTGAGAAAAAATGAACCGTTGTCTATGGAATACTAATCAGCTCTAAGTTTATGGACTTCACATATATGATTTCAATATGAAGTCAATCGGACTTGTAGTTTGGGCTGCAGAGAGGATACAAAAAAAAAAACAACGTAAGTGATGAATTCATAGAGAAGAAATCAAAATTTGTCTATGGAAAACTAATCAGCTCTAGGTCTATGCACTTTACACATATGATGTTAATATGAAGTCGATCGGACTTATAGTTTGGGCTGTAGAGAGGACACAAAAAAGATTTTCCGTACGCCGTACGCCATTTGCCGTACGCCATACGCCGTACGCCATACATACAAACACATCATGACGAAACTCACAGTGTGCACTCTCTACATGATACCCGTTAAGAAATTGATGTAAAAAAAATACGATTAAAAATTGTGAAATCATGACTCTCAACCTATTCCATAGTGTGGAGAGTAAAAATATTACAACTGAACTGGCTACCTGCGTAACAGTTAACTGCGTTAACTAGCCAATCCTTTGTTAACAGTAATAAAAGTTAATCTAATATTTTTTTTACAAATAAACTAATTTCTCAATAGATGGCGTTACAAAAAAAGGTGTCTTCGTTACTTCATAGATGGCAATAGTATAGTTCCTTATTTTCAGGTCAATTGTTACACATTATTTAAATATTTATTTATTTATTTATTATTTATTTTATAGAATACAAGAGCAATACAATAAAGACTTATACAAATATTCAGAGAGTATTTTTATGTTGCCAATTATAGTATTCTAAATATATTAAGTACATAGGTACACATTTATTAACAATTATGAAGACCGGATGGGAAAAGAGAGAGGTAGGGAGGGGAGTGGCGAAATATATACCTAGAACTTTAACAACAAAATTACATTGATAAGGGAAATCAATTAGAAGTCATAATTGGTGAACGTTGCGCAAGCGCATGAAGTGATCACGTAAAAACAGCCGATGACAGGTCGTAAACCCTGTAGGTGCCTTGAGTTCCTGGTTCTTTTATAATATCCCAACTTCGTCTCTATTGAGATGTTAAAAAGATAGTAGTCAATAAAAAAGTTAATCTATTTATGACTGTACTGTTTGGCTGAGGGCACAAAACGAAATGTTTTGTAGTCACTATAGTTCGGTTAATTTTAACATGATTTTTTTCAGTATAATAAAGCAATGATAGTGTTAGTGTGTGTGTTAGTATTAAAGAAACAACAAAATGGCATATGGATAGCGAAAGATACGTAATATAATACTTTTGTATCTACTTCGAGCGAATTTTTATAGATGGTGAGAATTTGATATAAAAAATGAACTGGGTAAGTAGTTTGTGTTGTATGAAATGCTTGTCTGTATAATATGTAGGTACCTACATCCACTAAACTAGGAAAATCAATATACACAGATATTCACGATTATTGTCGTTAGCGCGATTTCAATTTACGCGATCGAATATTTGCTAAAGCAATTATTTTATTCCATAAAAATTATTTACATACAATAGTAATAAGCATTTATAAATTAAAGTACACATATTATATGTAGAGATCTATTCAACCCTCAGTTGAGGAGTATAGTTCATTAATTTCTGTGTAGTAGTAAGTACATTTTGGGTGAACAGTAAACGGGTGTCAGGTATCGCAACAGAAAGCCAACGCTCATCAGTGAAGCACACGTTTGCATGCATACTAACCGACGAACGTCGGCTGTCTCCTGCAAAACCGCACTCACCGTCCACTGTCACCCTTTCCACGATTAAAAAACCGCTATAACATAATTAATCAAAACAAAATCAAAACCAATGATACAAATTTGACATCACTTTTCATTGAATGTGGTTACAGTTGTTAATATATTTTGTTACTGCTGTTTTCTAAAATAAAGTGAGGTCCCTTATTTTTTGTCTAAAATAAAGTGAGGTCCTTTATTTTTTGTATACCATCTCGGGAGGTAGGTACTATGTCAAATTTTAATTTAACACACATGCACGTATCACATATCACACGCACAAACCACATTTATAAAACTTTTCACAGGAAGAAATAACCGATATATTTCATAATCATAAAAAAATTTCTTTCATATCGTGTTAATATACCTATTAATTAAATCATATTTTAAGTGCGGATTAGAAATGGCTAAATATTGTAATTATTAAATCATACTTAGTAATAACATTGTTTTGTCTAGCATGTGTTGAAAACATAAAAATGGCTAAATATTGTAATTATTAAATCATACTTAGTAATAACATTGTTTTGTCTAGCATGTGTTGAAAACATAAAAATGGCGAAATATTGTAATTATTAAATCATACTTAGTAATAAAATTGTTTTGTCTAGCATGTGTTGAAAACATAAAAATGGCGAAATATTGTAATTATTAAATCATACTTAGTAATAACATTGTTTTGTCTAGCATGTGTTGAAAACATAAAAATGGCTAAATATTGTAATTATTAAATCATACTTAGTAATAACATTGTTTTGTCTAGCATGTGTTGAAAACATAAAAATGGCGAAATATTGTAATTATTAAATCATACTTAGTAATAACATTGTTTTGTCTAGCATGTGTTGAAAACATAAAAATGGCTAAATATTGTAATTATTAAATCATACTTAGTAATAACATTGTTTTGTCTAGCATGTGTTGAAAACATAAAAATGGCTAAATATTGTAATTATTAAATCATACTTAGTAATAACATTGTTTTGTCTAGCATGTGTTGAAAACATAAAAATGGCTAAATATTGTAATTATTAAATCATACTTAGTAATAACATTGTTTTGTCTAGCATGTGTTGAAAACATAAAAATGGCTAAATATTGTAATTATTAAATCATACTTAGTAATAACATTGTTTTGTCTAGCATGTGTTGAAAACATAAAAATGGCGAAATATTGTAATTATTAAATCATACTTAGTAATAACATTGTTTTGTCTAGCATGTGTTGAAAACATAAAAATGGCGAAATATTGTAATTATTAAATCATACTTAGTAATAACATTGTTTTGTCTAGCATGTGTTGAAAACATAAAAAATACATTACTTACTAATTTAGTTTTACCTACTAAAAAGAACCCTTTAAAGGATTATTACTTAATACTATAAACTATTGGAAAAATGCATATATAAGATTTAAAAATGAAGAAATTATGAATAATCGTGTCATTGTTTAATCTTATTTTTTTTTCACTGTAGATATTATAGACTTCATGATATTCTTTTAAATCGACTTTCGAAATAATAGAATAAAATTCAAAGTAGGAAATAGATAAGATTGGTTGGTAGAGCGGTTAGCGTGCTAGGTTAGTACCTAATCCAGTGGTCGCGCGTTCGATTCCTACTATGACCGAGTTTGTTTGTTTGCATAAGCATTACTGCTTATCAAACAGCATTGTTCGTATTCACACAGACAGCCAAGCGGCTATTAAAGCCTTAAAAGGCGTAAGTACGACTTCTAGAGTGGCCCTGAACTGCCGCAGCAACTTAAATGGGGCAGCGGAGCGGTTCAATCTACATATCATGTGGGTGCCGGGTCACAGTAATATAGCGGGGAATTGTAGGGCAGACCAACTTGCCAGAGCAGGTACCCTGTTATCTCTATAAGACAATATCAAACACAGACCTGGAGTCCCCATGGCAACATGTAAACTCCGGGTCAGTGAGAAAATTATTGCTTGTGCTGACCAGAGGTGGTCTGAGGAGAGCACATGCTCCATTGCCAGACAAACATGGCCAAAATATGATCTCAGAAGAACCAGAGAAATACTCTCGTTCAGAAGAGACTCACTCGCTAGAGTCATATCAGTATTAACGGGACACTGTGTTAAAGGAAAGCATGCCAGAAGGCTAGGGCTGGAGGCATACGATTACTGCTGAGCATGCCAAGACGTGGAAGAGGAGGAGACGGTGGTCCACTTCCTCTGTCACTGTCCTGCTCTCTCTAGAATTAGGAGAAGCTCCTTGGGAAGTTTCTTCTATGATGATTTAATTGACATAGCGTCGGCCGACATCGGAGACATTATGACATTCATTAGCCACTCAGGCTGGTTCAAGGGGGATGAGTGAGTGGGAGGACAGCCCCAATGTGGTATCACAAAGGGCCAATTGGCCTAAGTGTGTTCTCCTTAAGAACTGCCACCCGCAAAAAAAAAAGCATTACTGCTTATTTCAGGGAATTTATGAGGATGTATAATATGTACCTACATGTTACAAGGACAAATTTACTCTTTTGAAAAAAGAAGTTTAGTCAGAATGTGTCTAAGACACACAATAAAACCAATTTTGGAAAAGATGTGTTTTGACCAAAACACAGTCGATATGGAGACATGTGATGTGAACTATATTTATTAGTTTATATAATTCTTAAATTTAAAGATATAACTTTGTATTAACCACTTTTTTTGGTTGAAACGATGCGACCGGTTTCGGAACTAACCGTTCCCTCATCAGGCTAACTTTCAACTGAAACAGAATGTGACGACGTGCTTACAAGAAATCTATGGGGGCGGAGGTAGAGGTAGGGTGGGGGTACTTAGGGTTGGGTCTTGTGCAGGGTGGGTCCGATTGGCTGAAGGATTAGAAGTAAAAGGAAACATATTTAATAATGGACTGAAAGATAAATTTAACTGATTGTTTATTATGTTCTGTTTTGAATTAATACACTTTTTAATTTCTAGCGACTCTAAATTATCAAGACGGAGACCTACTTTGTTGACGTGTAAAATTTTTGTTCCCGATTGCATATTAAATTGATGATCATTAAGTACTAAGTGTTCTGCGAATTCCGAAAAATTATCATTGTTTATACATCTAATATGTTCTTTTACTCTAGTCTCAAATTTCCGTCCTGTTTTTCCTATGTAGACTGCAGAGCAGTCTCCACATGTCAGTTGGTATACGCCGGAATTTTCCATTTTATTATCTTTATCTTTGGAATTCATTAAACTTTTTCCAATATTATTGTCAGTGTAAAATGCCGGTCTTATGTCTTTTGGTAAGAAATTTGAGACTAATTGGGATAAATTATTGACAAACAATATGCGTCTCCAACTATATTCATCTTTTTTGATATTTGTATTATAACTATGTAGGTATCTATTGACGTTAATATTTTTTATTTTTTTATTTAAAATAGAATCTATCAATTTACTGTTATAACCATTATTGTATGCAATCTGTTTTATTGTATTTAGTTCTTTATTAAAATTATTTGATGATAGTGGTATATTTAGTAATCTATGGACCATGTGTTATATCTTTAAATTTAATTTGTTAAATATGAACCACAAAGTTAACATTCAAACATTTGAAAATATATCATTCTTGTTTTTGTATAGCTTCTTATTGGTTTTGATTTTTTTTTAACCTTTTTACACAATCCTTACATGTGAAATATTGATTTGTCTTTATATAAATGTAAATCATAGTGATAAAACTTAGTGATTAAAAGTTTTATGTATTATTTAGTAGATGTGCAATGTTTTGGTGAATGTAACAATACAAAATAGATACTCCCCTCTTTTAACACGAGATTTTATCTCAATTATAGAGGGTTATTATGAAACATACCATGGAACTTGTAAACCTTTTTTATTGTAATTTATATGTAAATTTGTATTGATTTGATTAATTAAAAAATAAATAAACTAAGCCACAAAAAAAGGGTTTATGTCTGTCCACATCACTATGCGACTTCTGGCTTTTTTCGAAAATAAAAAAAAAAAACATTTAGTACGAAAAATAGCTCATGGAGCCCTCTAGATTAGCAATCTATGCACCATAGTGCAAAAAATACTTCCTTTTATAAGGAAATGAACACCCGCATCTGTCGCTGTTACCCAACATTGTGGGGTATGAATGAATGTCCTTCAATCCCATACTTCCTTGTTGTTATAATCGTCTTTTTATCATTACCTTTCTATATTTTTTAGATACTTTTATATTAGGCTTCACGTAATAATTTTTACTATGGCAACAAATGCTATTTGTTGCCATAGTGAAATAAACAAATAAATAAAATTCTTATTGAAAAACGTATGTGTAAAAATCGTGTAAATGGAAACTGATTCGTATTGAATTTCATTACATAAAAAAATAACGGGTGATATTTTTTTATGTCGTCCATATTTTTTTTCCTCAGAGACAAGATGACAGGTGACGTCTGGGGCTGCCATGACAGTTCGCTTTTGTTCTTTATTCAAAACAAAAAAGGCGGGAAACATCCATGTTCTTGTGGTCAAAACGAATTAAATAAGATTTTGTATTCGCCATTTTTTATTTGTTCAAATATTTACAATCGCGCCATTTTTATGGTATAGGTTGAAAGGTCCGAGCGCCATACATTTCCTACATTTGTTTCATACATGCTAGTATGTTATTTATTGACTATTCGTAGATACGTGGTATTTTTCGAGATATCATCATTATTTATATTTTATTCTTGTCTTTTTTAACATTTTTTTTTATTTATCTTTATTGCTTATTAAGAGAGTTCTATTTTGTAACAGTTTCATGTACAAAAACAAACACACTGAATATCTTTATTAATACATAAATACCAATCTCCTTCTTCTTCTTTGCCCTTTTACCGCCTTAGTTAATACAAAAATACCAATAGGTACATCAAAATATCAATACATTATTCATATTTATTAATCAGTTAGTCGTCTGCATATACTAGGTAGTAAACATGCTCACTTAGGTGAATTTTTTACGATTGATTAGAAACGAGTTTTTTATTTACCTATAAATGGTAATTTCTTCCATTACAACCATTTTTTTTTAATCTAGAGAAGTATTAATTGCTTGTGAAATAATTTTAAATAAATTATCCTCTGCTGGAAATCGAACAAACTTCGTCGGCGCAGAAGTCAAAATACTTAACAGTATGCCACAGGGTCGACACAAATAAATGTCCATAATATTCATTCATTCACACCATCACGGCATATAACACAATGTGGGGTAACCAGCGACAGGTGTACATTATGCACATAATAAAAGGAATCACGACATATGCGTGTATCCCCACACACCGGTCTCGTCGCACCAAAAAAGGCATTATTCAGAATAGGCGGTGAACTTCCTTGCTGAAATTATATTTACGATTACCAGGTTCTTACATATTACTATATTAGGTAGGTATCTACCCGAAAACAATAATATAAAAGATTGGAAGGACTATTCTAAGCTGGTGCCCCAAAGCTATTTCCATATATGAAAAAAATAATTATTTAAATATATTTAATAATTCAGCATTTTTATCACATTATTTTAACGTGACACTGCGTCAGGTATACTGGTACATGCTCGCACATAAATCAGAATTTTAGATGCTCTTAGTTTTTCAAAAGGCGTGAGACAAAAGAAACTCGCCATTCATTCGTAGAGACGTAGAGTGCGCGATACAATGCAATAAACACGGTTGCGCCCGATAAAGACAGGCTTTTGTACAAGTTGCCAAATATTGCACACACATATTATAGTGTGGAGGGTACCTAAATAATAATATGTGAGTTTTGTGCAAATCTCCGCCAAGGATCCAGTGGCGTAGCGCTGCACAGCCCTCTCTCTCTCGGGGCCGGGAGTGGATCGGGGTGTGGTGGTGTGGGGGAGCAGCGTATAACGGGCGCGTTCAGCCGGAAAGTGACGATAAGGGACTGGTGCACCGCTCCGGAGGGTCGAGGCTGGTTGGAAGGGAGTGCCGCCTATCTGATGGGAACTTACTCTCTCTCACACACAGAGAAACTAACTTGCACGATGCTTGGCCATATCTACTCAACTTACTTACAGAGAATATTATTGTCACAGCAACTATATCAGTAGGTTTCATTCGTTCATACCATCACAGCACATCCAGTCAGCCAGCAAACCAGCGAGAGGTGTGCGGGCGTACATTACAATAAATTGGAAAAAATAATTAGCTGTGAGGCACCGGCTTGTAACAGTGCTTCTACTCTTTTCTAGCAGATATTGATGTTTTCTAAGACGAGACTGGTGTGTGGGTATACAAGCACGTTTCGTGCTCCCTTTAATAAGGTAATGCGCACCCGCACACCTGTCGCTGGTTACCCCACATTGCGGTATATGCCGTGACGATATGCAATGTAGTGGCTTTTTAGGTGAGACGAGAAAGGCGCGAGGGGATACACACACATGACGTGTTTTTTTATTAATTTAAGGGAGAAATACCTACAGTTTCTTAAAACTCGAAAACAGTGATAGTTAAAAGCTGATCAGTAAACCAAATAAAGTAAAGTAAAGTAAATTTTATTAATAAGAAAGTATACCTACAATGGATACATTTTGACATATTAAAAAAAAATATATATCACAAAATAAATTTGAAATTCTCTACTATGTAATTTTCTTTTGCCATTTAGCAGAGTTCGCCACTTGCACATGTTCAAGGAAGTATTGGCTTTTACCAATAACAATCCATACAATACATCAACTTACCTATTTTTTTAAATGAATTATTAAACCTTATTAAACATGTACATAAACAACTTCCTACATTCCCTAAATTAAGCATAAACGCTTGTGCAATAGGGAAACGAAATCAGTCGAGGCAGGATTCGAACTCGCGACCACTGGATTACTAGTCCAGCGCGCTAACTGCTCTGCCATCGACCCATCTAAAATTATTTTCTTTAGACTTTTTTGTATCGCACGCGAATCGCCGCTAATCATCTACTAACGTATCAGCCCCCCTACATAGACAACGTGTCATTTAGCTCAAGAAAAGAAACAAGAGAAGATAACTCAATGTATGGAAGTGACAGTTGCCAGTCACGTGACTGACAACTGTCACTTTCATACATTTATGTCCTATTCTGATTCGTCTAAATTTATCCGTCTGAATTTTAGTACATGAGAAATGTCAAAAAGTTGAGTGCATTTATACGGGACTCTATTACGTCACACCGCGCGGATGAAATCCTTTTACACAAGTCGCCCGTTGGTTATAGACCTTTTCGTATTGTGAAACGAATCAGAATTGGACATAATGAGTAAGTTGTCTTTTTTTGAGCTAAATGACACGTTGTCTAGGAAGGCAGTTACACACAGAGTACCGAGAGGTAGAATATAATACAATTACACGCGGTGTAATTACAGTATTCTCACAGTAGGTACGGGACACGCAGTGTACCTAATTGCAGTATTCTCGCAGTAGGTACGGGACACGCAGTGTACCTAATTGCAGTATTCTCGCAGTAGGTACGGGACACGCAGTGTACCTAATTGCAGTATTCTCGCAGTAGGTACGGGACACGCAGTGTACCTAATTGCAGTATTCTCGCAGTAGGTACGGGACACGCAGTGTACCTAATTGCAGTATTCTCGCAGTAGGTACGGGACACGCAGTGTACCTAATTGCAGTATTCTCGCAGTAGGTACGGGACACGCAGTGTACCTAATTGCAGTATTCTCGCAGTAGGTACGGGACACGCAGTGTACCTAATTGCAGTATTCTCGCAGTAGGTACGGGACACGCAGTGTACCTAATTGCAGTATTCTCGCAGTAGGTACGGGACACGCAGTGTACCTAATTGCAGTATTCTCGCAGTAGGTACGGGACCTTACTTTTTTCTAACATTATCCTTCAATAGCTCTCGTAATACGACCCTATGTGTGACAGTTGTAACTAAAATATAGCATTTAATATCATGAGTAATCTTTTATTTTTTTAATATCAATTATTTTACGAACTTTACTTACTATTCATACAAAGTAACTGAAAGTTGTTTGATCAAGTCAATAAATGAATAAACTTAAATAAGGGGGGGACTGCTGCCAACGTACCTATTTTTCAATTTGATATACCATCATTATTTATTATCAAATCGTTTTGAAAAAAATAATTTAGATAGTTTGGGTATTGATAAAGAAAAATATACCTTAACTTTTTGATAATGTTCTGTATAAATTATTGTAGAAAAATAATGGCATACCCCGATTTTCAACGTTTATCTTATATTTTTAATAAACTATAAGGCGTAGTTCAATATATATTTTAAATTAAAGAAGACAAAAATATCTAGGTAAATATGATGTGACGTTGCATTAATGCTTCAGGTTTAGTAAATAAACCTAAAAACATTTATTTTCCATTCGAAATAAAAGTCTTTTTGGTTTTATACTTAACCTGATGCACTAATGCAACGTCACATCATATTTTTCCAGATATTTTATCTTCTTTAATTTATAAAAAAATATATTGCTCTATACCTTATATTTTTAATAAATTTAAGATAAATGACAAAAATTAGGGTAAGTATGCTTATTATGTTCCTACAAGAATATATACAAACATAATTAAAAAGTTAAGGTATATTTTCTTTATTAGGTAATATCCAAACTAACTAGGTTATTTTTTCAAAATGATTCGTTTTGTGGTAATGATACAATTTAAAATTGAATAAATAGTTACGTTGGCAGCAGTCGCCCCCTTGATGTATTTTAAATAGTTTAACACCAGTGAGTGTCAAAATATGAAGATTCAATGGGGTACCTACCTAATTGAATCTGCAAGTACAGGATTCAAAACTCGAGTGAAGTTAACAAAAATAAGACACTCATATAATCAGTAGCAGAATTGCTTATAGAAGCCGAAAAACTTGGCTTACCTATGAATGTTATATTATATTAAGAAATTCTAAACCTGATACTTTTATTGAAACTATACTACAAGATTCAAAATTGAACCGTATGTAAGTATTATGTTGGCATTTGATTTTAAAATATTTTCATGGCCACTCAAATGAACAATTATGGTAAAAAAAATAAAACTTTTGACAATTCCCAATTTTCTTTCAGGGTTTGCCTAGTCCGAAGGTTCTAGGCACGCCCCTGCATATAATATGTTACATATGTTTCTGATTTAACGCATTTTCGTTTTTAACTGTTCATGTTCATTTAAATTTTAATTCGTCTTTGGAATTGCATCCTACAGACTCACTAACAGACTATGGGTCAATTTAAGGTAAGACTTGGGAATTTTCAAGCCAAAAAATTGTCAATTCCTTCACGCAGTTTTGTCCTTTCTACTATATGTGTGTAGGTTCTTACATCTACAATATAAGTACAATAGGTACGTCCACGTTTCTCCCACACCTCCTCACCCCTATCCCATTTCTCTTCATCTAATGGATATGTCATTCCGATTATGTTACAATTTCTGGCAGTTGGTAACGAGATTTGGGAACTTACAACAGTATCATAAACAATACTTTATATTATAGATCCAATACTACATATGTATTAGGTACTTAACATACTTACATAAGTATATTTGAAAATAAGCTATAAAATAACATTATGTATGCATTTACAATTTTAAAATTTAAAACAATAAATATGTAAGTAGGTACATACGTTGATACTCTCTAGATAGAGTTAAGAACTTGTGTTCGAGAGAGGTATATAACATTAAATCGTACGTACGTAATCGTAAAAATATTATATATAGATATCTACCTATAATTATACACAAGACAAGTGTGTTGTGGCCAACGCTATACTCCTCTCTATCGAGTCACTACTCCACAAAGTAGGTATCAAAATTTTGTATGGAAATTTTTTAGCTTTTTCAATGAAACGAGTTTGTTAAATAATTTTTAATTATTTTATTATGAAAACTTGATAATTTATTCTTAATTGCCATTTTATGAATGTGATGTGCCTTTTTACCAATTTGAAAATAAAAATATCAAATTTTAAGTTAAAAAAATGAGAAGTACTATTCAGATTTCCTTCTAAATGTAATGGAGTCTTACCTATAATTATGTAGGTACTTTAGTCTATAATCGATAAAGAAGGATAAACACGCCGTACATAGCACACAGCACACACACACACACACACACACACACATACACACACAAATTCATTCAGATGAAACTTTCAGAATACAATCTCAAAATGATACTCGTTGATAATCGATAATAAAAAAAATAACCTTAAAAATTGCTAATTCATAATTCCCCAATCCCTAAAGAAATAAATCCTTAGTTGTAGGGAAAATCCCGTTTTTGATACATAGCAACACCAAATGCAATCCAATATTTTTATTATTGCATATGCGCAAACATTGGATTTTTTTCCCTGTCGGGAGTCAAAGGTATTTTTTAACAGATTTTTAATTACTCCCGACAGGGAAAAAAATCCAATGTTTGCGCATATGCAATAATAAAAATATTCGATTACTTACACAAGTAGGTAAATAAGACAAAAATGACCTTATAAGTCTGGCGCAATTCAGGGGTGACTTCTATGCGAAAAATGCATTTGTCACCTCAGGTATAAGAATTGTTGTTCTCATTATTTACAAAAAACTAATTTTCTCAATAGATGGCGTTACAACAAAAATAAATAAAAAATAATAAGAATGTTGTTCATAATTTCACACATAGATGGCTGTAGTAAAAATTCCTTATTTTCAAGCGAAAAGAATTTCAGTATTACAATATATAGAACTTTCAAAATTGAATTGATAGGGATCTCATTAAAAAGGCATAATTGGTGAACGTTGCGCAAGCGCATAAAGTGATCACGTAAACCAGCCGATGACAGGTCGTAAGCCCTGTAGGTGCCTTGATTTCCCGGTTCTCCTACAGTAAATATTCCAACTTCGTCTCTATTGAGATAATTAAAAATCTGTTAAAAAATACCAAATGCAATATTAGGTATAGGTAAGTAATTATTGTAAAACAACTTGAACTCGTCACGTGGTTGCGCAGATCGCAAATGTGTGTAAGTATTTTTGTTTGGTTAGTATACGTGTATACCGCCCCCCTCTACGGCGATGAGGCTCAAGAAGTTTGGTGGCATCTCCTTCTTCTTCTTCTTCATGGTCACAATTCTAGGATTGGTTTGCACCGCACACTCCATCTCTCCATATATCTCTGTTGTTCGCCAACCTCTTCAACTCTTGGTCGACATCTGGTTTCTGCCCTCCCTTATTCTATCTGCGATAGTAGCAATATTTGGTGGTATCTATACCAACTTAACCACGAGGTGCATATTTAAATTGAACATACTATAGAGGAAAGAACAAGATGGAATCTCCCAAAAGCGATATTTTATTTACTGACGAAGTTTTAAGCATGTTATTCTACTGAAGAAATTTATTACAAGTCACAGTGATAACATTAGGTACCTACAAAGATGAGAAAAAAATTATTTGATTTTTATATGATTTTTAGACACTAACATTTTTTTATTTGAAAAATCTATGATGTCGAGGGTCACCGCCTTTGAATAGTGCTTCCACTCTTTTTGTATTGTCATCGTTTTCGGGCGTCGTCCCATAAGAGCCGGGTAGGTAATCTACACAAAATACAACAGAAAACAATAACATCTCACACATAGTTCAGCAATGAGGTTCACCACACATTCTGAATGTAGTGCCTTTTAGGTGAAACGATGCTGGTGTGAGGGATGCAAATATCAGGTAATTCACACCCGTACACCTGTCGCTGGTTAAATCACGCTGTGGGATATGCTGTGATGATAATATGAAAGTATGAATGAATCATTTATATAGTTTATTTCACAGCTGACACGTTCCACGAAAAGCACTTGAAAAGTCAAAAATTTATTATTGAGTAAGAACATGAAGTTACATAGGTACATAGGTACAAAGTGTGAATGTTTGGTGTTCATGGTTGAAGCTTCACTTTATACCAGTAGGTACCTAAACGTACGTGGCACGTGCGCTCTTTCAATAATATTACGTGACGCGAATTGAGTGTAGAAGGGACGGATTGGAACAATTTTATTATCATTTTCTTGGAGTATTTTTCAGTAGATGGGTGGTGGCAGAGTGGTTAGCACGCTGGGTTTGTAATCCAGTGGTCGCGAGTTCGAATCCTGCCACGATCGATTTCGTCCGCCTATAGTATTTATGCTTTATGAGGATCTATTCATTAGTAGGTACCTACTTGTAACAGGGACATATTCAAGTGCCGAAGAGAGTAAAAATTTCTGTTAAATTGTAGAAAATAATATTTCTACGTAGCCCTAAGTTAAAATACCGATGAAACAGGAGTCATAAAGCATATCTACCAAATTAACTATTTATTTATTTAATAATTAATTTAATAATTAATTAATTAATAAAATATATAATTAATAAATATGAATTAATTGATCAATCAATAAATAATTTTTTTAGTTACTTATTTATTTATTTGTTTATTTATTTATTTATTTATTAATTAATTAATTAATTTATTTATTTATTTAAATATTTATTTATTTATTTATTTATTTATTTATTTATTATTTATTTATTTATTTATTTATTTATTTATTTATTTATTTATTTATTTATTTATATTTTTATTAATTTATTTATTTATTAAAATATTTATTTATTTATAAATATAAATATTTACATATTTATTTATTTATAAATTTACATATTTATTAATTTATAAATTTAGATATTTATTTATTATTAATTTACATATTTATATATTTATTTATTTGTAAATTGACATATTTACATATTTATTTATTTATAAATTTAAATATTTATTTATTATAAATTGACATATTTACATACTTATTTATTTATAAATTTACATATTTACATATTTATTTTTTATAAATTTAGATATTTATTTATTATAAATTTACATATTTACATACCTACTTATTTCTTTAAAAATTGACATATTTACATACTTATTTATTTATAAATTGATATATTTACATATTTATTTATTTATAAATTTAGATATTTATTTATTATAAATTGACATATTTACATACTTATTTATTTATAAATATACATATTTATTTATTTATAAATTGACATATTTAAATTTTTATTTATTTATAAATTTACGTATTTATTTATTTATAAATTTACATATTTATTTATTTATAAATATAGATATTTATTTATTTATAAATATAGATATTTATTTATTATAAATTTACATATTAACATACTTATTTATTCATAAATTGACATATTTATTTATTTATAAATTTACATATTTCATATTTACATATTTATTTATTAATAAATTTACATATTTACATATTTATTTATTTATAAATTTACATATTTACATATTTATTTATTTATAAATTTACATATTTACATATTTATTTTTTTATAAATTTACATATTTACATATTTATTTTTTTATAAATTTACATATTTATTTATTTATAAATTTACATATTTATTTTTTATAAATTTACATATTTATTTATTTATAAATTAACATATTTACATATTTATTTATTTATAAATTTACATATTTATTTATTTATAAATTTACATATTTATTTATTTATAAATTTACATAGGTATTTACATATTTATTTATTTATAAATTTACATATTTATTTATTTATTAATTTACGTGTTTACATATTAATTTATTTATAAATTCACATATTATAATAATTTTTTATTTTTGAAAACTAACAGCTATACATCAGTGTTACATTTAATAATTTAACAGTCAATTTGAAGTCTCCGCTGATAACTATTAAGTCATTTTTGCATTAAAAATTCATATTGACATTTTAAATCATTTGAAATATAGCTCTGAATGGGTCCAGAGGCGTAACACTCGAGCAATAAATTATTTTTTTATTGCAACTTAGTGCTATACAAACGAAGATTGATTTCCTTTTTTTTCTCTTGGCCGTGTGACAATAATGATTGGATATTTAAAAAACGTTCGGGCAATTAGTCACAGATACAACCATTAGAGCATAGACAGACATCTTTAATTTCCGAATAAATTTAAAAATCAATATCCATAACCATAGACTAAGGAGTCAATTCGCGAGAGGAAAGAAAAAAAATCTCTAGATTGAATATTATTATTATTATTATTGTCGATGGGGGGGTCGGGGTGTGACGCTGTCTCGCTCTGGTGGGAGGTACAGGACGGGCGCGAGAGAGGGACGCTACACCCTTTTTTTAAGTTGCTTCCTTCCGGAGTGAGATAACGTGACAAAAGGCGGGAAAATGGAATAAAAAGGAATGAAATGGTTGAAATGCAAGGGGTGAATTGTGAGGAAGGGAGGTGTTAGGTGACAGGAGGTAGGAAGATGTCTAGATATGAAGAAATTACACCTTTATTATTTAAAGATGCGTCTTCAGACATCGTTTAAAAAAATACAAATAAACGTAAATATGCGAGGATTAAATATTATTTGACATAGGTACTTAATATCTCAATAGAAACGAAGATGAAGACGTATATCATTCCAACTTTGTGACTATTGAGATATTATTAAGAACCGAAATTCCATTTATGTGATCGTGCCAACTTTTCCTTGGCCAACCTCAACTTTTCGTTTCTCTTTTATCAGCCTTATATATTTTTTGTCAGACGATCATCATTCATTTTTACACCTCACTAACCCATGGGGATATAGTGATTTCGCAATTTTTAAGGCTATTTTTTTATTGCAGATTATCAACTAGTATCATGCTGAGATTGTATTCTGAAAGTTTCATCACAATGTATTTGTGTGTGTGTGTGTGATTTGTGCTATGTGCTGTGTGGTATGTTTGGCGTGTTTATTTTACTTTATCGATTTTAGACTAAAGTACCTACTCATTCGATTATTTTCAAATTTTGCAAATATGTACCTATATCTAATACTCGCTTATACCCCATTAGATTTTGATGGATATCTGAATAGTGCTTCTCAATTTTTTTAACTGTCAAATATTTCAAAGTGACCCCAAGCTCAGGAAACTTAAAATATGAAATTTTTATTTTCAAATTGGTAAAAAGGCATATCACTTTCATAAAATGGCATTGAAGAGTTATCAAGTTTTAATAATAAAATATTTAAATAAAAAATAATTTAACCAACTGATTTCATGAGAATGCTGAATATTTCCCATACAAAATTTGAATACTTTATAAAATGACTTGTTAGTGAGGAGTTTAGCGTTGGCCACAACCCACTCGTTACATATGTTTCTTAAATTTTAAGCAAGAATGAATGTTAAATAAATAAATAAAAATGTAATTATGGAGGATATTGTCGGCCTTCGTGGCTCAGTTGGTTAGGTATCTGACGGCTGGTTCCGGGTTCGATTCCCGGTGGAGACACAGTTATGGGACACCAGCTACATTGTGTCCCATAACTATGTCTCCATCGGGATACATTATGATTTTATTTACAGATACATTGTGATGAAACTTTCATAACACAATCTCAGCATGATACTAGTTGATAATCTGCAATAAAAAATAGCCTTAAAATTGCGAAATCATAACTCCTCACTATATCCCCTTGGGTTAGTAAGGAGTAAAAATAGGTATATAGTTTTAGTTGTATTACTTTTTCTCACTTATGTGCAGATTTATCAGAAATGACATTTAAAAAATTACAAAGGAAAAATAACATAATTTCACGGAATGTCCTGTTTTTATACATAGCAATAGTTAATGTAGGTATTCATACCAATATAACCAAAATGTGCACTTTAAAATGAAACGTAGTCTACATATTGAGTAACTGTAAGAAGCTTGTGGTTGGTGTGGAAAGAAAAGAGTATTGAGAAGTAAGTATATGTATGTATGTATGTAAGTGCGGTATTGGATATGTCCATGACAGTAAAGTTCTAGAATAATATATGGACCATAATAAATAATATTAACTCCATACCATCTCATAATACATACATCCTATCCTCCATACTTTCATAATATGTACCTATCCCAATAGACGGTAGGCAGAAATACGTACAGGAGCATCCTCAGTTTTAAACCTATAGTCGGTAATTGCCCCGAGTGAAAATATCTGGGTAATCCATATCCATATTTAATACTTGATCAGGATGTTATCAAGAATTGTCTATGTCTGTTGTATGCCGATGACTTGAAGCTTTATTTTTAGTATCAAAAATATAGCAGACTGCCTTCTGTTGCAAACAGACATTGAAAACCTTTGGAAATGGTCTATAGAAAATAACCTTCACTTTTACATTACAAAGTGTTCTGTTATGAATTATGCACGTTCCAGAATTCCAAAAGTGTATAATTACAATATGAATGGTTCTATGATAGCCCGGATCTATGAACTAAAAGACCTTGGAGTTGTATTTGATGCAAAATTAACCTTTGCTCAACATATAACATCAGTAACTACCAAATGCGGTCAACTGCTGGGCTTAACAGTGCGCCTTGGAAGATACTTTTCAAACCATGAAGCATTGGAAAATATTTTCAACTGGGGCGTACCAAATTGGAGTACGGACGCGCAGTTTGGGCGCCCTACCAAAGAAAATATTCCGATATGTTGGAGTAAATTCAGAAGAAGTTCATGAGGTACCTGTGTATGCGGATGCACGGAGTATATCCGACATACATGCACCACCCAGAACTTCTGACGTCCTGTTGTTGTATGAGTCTTGAAAGCAGGCGTGATAACGCACTACTTTTGACCGGCTTCAAGATTTTCAACAATCTTATTGATTGTCCAGAACTGCAAGAAAGGCTAGGGCTTTTTGTACCACCCAACTACATAAGGGGTAGAGGACATAATCTTCTGAACGTCCCCCATTCCAGAACGGATGTAGTGGTCCGCAGCACTCTGGTGCGCATTATGGAAAAATTGAACTCACTCTAGGACGAGGTAGATATTTTCCATTGGAATATAAGGCGTTTTAGATCGTACCTTAAACAGAGATAGCCGCCATCGAACACTGTAATTGGCAGCAGCTGTCGTGTGATTACGGAAAAAAAAGATGTAGGAGGTTTGTCACGCAGGGGGCGAGGATGGGATCATGTAGCGCGTACGCTGATAAATAATAGGCTTGTGGTTTCAAGACTAGACTACTGCAACAGTCTTGAAACTATGTTTATGCTGTTCTATCACAGATCCAACTGGATCGACTTCAATCTTTTTTCAATACTGCTGCCAGATTGATTGAGTTTTCACCAAAGTTTGATCGTGTTATTCCAGTATTGAAGGATCTGCACTGGCTACGTATTTTGTTCAAAGACTGTTGGATGATGCATAAGGCGGTAAATGGAAAAGCACCATCGGAATTATGTATACCACAGCAGTTGACAACCCGGAGGCCAAGACTTAGATATGCAGCAAATATCGCTGGACGTTTGTCCGAAAAAAATCCATATCATTTCACTAAATTCGGCGAACGTGCATTGAATCATTTATCACCAACCATCAAAGGAATCAACAGTGAAAGTAGTTATGAAAAACATTTAAAAACTCGGTTAAAAATTAATTTATTTCAAAAAATTTATTTAGTAAATCTTGAAAAGAGCCATTTTTTATTAGGTATTATATTGACATAGTGAAGTATTTTATTCGTCCATTCATACCATCACAACATATCATACAAAGTGGGGTAACCAGCGACAGGTGTGTGAGTGTATATAACCGTATAAAAGGAAACACGACACATTCATGTATCCCAACATACCACTCTCGTCTCACCTAAACAGGTTACAGTCAAAATGGGTGGAGCCTCATTTGAGATTTTATTATCATGCCTGTTGTATTTTCGATTACCCCATTAAGCCGGTGCCTCATAGATAATAGCTTGCATTTTAATTAATTAATATATTTATTTATTTTTAACATTTTTCTGATAGCCGTGGGATAGTGGTAAATCATTTAACTTGTGTATTGGTGTCCTGAGCTTGATTCCCAAGAAGATTCTATATTTCAGAGTGTTTTCTTTGCGTCGAAAACCCCTAGTTAGTTGAAAGAATTTGACCTTTAACAATAAACTCGGGAATTGAATCCAGGACGCTGGCACAGATCTCAAACGACTAACCCCTATGTTGTTTATTTACCTACTTCAAATCTAAAATAACAATAAATACATGTTGTAAATAAATACAGCCATGAAACGATTTCAAGTTCTATTGTAGGTGGGAAACTATTGAAAAATAAAAATAAAAAATTGTCACGATAAAAAAATTGAATTATTTTATTTTTTCAATGAACCTACAAGTAATCTGATTTTACAAAATAACCAAGGTCATCATTTTTAATATTATGGAACAAATTATTTAAAATTATAAAATGGGCGCATGAAACCCTTAAGCTCGCCCAGCGTGTTTATTTTTTTGTTTCTCCTGTAGGATATGGAAAGCGACAGTGTGAGAGAGAGGGAGACACCTATGGGGAGTTATTTTTAAAGCATGGGGTTGAAAATCGTTCTTAGATTTGTGAAAAATATATATAAATATATATATATTTTTTTCATTTTTGTCTATATGGAAATATCACTAATGGAGGAATGTAGGGGGGTTGCGTATCGCATTAATTCTGGATATCTTTGAATTTTCACTCTTCGAGCACGTCGATAAGATATGATGAAGAGTGCTTGGAAAGTTGTGTCCTTTAAAAGAAAAAACTTGAGTGAAGTCGATTGTACCTAAATTAGGCAAGAATTATGTACCTATATTCCAAGGATTGATTTAAAATTGATTGTAAGGAGTAGTAAGTTCAATTTTTGGTCAAATCGAGAAAAGTAGATGAATACACTAAAATACTTGTAGTTTTTCATAGTTTAATGTGTACGATAAACGATAAAGACATTACTAATTAACGTGTGGTAAATACAAAAAAAAAGTAACAAACCATTAATTAAATATTAAATTGCTCCCCTGTTAGTTATTTTATGAACTTACCACTTCTGATGTGTGTGATAGTAATAATATAAATATGAAATTGATTGTGCATAGGAATAATATAAATTTGAATTTGATTGTGCATAGGAAGGATATAAATTTTAATTTGACAGTCCATAGGAAGAAAATAAATTTGAAGTTGATTGTGCATAGGAAGAAAATAAATTTGAAGTTGACTGTGCATAGGAAGGATATAAATGTTAATTTGACAGTGTACAGGAAAAAAAATAATTTGAAGTTGATTATGCATAGGAATAATAGCAATTTGATTTTGATTGTGCATAGGGCTAGTGAAAAATTAAAGTCGATTGTGATTAGGTAGGTATGTTTTAAATGGGCGTAGAATAAATTTGAAAATGGAACAAGCAACTGCTGTCCAACGCCACCTGTAATAGCAGGCAAAATAATATTTGACAATGATTAAAAGTTTGTTGACAACAGTGTCATATGACAACTACTTGTTCGCGTCCCGTCCGTCGGCTGGTTCGCCTTCAAGAACCCACGTGACACTGCGAGATAAGGAGGAGGGGGTTAGGTAGGAATACTAGGGAGACAGAGAAGGAGACTTAGGAGAGGAGGGGGGGGGGAGTTTTATGTATTTTATTGACACGTAAAAACGGGGTGGCGAAATATTTTCACGCATGCGTGACTTTATAAAAATGTGCGGCTATTTTGATATGATATAAGGTATCTAAATAATATTATCTCCTCCACGGATCCCTTTATGAATAGTAAAAACGGATTTATGGCTGTGTTTTCACCTGTTTTTACTACGTGCCAACCTCGTTTGAAGCTGAAATTTTAAATGCTCCTATCTATACCTACATATTATAGTACGCACCCATGACATATTAGGGCAATTTATATTTCCGTATCTCGCCTAACCGAACTTTTTAATCTATTGTTTTAAACGTCAAATGAGATTTTTATGTCGAAACGTACGTACGAAAGAACAATAGTTTTTTTTTTTATTAATCATGATGTAACGTCATCTCAATTTGGACAAAAAAGTAAGAAAAAACTAAAATAGAAAAAATATCAAATGATTCTTGAAATGTAGGTTTTACTTCATTCAATTCCATTATTAATGTCGATTTTTTTGTCTCGATGCGTCAATTTTTTATAAAAATTTACTCGAGCTCTCGCCTTGCTGTTTGGAAAAGGTTGACTTACGGCAGTAAATCTGCCCTTTTCTACTTTATTGTAAATAAATTAATCAGTCGTATAAGCAACAAAGTCATTAATTAATGCAGAATGTAGATAGGTATCCAATAAGAGAGGGCCTAAGATAGAACCCTGGGGAGCTCCGCGGGTTACTTTTTCCTACAAAGGTTAGTTTTATGTTTAAAAATATTTGAATATTCAAGCATGGCAAAGTTTATACTTATAATAAATAATAATCTCGAGATATTAAGTTAATGGCCAGTTTCATAAAAATTAAAGGAGACTTAATGTCGACTTTAAAATAAATTGCGTTTCA
Organism: Molanna angustata; assembly: GCA_963576475.1. NCBI lineage: Eukaryota > Metazoa > Arthropoda > Insecta > Trichoptera > Molannidae > Molanna > Molanna angustata. The sequence continues at coordinate 24,655,242 of OY754988.1, read as the reverse complement.
TAACAACAAAATGTCACTTAAAGTTCACTTTAATTTAAAGTCCAGTGTCTTCGTACTTTAGTCACTAAAGTCTTCTTTAAGAGCAGTTCATTTTTTTGCCACCAGAGTGTGCTGCAATATGACAAAATGTTCAAGTCAGTTCTTGTTGATGTCAATATTGTTAATTGAATGTTGACGATCATGTGTATATTACTTACTAATATTGAATAGTTTTGTTATTATTTAAACATTTTTTTATAAATAATATAAAAAAATTATGTTTTCAAAATGAGCTAATTAGAAGATGCGTGCTGTGATACAGCAGTGAAAAGTATATAGGAAAAAAATCGACCACATGGAAAAGGAGAATTTTTTGATAGCTTTTGTTCCATAAACATGTCCTATTCATCAATGATTAATTCAATGACAGAAATAACATATTATATGGTAGTAAACAGAAAGATTTACCTATGATATGAGCTATGTTTCCATAGATTTTGATAGCAATATTGCCAACTTTCAGGTATTTTGGTGACATTTCTGCCTTTTACTAAAGTACGCGGCATTATTATTTATGAAACGCAACGACTTAAAGGCGACTTTAAATTTTTAAAGAACCTTTAACTAAAGGGGCCTTTTGCTGCTTTTTATGAAACTGGCTGTAAGAGTTAGAGAGGTTGTTGCGTTTCTCAATGTTGTATGTGTTTCCCTCCTACTATCGGTATTACCAGATATTGTGTAAGTGGCAACACCGAGGGTAGATAGGTAGAGGTACATTAATTACGAATGAATGATTCCTCCGCTTTACATCGTTTGATGAGCCTAGGATTATAATAAATGAATACGACGCGGGCGTGACGTATAGGTATAGACGTTTTCGATACGGTATTTACCAACACACAAAACACACAGAAATTTGTCAGGTCCGAAACCACATCCATGAAAACTTTGCCAATTGTTTTTTTTTTGTCAATATTGACTACTGTAGAACTGTAGATGGATGGATTTGATATAACATCTTGGATATTACACATCTCTCTGGGACCCTATTCTCCAATCTCGCACTCTATTAATAATCTATTCTTGAGTCTCGCATGCGACATAGTCGAACGAAAATCATTCGAGATTTTGACGAGTGGTATAGGACCACTCGACATTCAATCTCGCATGATTTTATCTGTCAAAAATGGTCGCCATATTGCATTTAGATACATACGGCAAGCGTCTGTATCAACAAGTATTTTCGTTATTTTGTAGTCACAACGGTAATTCGACGAGTAAGTTATTTTATCTATTTAACAGATCCTACATATAAAAATACATGGATGACGAAAAAAAATTAAAACATTGGATTCTTTCACTTTGTTAATATATCTCCAGTATCATCCAAAGCTAAATAGGGTGAATTGCCATATAAAGCAAAAAAAAAGTTCCTATTTTGTAACGAACTCCATAAACAAGTTTTGTTTAATGTTCTTTTTTACTTATCACATATTTCTTTTGTATTTGTTTGCTATTGAATATTTCAATATAGGTACACAATATTTCTTTCTATTTGTCTTGTTTGTATGCTTGTGTTCTTTATTAGCAAATAGTTTGTCTCTAACATGTAAAAGTAAGAGACGAATTATTTGACTATTTGACAAATTACCAAAGTAAAATTAAATTTCATAGTTGTTTTCTGATATTCTCGAATTATAATATTAATGACTAATTGTTAGAGAATTCAGGAAGCATCGTAATGAACAATATGTTAAGTGCTTAGAAATCTATCATACAACGGCAAAAATATGCAATATATGCTCAAAAAATATTTCAAACGCATCCAAAATGCTATGTTGCCTATTCTTTCATGTGACAGTTCTATGTCGAACGATTTTAATGACGAATGATTTTAAGAATAGGCTAAAAGCCTACCAAACGACATTTTTTAGGCGACATAGTCGAATACGACATTTACTTTGCGAGAATGGAGAATAGATACCCTGATCTTTGTGGTTCTAACTATTTATGTCGTCTGCGCCCGTTATTTCTCTGAGAAGTTTCACCTCTGTGATTCTTGGAAGTGACTTAGTGTGAACTATGTCGGATCTCAGCAACAGGAATTAAAACGAATTGTTTTAATGATTTAAGGCCATGGGCAGACAATTAGAGGATGTTGGTAGAAAAAATACAATTTGTCATTAATACAGTGCACTCTTAATATTCAGTGAACGTCGAGCCTCGTGTTTTTTTTACAATTAGCTCTCTTTGGCACTTTAAGTACAGTGTCTGTATGGTTATGGGGGTTCTAGAGTTTATAATTTGCAAGGAGCAGTTATTAGTTTCTTCGGATGGTGGCAATCGAAAAACAATTCCTCTAAAAAAATGGTTTGATGACGTTGTCCAGTTGGCTCAAAACATTTGAATGCGAAGGAGACAAGATAAAAATGGATGGAAGAGGCCTACATTCAGCTGTCTAATATTGAGAAGAGAATTTTCGTTTGCTATTACAACTGGCCGCTGTTCCGACTCTGTCCTATTCCTGAGTACTTACTTATCTTTGTGTTTTGCGGGAGTATATACATACCTACCTACTTTTCAACCATATACCTACTTTTACATATATACCGCGTGTATTTTAAAATGGCACCGCACGCGTATAGACAGACACCAAACAGAGAGTAATGGGTTATGCTTTCTATACTTAGCTGTAATAATAACAATATATAATAATATGTAGGCACATAATATTTCCCTCCACTTTGATGTGTTTATGTATATAACCGAGCATTACCCACCTACAAGCAAACGTGCTCGGCGGCCCGTACTTGCGCCCGTGTGTTGTTGTACATGCGTGATCAAGTGCTTAATGTGCGAACTAAATAATGTAGGTACCTACAACCGGATCTTTTCTAAACCAATGGTTGACAGTAAACTGTAAACGGCAAAGGATCTGTCGATAATCACTCTGGTTTATGTGTGTAGGTACCCTGGTATATGTATATGCATGTAAATTTGTTCGGGCGTATGTTACGACGCTGTGTAGCATTCAGGAGTATCCAAAGAGTGGATCGCGTATACCCATTCCTAGTCCGCCCCCTTTTTTTTGCCTGATGCTTCGAAATAGGATATATTTTTTTCTGTTTTAACAACATTACAATCTTCTTCTTCGATGGCTCTATAGCCCACATCTCCCCTTGGCCTTCAGCAGCTTCCTCTCCTCCAACCTCTCCTGTCACTTTCTGCGATCCTCCAATTTGGCACGCGTTCCTTACAATATCGTCCTCCCATCGCAGCCTCGGTCTTCTGACCTTTCTTTTGCCTCCTGGATGCCTAGTCAACGTGTCAAATTTAGCGATGAAAAGAAAAGAAAATATAACTCAATGTATGAAATAAACAGTAATTGTCACGCTACAAACACCCAGGTCCCATAACAGCCTCGGTCATCTTTGAACGAACAGATAACTAGAAATGTGTTTGTTGGGGAGTTTCCACCACCAATCGAAGACGTGATTTCTGATAATCTTCCGCGGTAAGTAGGTATAAAAGCTTCCCGTTATCCGATAATGCTTCACACCATATAACTAATATCTTAAAATATAAATTTTCCGCACATTGAAGGCTGTTCATAGTATTAAATCGTTTTTACCTGTTGTAGTATCATTACCATTACACAGAAAATAAAATCAGCTTCAATACTATGCCGTAAGTCTGGCGGTGACGGGGTCTCGTTCTGTATCATATAGGTGGTTAATAAGTAGGAACTCGATTGACAGTTTGGCCATCCATGGTGTATGGGTAGGTACGTGTATTTGGAACCTAACCTGACATAATACGAGTGTGTATTTCCCTTTTGAAGATCACTAATCCATTTGGATGAAATTAACGAGTGTGGCGCCCATTCTTTCGACATTTTCGCGTTTGGATTATTATTGAAATAAATAATAATCTAAATTGCGTCAAAGCGAGATCACTCTACCGGAATAATGGCGAGGTATAAGGGACGGGTGTAGTTCTCCGCTAGGATTTAATATTCCCGCTTAACCATAGATGGCGGACTGATACATCGACATGAATACAAAGAGATTATTTTACACATGCGTATATGTGCAGTTGTCAACATCATAAGATCTTGTTTGAGTAATTAAAGGGAAATTTTGTTTAATGGAATTAGGACACTCTCTACTCTCTAGAGACATCTCTCTCAAAGCGATTAGGTTTTTTACCCTTCTATGTATAACTATTACTTATGCAGTGCCCGACTGTGAATTCGGCTTCGGTCACCTTCGGTGAAAAAATAGGTACCTTCGGCCTCGGCAAAAATTGAGCCGAAGATTTCTATCAGCAGCTATGTAAAACAGTAAAATCTTAATTGCTTGATGCATGCGAATTTGACTTAATTGAAATTAGAAATTCGATTCCAATTTCAAATTTTCGTGCAAAACTTACCTATTACCTGTTGCCTGCGTGCATTCAATTTTTTATTTATTTAGTTTAAAAACTATACGAGTGAGTTATGGCAACACTGAACTTACCACATAATGTTAGTCTACGATTTTTTTATCTTCTTGAAACGTTGACAATTTCTAAATGTATCTACTTATTATATATTACATTTTGAATACACATTACTTATTTTGTTTTATTTGATAAGTATACCTATGTATGTTGCAATGCTTTTCAGGCAACTTACAGGTACCTACTACCTATGTAAGATATAAATTTAACACGCACCTAATAACATGTTTCCACATTTTGGAAATGTACGATATTTATCGTCTCACACATCCAGACTAGAAACACAATTAAAAACTGTGTATCTTACCGGGAATCCTACAGGTGACCTTTGGCTCATCAGTCATATATCTATCCAACAAAAAGCCATGAAGGCCGAAAATATATGATGATGTATGACGATGTAGAAAGCAGTGTCTAATACAGAACGTGTTTTAATCACCACCAAACTAAAAAACCTGTGTCTTGGTGGCTATTTTATTCCCATACATAAATATAAAACTTTAAATACCTACATTCAAAATATCAATTAAATATTAAACTAATACACACATAAATATAATATATGTAAATGGATATAAAAAAAAAACTATTTCCCATCTTTTTCCCTAGGTAGCAGGGGCGAGACTAGAACCTTCGGACTAGGCAAACCCTGGAAGAAAATTTGGAAATCTCGAAAATTTTATGTTTATTTAGCATCGTTGTTCATTACAGTGGCCATGAAAATTATTTCTAAAATCCCATTCTAAAGTAATATTATATTTGTAGCCCTGTAAAGCATCGTATCTACGAATGGTTTAATTTTTAATCTTGTAGTATGGTTTCAATGAAACAAATAAATAAATATTAGATAGTTCTTGAATTTCTTAACAGAATATTCATAGGCAAGCTAAGATTTTCGGCTTCCATAAGCAATTCCGCTACTGCTAGGTAGGTAGTTCGAAGGATATTTATTTTCAATATATTGTTTATTTTAGATGATGTTATATACTTAGGTACCTTTTTTATACTGATACTTATGTTTGTTTTAAAAAAATATTTAAATATTTTTCTAACTTCAAAAAAAATATTTAAATGTTTTTCTAACTTCAAAAAAAAATATTTAAATGTTTTTCTAACTACAAAAAATTATTTTAAATGTTTTTCTAACTTTTTTCTAATTTAAACGGCTAATGCTGTTTCTCGAACAAAGATTAAAGTTAAGTAGGTATAGTTAAAACACTTTGATTACATAAAATTGTTCGATACTTTTGGTTGTTTCTTTGAAATCTAATGCTGTAGAACGACGCATTTTGAATAATTTTATGAAATCAAAGTATTTTAACTATACTTACTATTAATGATACTTTTGTTAAAACAACCCAGCCAAAGTATATTGACATTCGAATATATTTTTATTATTGCATATGCGCAAACATTGGATTTTTTTCCCTGTCGGGAGTCAAAGATATTTTTTAACAGATTTTTAATTATCTCAATAGAGACGAAGTTGGAATATTTATTGTAGGAGAACCGGGAAAGCAAGGCACCTACAGGGCTTACGACCATAATAATTGGTGAACGTTGCGAAAGCGCATAAAGTGATCACGTAAACCAGCCGATGACAGGTCGTAAGTCCTGTAGGTGCCTTGATTTCCCGGTTCTCCTACAATAAATATTCCAACTTTGTCTCTATTGAGATAATTAAAAATCTGTTAAAAAATATATTGACATTCTTTGATAATATATTTGTTGACGCCAATATGTCATTATAATTATTGATGCATTTTTTATAGGTATCAAATGACATCATATAATATTGTTGCAACTGCTGCCCACCCTACATCCAAAATCAGTCTCCTTTCAAACCGCGTCCTGTGATGTCCATCTATATCTCTTTCTGTTTTCCGCTCCTCAAAAATCACTTAACGCATCATATATGTTATCACCGCGTGCGTGTGTGAGATTCAAGTGAATAGTGACAAGTGGTGATCATCCTTCAAGGGAGAGGACCAAGAATCAAGTGAGTTTTCCATTATATATCCTTTGCTTTTCCATTAGCTTTTGGGGGGGACCCCTCGGAATTTATGGTCCTGAGTGAAGCAGCGGCCAATTATCTAGAAAACTTAGATTTTAATTTTTAACTTTTGACGGGCACTACAGTGCGACATATTGTTGTGATATACTAACTTTTGTGATCATAAGATAAATATAAAATATATATCTTTCCTTTGTCTTGCGGTGGTTGCAACTTATCACACCTGCAAAATACAGTCCACTTCTACCTTTTTTCATTTTTTTACTTTATATTACATATTCAAGTCTTCAATATTGAAAGTTGTCATGTACCTAAGTCGAATTGCTCTGAGGTTAACAAAAAAATAATTTTCCATACCCAATACTTGGTTTGAGGTTCAACTCGGTTATTAGCTATAAAATATGCCAAAGGAAGGTACCTAAGTATATTATAGCTGAACTATAAAAAGTTATGACGCCCAAAGTGTGAGTCGCGCGGGGGGCTCTTAAAAACGCCAAATGAGGGTTATACTCACCCTCGAAAGGTGGGTTTTAAAAAAAAATTACCATGAAACAACAAAAAGATAAAGGATTTTGTTTGATTTTTTTTCGCTCGAACGATTTTGTGATATGAAGGTAATGAATTCGCAAATGTCAGATGATACAAAACAGAAGATTTTTAAGATGGTATATAAACTTCAACTCTCATACATACCTACCATCACGCCATGTCCCTCACGGAGTACCTACCTACCTTGACACATATTCATCGCCTCATCAACATTCATACATATTCTCATACATGTTCGTCTGTTGTTCAAACTTTTTACATTTCCTTCTTTCAGAATGTCGTTCACATGTTCGTTCCAGCATTTTCACTCTTCATTTACCCAAGGGAATATAGTGGGGAATTATGAATTCGCAATTAATAAGACTTTTTTTTATTGAAAATAATCAACTAGAGATTGTATTCTGAAAGTTTCATCACAATGTATCTGTGTGTGTGCTGTGTAGGTACTATGTACGGTGTGTTTATTCTACTTTATCAATTATTGACTAAATTACTCAATCGATTCTTTTCAAAATTTGCAAATTTGTATATCTAATACATCCTTAGACCCTGTTAGATTTTGAAAGATATTTGAATAGTGCTTCTCAATTTTTTTACTGTCAAATATTTCATAGTGACCCCAAGCTCAGGAACCCGAAATTTGTTATTTTTATTTTCAAATGTGGTAAAAAGGCACACCACTTTCATTAAATGGCATTGAAAAAATATCAAGCTACCAAAAATAAAATATTTAAATCAAAAATAATTTTACAAAGTCATTTCGTGAAAATGCTGAATATTTTCCACACAAATTTTGAATATTTTTTGTGGTGACTCGTTAGTGAGGAGTTTAGCGTTGGCCACAACCCACTCGTTTTGGACGGCTTCGACTTTTCATTCAATAGACTCAAACATCGCATTTTGAAATTGAATCGAATTAATTATGTTTAACAGTGTGTATGGATAAAAACATATAGGTAGGTACCTACTTATATGTATGTATATTGATAATTTCTTTGCTGAATAATCGTTAGGTAGGTACACAATTTAAATACTTATTATAAAATGAATTCCCATTAATATCGTCCTTTTTTACATATTTTAAAATTAAGTAGGTAGGTACCTACCTACTCCATAACATACGTTGGTAGAGAAAAAAAAACATTATTTATTCTTATAAGGTGACGGGATAGGCTCCAAGGTACTTTTTGGATGCTCACTACGCCGTACTCATAAAAGTTACGTCTCTAATAAAAATAATAATAATAATAAATACTTTTAGTATGCAAAAAAAATCACATAATGTGGCGGACTTATAGCCTGTAGGCAATTTCTACCAGTCAACCACACTAGTAAATACATTAGTACAAGCAACTACAAAAATACTTATAACAAATAAAAACTAAGTAATATAGGCCCGAGATTTCAGTTGGCCCTTAAATCGTTGGATTTGGTAATCCAAGTTAAAAGTTTAGGGAAGATTAAATTTCATTCGCGTATTTCAGTGCAAAATGAAACGTCAGTTACGTAATCTTCAACTATAGATATATTTTACGTTTTTCTATGGTAATTGTCTATAACGCATCTGTCAAAATTGTAATAACCTTAAATGATACGTGACGCGAAGCTGTGACTAAATATTATTTTATTATTATAACAACACATTATTTCATTTGTTTCATTACACAGCATGTTACTTTTTCAATTTTTTATACCGATCGATGTTTTTTTTAATTAAAATCAAACATTGTAGTGAAAAAATGTCATTGAATATGTACTACGTACGTAGTACTACAATGCAAAATGTATGTACATTTTACAGATGGATATGGAACTAAGTGATAATGGTAAAATAGTGTCTTATGTAGAAAATTAAAGAATACACATTATATATATAGAAACAGGATGGATCAATTTAAAAAGTGGGATGAAATAACATCGCAAAAATAAAGTTGCGTGCCTGACGTTTCATTATAGCTGACAGTTTATTTCGTTTGTTGTCATGCAATACATTATAATTATGTAAAAAAGAAAATAAATATTAAATACATGAACCACTTCTATATCAAGTCTTTTATTTTAACAACAAAAATAAATCATGATTATAATTATTATGCATAGTTATTTGTAGTATAAAATGAAATGAAACATTAAAGCGTGCGGCGATTAGTACGCCACCTGGCGAAAAAGACTAGAAACAATACTTAACTCAAGATTAAGACACGCGATCCGCCAGAAACGTTGAGTTAAATATTTGTCGTTTTGTGACGTATTTAAGGGAAGATTAGGTACTGAAATACGCAATATTTTTGTTAAAATTGAGTTAAACTCCTAAGGGCCGACTGAAATACTGGGCCATAGAATTCATTCCTCTAAACATATCGACATACATAGTATCAAGCAAGATTTCATATGGCAGGGTTATTCATAGAGTTGATTAAATTAAGCTTAAATTAATTAAATAATAATAGAAATTTATTAATCAATTAATGACAATTTCATACTAAACTTTTATATTAACAAATTTATATGATTAAATGTAGTAAAATATTAAAATTCGATTATGCTCGAGTACTCATTATTGTATTTTTTAGATGAAAGCAAGATAAGAACGTATTAATATCTACACTGAAAAAATTAATTGTGACGACCGAACTGGCTACCTGCGTTTTTAGCCAAACTTTTGTTATCAGTTAATCTATTTATGACTGTAGTGTTTATCTCAGGGTACAAAATATTTAGTAGCACTAAACGAACTGTTTTGTAGTCACTATAGTTCGGTTAATTTTAACATAACTTTTTTTTCAGTGTAACGTGTCGTAATTAGCCCGCCCTAGTCTACATATTTCTTTTTTTTTACTTTAAATCAAAAAACACCAACTTATGGGTTTTCGCAGCACATATTATGTTAAATATATAATGGAAAAAGTCAGAATTTAGGGAGTAGAACATTGATTGTGTATGTGTGTCCGTCACCCCTTATAACTTTTGATCCATTTTTGAACAAACTTTGTAAAAATTGAATTTAGTAACGACATCGTTACATACAATATGTATGGCAAAATACATATCTGCGGGGACTTAATAGTTCGACAATTAAGTTTCATACAGTCATACCATAAAGACGTTTATCTATTCGGGGCAGGTAAAAATGACCGAATTCCACTCTCTCCTATCCTGATATTTGTATAGGAAAACGAAATATACCTATTTATATATTTATATATTGAATATTTATATATTCAATAATTTGTATTTAGTTTGGTACGTATTCTTCAACTACTTATTGGTACATAGGTACTATTACCATCGACATTCAATTAGTAGGCATTTATTTGAAACATTTTTTTTTGTGTAAAAGCCCTTCACTGGGCCTTATATAAATAAATATGTCATATAATAAGCAAATGTTTGTTCAGGGCTGCCACAACCTACAGTTGGAATTTTGTTTTTGAATATCAATTCGTAATTTCGAATACTTATAGCATATTCATACAAAAACGGAGAAAAATCCGAAAGAAAAACTACTGTATCTATTATACCTACAAACGTTTGTGATGTCCTTGATTTTGCATGAATTTGTTACCTTAGAATTCTCGAATCGATATTCCAGAACTGAATTTCGAATTTATTAAACAGATTGCTGTAACACAACTTTATATAGTTATGTAAAACAAATACTAATACACTTTCAAAACGATAAAGAAAACCATATCACTGCTCAACATTCTCACGATACAAGACACAGACTTCAACTAATCACTCCGAAGACGAACACTGCATACGGACATAGACATTATCAATACTTGGCTCCAAAAATGCTAAATTTAGTTGCTAAAGACATAAAGGACATACAGTTAATGAAAAAAACTAGACTAAAACTAACAATTCATACGTGGCTATATAATAAAGGGATTAACTATTGTCAGCAAATTCTCAATCCTTAACAACATATACAACAAATCTCACATAGTGAAACATAGACTGCACACTGCACAATATTACAGTTTATTTTGATTTAGTAATTAATATTATCTAACTAGTCTACCAACCCATATATTTATTTATTTTTGTACTTATATTGTAATTTTGTATTTTTGGTATCAATAATAAAAAAAAAAGATTTTATTTAGTGTACCTACCTTATTGTACATTGTAGGTACATAAACAGATATTTTGCACACTGACGGGCTTGCGATATATTACGGACTAATTTCTTCCAACAAAACAGCTGTTAGGGATTATTCAATTAAATGGACTTAGTAGGTACCTACATGTAACTGTTTCCGATTTACCTTCTGATCAAAACTCTTGAATGGTTTGAAAACTTTAAAATGTGTTTGTCATGTTTTTCAAAAAATGAAATAAAATGTCCTTTTCTAGATAAATTGTGGGGCTGGTGCCTAATCCAAAATGCGGTATTAAATGTCGCGTACCCCCACCACACACCGTCATCCCCTCCTCATTCCTCACCCTCGTCCACCTTTCTGTAACAATTTTATCCGCAAATTTTCCAAAAATATGAAATACCTTAAAATCACCGATAAAAATCTTCAGGACTCCCATTATTTGCAATAGGTAGTCTCCCATACCCCACACCTCATATCTCCTCAACCCTCCCTCGGTTTGTATAGACTCTCCAGGAAGCAGGGCTTACAAATATTCAAAATATACACTACAAAATATAGGTACATTACAAAATATACACTACTCAAATGTAAATATTTTTTTTTTGTTTTAGTTCTTTTATTTAATTTAATCTGGCTGATTATCATTATTAAAATTATCATTATGGCTGACAATTAAAAGATATGGGTGATGGGGAACCCTAACGGATGATGCTGCCTTTGATGCGAATGCGGCGGGCCGCAAACCACAGGCCACCTGCGAGACTGCCCTGCCTTCCCAGCTACCTGCTCATATGGGGACCAGCTACGCTGTAGAGGCGCAGCGGTGGACATTGCCAAGTATTGCAGCTGACACGAAAAAGAAGAAGACTATCGATGAGTTTTTTACAATCATATCAATATTGTGCTGTCGGCCTTCGTGGCTCAGTTGGTTGGGTATCTAACTGCTGATCCAAAGGTCCCGGATTCGATTCCCGGTGGAGACACCGTTTTTAATTGTGTTTTCAGTCTGGATCTGTGAGACGATTAATATCGTAAGTCTCCAGAATGTGGCAACTTGTTATTGGGTGCGTGTTAAATTAATATTTTACATAGTACCTACCTACCTGTTAGTTGCCCGAGAAGTAATAAATTAAAAAAAATATATTTAAACCAAGAATGTCTATTTATTTATTTAAAATTGCTTCTTGGGCAACTAACAGGTACTATGTTTAAATTGCCTGGTTGAATGCAAGATAGTACCTATCTTGCTCTATAATAATACGATATAACTTGTTCATTTAGCGTAATTATGTCACTGTATTGATATTATGTATGTATGCTTGTTTGTAAATAAAATTTGAAATTACCCATTTAAAATTAGTAAAATAATTTATATACTTAGGACATCAAAAAAGCATTCTGATTTCCTGGCTAGAAAACACATTCATTAGAATGTAAAAAACCAATAGATATGTTTAGAACTACCAGAATTATCTCAAAATCTTAGATGTTAAGCAATGTTGTCCCATTACAAAATACATCAAAGAAGCATTCTGATTTCCTGGCTAGAAAACACATTCATTAGAATGTTAAAAACCAATAGATATGTTTAGAACTACCAGAATTATCTCAAAAATCTTAGATGTTTTAAGCAATGTTGTCCCATTACAAAATACATCAAAGAAGCATTCTGATTTCCTGGCTAGAAAACACATTCATTAGAATGTTAAAAACCAATAGATATGTTTAGAACTACCAGAATTATCTCAAAAATCTTAGATGTTTTAAGCAATGTTGTCCCATTACAAAATACATCAAAGAAGCATTCTGATTTCCTGGCTAGAAAACACATTCATTAGAATGTTAAAAACCAATAGATATGTTTAGAACTACCAGAATTATCTCAAATATCTTAGATGTTTTAAGCAATGTTGTCCCATTACAAAATACATCAAAGAAGCATTCTGATTTCCTGGCTAGAAAACACATTCATTAGAATGTTAAAAACCAATAGATATGTTTAGAACTACCAGAATTATCTCAAAATCTTAGATGTTAAGCAATGTTGTCCCATTACAAAATACATCAAAGAAGCATTCTGATTTCCTGGCTAGAAAACACATTCATTAGAATGTTAAAAACCAATAGATATGTTTAGAACTACCAGAATTATCTCAAAAATCTTAGATGTTTTAAGCAATGTTGTCCCATTACAAAATACATCAAAGAAGCATTCTGATTTCCTGGCTAGAAAACACATTCATTAGAATGTTAAAAACCAATAGATATGTTTAGAACTACCAGAATTATCTCAAAATCTTAGATGTTAAGCAATGTTGTCCCATTACAAAATACATCAAAGAAGCATTCTGATTTCCTGGCTAGAAAACACATTCATTTGAATGTTAAAAACCAATAGATATGTTTAGAACTACCAGAATTATCTCAAAAATCTTAGATGTTTTAAGCAATGTTGTCCCATTACAAAATACATCAAAGAAGCATTCTGATTTCCTGGCTAGAAAACACATTCATTAGAATGTTAAAAACCAATAGATATGTTTAGAACTACCAGAATTATCTCAAAAATCTTAGATGTTTTAAGCAATGTTGTCCCATTACAAAATACATCAAAGAAGCATTCTGATTTCCTGGCTAGAAAACACATTCATTAGAATGTTAAAAACCAATAGATATGTTTAGAACTACCAGAATTATCTCAAAAATCTTAGATGTTTTAAGCAATGTTGTCCCATTACAAAATACATCAAAGAAGCATTCTGATTTCCTGGCTAGAAAACACATTCATTAGAATGTTAAAAACCAATAGATATGTTTAGAACTACCAGAATTATCTCAAATATCTTAGATGTTTTAAGCAATGTTGTCCCATTACAAAATACATCAAAGAAGCATTCTGATTTCCTGGCTAGAAAACACATTCATTAGAATGTTAAAAACCAATAGATATGTTTAGAACTACCAGAATTATCTCAAAATCTTAGATGTTAAGCAATGTTGTCCCATTACAAAATACATCAAAGAAGCATTCTGATTTCCTGGCTAGAAAACACATTCATTAGAATGTTAAAAACCAATAGATATGTTTAGAACTACCAGAATTATCTCAAATATCTTAGATGTTTTAAGCAATGTTGTCCCATTACAAAATACATCAAAGAAGCATTCTGATTTCCTGGCTAGAAAACACATTCATTAGAATGTTAAAAACCAATAGATATGTTTAGAACTACCAGAATTATCTCAAAATCTTAGATGTTAAGCAATGTTGTCCCATTACAAAATACATCAAAGAAGCATTCTGATTTCCTGGCTAGAAAACACATTCATTAGAATGTTAAAAACCAATAGATATGTTTAGAACTACCAGAATTATCTCAAAAATCTTAGATGTTTTAAGCAATGTTGTCCCATTACAAAATACATCAAAGAAGCATTCTGATTTCCTGGCTAGAAAACACATTCATTAGAATGTTAAAAACCAATAGATATGTTTAGAACTACCAGAATTATCTCAAAAATCTTAGATGTTTTAAGCAATGTTGTCCCATTACAAAATACATCAAAGAAGCATTCTGATTTCCTGGCTAGAAAACACATTCATTAGAATGTTAAAAACCAATAGATATGTTTAGAACTACCAGAATTATCTCAAATATCTTAGATGTTTTAAGCAATGTTGTCCCATTACAAAATACATCAAAGAAGCATTCTGATTTCCTGGCTAGAAAACACATTCATTAGAATGTTAAAAACCAATAGATATGTTTAGAACTACCAGAATTATCTCAAAATCTTAGATGTTAAGCAATGTTGTCCCATTACAAAATACATCAAAGAAGCATTCTGATTTCCTGGCTAGAAAACACATTCATTAGAATGTTAAAAACCAATAGATATGTTTAGAACTACCAGAATTATCTCAAATATCTTAGATGTTTTAAGCAATGTTGTCCCATTACAAAATACATCAAAGAAGCATTCTGATTTCCTGGCTAGAAAACACATTCATTAGAATGTTAAAAACCAATAGATATGTTTAGAACTACCAGAATTATCTCAAAATCTTAGATGTTAAGCAATGTTGTCCCATTACAAAATACATCAAAGAAGCATTCTGATTTCCTGGCTAGAAAACACATTCATTAGAATGTTAAAAACCAATAGATATGTTTAGAACTACCAGAATTATCTCAAAAATCTTAGATGTTTTAAGCAATGTTGTCCCATTACAAAATACATCAAAGAAGCATTCTGATTTCCTGGCTAGAAAACACATTCATTAGAATGTTAAAAACCAATAGATATGTTTAGAACTACCAGAATTATCTCAAAAATCTTAGATGTTTTAAGCAATGTTGTCCCATTACAAAATACATCAAAGAAGCATTCTGATTTCCTGGCTAGAAAACACATTCATTAGAATGTTAAAAACCAATAGATATGTTTAGAACTACCAGAATTATCTCAAATATCTTAGATGTTTTAAGCAATGTTGTCCCATTACAAAATACATCAAAGAAGCATTCTGATTTCCTGGCTAGAAAACACATTCATTAGAATGTTAAAAACCAATAGATATGTTTAGAACTACCAGAATTATCTCAAAATCTTAGATGTTAAGCAATGTTGTCCCATTACAAAATACATCAAAGAAGCATTCTGATTTCCTGGCTAGAAAACACATTCATTTGAATGTTAAAAACCAATAGATATGTTTAGAACTACCAGAATTATCTCAAAAATCTTAGATGTTTTAAGCAATGTTGTCCCATTACAAAATACATCAAAGAAGCATTCTGATTTCCTGGCTAGAAAACACATTCATTAGAATGTTAAAAACCAATAGATATGTTTAGAACTACCAGAATTATCTCAAAAATCTTAGATGTTTTAAGCAATGTTGTCCCATTACAAAATACATCAAAGAAGCATTCTGATTTCCTGGCTAGAAAACACATTCATTAGAATGTTAAAAACCAATAGATATGTTTAGAACTACCAGAATTATCTCAAAAATCTTAGATGTTTTAAGCAATGTTGTCCCATTACAAAATACATCAAAGAAGCATTCTGATTTCCTGGCTAGAAAACACATTCATTAGAATGTTAAAAACCAATAGATATGTTTAGAACTACCAGAATTATCTCAAATATCTTAGATGTTTTAAGCAATGTTGTCCCATTACAAAATACATCAAAGAAGCATTCTGATTTCCTGGCTAGAAAACACATTCATTTGAATGTTAAAAACCAATAGATATGTTTAGAACTACCAGAATTATCTCAAAAATCTTAGATGTTTTAAGCAATGTTGTCCCATTACAAAATACATCAAAGAAGCATTCTGATTTCCTGGCTAGAAAACACATTCATTAGAATGTTAAAAACCAATAGATATGTTTAGAACTACCAGAATTATCTCAAAAATCTTAGATGTTTTAAGCAATGTTGTCCCATTACAAAATACATCAAAGAAGCATTCTGATTTCCTGGCTAGAAAACACATTCATTAGAATGTTAAAAACCAATAGATATGTTTAGAACTACCAGAATTATCTCAAAAATCTTAGATGTTTTAAGCAATGTTGTCCCATTACAAAATACATCAATGAAGCATTCTGATTTCCTGGCTAGAAAACACATTCATTAGAATGTTAAAAACCAATAGATATGTTTAGAACTACCAGAATTATCTCAAAAATCTTAGATGTTTTAAGCAATGTTGTCCCATTACAAAATACATCAAAGAAGCATTCTGATTTCCTGGCTAGAAAACACATTCATTAGAATGTTAAAAACCAATAGATATGTTTAGAACTACCAGAATTATCTCAAAAATCTTAGATGTTTTAAGCAATGTTGTCCCATTACAAAATACATCAAAGAAGCATTCTGATTTCCTGGCTAGAAAACACATTCATTAGAATGTTAAAAACCAATAGATATGTTTAGAACTACCAGAATTATCTCAAAAATCTTACATGTTAAGCAATGTTGTCCCATTAAAAAAAATAATAAGCATTTTAATTTTATATAAAAAAAATATCCGTTCTCCACAACTTATCTCTCTTTTTTCGTGAATATAAATTCTCAGAAATCCAACACAGAAGTCAAATGATAATATATATAGTAATATACGATTCTATGGCGGTCGACGATAATTTTTCACAAGTTTCATGTTGTAAGTATTATATTTATCAACGTTTGCCCTTTATAGTGCATACATTTTCATATTTTTTTTATGAAAACCATTTTTTCTGAAAATAAAAAAATCAAATTGATGTGTTTGCGATCCTGTAATTTGTAGTCCCTGTGTGTAAGATAGGAAGTGAGGGGAGAGGGGGGTGTATATCCACCATCCACGATGTGGGGGAGTGGCATTAGTTCCGCCCATTGCACAATGCCCGCCCACTCTCTAACATACATAAATACATTCATACCTATATATAAATATCTCTCTATCTATATTGTACCTAGGTACCTACTATATCTTACATAAATATACCTTTACATTATTTTACTATACAGAACCATCTTAAACATTAGGTACCTATACATGATCAAGATAATAAATAATTATACATACCTAGGTACCTACATACATTCCATCACGCCATGTCCCTTCCGGGGTAAGCAGAGAGTACCGAGCGCCATACTCCTCTATTTTTGCACATATTTCTGACTTCCTTTACATACATGCTCGTCAATTGTTCAAGCTTCTTATGTTTCCTTATTTCAAAATATCATTCACATGGTCATGCCATCCCTTTCTGGAGCGGCCCCTGCTATTCACTCCATCTCTTACACCCATGTATAATTTTTTGATCAATCGTTCTTCGTTCAATCTTTCAATGTGTCCAAACCACCTCAAGGCATTCATTTCACTTACAATAATTTTTTTTTCTTTCTTATTCTATATATTTTTACCATCAATATGTGTTTTTATCTATGTACCTACCTATGTAAAAGGCATTTATGCCGTTTATAAATAAATAACTAAATATCCTTCTTTATCTTGCATTATCTCCTTATGTGCTCATTTTTTATGTAGGTAAGTAATAGAATGATATATGATAGAATCATATATCGTTCTATTACATAATGTAAGTACCTACCTACTTACATTATGTAATAGAATGATATATGATAGAATCATATATCGTTCTATTACATAGTGTAAGTACCTACCTACTTACATTATGTAATAGAATGATATATGATAGAATCATATATCGTTCTATTACATAATGTAAGTACCTACCTACTTACCTATAGGTACTTATGTAGACAGGTACCTACTTACTAAATACTTATTTTGCTGTGACTGCTGTTAGGAACCGTCTAAGAATAGTGCTTCCACTATTTTCTATTATCAATATTATCATCATTTTCGGGTGTACCTTCCTACCTACAGTAAGAGCCGGGTAATCGAAATAGAACAGGCAACAATAACATCTCACTACCCATTCTGAATGTAGTGCCTTTTTTGGTGATGTGAGACTGGTGTGCGGGGACAACTGTAGCTAGTTGCTTTGCCTCATATTGTGGGATAATGCAGTGATGGTATGAATGAAATACGTAGGTAGGTAGGTAGGTACCTACAGTATTACTGTTTTAATGAGAGTAACTAATACAAAACAGCCATAAACCATAAAAAATACAAAATCATATGACACACAAATACCTACCTACCTATCGTGTTTTTATCTTTGTGGTAGCTAGGTAGGTACATTTTAACAAAAAAAAACATATTTTTAACTTCGTTTACACCGCACGTATCGATTGAATTTACGACCGGTTTCGGAACTAACCGTTCCCTCCTCAGGCAAAATTTCAACTGAATTCTGCATGAATATTAAAAATAGGTATAGTTAATTAATGGTAGACATTATTGAAAAATATAAGATAGGTACTAATAGATGAATTATCAAAACAAGCTCCCTGCAGTTCTGACGTCTCTTATTTCAACATCTCCCTTTCCACCCAAGACACAATTCGTTCTCATTGTAACATTGCCAAAAACAAATGGCAAGATCTATGGAAAATATCTTCTGAAACCAAAGGAACATACTAGGTAGGTTCACAAAATAAAATTATCCAAAAGAGATCTCTAATATCTCGAGAATGAGATTTTTCACTAAACAAAAATGCCCAAAAGAGAGATCTGTATATCTCTAATATCTCGAGAATGAGCTATTATTACCTACACTAAAAAATTGTTCAAAAGGGAGATCTCTAATATCTCGAAAATGAGATTTTTCACAAAACAAAAATGTCCAAAAGAGAGATCTGTATATCTCTAATATCTCGAGAATGAGATATTACACAAAAAAAAAACAATTGTCCAAAAGATAGATTCTAATATCTCATGCAGGATGATATACCTACAACGATATGCTGGTGCACGTCCTGGATGTAAACTACACAGGACAGAAAGACGTCAAATGGAGGAGGCCTTCGTTGGCTGAAGAAGAAGAAAAGGGTTTATTTTCACTGAAACCACGATCAAAGTAAGCCGTTTTATTCATAATCATCACCATCAATGGCTCCACAGTCCGTTGCGAGCCTTGGCCTCCTCCTCGCTATTTCCCACTATCCTGGCATGCACCCCTCCAATCCCTTACACCAACAGCTTCAACCGGCCATCGGAGCTAGGGTCTACCAACGTTGAGTCTACCTTGAGGCTTTGTGTGCAGGATCCTCTTTGGCACTATTTCATAGCCCATTGTGGCAGACGTAAGACCTTATTATAAGACCGAGCGCGTACCTACCACTACAGGGCAAAACGCATTAATTGTGCGGGCTTGCAATAGTTACAACAATAACTTTGCAGGCCTGGACATGTTTGATAGTAGCCAACTGCGATACAGAATTGAACTATTAAAAGGTTGCAGTCGCCTACAACGATAGTTGAATAAATATGTTTACTTCATTCCTTATAACCCATCCTATAATTATTCACATCCTTCCCATAGGTACTTATTATAATATATGAAATCCTTTTTTTTATTCTATTTTTTTTAACTGTCATTTTTCTGTACTTTTTGTGATTAGTATGTAATTGGTCTCATTTCTGTAAATCGTTTGTGTATTGTAATTGTTAACATGACTGTTTATTAATCCAAATAAATAAATAAATTCTATCCACGTGCCCTGCTCATCGCAGCCTTCCTATTTTTATCACCTTTATCAAATTGGACTCATTACAAATAAGCCGCTTTATTGCCTCTATCTAATTCCATTAAGGCTGCACAGATACTCAAATGAGATTAGTTGTATTAACGTTTTCTCAAATCATACTCGGCCGATACTGACATTTTCGTCTAGAGACTAAAGACAGGGATACATATTAATAGTATTGTGTACAGCTTGACAGTTCCAGAATCATATTACGTATTTGAAAATTGTCTATTAAAAATAATTGTGAACCTACCTACCCCTGAAATATACGGATTCCCTCGTTATCAGTATAATTTATTTTACTTGTTCGTAGTAATCTTGAATAATAAAATATTGAAATAAAAAATAAAGTAAGAAACTCGTTTCATGAAAATGTTAAAAATTTGAAAACGGAACGACACGCATTATTAATAAAATAAAATAAAAAGTAGCTGTGAGGCTCCGGCTTAGAATAGTGCTTCCACTCTTTTCTATTACTGTTTTCGGGTGTCCCGTAAGAGCCGGGTAATCGAAAATACAACAGGCAACAATAACATCTGACATAGTTCAGCAATGAGGTTCACCACCCATGCTGAATGTAGTGCCTTTTTAGGTGAGACGAGACTGGTGTGTGGGTATACACATATGTGTTGTGCTCCCTTTTATAAGGCAATGCACACCCGCACACCTTTCGCTGGTTACCCCCACATTGTGGGATATGCCGTGATTGTATGAATGAATAATTCAACTATATGGTCACCGTTTTATAGTGTGCATTCATTGAGAGTTGAAAGGGTTCAACATAAATTTTTAAGATTTGTAAATTACAATAAATTATAGGTACATTCCTTTACAAAATTTAAATTGTGATTTCCTAATGAATGTTCTAAAATGATCGAAACTATCAAGCAGAAGAACGATTAGTGATTTAATTTGTTTATTTAAAATAATCCAGGGTACCTAATTGAAATGATAAAATTCAGATTCGAGTACCGACAAGGTTTGCTTCACGTCAAAATGCACCTTTTCATATAGAGAATCTTCCAAGTTATTTCATTATTAACTCACCAATGTTTAATGCTTTGAATGATCTAGCACCGAATTACATACAAGAACTATGTCAAAGAAAAGAACTCTCTGGGAGGCACCTCACACTTAGGTCGTCTGGATCACAGAGTACCAACTCCTTGAAGGAGGTGGACAGAGCCAACAAAGCGGCATACTATGATCGATGTTTTAGTGTGAGCGGTCCATTAAAGTGGAATAAACTACCTCCTGATGTCCGTGGTGCTCAAAGCAAAGACACCTTCTCTAAAAAACTAAAAACAACTTTGTTTCGCAGAGCATTACAGAATTGAGCTACCAGCGCCCTTGGAATGATTTTAAATCATTAAACGGCGCTATATTAATTACTTATTATTATTATTATTATTATTATTACCAATGCATAGATTGCACTTATTGTTGTTTTGTTGTGCCTACATTGTTATTATTTATCTTGTCTTTTATTGTAAATGCCCTATTAAGGGCGTACATATATAATAAATAAATAAATAAATAAATCTGTTAGATGTAAAACTATAATTGAGCCAAAATATTGATCAACATGATGTAAACACTTTGATTGTTTTAGATTTTTAAATTAGTGTCTTGATTTAAAAAAAGGTAGGTATACCTAATTCATATTTCACTTACGTCGTTGCTGGTTCGCGTTAGCTATGTCGTATAAAATGGTATGGAGAGACGAACCCCAACGCTTCTACTTCTTATTCTTCTATTCTCAGTGCTTGTGCAGCCTTAATCAATTGATATTCTATGATTCTGACTATCTCTTTCTGACAATGTTAAGGATACAAAAAAGAAAGGCAATCGTGGTTTCACTGGATTCATGTATCCAGGCCTACGAGCACAGGCGACCAGAGTACCAGCCAGAACAGGCGAGCCACATGGGCTTGCGACCATGTATGCGGGATTAAGGGGCCCCTTTATGACTCAAGTCACGCTCACCACTCACCCACCAATCTCCGACTGATACTCCACTCCCCTGCGCAACCATATTCAGTAGGATGCGGATAATGCCACCCTATCCAAAAGTTCTTTTATTTTACCTCTTGGGAGACCCAGGTATTTAAAGTAGGAATATAAAGATTTTGCGGGCAGGGCTCTCGCCCCCACTTCTACAGCATATATACTTGTGCTAAAGCCATTTTGAACTATTCTATCTACCAGTTCCTTGTACTTGTTAAGTTTGTATTGGTGGTCTTTTGGAATATTTGTGTCCCATGGAACAGTCAGCTCCACATAAATAATTATTTTCAATGAAAGAGAGTAAATTGTCAAGTCAGGCCTAAGAGACGAGATGCAGATCTCCTTTGGAAGGTTATATCTCTCTGTTCTCGTATCCATTAGGATATTCCAGTCATTGGACTTCCCAATTATTGATATTAATTTCTTTGTTGTAGGTCTAACTTTTTGTCCCGGTTTCACAAATGTTACAATCGACTGTTTCCATTTGGTTAATCCCTTGATTGCTCTTGCCACCGCAAGGCTGGAAGCCTCTCTCACAATTTAAAGTACCTTATCGTGTCTGTATGAGAACCTTCCCTCCTTTAGTGCTACCCTGCAGCCGGCCAAGATATGCCTAGCCGTGCATGCAGATGTCCCACAGAGGCGGCAACTGTCATTTCTGTCTATATTCCATCTTTTCAAGTTACTTGGGATTGGGAGCGTACCCTGTATTGAGTTTAGATAGAACAGTGCTGGAGGAATACAAAATTCCCCCAAGGACAACCAATCATTTTGAACATGCAAGTTCAAAGCATGAAGTTCGTATTCATTGTTTGCATCTTGTGCAACAAAGTCTTTCATTTGCTCTTTTTCTGTCTTGTTCCTCCCCACCACTAGACCCGATCGGTTTTTACTACAACCCGCGATGAATTTACTATGGAAATCCAACCCTTCTTTTCAGATTACCTAGGTATTTCTTTTTCTTCTCGAGTAATCTCAACTATGGTTTGGTCTTTAGAGTTTTTCAGGATAGTGTGTCTAGTGATTCTTAATTTTTCATACATAACTGAGGGTTTTTTAAAATCCATGACAAAGTTATTTTTCGTTCTGAATAGGGTGCTAGTGTCACAAGGCCTAGCCAGAGACAACCAGGTTTTAAATTTTCCTGTTACTCTGGCATCTATCGTAGAAACGCAAACCTTCCAAAGCTGGAGCTAAACAAACTCCAATCCGTCTTCAACGCTGCTGCTAGGCTAATCACCGGAGCCGCGGAATTCTCACACATATCACCTTCCAAAGCTGGAGTTAAACAAACTCCAATCCGTCTTCCACGCTGCTGCTAGGCTAATCACCGGAGCCGCGAAATTCTCACACATATCCCACCATCTACGAAATCTTCACTGGCTAAAAGTGCCAGAGAGAATCAAGTACAAAATATGTTTGTTGACTTTCAAAGCGATCCATGGCATGGCTCCCACGTATCTTTCAGACTTCTGCATCCCTCTCACCGTAAACGAGCGACAACAAACACTTCGGTCAGCCACCACATCCGTGATTGGCAAGTTGACTGAAATAAATAGAGTCAACACTACATCCTTCGGTGATCGTGCTTTTGCTGTGGCTGGACCAGCCTCGTGGAATAAACTACCACCTGAACTGAGGCAAATCGACAACTTATCACTATTCAGGAAACACCTAAAAACTCACTTCTTCCGCGAGTCTTACAAAAACCCCTAATATATTCAAAGCGCCCTTTAGGTGAGGTTATCACAAAAACGGCGCTATAAAAATAATCCAAATTTATTATTTATATAAATGGCCATGTCAGCTGTGTGAAATTGCGATTCCAAAGGACGAAAATAAAAAGATAATAATATACTGTTCTTACTACCTATCCCATACAGGACACTGTGACTTTTATAAAATTCCAAATCACATATCGTTAGCACAGGGACGGCCTAACGCGATAAATATATGCAGAGTAGCGTGTTTTTGTTGATA
Source organism: Molanna angustata (assembly GCA_963576475.1). Lineage (NCBI taxonomy): Eukaryota > Metazoa > Arthropoda > Insecta > Trichoptera > Molannidae > Molanna > Molanna angustata. The sequence continues at coordinate 24,630,921 of OY754988.1, read as the reverse complement.
ATAGAATTTTCCAAAGTAAATACCACTTGAATAGTCCCCTAACCCCAGTAGCAGGCCCAGCACTGTGACCCCCGGGGTGTTCTCAACTGACAAACAATGTAACGAGATCATTTCGAACCGTTTTATACGGCCTTTATTGGATTGACATAAAAGAAAATTAAGTTACATTTCCCCCAGATATAAGCATCGTCAGAACTGTCGAAAAAATACGCTGCAGTTAATTCTTTTTTACTGTTTAATGTCTGACACAGTTGTAGTATGTATATTGAGCAAAGATATATCTATACTGAGAGGGGCGCAATTAGCCCTTAGCTACTGCGGACTGATACATTGTTTCTTTGTTTAGATACTTTATCTCAAACCAAACGATGAACATTTGAATTCTTTGATTGTTTACTACCTCACACGCAGGACATTTTTTTTTGCTAATCCAACTGTCGATTTGTTCAAGAGAACTTTGTTCTCTTAACATATCGACAAAGTATCAAGCCAGGATACGCGAGATTTGTATGCAGGGTCTACCTATATTTTTAATTGGAATTTTTACTTTATTTTTCCATATAATCTCAAAAACCATAAAAGCCAGAACGCTGAAAATTGATATAAATATAGACAAATAAAAAATCTTTTAAAAATATCGAAAAAAGCCTTAACACTCAAGCTAGATTATTTAACTTGCTATAAAAAATATTAACATTGTAGTATGACATCTCAAATTTTTACTAACAATTTTTATAAAAATTGAATTTAGTGACGACATTGCTTCATACTATTTGTGTGGCAGTGGCCTATACATTATACATTATAGGTATCTAAGAAGACTTAATTATACTTGATACTTAATCTCCAAACATACATACATACATACCATCATGCTGTTTTCATATTCTGGGTAGAAAAAACAGACTGACCTCCATACTATCCTATCCTGACATACCTACATACCTACATGTTTTATATAGAAAACAAAATATCTTAAAATATTTACTAATTTGTGTTTATGTGTTAATAGTTTGGTACGTACATATATATATATTATTCTTCAATTATACATACTATCGCCATTGACAGTTGGATCTCATGTGTTACATGCAACTAGTAGGTAAATAAATATATTGTCCTTGTAAGACAAGTTCATACCTATCTTAATATATATTATACATCTCTTTTATTATTTATTAAGGCTTCATCAATTGATACATTTGTTCCTTTGTGAGAACTATTTTATTCTGTTTGTAAGGTGTCATATTGTCATAGGTGTCATATTGTAACTCCTCAATAACCCAAGGGGAGTTGAAATTCGCAATTTTTAAGATGATTTTTACTTGCAGATTATCAACTAGTGTCGTGCTGAGATTGTATTCTGAAAGTTTCATCACAATGTATCTGTGTGTGTACTGTTTATTATTATGCGCTGTGCTATGTACCTACGGCATGTTCATTCTATATACTTTTGCAATTATCAACTAAAGTACTTATTGGATTCTTTTCAAAATTAATAAATATGTAGGTATATCTAATACTCGCTTAGACTCCATTAGATTTTGAAGGATATCTGATCAGTGCGTCTCAATTTTGAACTGTCAAATATTTCAAAGTGACTAAATTAAGCATTAATGCTGGTACTATAGTTGAACGATATCGGTGGTGGCCGGTTTCGAACTCGCGACCACTGGATTACTAATCCAGCGCGCTAACTGCTCTGCCACCATCCATCTAAAATCTAAATCCATCATCCATTTTATAGACACTATTTCATTTTCTGTAGATATAAGATACTTAAGTTGCGAATTTTCCTTTGAATGAAAAAGTATTTGTTATTAACATCGATATTTAGACGCAAATAGTTATAATAAAGAATGGAAGGGTAGGTAGGTATGTATTATAATGTGTATAGATATGGTGTTTAGTGTTAATATTGTATAAAGAAAGGGTGAGATACGGTTGGCAGTATGCCCTCTATACCCACCCCATCAACACTGTGTGATAGAGGGATATCTATTATATTATATCAGTGGGGGTAGTGAACTAACTCTGCAATAGGGTGAACAAACTTTATCGTTGATACAAATATTAATGAAACTTTTAAATACGTAGGTACGAATAATAATCTATTTTAAATCGAATATTTTTATTATTGCATATGCGCAAACATTGGATTTTTTTCCCTGTCGGGAGTCAAAGATATTTTTTAACAAATTTTTAATTATCTCAATAGAGACGAAGTTGGAATATTTATTGTAGGAGAACCGGGAAATCAAGGCACCTACAGGGCTTACGACCTGTCATCGGCTGGTTTACGTGATCACTTTATGCGCTTGCGCAACGTTCACCAATTATGCCTTTTTAATGAGATCCCTATCAATTCAATTTTGGAAGTTCTATATATTGTAATACTGAAATTCTTTTCGCTTGAAAATAAGGAATTTTTACTATAGCCATCTATGGGTGAAATTATGAAAAAAAAAAAAATAATAAGATTGTTGTTCATAATTTCACCCATAGATGGCTATAGTAAAAATTCCTTATTTTCAAGCGAAAAGAATTTCAGTATTACAATATATAGAACTTCCAAAATTGAATTGATAGGGATCTCATTAAAAAGGCATAATTGGTGAACGTTGCGCAAGCGCATAAAGTGATCACGTAAACCAGCCGATGACAGGTCGTAAGCCCTGTAGGTGCCTTGATTTCCCGGTTCTCCTACAATAAATATTCCAACTTCGTCTCTATTGAGATAATTAAAAATCTGTTAAAAAATAATCTATTTTAACATGATTAAAAAAACTAAGTAACACAACAAAATTTTGTATGGAAAATTTTCAGCATTTTCATGAAATGAGTTTGTTCAATTATTTTTGATAATTCTTCGATGCCATTTTATGAAAGTGATGTGCTTCCTGGGGTCACTTTGAAATATTTGATGGTTAAAAAAATTGAGAAGCACTGATGAGACATCCTCTAAAATCTAATGGAGAATACAAACATACTGACATTTTTTTAAAATGTCAGAGAGGAATTGATTGATTTTAGATAGTCGGGAAGAATATTAAATATTAGTGGAGCCTGATAACAGTAACTTAGCTGCCCAAAAGAAGTTTTAGTATTGACTGTCACAAAGTTTAGGGATGTGCCTAAAGATGAGTTTTGATTGAAGTAAAAGTCTACTTCATTGGTCTTGTAGTTTTTAGTTATGGACCTTAAACAGTAAAAAAAGGGTTTTATTAAAACTAATTTGACTAGGAAAGTATGTAGGTAGGTACCTACTAAAAATATACAATTTTTGAAAACTCATGTAGGTAATAGATAAAAGTTTTGTAAATAAACTGTTTTTATTTCAAACACGTATTTTAAGAGGGCTCTGGGAATAAAATTTAAAATATAAGTACTACTTTGCCTATTATAAACTCAAATAACTCATGTAATACGATCCTTGTTATCTAATCAATGAAATGCTATTTTAAATACGTAGTTCAAAACAATTTCATAATCTGAAATATGTAGGTTTTAGATATACCTAATAAAAATATATAAGTAGGTACCTAGTAATTTAATTTATTGTCAAAAAATAATTAAACTAAGTACCTAACTTAAAAATTATATTACTTGCACATTGAAAAAAAAAACATTTTTACGTCTCTCGTAGAAATAAAAAAAAATACAATAAATTAGGTGATGTAGATATTTTTTTTACTCCTCACTATCCCAAGGGGATATAGTGGGGAGTTATGATTTCGCAATTTTTAAGGATATTTTTTTTATTGCAGATTATCAACTAGTATCATGCTGAGATTGTATTCTGAAAGTTTCATCACAATGTATCTGTGTGTGTGTGCTTTGTACGGCGTGTTCATTTTTACTTTATCGATTATAGACTAAAGTACTCATTCGATTCTATTCAAATTTTGCAAATATGTATATTTAATACTCGCTTAGACCCCATTAGATTTTGAACGATATATGAATAGTGCTTCTCAATTTTTTTAACTGTCAAATATTTCAAAGTGACCCCAAACTCAGGAAAATAAAAATTTGAAATTTTTATTTTCAAATTGCTAAAAAGGCACATCACTTTCATAAAATGGCATTAAAGAATTATCAAGTTTTCATAATAAAATATTTAAATAAAAAATAATTTAATAAACTCAATTCATGAAAATGCAAAAAAATTCCATACAAAATTTGAATACTTTATAGAATGACTTGTTAGTGAGGAGTTTAGCGTTGGCCACAACCCACTCGTTTTCTCTTTGTTTTTGTTATTTACTTTCTTTGTTAAATTTTAATTTCAACATAGGTTATAACTTATAACATCTTCATAATAATAGGTAAATTAAGTAAATAGCTGATACTGAGACCTACAGTAATTCATAATAACTTATGTTAGGTTTAAAACAGTATATAACAACAGTAGGTACAGGAAATCCCTATTCATATGTAATAGCATAAGTATATAAGGCAATATTGCTATATAACGGCTACATTACGCCTATATAAGATTAACACGGTCCCAGGTTGTTTTAACAGCAATAGAGGAAGAGTATTAGGACCGAATATTTCCGATAATTCCCGAATGTTGCCGATGGTCGCATTACATGTCAATCATTTTTGACATTTGTGAAGCAACGTGAATATTTGTTTTCTATTTCTGTTCACAAATTAATAAAATAACAAAAAAATATAAATACAAACGTATAACGTATTGTTTCGCGTCTTTATATGACGTAAACGAATTGCAAATAATATTTGTCATAACCACTGACAGATCATTTGGGAAGGCTATATTTATTTATGGTAACCCATCATTATTGCTCCCGTTTTTCATATAAATATCTAAATAATGATATTCACGTAATAAAACAAGAAAATATAGCCCAAACACTATAAGAAAAGTTGTATTTTTGTTTTCAAAACATGGACGAATGTCAAATCACCGGAGAAATATGAATGAATTGCAACGTTGTCAGCTCAAACAGCAACATAGCAATGTTATTGTTATATAGCTATACCAATGTTATTAAGAATAGTCAAGAATATAAGTGCTTATACTGTGTTTTAGCTATATAATGTGTTTACCACAGTATAAGGAAATATTATGAATAAGACTGTAAGTTTTTTATTCCAGCCAGTTTGATTGATAACACGGTTCGGGTTAGCCAACACTAAGATAATAAATTATTGTATATCTAACAGAAATGAAAGCATGGTCACCCCATAACGGTGTATGGACCACGGGCAAGTCTGTTGTAACAATAAATAAAGCATAACTTGATGAAATCTGACTTTTATTGTCATAATTTGTTGGGAATAATGCGAATACAACAACGAATCTTTTCACCATAACGATATCGCGGTGTTAATAATGTCACCAACAACCATACATACATATATACATACCATCACGCTATGTCCCTTGCGGGGTAAGCGGAGGGAACAGAGCGTCTCGATTGTTCAAGCTTCATATTATGTTTCCTTCTTTCAAAATATAATTCAAATTGATTGAATTTAGATTCAAATTAAGATTACATCTTATTTATTCAACGTAGATTTAACCATTTAAGAACGTATTGAATTCGTAGAACGTATTGAGATCGTACAACGTATTGAGATCATATAACGTATTGAGATCGTAGAACGTATTGAGATCGTACAACGTATTGAGATCATATAACGTATTGAGATCGTAGAACGTATTGAGATCGTAGACGTATTGAGATCGTAGAACTTATTGAGATCGTAGAATGCATTTAGACCGTATTGAATTCGTAGAACATATAGAGATCGTAGAACGTATTGAGATCGTACAACGTATTGAGATCGTACAACGTATTGAGATCGTACAACGTATTGAGATCATATAACGTATTGAGATCGTAGAACGTATTGAGATCGTAGACGTATTGAGATCGTAGAACTTATTGAGATCGTAGAATGCATTTAGATCGTATTGAGATTGTAGAACTTATTGAGATCGTAGAACATATTGAGATCGTAGATCGTATTGAGATCGTAGAACGTATTTAAATTGTAGAACGTATTGAGATAGTAGAACGTATTGAGATTGTAGAATGTATTGAAATTGTTGAACGTATTGAGATTGTAGAACGTTATTAGATCGTAGAACGTATTGAGATCGTAGAATCGTAGAATGTAATGACATCGGTCTCAAAACGTTTGAAGCACATCTCTACGAGGTTTGATCATCTCTAGTCGATCACTTAAGAAAACGACACGTCGCTTTTATATGGGTACTAGAGCTGTCAAAGTTCAAATTAAACGCGAAAGTTTTCAACAAAAACAATAATAAAAAGTAGGTACCTATTAAAAATAGTAGGTATCATACAAATACGTAAATAATATGCTGAGTAGGTAATATAATTTATTTTAAAAATGTGATCAAATGCGTATACATTATAAACTTATTCCTAACCTCAAATTGCAAAGGTGTTGATAACATTTTCCCTGCGACCAATTTCCATTCAATTTACAAAGAATTATCATTAACGGCTAACTAAACCTAACCGGATATTATACGGGATGCAATAAAATAGAAGTATGATGTGTGCGTATACAAATCACCATTCATCTTATCTTACCTTTGACCAAAAAATTAAATGGGACCAATCGGAAGATATCTACCCATCAAAATCGGTCAACGCGGTAAAAAGAAATCGCTGAACATACATAAAAAAATGTTAATGTTGAATTGATAACCTCTACCGATTTTGGAAGATATTTTATATAATATGATAAAAATGCGAAGATATTTTTTGGTTATAACGTGAACGAGTGTAAAATTATTCCCTTTGAATTAAGGGGACGTCTGCTGCCAAAGTACCTATTTTTTCAATTTGATATACCTACCATCATTACTACAAAACGAATCATTTTGAAAAAATAACTTAGTTGAATATTAGTTCAGAAAAATATACCTTAACTTTTTAATTATGTTCTGTGTATAATCTTGTAGAAAAATTATAAGTATACCCCAATTTTTGACATTTATTTTATATTTATAAAAAATATAAGATATGTATTTTTTTAAATTAAATAAGAACAAAATATGTGGAATGCATCAGGTTAAGTAAATAAACCAAAAAAACTTTTATTTTGCAATGGCGTTGAATGGAAAATGAATGTTTTTTAGGTTTCTTTACTAAACCTGAAGCATTAATGCAACGTCACAACATATATTTTTAAATATATTTTATTCTTCTTTAATTTAAAAAGAAAAATATTGCTCTAAACCGTATAGTTTATTAAAAATGTAAGAACATTATCAAAAAGTCAAGGTATATTTTTCTTTATTAATACCAAAACTATCTAAATTATTTTTTTCATAACGATTTCATTAGAAATAATGGTAGTATATCAAATTGGGAAATAGGTACGTTGGCAGCAGTCGCCTCCTTAACATTCCAATATTCCGTCCTGTTCCAATATTCCCATACCACATTCTCCTCATTTATCATCCTCCATTTCAATCTCCACGTTTCCCATTTTCTATACCCCTCCCCAACGTGTCCAGTATAACACGATTATTGATTGAATTACACTCACATTAATTATCCAATCAAATCATAGACTATGATTCTAACCTACCTAGATACTAAATATAACTACACACTATTCATAATACATAACAACAATAATATTTGTTTGAAGCAAAACCCCAATTAGAATACGGGTGACGACTCGTGTAATGAAACCATTCTAAATGAAATGATACACATAACGAGTGGGATTTAAATTCTAGGTAATAACAAGAGAGAAATAATTGAGTAGAGAAAGCTTGTCGAAGGAAATAATTGAGTAGAGAATGCTTGTCGAAGGAAATAATATATGCAAATCTGACAGGAATGAAACTAGAGCTTTGGAGTCGTCCTAGAAAATGATGGTTCGACCATGTGAACGATATTCACATGGTCGAGAGAGAAATAAAAGAAACTTGAACAACAGACGAGCATGTATAAGACGATGAATGAATGTTGATGAGGTGAAGGGTGTTTGTTAAGATAATGAAATTTGAAGACTCTTTGTCACGGTGTAGTCAGAAAGAATCAAATATAGAAGGTAATTATAAACGTGGCTATCAGCTGGAGACAGTCTGGACGTCTGGCAGCCTTCACAATGTAGTGCACCATAGACTACAGGCGCAAGCGTAGGATCCATCGGTCAGATCACATTCCAAACGACGCCGACGTGGTACTGAGCAGAGTCGGAGTAACAAGACAACTCCTAAAAAAGATAGCCTAACAAAATATCCAAAAGGATAGGCCATAACATCAGTTATGCGTGTCTGCTCGTTACTATCGCCGATCGCCGAAGGAACGATGGAGGGCAAAAACCATAGAGGTCGCCCTATAGACCAGGTGATCAGTGATGTGCGCTGTAGCAGCAACGGATATATGTGGAGAGATGGTGTGCTCGGTGAAAACCAATCTTAGTTTTGTGACCCAGAAGTAGAAATAAATTACAGTATAAACTAGTTTATACTCTCAAGAATACTGCGCCTATCTTCACAGACATATTACATATATACCTACCTATTCAACCAGACAATATTAAATTTGTTAACACAACTTGAAAATTTTACCTGGTAGACCTGACGTATACGTCTATAGGATGTTGCGTTGTAATACATAATATTAGCAAAGTTAGTTGAAGTGAAGATGTTATGCCTATACCTGAACCAAGTGTCTGCAATAAAGCGATCATCTTAAGTTATTAATATGAACCCGGAGATAGTATGCTCAGATAGCTGGAAAATAATCCTATGTAGATACGATTGAATCAATCTCCGATGGGCTACAGCCCAAATCAAGCCTTATTGGCCTCCTATAAGAGAGAACGTGTATATATGGGTCGTATTACAGGAGTTATTTACATAAGAATAATTTAAGATAAAGTTGAGGTCCCGTAACCAGTATTCTCGCAGTAGGTACGCGACCTTACATTTTTCTCAAATAACTCTTGTAATACAATAATGTAACAATTCAAAATAGATACTCGCCTCTTTTAACACGAGATTTTATCTCAATTAAACATGGTTACTATGAATCATATAATGGAATTTGTAAACCTTTTTATATTGTAATTTAAATGCTTTAAACTACAGCAGAGTGGATGGGAATGGCGAGTATGCTACGTTCAGCAGATCAAAGATACAGGATGCAATAAGTTGGAAAAACAACGGTAGGTATAATTAATGTATTTATTATATGATTTCAGCGTTGTCATAAGTAAAGTTTTTGAAATTTGCCATAAGTAAAGTTTTTGAAAATTATTTTTAAACCCTGATAAATGCAATAAAATTTCTTATACGCGTAACCGTAAGAAAATAATCTATGACTATAAGATCAATGGCGAGGAGATACAAAGCAAAACTGAAATTCATGACCTTGGAGTTGTGCTAGATGAAAGTCTCGGGTTCACCAAGCACATTGAGCATATAACCTCTCGAGCTTTCAGATTGCTTGGTTTTATTTTAAGGGCTACAAAACAATTTAAGAACACTGATTCTCTAGTGGTTTTATTCAATTCCTTGATTCGAAGTGGCTTAGAATTTGGTTCAACTGTATGGAATCCTAACTACTTAACACATATTAGCGCCATTGAACGCATACAAAAGAAATTCATAAAACAAGTTAACTACAGGAAATAATTGCATTTTGAAAATTATAAACAGGCCCTACAGCACTACAAAATAAATACCTTGGAAAATCGAAGACAAATTATAGATATCTGTTACTTATATAAAATTTTAAACAACAATGTCGATAGTGCATATCTTTTGAGCGCTTTGCCATTTCATTGCCCGATCAGAGACCAACGTAACCCACACTTATTTTACATAGAGTCATCAAGAACAAATTATCATCAAAATTCATTTATAAACAGAGTTTGCAGAATTTACAATAACGACTGTTTAGACATGGATCCCTTTTATTTGAGTCCGAATTTATATAAGAAAAAACTTATCCAAAGTATCAATTTTTGAGCTACAACCTTCTAAAAGACATGTCATGCCAATTTGATTTAAAGACAGGCAATTTGATTGTGATGGTTGTCACCTGAAATCGGGTAAAAAACAAATGTAAGTAAATTTTATATACCCACTTGGTAATGTAGGTAAATATACAATAGACATGGTAAAAAAAAAGATAAAAAAAACCTTCCTTTTCCTTCCTTTCTTTCCTTTCCTTTAATACCCTTCCATTCCTATTCAACATGGCGATTTTTTTTTCCACTTTCAATCTGTATCTTTTCTTGAAGATGTTTAGTGAGAAAGACGACGTAATATCAGGACTCAATCAATACCTGGGGTGAAAGTAATCTTGTTTCATTTAACGTCTCAAAAACCCAAGCCTGTCTAATTTCTGCGAAGAGAAACCCCAATGAATTGCAAGTGTCTTTCAACGGAAGCACCCTACCTAACAGCAGCTCTATCGACCTGCTTGGAGTATCTATAACGAACCAATTACACTACAAGGGCTCCATCGAAGCTAAGGTGAAACTCGCCTCCAAAAAATTGAGCGTACTATATAGAGCGCGCAGATATTTTACTAAGACCCAGATCTGTATACTCTACAAAGCGCAAATACGCCCAATTATTGAATATGGCAGTCACCTCTGGAGTGGCGCCCCCCAATACCTACTGAATACCCTCGACGCTGTCCAAAGGCGTGCTATACGTCTGATTGATGATCCATCACTGACTGATGGATTGCAATCACTAGAACACAGACGCAGAGTCGGTATTTTAAGTTTATTCTATAGATACTACCACGGGAATTGCTCAGAAGAACTTGCATCTTTGGTCCCTCCTCCACCCACTCGCAACAGAGTCACTCGCTTCACTCAATCGCAGCATCCATTCACAGTGGACCTTCAACATATACGAACAAGTCGCTTCTCGAACTCCTTTATTAACACAGCAGCCCGACTGTGGAACGATCTTCCGAATTCTGTGTTTCCATCTTCGTACAACCCGGGTCTTTTTAAAATCCGAATTAATAAACTCTTTTCTAGATTGCAAACCCCTCCCAACGCTACGTAGTGCGCTTCTCCGGAAGAGTAAAATGGACCCAAATCCTAATAGCTGGCGTCCCCTACGTAGACATGTTAAAAAAAAAAAAAAAAAACTTAGACTATTCCATAGTCTAACTGAATGTACTTCAAATGAAGAGCTAAACAATAAATAATAATACTTTTGATTGATTTGTTCGTAGTATGAAATACATGGACTGCATGAGTGTAAGCCGAACAAAAAATGAGTTTTTGACGGAGTGTGACTTTGGAGGTAAAGAAATCATTTGTCAGGATATACTTCTGGATAACGACATAAAACTACCCAGAGTGTCGCACTTCAAATACCTTGGATCCATGCTGACGACAGACGCCCAGGTGGACGAGGATGTCAACCATCGCGTCAATGTGGCGTAGCTGAAGTGAAGATCATTCTCTGGCGTAATATGCGATATAAGAATGCCTATACAAACTAAGAGAAAAATATATAAAACAGTCGTAAGACCTGCGACTTTATGCGGATTTGAGAGTTTGGATCACACCGAGGATATTAAATTCCATAGTACAGGTATGGTATATCTGCAGGGCCACTCATAACATGATCTTAACAGATCTTATCTTAACCTTAAAATTATATTGAAATAATGTTAAAAAAGGAAAATTTCACCTCTAAAAAGGATGCGCACTGGTAAACATAACCACTCCCAGTTGCCAGACTTACCTTTTTTAAGAGTGCAAAATATTAAAAAAAAAACATTCATTAAAAAAGGATTTATCGAAAACGAGAAGATTTATTAAATGTTTTTTCCTCCTCACTAAACTAAGGGGAGATAGTGAGTATGTAGTTATAATATCGCGAGTTGTGGAGGGCAGAGAGGACTGGAGGCAACTAGTTCTGTCCATTAGCGGCCCCATATAGATCACGACTCTCAGCATTGAGGAAACGAAGAAGAAGACATAATATCGCAATTTTTAAGATATTTTTATTGCAGATTATCAAATAGTATCATGCTGAGATTGTATTCTGAAAGTTTCATCATAATGTATATCTTGTGTGTGCGAGTGATATTTATTTATGTATTTATATAAAAGTCCTAAATGGGCTTTTATATACACAATTACAGATTATTAAACATATGTTTATGAACCACGAAGCAAAATACATACATACGTAATAATAAATGGGTATATATAACAACAAAAAAATATTAAGAAAAAAATGTGTAAATTTACAAAATATTATAGGTTGTGACGTACAATAAAAAATATAATTAAAGAAAAAAAAGCAAAAACAAAAAAAAAATGAATAGAAAAAAGAAGTAGAACCTAGAATTTATACAATCTTTAAAAGTCTTTCTTTATATTCATACATATATATGTGCTGTGTGCTGTGTGCTATGTGCTGTGTGCTATGTTTCTATGTACGACGTATTTATTTTACTTTATCGAATATAGTCTCAAGTACCTTCTCATTCGATTCTTTTAAAATTTTGCAAATTTGTATATCTATTACTCACTTGGATCCCATTAGATTTTGAAGGATATCTGAATAATGCTTCTCAAATTTTTAACTGTCAAATTTGAAATTTATATTTTCAAATGGTGAAAAGGCATATCACTTTCACAAAATGGCATTGAAGAATTATCAAGTTTTCCTAATAAATTTTTCAAATCAAAAAAATTTCCAAACACATTTCATGAAAATGCTGAATATTTTATTTATTTATTTATTATTTATTTATTTTAATAAAAGGGTACATCGACAGACATCCAGCTTACAATTTTCATAAGAAGAAAATAATATTGGTTATTATTTATTTATCGTATGGCAGCACAGTACATCACAAATTAGAATATTATGATTATAGTAATATATATATAGATATTATTATGTTAAAGTTGAGCGCAGGGTCAAGATTCCTGCTTGTCAGATGTTTAAGTCCAGGTTCCTGACGTATTCGATCGCTCCGTCGCTAAGGGTGAAGAAGTCCGATGCGTTACCACAGTATGATCTGAGAGCACATTCATTGACTATGTGTTCAATTGTCTGCCTGTCAGCTCCACAGTCGCATCCAGGGGACTCTTGCCATCCACATTTGTAGGCAAAATCAGCGCATCTGCCGTGACCAGTTCGGATTCTGTTTAGAGCCGACCAGACCCTTCTTGGTTATTATTATGAGTGCTGGACGTCCAATTATGGATGCACACAAAATTACATGAGCTCATATTCAATCACACACATAAGTTGCACAAGTATGAGTTACATAAATTATATAGAATTCGGTTACAAAAGTTAAGTAAAACAAGAATAGTTACATAATTTAAGAAAAAAAAACAAAGTTATAGAAGTTACATAAGTAGAAGTAAAAAATAGGCACACAAGAAGTTAAAAAAAACTTATATAAGTTAGAGAAAAGACATTTTCAAACAGATATTTTTTACATACAAAATTTGAATACTTTATAGACTTGTTTGTGAGGAGTTTAGCCTTGGCCACAACCCACTCGTTTTAATTATGAATTAACAGCATTGTAACTGAGCACGCCCCTCGATATATCTATTAATATTATTCCGCTTATTCAACATTCATTGCTTTGTAAACGAGCGTCTACTTATGGACTGTGGAAGAGGTAGGTATAGAGGAGTACAGACGTAGGAAGGAACGGAGAAAGAACACAAGGATAACGAGATGCAAGACGATGTAGGACAGAGACGGAGATATCACATTGGTATGTATGTATGTTTGTGTCTAATTATTTGAAGTCTTTGATCAAAGACACACGAGTGGGTTGTGAAGATAGTTATGTTACTCCATCGCATTAAAGTGAAACCAGACTCCAGACCGCGCACACAACTATCTTGACAACTTACTTTCTCAAGATGTTTGAAGTTTCTCAGACAGGGCTGAATCTTGAATTTTATGAATTCAAAATATTTAAAAAATATATATTGTACCTACTCTTTTTTGTACCTAATAAAATATGCACGTGTGTATTCAACTATTGTGTTAATTAGTATACCTATTGTGATGACATTATGTTATCACTATACCTACTTGTATGTATTATTCTCGTTGTGATATTGTAAATATATATTTTTGAAAATATTGAATTGAAATGATGTTCGTTTTATAATATGTCATGTAACGAATTATGTATTTGTAATGAGAGAGGAGATGCTGGACATCTTTGAGAGAAGAGTGCTGCGTAAAATCCTGGGACCCGTGAATGATGGACAAACATGGAGAATTAGATACAACGATGAGTTGTACAGCATCTACAAAGCACCCAAACTGTCTGAACATATAAGACTAAGCAGGCTAAGATGGGCCGGGCATGTTCAGAGAATGCCATCATCACGGGTACCAAAAAGAGTCTTAGAGGGGCACCCAGGTGGCAAAAGGAAGGTTGGGAGACCGAGGCTGCGATGGGAGGATGATATTGGGAGGGACACATCCTAGCTTCTGAATGTGCCAAACTGGAGGGTCGCAGCAGGTGACAGGAGAGGTTGGAGGAGGAAGTTGCTGGAGGCCAAGGCTCGATATGGGCTGTTGAGCCATTGAAGAAATAGAAGAAGTCATGAAACGAATATTAATCTTTGTTTGTGTCAAAGAGAAACGTTACATCTATTTCGTAAGGCAATGTGGGATATTTTATGAAGTTACTCCAGAGGTCGTTGAAGTATTTGCTGGGTAGATATACTCGAATTCTGGGATATGGGAATTGTTTTAGTGGGAGCTCGAGATAAGAGATATAATATTTGTCAATAAATATTAGTGGAGTGTTAAGAAATTAGACCCATCACACTATGTAGGTAGGTACGCTTTTTTTTCTTGAATAGTTGATAATCCCTGAATGAATAAACTCTCCACTTACGCAGGGTGCAAGGAAGTGTTCATTATTATTATTATAATTTGTAAAAAAATGTATCAAAGCTTTGTATGGATGTTTCTTCCCTTATTACAACTGGCAAACATATTAGACTTACACGTGTGGGTACAACACATCCCTATCCTCGTATACATGTGGTAGAGGTAAGCGGAGGGTGATGGCATATCTTACATTACACATGAGCAGATACATCCAGTAGTTGTAGATTAACATGGGAGGTACTAGTTTCGCTATGTATTATGTTATAATATATCTATCTAATATTATTATCTTGTAGGTAAACTAACTAACTATGTATATAATAGTAATCTCACACCACATCTACCCCAACTAACGTTGTAACAATAACTAATTATTATGGGTTATTAATGTCTTGATTGTAACGCGACGTCCTACGTAGGCGATTCAAAGCGAATGCGAAGCGGCGCGGCGCGGCGCGAAAATAACAAACAGTCGGTAACTATGGAAGTGTCCTACGTTACCGACCGCGAGTTGGTTTCGATGCGGTGCAGCGCGATGCGAAGCGAACGCGATCAGTTGGTTTGATATTTTCGCGCGAATTGATAGCGGTGCCATTGTTTTTTGACATGTCAGAAACAGAAATTTTAATTTCTGTCCATGAACGTCCCATATTATGGGACAAATTATTATCGAATCGCGAATTTTAGGATTTGGCAAAAATAAATGGGACTACAAGTAGGTAAACACATTTATTTATTATTGCTTTTTTCCAATAGGATGTTGTTCAAAACACACAAAGTTTTCTCTCGCTTGCACGACTGGCAAATTATGATATGTTTCCCGGAAAGATGTAAATTCAGTCTCATTTATTAATTCAAGATCACGTAATTCTTCATACAAATTGTGATATCCCCCATAAATATGCCTCTCTAAGTACACAATATTAGTTTCACTTCTCTGCCGTACATACTTCTTGAGTATTTTATATACGTACATCCATGACAGTAGCTGGCGGCAGAGGGAACGATTCGCGCACACGTAGGACAGAGCCGCCGCGTCGCACTGCATCGCATTGAATTCGCTTGTATCCGCACCGCATCGCTTCGCAATCGCGTTCGCTTTGAATCGCCTACGTAGGACGTAGCGTAAGCAGTATTGATTGCAAGTAGTAGGTAATCTAGACGTTTAAAATCATAATGGATTAAATGGTAGGTAGGTAGGTACCTAATTTAAGTTGAAAAGGAACATTAAAAATATTCATAACAAAAATATGTTCATCAGAACTGTCACTTTAAACTACATATATCCACAGTAGATCAAAATATATGTTATTTTGTCATTTTAGTCTTATTTAATTTTTCTCTCTACACTATGGAATAGTGGAGAGTCATGATAACGCAATTTAAAGCGTATTTTTTTTTCATCAATTTTTCAACGGGTATCATGTAGAGAGTGCACACTGTGAGTTTCGTCATGATGTGTTTGTATGTATGGCGTATGCCATTGATACACTGTTTCATATATGCTCATCTTGTTGTAATGCAATTTTACTTTTCTCAAAAGGTATCATGTAGAAAATGCATACAATAATCTCCGTGACAATGTTTTTGTGTGTATGGTGCATTGTGAATACCTACTTTTGTCCTCTGGGAATCTTATATTTGCTAAAGAATCTAATAGAAATGTACTTCATAAAAATGCATTTAGAGATTGTCAACCTTTCAAGAAGAAAAAATGAACAATTACTATGGAGTGGAGAGTTTAGTGTTGGCTACAACCCACTCATTTTTCCTTGTCGGAAGTCACATATTTTTTTGAAAAAAATTAACATCTCCATAGAGACGAAGTTGGAATATTGTAGAAAAACCAGGGACTCAAGGCACCTACGAGGCTAACGAGCTGTCTTAGTCTAGTTTACGTGATCACTTATCTAATGCGCTTGCGCAAAGTTCACCATTTATGACTTCTTATTTAGTTTCCTTATCGATGTAAATTTGAAAGTTCTATATATTTTAATATTGAGAAATAGATCGTATGAAAATAAGACATTTTTACTATTGCCATCTATGAAGTAACGAAGAAACCTTTTTGTAACGCCATCTATTGCTATGTTGCTTTTTTTGTAAACAAAGTAAGAAGCAACATTCGTGACACTGTTCTTATACATGAAGTGACAATGTTCTCGCACAGACGTCACCCCTGAGCTGCGCCAGAAAAATTTCTCAATTTGTCTTTATTGAGAAGTTAAAAATTTGTCAAAAAATATTATTAAAATTCCTTTATTTTATTCATAAAATATTTAGTTCTTTTTCAGAATTGAACCCATTACAGCGCTAATTTAATTTAAACACGAAATTAAGTTTATAAACCAATAATTGTTTGTTGTGAGACACCGGCTTATAATAGTGCTTCCACTCTGATATTTATTTATTTATACAATATTTATTTATTTATTTAATATTGCTTCTCGGGCAACTAACAGGTACTATGTCAAATATTAATTTAACACGCACCCAATAACAAGTTGCCACATTCTGGATACTTACGATATTAATCGTCTCACAGATCCAGACTGAAAACACAATTAAAAACTGTGTCTCCACCGGGAATCGAACCCGGGACCTTTGGCTCAGCAGTCAGATATCTAACCAACTGAACCACTAAGGCCGACAAATATACAGCATAAGCCATTTACTTGTTACAATACTAATAATAAATTTTAAATAGAGATAAAAATATTGAAACAAATAAAAATATAGACAAAGGCATTGACTTTGTGGGAATTTTGGTCATTTGAATTCTACTTTGTAATTTTCTTTGTTTTTTTGTAATTTTTTTGTTGTTTTTTTTTTAATTATGTAACATGAGCCAATATTAAAATAAATAAAAAAAAGAAAAATATAGAAACATAAAAATATAGATTCAGATAAAAACGTTGATTCACATAAATACCTACAGACAAAAAAGAATTAGAGAATAATAATAAGACACTTTACAAACAGTAGGTACAAAATAAAATTAACTTTAATAATGCTGCAAATATTATAACAAAATTTTAACCATCTGAAAAAAAAAATTAAATGTGCCCAACAAATTATTTATTTATTTATTTGGGACAGAAACAGCGATCAAAAAAGAAAAATATACACAAAAGTAAAAAAAAACATGCGCCAAAACTACTATCGTTACTGTGTCATTGATAGCTTAGCTTGAAACACGTCAGAAATAAATTGTAAAATAACCAAGTGGTGTAGAGTTGTTTGCTGGCCACAATCCACTTATTTTTATTCATACGATTCACCATTAAACCACTAACATTTTTACTCCTCACTACCCCAAGGGGATTAAGTGGGGAGTTACATTATGTATTCGCAATTTTTAAGGCTATTTTTTTATTGCAGATTATCAACTAGTATCATGCTGAGATTGTATTCTGAAAGTTTCATCATAATGTATCTATGTGTGTGGGATGCGTAGTATGTATGTAGGTATGTGCTGTATGCTATGTACGGCGAATTTATTCTTCTTTATCGGTTATAAACTAAGGTGTTCATTCGATTCTTATCTAATTTTGCAAATATGTATATCTAATACTCACTTAGACCCCATTAGATTTTGAAGGATATCTGAATAGTGCTTCTCAATTTTTTAAAGTCAAATATTTCAAAGTGAGCTTGTGACGAAGAAAATATACAAAGCTGACAGGAATGGAAAAAGAGGTCGGGGACGTCCCAGAAAAGGATGGCACGACCATGTAAACGATATTCTGAAAGATGGAAATGTAAGAAGCGAGAACAACAGACGAACGTGTATAAGACGATGTATGAATGTTGATGAGGCGATGAATGTGTGTCAAGATAGAAAATTGTGGCGTTCGGTTCTCTCTGCCTACCCCGTGAGGGACATGGCGTGATGGTATGTATGTAGGTATGTATGACCCCAAGCTCGGGATATTTCAATGTGATATTTTTATTTTCAAATTGCTCAAAATGCACATAACTTTCAAAAAATGGTATTGAAGAATTTCATAATAATATATTTAAATCAAAATCATGTTTTCATAATAATATATTTAAATCAAAAATAATTTAATAAAATCATTACATGAAGACCGCCCAAACGATGGAGGGACAGAGGGACAGTTCTCGGCACCCAGGAGCAGGTGCCGAGAACTACAGGACATAGTCCTAGCTGACGAAGAAGAAGAAATTGCTCAAAAATTTCCATACAAAATTCTAATACTTTGTTGAGTTACTTGGTAGTGAGGAGTATAACGTTGGCCACAACCCACTCGTTTTATTTATTTTCTTTGTAAATTTCTGAACGTACCTATACTTTGTACACTGGCGTGTTTATTGCCTAATGGCAATTTCAGATAATGTGTACTAAGACAAAAAGGTAGGTAAATACATGACAACAAATAAAAAAGAAAATCATGTTTATCAATAACAATCAATTAATAAAAACTTCCATGCACCCTGCGCAAGTGGCGTGTTTATTGCCTATATGGCAATTTTTTCCATCCAACCAGTGTTTCCAGCCCAGAGAAGCAATATTGGTGTGAGAAATTAATTTAAATAAATTTCTCCTCTGCTGGGGATCGAACCCAGGACGCCCGCACAGAAACCAAGCGGCTTGCCAACTGTTGCCAAGGCGGTCGGCATTACATACACTTTTTCTTTTTTTTTATTACAGAAGAATGAGAAAAAAAGAACAAAAAACGATTGAATATAATATATTGTTTAAAACTGGCTGGTATGTGAGACGAGACTGGTGTGTGGGTATACACGCACGTGTTGTGCTCCCTTATATAAGATAATACACATCCGCACACCTGTCGCTGGTTACCTCACGTTGTGGGATATGCCGAGATGGTATGAATGAATTAATAATCCTATTAAATTTATAATATGTAAGTTTGCTTAAGTGATTTGTTCATATGTAGGTAGGTATGTGTAGTGTATCTATTAGTATGTGTGTGTGTTGTGTGGTCTTAAGTAAAGTCGCCAGGGGCGTAACATAATGTATCTCTTTGATCTTCAGTCCCCGCAAATAGCGGGCCTCTCTCTCTCTACTGTCTATGGCACATGCTTTGACGGCCCGCCCTGGCCTACCCATACATACCAACCTACCTTTTATATCGTTATATTGTCTATAGGTACCTACTGTGCATCTAACTATGTTTTAATCATAACATTGTCTATGGCTACGTTTATGTACTGAGCGTTCCAGGAACGAATTTGTAAAACCACTAGGGAAAAATATGTATGAAATATTGTAAAATTATTATATAAAACATATATTTATTACTAGGAAAAAAATATCACGAAACAGATTTACGTTAAAAAGTCTTTTATAATAAATTATAATCATACATTTGGGGAATGAGGAGGCAGCCCCTCTGGCTTGCTTATATATATCCCCACCAACGGCGGAACAACCAGTTCTCATTTAGCATTCTCCCGCGCCAGTCGCACTAATAAACATCATGTAACTGAACACCAGCAGTTTTCATAACGTCCCACTTTAGGTACCCGTCACATACATATATCCACAGTGGTGACCCCGACGTGAAGAGAACTGAGCGCCATAAACTTATATTTTGGCACACATTCCAGGCTTCATTTACATCCACGCATCGTCTCATACATGCTCGTCAATTGTTCAAGCTTCTTATGTTTCATTCTTTCAAAATATCATTCACATGGTCATGCTATCAGTTTCTGGGGCGACCCCTGCTACTCGCTCCATCTCTTACACCCATGCATAATTTTTTGGCCAGTCGTTCATTTTTAGCCAAATTATTGTGACTTCTAAACGTTTAGTTACTTTAACTAAATGTTATGTGCATAAAACCAAACCTTACAGTTATGATAGACAAACTTGAGTTACTGATAACATAAGTTTGATTAGAATATCGGTAGCAAACCAGAGGTGCAAGTCTGGTCAACAGGCGGAATCAAAACCATCCATGTTTACCAATATCATGAATATAAATATCATATGGAGTTCTATAACATCTTAAGATATTATAGAATTACGTAAGATAATTATATACATGATATGTATAAACATAGATGGTTTCGTTATCCTTTTATAGTGTGTACCTACTGACAAAAATAGGTCTCAAACTTAATTTATTAGAAATTACGGTTCTTTGTGAAATACCACTTTATAATAATAATAATAATAATAATTATAATAATTAACACTTCCTTGCACTCTACGCAAATGGCGAGTTTATTGATATATGGCCATTTCCTCCGACTAACCAGTGTTTTCAGCCTGGAGAAGCAATATTTGCGTGAGAAATGAATTTAAATAAATTTCTCATCTGCTAGGGATTAAACCTCGGACGCCCGCACCGAACCCAAACAATTTACAAAACTGTGTTGATTGATATTATTTGATTCAAAACAACAGTACCTATTATCTTCGGGTGAGCACTGATCCCATAGACAGGTATGGAGTGTATTTTCTTGCACCTTGTGCAAATTTATAGGCAGATGATAATTTTTTCTAACTAACTAACGTTTTTTGCAGAGCAAAACAATATAAGCTTGAGAAATAAGTTCTTCTTCGTGCTATATATCAGGTCCCCCCGATCACTGCTGAGAAGGCATCTCTATCTGCCACCGTCCGAAACAATTCGCCGACGTCTTCCTATTCTGAGACGACCCTCTATGTTGTCCTTCATAATTAGTTGGAACAGCCTGAACCTTGTACCTCGCAGCAAAACTTGACCAAAATATATATTTTTTTTATGTTATTTTATTTATTTATAAACGGCATAAATTGCCTTTTACATACATATATAAAAACACAAATTGATGATAAAAATATATAGAATAAGAAAAAAAACAATTAGTTATACACTTGCAAAAAGAAAAGAAAATATGTACCTAAACAGTTAAAGAATAAATTCAAGAATAAAAAAAATAATATATAAGCAAACATAAAAAAGATATAGGTACATATGGGCTCAAAATAAACCAAAACATTAAATAAAAAAGTATTATAAATACAAAAAATAACAGTAGAAGCAGTGTCGTGTAAATCTGCATATAAATAAAGTAGACCTCGTTATGAATAAAACAAAAAAGATATGCACATACAATAGAAAATATACAAATCCGCACTAAAAATATCACAAGTTGTTTCTCTCATAAAAATGTGTATATAATCCGTTTATATTTACGTTTGGAAAGCTTAAAAATGTCTCCTAAATGAGAGTATTCATTCCCAATATTATGGAGACGGCTGACTAGCGAGTGATATACTGTCTGTGTGCGTGTATTGTTGTAATAAAATGGTAATAATATGATACCTTTCGTCGTTTAACTGTGTCAACTATCTAGCGCTCGACATTTGCCCTCCTGGAGTACCCCCATATTTGGTATTTTATCGACCTAGAATTTTTTCAGTATACAAATATATTCTTAGGCAGATTGCAAATCCTCTGACAAACATGACAACTGAACTGGCTGACTACGTTTAAGCCAAAACCTTTGTTATCAGTAAAAGCCTTATCTATTTATAACTGTATGGTTTGGCTGTGTGCACAAAACATTTAGTTGCACAAAATCAAATGTTTTGTAGTCATTATATAAATTATGTAACATATTCCGAAGAATATCATGGACCTAATAGCTGGTGTCCCCTACGTAGATATGTTAAAAAAATGGAGGTGTACATAAAAAATATTTTCAAATAAAAAAAAATAATTAACTTTATCATGAGATTTAATATTTAACTGGCCATTGTGGATAATGGCAATGAATGTTGTATCTCGGATAAACAGATCTAGATAATATTTGGGGTCCGCCCACTTTTGTACGCCCTGCCCCGCCACTGGTCGGCTCCAATGTACCATACATAGTCAGGTAGGTACGCCACTGGCTGTTGAAGTAATAACATCTATTCGGAAACAATAAACCACATCACAGCGGTGGTGGGTGGTGTTTACGTCATGGTGACGTTTAGGATACAAATGTGGTTACTGATGGTTACCTTGTTCAACCAGTGGCGTAACCGACACTTGGTAATGTATGCAAGGGTTACTCTTCCGACATAACAAGGATATTTATTTGATTAGATTAATCTATATAACTTGAAGCGAAAACTACGGACCACTTTTAAAAGCGAACAGCGCGCACGAAGAGTTTGAGATTTGGCACATTTAAAGTTTATAGGGAGATGGTTATTTAGTTGTTATATTACCGTGATTAATTAGTTTTATAGAATATTTATAAGAATGATTATTTGCGTGTTCAAAAGGTATTGTTAAAACTTATATCTCTATATATTAATATATACTACAGATAATTGGGGCAACTGATAAATCACATAATAAAATATAGTATTCACTCTGATAATTGTATTTATGTAAATTACGGTTTTACATTGTAGTTGTTTAATAATTACAATATTCAATTTACACGGAATAAGAATGTTGAGGAGAGTTCGCGATACGTCAAGCCACGCCAACTAGAGATATTCCGAATTAATTGCATAGATGGAGACGGCTGTTTATAACTTCAGCTTGCGTCGGTAGCAATGCCGTGAAGTTAGTGATGTGGGAACATCATAGTGATGTTCCACTACAAGTTCATACGTAGGAGTTCAGAAAGCTAATATTTATACACGATACATACACGCCATTTTCCTATTTGGGGTAGGCAAAGAGAACGCCAAACGCCAGACTCCTGTCTCTTGACATACATTTCTTGCTTCATTCACGTCCATGCATCGTCTCATATATTATGCTCTTTTATTTATTATTCTTACTTGTAACGTATCCATCTTTCAAAATTCCCTTTATGTGATTCTGAACTTTTCCTTGGCCGACCTCTAATTTCGTTCCTCTCTTATCAGCCTTATATATTTTTTTTGTAAGACGGTCATCATTTATTATATCTATGTGGCCAAATCACTTATGGGCATTAATTTACTTTCATCTTTACATATGTTAGTGAGACATGGACACGGCAGAAGACACATGAAAGTAGAATTAACGCAGTTGAAATGAGGTCACTAAGATGAATAGCACAAGCATTTATGCTTAATTAAGGGAATATAAGATGATATATGTATTATATGAATCTGTTGCAAGGAAAAATTCATTCATTTATTAATAAAAAAAAAAAAAAAAAATTGAAACGATGTGAATTCATTTACAGAACGTAGTAAATATAACCTCAATGAATTCAGCAAATAATATTCCACTCAAAGTATTGGGAATTTATGAAGCCATTTAAGCAGAAAATATTGTTACCTATAACCAAGTAGGTACCCACCCACCTACCTACCTGTCTTAAAATTCAAAGTAAAATACAAAAAGTTCGATTTTTCCGCGGGCAATAAAAAAAAAATCACCGCTGAAAAGTACGTCGGTTCACCCACAGAGGGCGGACGGTTGTGGGGTGGGGTTAAAAACTCGCGCTTTACAAAATAATAATTTCATACAAATACAAAAAAAAAAAGAAATGAAAAAAACGAATTCCGCGGTTTCGGCGGCGTTTAATGTTTTTTTGAAACAATCGTACCGTGAAAATCCCTTTTTGGTTTCGGCCATTATCCGCGAAAGCGTTTCTCTTTTGTTTGCGGAATTAATTTCGATTTTTTCCTCTTCCCACGTCTCCTATCCCCTCCTCGCACCCCCCCTCCCGTCAAACATTTCGTTAGACTATATGTCTGCCGCCAAAAATGCTAATGTTTATGTCGAAAATGTTCCAATTTCGAATGACGTCTTTTCGATACAGGTAGTTAAATATCTTTCTGCGTCGAAGAAAAAAAATCGTTTTTTTTTTAATTTAAGAATATTGATATTTTAATCATTGCTATATCAATTGCCACTATTCAGGCGTTTCTATACGTTTTGAAATTTTATGCGAACAGAATTATAATTTTAAAGAATACTGATCGTTAGAGGTTAAAATTCATATAAATTATGAGTTATTAAAATCTTATACTCATGAAGTTGATTTAAATAACATTTAAATCAGGTTCAGACTTTAGCAATCTTTGAGGATAAAATTAATTAAATAATAATTTTAATTTATACAAAAATTAATGATAATTTCATACTAGACTTTGATCTTAACAAACTTTTACAATCAAACGTCGAGTAAGATTAATATTTGATAATTATTGAGTTCGGATTTATACATTTTAAGATTAAGGCAAGATAAGAACGTATTAAGGACCTATCATGGGAAGCCCTCTGATCGGTGATAAAAAAATGTTAAAGAACCTACCATACATATTGTTTAACATTAGGTAGATATGTATTTTTCTTTAACATCTTCTGTATTTGAATTTAAAACAACTTAGATCTGAATTACTAGCACAGCGCGCAAACCGCTCTGCCACTTTTATCCTTTGTGCGCGCAGTTTGCTTAAAAAGGCTTTGCTTATCGACAAAAGATTTATTTTTATTTTATTTATATATTTCAGTAAACATACAGGTATATAAAATAAAATTCTTATACACACATAACCAAACAATTAGCCAACAAAGTTTACATAATATTACCTAGCTCATGTAACAAAAGTAAAAAAGACAAATTATAAAAAAAATAAATTAAAAATATAAAAGAAAAAACTGAACAAAAGAAAATGGAGATATTAAGGGAGGGGGATGGCGCACACACTACGATGACGCTCGAAGTAAATATAGTTTAGCTGTTAGGTGAGAAAACCTAACATCCATCGTTGATTAACGAGGCATGTTGAGTAGCGGCGCAATATCCTACACATTATGTCACTATTGTACAATATTCTCTTTAATCCAAACCTGTCACAGTACCTCAAAAACAATTTCACTTATTTATCCAATCATGGACTTCCACTCCGATCTGCTGAACGTACAACATAATCAATCCCTATCCATAACGCAGAATTTCTCAGCTCTTCGTTCTAAGTACAATTAGCAAGACAATGGAATAGCCCAAATTATTGATATAGGCCGTATAAGGAGGATATTGCGACGTCTAACTTACTTTATATTTTCAAGAAAAAAACTAAAGAAGGAATATTTATCCCTAATAACTTGATCCAGAGTTCTTCTCCTTGTCCTTTCCCGATCATTTTTTTAATTTCATCATAGTGTTTATATGTCTTATTTTATAATTTTTCACTTTCATTATCTGATTTATTTATATTCTTATTTATTCAAAACAGTTTGTACCCATGTGCACAATGGTGGATTTATTGCCATATGGCAATATCTTCCAACCAACCATATTCATTTGGTGAGGTAAATGTGTTTATGACACGTACCAATTTAAGTGAATAAAATATATATTGAAACATTTAAAACAAAATAAATAAAAAAAAAAACGGTGGGGATTAGTGAGGAGGGAACAAGGATATGATAAGGAGACAAATTTAAGTATTATGTGTAAGGAAATAATTCCTTAGATTTCTTTTGAAAGCGGGAAGTGTTAATGAAACTCGAAGTTGCGATGGGATGTTATTCCAAAGACGAGCTGCTTGTACGGAGAAAGATGTGGTGAAAAAGGATACTGAGCGTTCTTTCAGTATTTGAACCAAGAGGCAACCGGTGTTCTGAGAGGAAGTGAAAATGATTTCGCAGAAAAACTTTCTTTATCTACGATAAGATTTCTTTTGTCGATATAGGTATATACATTATATATACATAATTTTGTTATAATTCCTAATATGGTTGGTTGGAAAAAATTCCAATGAGCCCAAATGTGTGCAATATATTTGTTTATACTATGTACAAAAATATAAATAAATTAATTTACATATTTCTGATACAAAGGTTATAAAATTTGTGTATCAACCTGTTGGTTCTAAAAGGAAGGAAAATAAACGGAAAATAACCAATTTACGATGAAGAAGAAAAAAACATAGAATCCAGCGAGCAACAGGCAAAAGAGAGAAGGTTTACAAGTAAGTAGATACATAACCTACAAAAAACAATTCTTCTGAGTCAAAGACAATTGTAGGAGACGGGGCAATATAATTTTCTTGTGAAGATATTTACATAATAAAATAGATATTGTAGTAAGCTAAGCGTGCACTATCCAAGTAATGCCTCGGTATTATTCAATATGAAGTTATAAAAGAGAGAATACTTAAAAAATATAAGTAAGGCAAAACTTGATAAACGAAAACGTTAACGTTGTATTTCAAGATATAGATGTACCCGTGTACTTCAGTACCTATACATCTACAACCGTTCCCAAACTTGACTGATTATAAAATTAGCAAGTTTAATTGAAAACAAAATTATCCCTTGCACTGATTTTTTTTTGTCAATAGCAACAAAATTCCATCTTAAAATTAATTGAACTTTAGTGACTACAAAACATCTGGTTTTGTGCATACAGCCAAAAAGTACAGTCATAAATAGATGAACCTGTATTACTCTTAACAAAGGTTTGGCTATAACGCAGGTAGACAGTTCGGTTGTCGTAAATTTTTTTTCAGTGTGATTCGGAGATTGTAGACAAATATTTTTTTTTAAATATTATCTGTAAATTTTAAAATAAACTCCAATATCTATGTACAAAATAAATAGAATTGGTCCCAAGTGAGAACCTCGCGGCACGCCCGAAACACACTAATGAAATTCCGATTTGCAATTATTAATTGCAACAGCCTGTAGTCGATTTCTCACGTATGACGATAACCATCTCAATAGGTCCCCGTGCACACCATAACACTGCAATTTATGTATATATTTGCTATGATTGATCTTGTCAAAAGCTTTCGAGAAGTCTGTGTAAATGGAATCAACTTGTCCCCCCCCCTCCAATCCAATTAACGTTACAATTTATTCCGTATACTCTAGCAAGTTTGGTTCCACTGATCTACCCGGAAAAAAATCATGTTGATTAGGCACAAGAAATGGTCTTATCGAAGGCAACAACTGTTCTACTACAATCTGTTCCATCAATTACTGAACACACATAACATAGAGATCGGTCTATAGTTTTTTTTTATATTACGTTTATCACCAGCCTTATGAATAGGTGTGACAAATGACACTTTCCAAATTGAGGGGACAACATCCGAACTGAATGACAATATAAGAACTGAATGACAATATAAGAATTCATCAGCACAGTTTCTAATGAAAAGCGAAGGAATACCATCTGCGCCTGGCTCTTTATTTAAGTCTAGACTTTAAAGTTTCCTCTGCACATTCGACAATTCGAAATGCATATTATAGATATCTTATTCATTCTAACATATAACGTCAGGCAATTCGGCTGTGCCCTGAACAAATGTGGAATGAAAAGAGTCAGTAAAGAGTCCAGAAATAACTCTTGTATCAGTTGAAGTTACCTAATTTATCGTAGAACATATTCAGTGGATACGAAGATTGAGGTTTTTTAGAATTAATGTAACTGTGCAAGACCTTAGGGTCACTCGAAATAGACCTTTCAATTTGTTGGATATAATTGTTATAGCATTCTATCATAGTCAAGTTTCTGTCTAGTTCATAGTAATGCAAATTCATCATAGTCAAGTTTCTGTCTAGTTCAAAGTAATGCAAATTCATCATAGTCAAGTTTCTGACTAGTTCATAGTAATGCAAATTCATCATAGTCAAGTTTCTGACTAGTTCATAGTAATGCAAATTCATCATAGTCAAGTTTCTGACTAGTTCATAGTAATGCAAATTCATCATAGTCAAGTTTCTGACTAGTTCATAGTAATGCAAATTCGTCATAGTCAAGTTTCTGACTAGTTTATAGTAATGCAAATTCATCATAGTCAAGTTTCTGTCTAGTTCATAGTAATGCAAATTCATCATAGTCAAGTTTCTGTCTAGTTCATAGTAATGCAAATTCATCATAGTCAAGTGGTGATCCTGTCCTTTTCCATCTTTTGTGGACTCAATTTTTCTTTGACCACTTTAATAAGGGACCATTTTGGGAATTAATTTGACCCCGTTATATGCTTAGTCGCAACAAATCTTGTAATTTATTTATTATAGCTTCTCGGGCAAACAATTTACTATGACAAATATCAATTTAACACGCACCCAATAACAAGTTGCTACATTCTTGAGACTTTTTAACCGTCTCACAGATCCAGACTGGAAACACAATTAAAAACTATGTCTCCATCGGGAATCGAACCCGGGTCCTTTGGATCAGCAGTCAGATTTATAACCAACTGAGCTACGAAGGACAAATAACTCTTATTTTATATATTAAGAGTTACTTGTTGCATGGATATATCGTTAGTTATTTCACCTTGTGGCGACATGTTTAATAATTAAACAAATACTTACATTGTACATTGGTATATTGGTTTTTGATTATAAAGAGTTATTTGATATCAGACCTGGTGGATACAGAGATAAGGGAATATTGCACCTACCTGGTGGCGAACTTCTTCCTTCGTCTGGGAGGTCTTCACGGAAGGCACTCACTATACCTCTTGTATCACAACACAAAATATTGATAAAAGACACACCACTTCCAAACACGGTTTGGGTATATTAAAAGGGCGCACGACGCGTAGTAGGTATTTAGTTGATCAACACGAAAGGACACGAAATATGCATATTTCGAGCGTATTGAAACTATTTTACTTCTTCAACTGTCAGTGATGTCACGACGACGAGTTGTAGACGATTGTATTACAGCTGACTACTCATGTAGGTAGCAATATATTTGTGAGAGGAAAAGGTTGGGAGTGTTGCCACATTTACCGAACAAGGCCGATTGTGGTTATATTGTTTTATGTGAGGTTTGAGAAGCCGTGTCTAGCAGGGGTGGCAAAACATTGGAAAGGAGGGAGAGTTTTACCATCAAAGAATGTTTCAAAGAATAAAAATGAAAATTAAATCTTCCACTCGAGCGGTCACTAGCACCATAATGCCTGTACCCTATACAGACCGACGTAACTATATATACCTTTCTACTTTATAATATGGATTATCTAATATCTACATATCAAAATATTATTATACTTACCTATACAACGTCCCTTTTACTACCTCTTCTTTCATCTACCTCCTCTTTGACGACACAGGCTATTATACCCTTTTAATTCTTAAACAAATATTTCACTAATCTTCACTAATATTCTACTTTCTCTACGATCCGTTCTGATTATGGGAACTAATAACAGTCTATAGAAAACATATTAGTTAATAAATAGAAAACATATTAGTTAATAAATAGAAAACATATTAGTTAATAATAACTCTGAAAGAATACTTAAAAAACATAAGAAGAGTCCGGAGAACTCTAAAATCTTACAGACACAGCACTTAAAGAGCCAAAAAGAGCTAATTATGATGAAACAACTGGCTAACCGTTCACTGAGGATGAATATGAGGGTTAACCGTATTTTTAACAGAGAGTTTTGTAAGCCCTAAGTCGTTCTTCGTGGCTACAAGGTCCACATGTCCAATGGGTCCAAATTAATTTATTCCCTATGGATTAACGGAGAATAATGATTCCACAATAACACTTTTCTTGTAAAATTAGTTTTAATAAAACCCTTTTTTGCAAGGCCTATGATTTTTACTTCAATCGAAAGTGAATATGAAAAACTACTTGCTGAGTTTTTAACTATTTAAATATTTTAATTAATATTCTCAATTTTTAAAAAATCCTTTATATTATAACTTTTCTTCACAAAAAATATTGTGTATCACAAATTGGGGATACAAAATATTAGGTCCTTACATATGAAATTGGCGTTTTGCCGTACTGGCAACTTTGATCTCAAATATCTTCTCTTTGGTTAGGAATTCGAAATTCAAATTTATACAGCTATTTACTCATATATTTGTGTTTCGAAAATTATAATTCATTTGTTTTTTCCTCAATCGTTTTTTACCTTTACGTCACTCAGTTTATAAAATGGAAAACTTGAAATATCGCGTTATTTACGAATATGAGTTCCACCGTGGCACCAGTGCTGCAGAAATGGCTCTAAGGATTAATGATGTTTATGGCGATGGTGCCGCAAAAGAAAACACAGTGCGTTTTTGGTTCCAACGTTTTCGTTCTGGAAATTTCGACCTGCAGAACAAGCCCCGTGGACGGCCGGAGACCAAAGTTGATAATGAAGAATTGAAGTCTATTGTGGAAGCGGATCCATCGCAAACCACGTCCGAGTCAGCTGCAGGCTGCGGTGTTAGTGATAAAACTGTTTTAATCCACTTGAAGCAAATTGGGAAGGTGAAAAAGTTTGAAAGGTGGGTACCTCACAAATTGAGTAAAGCAAATCAACAAACGCGCGTTGACTGCTGCGTTGCATTACTCAACCGGCACAATAATGAAGGGATTTTAAATCAAATCATTACCTGTGATGAAAAGTGGATTCTGTACGATAAACGGAAGCGCTCATCGCAATGGCTGAACTCTGCAGAACCAGCCAAACCATGCCCCAAGCGAAAATTGACTCCAAAAAAGTTACTTGTGAGCGTTTGGTGGACTAGTGCTGGTGTCGTTCACTACAGCTTTCTTAAATCTGGCCAGACGATTACGGCAGATGTCTATTGTCAGCAACTGCAAACCATGATGGAAAAGCTAGCTGCTAAACAACTGAGGCTGTTTAATCGCTCTAGGCCACTGCTGCTTCATGATAACGCTAAACCACACACTGCACAACGGACGGCTACCAAATTAGAGGAGCTTCAATTGGAATGTCTAAGACATCCACCGTACTCTACGGACCTTGCCCCAACAGATTACCATTTTTTACGAAATTTGGATAACTTCTTACAAGGGAAAAAATTCAACTCCGATGGGGCAGTCCAAACCGCCTTCAAAGATTTTATTGATTCCCGTCCGAATGGTTTTTTTAGTAAAGAGATCGATGAAATACCTATGAGATGGCAAAAGTGCATAGATAGCAATGGTATATAGTTTGATTAAATAAATATATTATATTTAAAAAAAATCGACTTTATGATCCTCCCATAAAAAACGCCAATTTCATATGTAAGGACCTAATATTATTTCGTGTTACATATCTACATACATTAGAAAGTAATTTCGTGCAGTGGATATTTGTGCAGTGTGTATATCCATATACAGAAGAAGAAGAAGATATACAAGGCCCATTAACTTACTAGAGCTTGGAAAACGCTCTCATCATTTTACTAATGTCGGATGAGCTGTCAATGTTGATATTAATATCGCGATAATTTAAACATAAAAAATAATAAATAGTGTTCAAAATCATAAAATTTTACAAAAATATATGGATATAAGTACATGTATAATTTATATAGGTATATTATATGTTGACAAATGGCTTGACAAATACGAATACATATTAAACTTATTCCCAACCTCAAATGGCAAAGGTGTTGATAAAATTTTTCGTCCTACCAATTTCAATTTTACTCATAAAGCAACTCGCTCACGCGAGTCGCTATTATCATTAAACACTAAGTAAACCTAACCGACGGGATGTAAATAATAAAATACGACAACGAAATAATAGTATGATGTGTACGTAAATCTCCATTCCCTTTATTTTTTGGTTAGGTTTAGTTAGCCTTTAATGAAAATAGCGACTCGCGTGAGCGAGTTGCTTTGTAAATTGAATGGAAATTGGATGCAGAAATAATTTTATCAACACCTTTGCCATTTGAGGTTAGGAATAAGTTTATTATGTATTCGTATTTGTCAAGCCATTTTATCACATTTTTCAAATAAATTATATAATATGTGAACATATTTTTATAATAATAATAATAAACACTTCCTTGCACCCTGCACAAGTGGCGAGTTATTGCCGTGTGACAATTTCTTCCAACTAACCTTTTATGATTTTTCTACTTTTATGATTTTTGAACACTTTTTGTTATTTTTTTATGTTTTAATTTTCGCGATTAATGTCAACTATGGCATCTCATCCGACATTAGTGAAATGATAAGTGCGTTATCCAAGCTCTAGTGGCCCATAAGCTACGAATTTAGGCCAGGGGGCTGGTACACATAGTGAGGTGAGGTGGTATCCCAAACACATTCAATTAATTATTAATGACACATTTATATAGCAGTAAAACTATTTGCTTTTCGAAATTTAAATCCCTTTGTTAACATCATATACTTTTTGATGTTTTAGTTGAGTACTGTTTCAATTTTCATTCCGAACCATTCTGAAAATATTCAAATATATTAGGTATTTAGTATTTTTATTGACAAACATTTTTTTAACGTCTCAACAGAGACGAAGTTGGGATATTGTAGAAGAACCAGGAATTCGAGGCACCTACAGGGCTTACGACCTGTCATCGGCTGGTTTACGTGATCACTTTATGCGCTTGCGCAACGTTCACCAATTATGCCTCCTTATTATCCCAATCATACATATAGGTATAACTTGAGTAGTTTGACGTATTTATTTTGGGTGACTCTTTTAAATCTGTAACATTGGTAATCCTCACCTGATAACAGTAATTTTGGTGTCAAATGAATTGTTGTAAAATCGTGCATGCGGTGATTGATGTAATATCATCAACGTATAAAGTAAATAAACAGTAAAAACATTTAAATTCATCTATACAACTGTGTTAAAATTATTGTTACAAAGTATTCAGTGCCGCAACCTACACTATGAATGTGGTTTGTAGTGCGTGTGGACTAAGTCTAAAAAAAGACGAGTCAATTAAATGTAGCAAATGTGGAGGAGAATACCACTATCCATGCGTGGGATTCTCTCAGGAAAGTTTCAACAAGCTGAGTGATTCATCTAAGGATTCGTGGAAGTGCTGCAGGGGGAAGAAAATTGTGGAAAAGGAAAAGAGTACTGCAGATCATATTATAATCCTAAAAGAAGAACTATTCGCTTTACAAAAGAAGAGCCATGACGAGTTAATAAAAAGACTGGAAGAACAAACTAATCTCATGCAATGTATGTTGAAAGAAAATGAAGAGTTAAAAGAAAGCCTCAAATTTTTATCAGGAAAGTACGAAGACCTTAACCAAAGGATGAATAAACAGGAAGGTGTCTTGAAAAACTTGGATTTATTGGCAGAAAAAAATCAATCATTGCAGAAGCGCATAGAATTCCTAGAGGATAAATTAGATGGAACTGACCAGCAATCAAATAGAACAAAGCTGGAAATTAAAGGAATACCATCTGAAAACGGGGAGAATCTACGAGAAAAGATACTGAAGGTTGGAGCTATCATAGGAGATGGGATCAAAAGTGACGAAATATCCGTTGTTAGAAGATTCACTTTCAAGAAAGCAGGAGAGGAATTGAATGTTGATCGAAATAAAACTGATTTAGCCCGGCAAGGATGTATCACGGTCACGTTCCAATCCGAAGATGTCAAAAATCGCTTTCTTACTGCTGTCAAGACATATAACAGGGGCAAGGACAAATATACAAAACTGAACACACATGACTTGGGCATGAATGGGAACCATCCAGTGTATGTTCAGGAGGCCCTTACACCCCGACTCCATTACCTGCACATGGAAACGAGAAAAAAAGCCAAAAAAGCTGGATATAAATTCGTATGGATTAAGAATGGAAAAATACTTGTGAAAAAAGATGAAAAATCAATTACTATTCACATCCGCAGAGCAGAATCTATTAATAAACTGTGACGGTGTATAATATTCAAAACATGTTCTAATGTTCTTGCTTTTAATTTTTTACTGTCCATAATATTTTTTATATCTTACATCTATCTTGAATTTTTGAATCTTTTAAACCTTTTTATACATAATGGCCTGAATTTGTTTTATATTTGTGTACTGTATAGGGTGAATACATGGTTCTTTTATGGTTGTGGATTGTATCTGGTGAATACATGGTTTGTTTGTGTACTGTATTGGATGAATGCGCGGTTTGTTTTTGTACGGTATCGGGTGAATGCATGGTTTGTTTGTGTACCTACTGTATCTGGTGAACTGTTTGTATTGTACTGTATGGGTCTGACATGGATAAAAAAACATAAAAAACTTTTGTCAAAAATGACTTATACCACTATTCATCCTAACTTATGCCACAGTACACACGGCGCGGGTAAATCTGGTTTCCTAACACGCGACAATACTATATTTTGTGAAAATATTTACAAATGTCAATTACTCACAAGTGTCAACAAATACCATTAAGTGCAGGCGTAAATTCATTTATGAACATGTTTATTGTCCTAACTATTTATCTGAGTAGCAAAATATCCTTTTGCCAACTCAAAAATTACTTAATATTTTTTTTTGTGGACAGTGATATGAACTGTGTAGTGTCTATAAGTGTAAAAAGCTATAAAAGGTTAAAAGTTATTGATAAAATTCATAAAATCGGAATATGCCACTGTAGAAAATACATCCCAACTTTGATGCCTTTATTTTGGAGTTACTTGAGCTGTAATTTTTGTGCTCCATTGTTACATAGTGTGTCAGATTTATACTTAGTGAAATACTCTAATATAGAAAAAAATATAGATAACTCGAAATCTAACTGTAATCGTATTGTAATAAAATTATTATTCATATATGTGTTACTTAAGTGTTTGTGACAGCGTTTGTCTCAGGGAAATGATTATGTACTTAATATACACATGGTTATTTGAGGGTTGCGGAAAACATCAGTCGACTCGGGTGAGTGATTACTTTGTATCATATTATCTAACTTATTGTGTCCTGATTTTTTTATTTTTTTTTATGGATACGGTATATTTAACCACTTCGCCGACACCATGAGTAAGCGAAGGAAATTTAGGCCGGTTATGGGACAAGGGCGCGGCTGATGTGATTTTTGATAATGAAGACTTGGAAGAAATACGCACAGTAATGCTCCCCACTTGGCGATGTTCAAGCGTCATTGGAAAGGAATCTAGCCTTAAAATATTGCATTGTAATATACGTAGTATAAATAAGAACTTTGATAATTTAATGGTATTAATCTCAAATCTAAAAATCGATTTTGACGTGTTAGTACTCTCTGAATGTTGGCTGAGGGATGATTTTGTTCAGAAAAATATTGATAGCTATGATACTTTTTACACTAGAATTAACCATAAACAAAATGACGGAGTAACAATTTTTACGCGAAAAACACTCCAAGCTTCTGTTGAAGAGATCACACTGGTCAACGCTAATTGTTTGAGAGTGAAGATAGACTGTGATACTTCGGTTATAGGCATCTATAGGTCGCCGTCAAATCATGACATTCAACTATTTCTCGAGTCACTTTCTCGGTTACTGAGAATGGATAATGCTCATGAATGCATACTGGTAGGTGATTTAAATATCAATATTTTACAAAAGAATAATAAATGCGTTGATGATTACATGTGTCTACTTGCCGAAAACGGGATGATGTCGGCAATTAACTTGCCTACAAGAGATAACTCTCTTCTGGACCACATGATGATTAGGACCAGGGCCAATAAAAATAATATTATCGGCATTGTATGTGACTCACTATTGACAGACCACTTTCCCACCATACTCACTGTAAATAGAACAGTACACCGAGGAATACAATCAAATGATTTCTCCTACGACAGCATCGATTATGACGGAATAGATCTGCAGACGAGTCTGTTGGACTGGTCCCAACTTTATGAAATTGATGATGTTAATGATAGTGTTGACTACTTTGTAAAAAATTTAGAAAACATTATCCGTTCTAACACGATCACTAAGCACACCCCTCACTCCAGACGACGACTCAAACCTTGGATTACAACAGGTTTGCTACGTAGCATAAATATTAGAGATAAGTTACACCAACAATTAAAAAGAAATCCATTTGACCTACTGAGAAAAGAAATATATATAAGATATAGAAACGCTTGTAAGGCTCTACTAAAAACGGTAAAAAATAACTATTATAGAGAAAAATTCAACGCTGTATCTAATAACCCGAAAAAAACATGGGAACTGCTTAACGAGGTAGCAAATAGAAAAAAACAAAGACACATACCTCAAGAAATAATGTTGGAAGGTAAACTATATAGAATGAGTGGAGAACAGTGCGAGGAAGCCCTGAACAAGGTGAACAAATTTTATACTAATGTGGGACACTCTCTAGCACAGAAAACTCTACAAAAATTAAATAAAACCGAGATGGACCTACAGAGCCTGGACCCGATGCATGCGATTGGAATTCAGCCAGTACAGCATGAATTCAATAAATTTGAGAGTATTACAACTACAGAAGTACACAAAATACTGTCTGAACTAAAGAGTAAGAACTCAAGAGGTACTGACTTAATATCATCCAAAATATTAAAGGCATGCCGTGATAATCTTAAATCACCCATAACTCACATATGCAATTTGAGCCTCAATAAAGGATCATTTCCAAATCACTTGAAAGAGGCTGTTTTGTGCCCAATATATAAGGGTGGAAATAAGGAAGACATAGGTTGCTATAGGCCAATAAGCCTCCTAAACTCATTGTCAAAAGTTATCGAAGTAGCTGTAAAAAATAGACTTACAGAATTTCTGGATAAACATAAAATATTGTCCGACCTGCAGTTTGGATTCCGTAAAAATATGGGTACCCAAGAGGCAATAGGATGTCTGACGGCGCGACAGGTTAGCATACTAGACAAGGGGGATAGATGCATCACAGTCTACCTTGACCTTGCCAAAGCTTTCGATACGGTCTCACACAGGTTACTGCTGTCAAAGCTAGCTGAAATGGGAATTTGTGGAGCAGTATATCGTTGGTTTACTGATTATCTTTTTGGCCGCGTACAAAAGACTAAAATAGGGGACTACTCTAGCGATAAGTCTGAAATCCAGTTTGGGGTGCCTCAGGGAAGTGTTTTAGGGCCAGTTCTGTTCCTGATCTATATAAATGGCCTGATGAAGCTCAATATGATGGATGGAGACATTGTATCATTTGCAGATGACACAGCAGTTATTTTTAGTGATAATACATGGGACGGCGTACATAAAAAAACTGAGCAAGGCCTTAAATTGATTAAAACTTGGTTGGACAATAATCTACTTACACTAAATACAGACAAAACTGTTTACATGACCATGAGTATAACGAACAGAGACGATGACTATCTAAAGACCAAAAACTTGAAAATACATTCCTGTTTACAGAATCCCTCAGACGATGGTACACCTTATTTATGTGAATGCCCGAGCATTAAAAAAGTCAAAGACACTAAATACCTTGGAATAATTATAGATGAAAGACTTGACTGGAAACAACACATACAAAACACATCTGATAAAATAAGGAAAACTGTATTTATATTCAAGGAAATAAGAAACATGCTATCTCTAAAAACATTAAAATCTATTTATTTCGCTCTTGTACAAAGTATACTAACATATGGAATATTGGGTTGGGGGGGAGCCACCTTAGCTGCCCTAGATCCGCTTATTAAAAGCCAAAAAGCCGTTGTAAGGGTCATAAATAAAAAACCATATAGACATCCATCCGACCAACTGTTTCGCGAATTTGGTGTACTTGACGTTAGACAAATATACACAAAAACAATTGTACTACATTACAACAAGCATCAACATCTGCTGATACCATTGTCTCATCAACTTTCAACGAGATGTCGCAACGAAAAGCATTATAAGGTGCCCAGGACCAGAACAGAGTTTGCACATAGGCACTTCTCGTTTTTGGCACCCAGGCTGTTTAACTCGGTTCATGATAAAAACTTTAACCTGAAGAAGTTTATTGGTAATCCTGCACTTAAAGGATTGTTGACGGATTGGCTATTAAAAATGGGAAGAAAAGATACTGAAAAGGTACTTACCTATGTCCCTGCCTAGTGCACAGATGAACAGGGTATGTACGTATGTGGGTGAGCGCGTGTGTATATTGTGTGTGTGTGGTGTGTGTGTGTGTGCGTGCGTGTGTGAGTGTGTGTGTGTGTGTGTGTGTGTGTGTGTGTGTGTGTGTGTGTGTGTGTGTGTGTGTGTGTGTGTGTGTGTGTGTGTGTGTGTGTGTGTGTGTGTGTGTGTGTGAGGGTGTGTGCGTGTGGGTGTTTGGGTGTTGGTGTGTGGGTGCAAAACAGACCACACTATATCTGATATTTTTGTTTTGTTTTGTTTTGTTTATATATATATATTATTTTTTTTTTTTTTTTTCTCTCGCCTTATTGATTGATATATTTTTGTTTACTTATATATAAACCATTGTTTTGTTTTATTTTCTGCTATATTGCTTGATGTACTATTCTTGATTACCTATAGTTATATAAATCATGTTATATAGAATGCATACTGTCACAAAACTGAATGAAATACGAAAATATTGTATAAATATGTATTAATGTGATTGTGAAATATTCCACCTCGGTACAGGCTAAGCCTAGTGAGGTGGATATATATATATATATATATATATATATATATATATATATATATATATATATATATATATATATATATATATATATATATATATATATATATATATATATATATATATATATATATATATATATATATATATATATATATATATAATATGTAAAAAAGATTTTGTAAATTATAATAAATAAATTATTATAATAAATAAATCCCAACTTCGTCTCTATTGAGATGTTAAAAAAAATGTTTGTCAATAAAAATATCATTTGACTCCCGAAAGGGAAAAAAATCCAATGTTTGCGTATATGCAATTAAAAAAATATTCGATTTACATTAGGTACCAATATTGATTGCCACCAAATCTTGGTGGCGGTGTGTGTCAAGAAATTTAGCTAATGTCATGTCTATAGATTATATAGTGCTATAGCAAATATTTTTTTTTAAATATCTTTGTAAATAACATACATTTTTTGGCTGAAGGCAGGTCCGGCAGAAGGTGTGTTGGGGGTCCAGGACTGAGGGTTGGCAGAAAAGGGGAACGAGCGGCAGGATACCAAGGTGCTCGAGCCCATCCTGCACTCTAGAAAAATACAAAAAAAACTATTACCTACATATTATTAACTATGACATATATCTATGGATTATTTTTATAATTATGCAAAAGCCTATTTAGGGAGTTTATTTTATTTTATTTTTATTTATTAGGTAACTTAACAGCTATACAATATTTTAAATTTAATTATAAATATCAATTAGAAAGTCTCACTTAATTACATTATAATATAAATAAGGAATAAAAAAAAAATGAATTAATTTTTAAATAAAAAATATATATATACAATAACTTAGTATTAACCACGAGTTTGAGTATTATAGGTAGAACGTTTTCGAAGCCAACCGCTTCTTCCTCCGGATTAGCTTATAAGTACTTACACAAATTTTTACATTTTTTTTAAAATAAAAAAATGATGTCATTTTAATAATTATTTGTGTGTCATTTAACTGTAAAATATACTAATAACTAATAAGTAATAGATTTCATTAACCTATAGCAAGGATTTAAGCTTAATTTAGGTATGAGAAAATATATTTTATATGTACATTTCACAAAGACATATTCATTCTTTGAAAAAAAAATGAAAAAGATGGATAAAGCAGGTTTATTGCCAAGCAGGCAATTTCTTCCAACCAGCCAGTGTTCCGTACCTGTCCGTTGAGCAGCCTTAGTTTATCGTAGACGGCGCCACCCGGTGACCCCGACGGCGGCGAAGATTGCGATTGCTTCTCCTTCTGCGCAGCCAGGTTCCTCAACACTCGGTTTATCGACGACACCTGCAACACAACACACACCGTTAGTTGCTCGGAAGTGATTGCCTGCTTGGAATAGACGAGCCCTCTGGCGGAGGTCGACTGCGTTTGTCAAATGGGTTTTTGTAATCTGGTTGGAAGTAATTGCAATATTGACAGTGAAATATATATTTTTATCTTAAGGTAGAAATATTATCTACAGCTTATTTAAAAAACAAAAAAAAAATATCCCGGAAATACAGAGACTCAAACATCTAGCACCGTCTCATATTGTGCATATTATGATCTCATATTTTTCTCTCTCAATACATCATTTGAATATTAAAACAAATTTGAATAATTTAAATAAATAGCTCGTTTTTCATTCCATTAATGTGCAGAAACCATCTCAAAAAAATCAATTTCACTATGATTATATATGTATTTTTTGATTTTATCCGTGTGTTTCTTTTAAATTTAATGAAGGTACCTACTTTGATTATGTATTTTTTTTCTTAATTGGATGTAGGTAGGTACCTATTTGGAGTCTGTAGTTATGTCTTTGTTCTACATAAATTTTATACTAAATGATGTGTGTTATTTGGATACTATAGGTATGTTATTGTTCTATATTGGATGTATCTACATAAATTCTGTATGTTTTTGTTCTACATAAATAATTATATGTATTTACCTAGTTGGATATTGTATGTTATTGTTCTAAATTTGATGTATCTACTTCTACTCTGTATGTTTTGTTCTACATACATTGGGTGTAAATATTTGAATTCTGTGTGTTTTTGTTCAAAATTGGATGTATTTACTTAGATTGTATATGTTTCTATTCAACATTAATTGTGTGTAACTATTTGGATTCTGCATGTTTTTGTACAAAATTTGATTTATCTATTTGGATTCTGTATGTTTTTGTTCTAAATTTGATTTATCTATTTGGATGCGGTATATTTTTCTTCTAAATTTGAT
The DNA here is from genome assembly GCA_963576475.1 of Molanna angustata. Taxonomy (NCBI): domain Eukaryota; kingdom Metazoa; phylum Arthropoda; class Insecta; order Trichoptera; family Molannidae; genus Molanna; species Molanna angustata. The sequence continues at coordinate 24,589,496 of OY754988.1, read as the reverse complement.
GTAGGTACATAATATTTTGGATTCTGTTTGTTGTTGTTCTAAATTTGATGTAGATAGGCACATAATATTTGGATTCTGTATGTTTTTGTTCTAAATTTGATTTATCTATTTGGATGCGGTATATTTTTCTTCTAAATTTGATGTAGGTACATAATATTTTGGATTCTGTTTGTTGTTGTTCTAAATTTGATGTAGATAGGCACATAATATTTGGATTCTGTATGTTTTTGTTCTAAATTTGATTTATCTATTTGGATGCGGTATATTTTTCTTCTAAATTTGATGTAGGTACATAATATTTTGGATTCTGTTTGTTGTTGTTCTAAATTTGATGTAGATAGGCACATAATATTTGGATTCTGTATGTTTTTGTTCTAAATTTGATTTATCTATTTGGATGCGGTATATTTTTCTTCTAAATTTGATGTAGGTACATAATATTTTGGATTCTGTTTGTTGTTGTTCTAAATTTGATGTAGATAGGCACATAATATTTGGATTCTGTATGTTTTTGTTCTAAATTTGATTTATCTATTTGGATGCGGTATATTTTTCTTCTAAATTTGATGTAGGTACATAATATTTTGGATTCTGTTTGTTGTTGTTCTAAATTTGATGTAGATAGGCACATAATATTTGGATTCTGTATGTTTTTGTTCTAAATTTGATTTATCTATTTGGATGCTGTATATTTTTCTTCTAAATTTGATTTAGGTACATAATATTTTGGATTCTGTTTGTTGTTGTTCTAAATTTGATGTAGATAGGTACATAATATTTGGATTCTACATATATGTTTTTGTTCTAAATTTGATGTAGATACATAATATTTGGATTCTGTATATTTTTTTACAAAATTTGATTTATCTATTTGGATTCTGTATGTTTTTGTTCTAAATTTAATGTACCTAGGTGCATTAAATTTTGATTCGGTATGTTGTTCTAAATTTGATATATGTAGATACATAATATTTGGATTTTGCATGTTTTGGTTCAAAATTGGATCTATTTACATGGATTTTGTATGTTTTTGTTCTAAATTTGATGTATCTATTTTATCAGAATTATAATTAAGAAAAAAAATAAAATAGTAAGCGATCGCTGCGCAAGTGAACAATATTAGGTATTGTTTTAATTTTTTCGTCAAACAAAAATTATTTTTCAATCAATTGTAGGTTCTATTCTTGACTTTGCTATAGATAATATCCATTTATTATAAAAGTCCACTGAGTCATTTAATTGTTAGTAGCACGTATTTAATTAATTGGAAATTTTTAATAAACATCAATAATTGATGTTAAATCGATCGAAAGAACAGACGGACAGACAATGGGAGAATATTTTTAATTGAAAAATATCCCCGCTATGAAAATAACAATAAAACAAATATATTGTGTAAAATAAAAGTGATATCAAATATTATAGGTATTTAAATTGAACGAGCATTTGTATCACGGGGAAAATATTTAAATAAAAAAAAACATGTTTAATGATATAAAAATGAGTTTAATTCTTCATCATAAATGTGATCACCATAACTGTAATTTTAAACGATATACATTTTATTATACACTAGTGATGTCTTTTTGTTATTTTAAGCAAATTAAAAAAAAATAATAAATCTAATTAATTTATGGTCAATCTGTTTCTTGAGTAAAAAAATTTCTTTTTACCATTTAGATCAATTATTTATTTATATTTTGCTCATTCAGAACACATATTTGTTTCGGAAGAAAACTGTAAAACAAATAAAGAATAAATTGGCTGCCTTAAAACAGGAATTATTCCTAGTTAGACAGACAGAGGTAAATAGTGGAATACAACCTATATACCTACCACAAAAATGGCTGAACTCATATATTATATAACTTATTTATAGATATTATTATTTTTTCTTTGTATAAAGTCAAGATATTTTAATATTGTTCTAATGTAAACTGTTTTTTAAAAGGAAATAAAACTTATCATTATTTATTAATATTAAAACTTCATTTAAAATTCACAATAGCAAAAAATACATAAAATTAATACATATCAATAAAATTTAGAGAGCGTTTTCAGAACTCAATCATGCCAGAGTAAAGTTCCAAAATAAATATTAGCTTTTAATAGGCCGATCGTTTCATCGAGTTGTGAAAATGTAAAACATAAAAACTCCTTATATATTTAATAAACTATGCCGACCAACGTGGCTTTTGCGCCTAACGGCTAAAGAGAAATTTATATATCACCCAATTCTTCCTTCTCTGGGCTGTAAACACTGGTTAGTTGGAAGAAATTGCCAAATGGCAATAACTTCGCCACTTGAGCAGGGTGCATGAGTGTAGGTATTATTATTATTATTATTATTAAATGTACTTTATAGAAGAATAAATAAGGTCTAAGTAGGTATATAAAATGCGGTCTACATAGAAGGCGGTCTGTGGCAGAACAGCGTCTGAAGATTTGTATGTGATGGAAAACATTTGCATTGTACGTAGGTTTCATAAAATATAATGAACTTTACATATTATGTATATGTAGGTATACTGATACACAGAGAAGGACCATTATGAAGTCAAATCTCTTTTTATTTTCTAAGTATAATATATATTTCTTTTATTCCTCATCCATCTATAACCAGTCAACACTTTTCATCTCCTCATAATGGGACCATTATTTAAATCAACATCTACACTTTATCATATACAGGGGTAATCGACCTTTTAAAATATATCGTCTATCAAATTGAAGAGTGTTCAACTATCAACCGGTAAGGAAATAATAATCAAGAAAAACAAAAACTATTTATTTAAAGAATGATTATTATCCCTTAACACCTGATCCCGATTTCCTCTCATTTTTTTGCTATGAAGTATTTACATATTTTTTGTTTTAATTGTTATCTACATACATACATACATACCATCACGCCGTATCCCTACTTGGGGTAGGCAGAGAGGACCGAACGCCAGACACCTCTATCTTGACATACGTGTTTTGCCTCATTAACATCCATGCATCGCGTCATAAATGCTCTCCTATTATTCTGACTTCGTATATTACCATCTTTCAAAATCTCATTTATATGATCATGCCAACTCATTCTCGGGCGGCCACGGCCTCTCATTCCACTCTTTTCAGCCTTGTATACTTTCTTTGTCAGGCGCTCATTGTTCATTCTCTCCACATGTCCGAACCATCGTAGTGTATTTACTTTCATTCTACTCACAATATCTCTTTCAATCTTGCATTCTCGTCTGATGTCCACATTCCTTATCTTATCATAGATCTATTGTTATAGAAATTGTTATCTAAGTGTCATATATATATTTTTTTATTTTTTGCTTTTATAATTTTGTTGATGTACATACACAATTTTGTCATACTTTGTTATCTGGTAGAATGGAAGAAATTGCTTAATGGCAATAACCCCATCAGTGTGCAATATATTTGTTTATATTATGTACCTACAAAATAATAAATAAATAAAATAATTATTTAAATTTAACAGATTTTTAATTATCTCAATAGAGACGAAGTTGGAATATTTATTGTAGGAGAACCGGGAAATCAAGGCACCTACAGGGCTTACGACCTGTCATCGGCTGATTTACGTGATCACTTTATGCGCTTGCGCAACGTTCACCAATTATGCCTTTTTAATGAGATCCCTATCAATTCAATTTTTTTTAATTTTTCACCCATAGATGGCTGTAGTAAAAATTCCTTATTTTCAAGAAAAAAGAATTTCAGTATTACAATATATAGAACTTTCAAAATTGAATTGATAGGGATCTCATTAAAAAGGCATAATTGGTGAACGTTGCGCAAGCGCATAAAGTGATCACGTAAACCAGCCGATGACAGGTCGTAAGCCCTGTAGGTGCCTTGATTTCCCGGTTCTCCTACAGTAAATATTCCAACTTCGTCTCTATTGAGATAATTAAAAATCTGTTAAAAAATATCTTTGACTCCCGACATGGAAAAAAATCCAATGTTTGCGCATATGCAATAATAAATAAAATAATTATTTAAATTAATTTTTTAATACATGTACATTATTTTGTGTACAATGGCCTATTTATTGTCATTAGTCAATGTGAGGCCATAAATAGTGCAGTGGTAGGTACCTACATTAAATTTATGACAAAAAACATACAGAAAGATAAACAAGTAAAATTGTTGGGTTTTATGACAAGTTGGTCGAAAAAAATATATATATAAATATTATTACACAATTTTTGAGTTTTATGACAAAAATGTCAATAATAAAAATAATCTACGAATAAGCTATCGGGATTTATAATAGTAATAATCACCAAGTAGAACAATTGTTTGGTTACATGACAAAATCACCGATAGTAATAATCACCAAGTAGAACAATTGTTTGGTTACATGACAAAATCACCGATAGTAATAATCACCAAGTAGAACAATTGTTTGGTTACATGACAAAATCACCGATAGTAATAATCACCAAGTAGAACAATTGTTTGGTTACATGACAAAATCACCGATAGTAATAATCACCAAGTAGAACAATTGTTTGGTTACATGACAAAATCACCGATAGTAATAATCACCAAGTAGAACAATTGTTTGGTTACATGACAAAATCACCGATAGTAATAATCACCAAGTAGAACAATTGTTTGGTTACATGACAAAATCACCGATAGTAATAATCACCAAGTAGAACAATTGTTTGGTTACATGACAAAATCACCGATAGTAATAATCACCAAGTAGAACAATTGTTTGGTTACATGACAAAATCACCGATAGTAATAATCACCAAGTAGAACAATTGTTTGGTTACATGACAAAATCACCGATAGTAATAATCACCAAGTAGAACAATTGTTTGGTTACATGACAAAATCACCAATAACAATAATCACCAAGTAGAACAATGGTCGGGTTTCACGACAAAATCACCAATAATAATCACCAAGTAGAGCAATTGTTGGGTTACATGAATCACCGATAGTAATAATCACCAAGTAGAACAATTGTTTGGTTACATGACAAAATCACCGATAGTAATAATCACCAAGTAGAACAATTGTTTGGTTACATGACAAAATCACCGATAGTAATAATCACCAAGTAGAACAATTGTTTGGTTACATGACAAAATCACCAATAATAATAATCACCAAGTAGAACAATGGTCGGGTTTCACGACAAAATCACCAATAATAATAATCACCAAGTAGAGCAATTGTTGGGTTACATGAATCACCGATAGTAATAATCACCAAGTAGAACAATTGTTGGGTTACATGAATCACCGATAGTAATAATCACCAAGTAGAACAATTGTTGGGTTTCATGACATAATCACCGATAATAATTTATTTATTTAATGTAGCTTCTCGGGCAACTAACAGGTAGGTACTATGTCAAATAATTATTTAACACGCACCCAGTAACAAGTTGCCACATTCAGGAGACTTACAATATTAATCGTCTCACAGATCCAGACTGAAAACACAATTAAAAACTGTGTCTCCACCGGGATTCGAACCCGGGACCCTTGGATCAGCAGTCAGATACCTAACCAACTGAGCCACGATGGCCGACAATACCAATAATAATCACCAAGTAGAACAATTCTTGGGTATCATGACAAAATCACTGATAGTAATAGAAGAATAATTGAATAATTAATCACAAGTATAATAATTGTTGGGCTTTATGACGAAAATCCCGATAATGAATAATATTCTAAATTCGCAACAAAAATAGCTGAATATTAGTTTCTCGAACATTATAAGCAATTTTTTACAATTATTTTATGTGAGGACATATATTATAATCTCGAACATCGCGTTTAGGAATAATATTGAAAATAAAATTACTAACAATTTAAAAATTTGGTGGGAATACCAATCTAATCATGAATATCTACAGAACATGTCTGTTCTGTGTGAATATCTTATGTTGTGACCTCTAAACTTTTTAAATATATTTTTATTGTCTCCCATTTGTTTATTATATATTATTTTGTTCAAAACATCGAGTCGAGTTTATATTAAAAAATAGAAGAAATGAACCGATGGTTGTGCACACCTCTCCGATGGAATATCGACACGGCATCACTCTAAATTTTCGTCGACAGAAGGGAAGAAAAAAGCAGCGGCTTTTGTCGAAAAAGGGCCAAGAATAGAAAGGGTCTCTACGGGAGGCCCCTGTTGTGACAAAGACCCCTGCCAGTCCCTGCCCCCCCGGGTCGACCTTTTCACCCCGAGCCCCCCCATCCTTGGGACATTTCACGGATGAGAGATACACCTATATATTCCATCCTTTTTGTGTCAAGTACTTATGCGTATATCCTTTTAATTTCTGGAGGTGACTACTTGCTAAAAGGAAGCATATAGAGTGCACCAGTATCAGGAACCATTATATTAAAAATATTTTATGAGTTAATGATTGGGAAACTTAGATGAGTCGAACATGTACAAACAATGGGCGATTTTGGAATGTCTCCATCCGAATCTAATATTTTTTTTTATTGCAGACGCTAGCGGTTAGGATTATTCTTAATTTAAGAATAAGAGATTCCTGCCGTGAAAATTGGGCATAATAGAAATGCCTTACCTATGCCCATCTCAATCTGTTCAATCTGACATGCACAGAGAGCCTGGGAGTCTTTTTGATGGTATACAGCTCATTATTATATCTAATTCTCCAGGCGTCACCATCAGGCACAGGCCCTATATAGGATTCTACGAAGCACTCGTCTCTCAAACGTGTCCAGCATTTCAGCAGATCTAGCTGTAAGTGTCCATGTTTCACATCCATATGTCACAACTGTTCTAATAATTGTCTTGTACAGTGTGATTTTTGTTTTCCTGTGGACACTTCTTGATTTGAACACCGGGCAGAAGAGAGAAGAATGCTCCGTTACCTGTTGTTATTCTGTTTTTTATTTCTGTTGTGTCTTCATTATCTTTGTTTATTGTGGAACCCAGGTATTTGAAGTCTTCAACAGTTTCGAAGTCATAATTGTCTTTCAAATTTATTGTATTTCCTACGGTCGTTACAGAACGATAAATACGGTCTGCTGAATCTCATTATGAAAGAAAAGATTGAGGGTAATTGAAGTGAAGGCATGCAGGAAGCTGATGTCTTGGCTTTAGATTTTTTTCATGCATACAATCATTATTATCAAAATACATAAAAAAAGGGATTTTGCGTATCAATACAGGGCAAATTTATTAAAAGTCATTTAAATTTTAATACTTTCAGCCCTTAAATGAAAGTGGGAATAAAACACCATTGGCTGGGGGATTAAGTATTGACGTATTTTTTTTGTATGAAGTACCCTGTCTTCTTATGCCCGTTGTTGACTATTTATTCATCATTTTTCCATTCTATTTCTTTTCTTTCTCTCGTTCGCCCTCCCCGCTCATTGTTTGAACACAATAAATTATAAATAATCGGTATGATAGTGAAGCATGAGCATTGAACGTTCTCTACAAAGGGCACTTTTATATTTCTTGGTACAGTGCACTCTGGAAAGAAATTAAGATGAAAAGAGGGGGAAGTGATATTATTGAAAGGTGTTTAATTATGAAGAGGTCAAATACAAACAAAATAGAAAGTCACTTTGTGTTGAATTGTTTCGTAAACACTAGTGACTTGTTTAGCCAATTTCTTTAAAATAACAGCTGTTTCTACCAGGATTGGTTCCATCCATGCGTTCAAATATCCACCACGCGTTGAATATACAAACTTAAAAATCAAAAAGAAAAAAGACAAGAGTCTACATAAAATTAGAAAAAGAAGAATTACGTTAAAATAAATAGTTGGTATCAAAACTGGCCCAAAGGTCTACATAAAATAAGAAGAAGAAGAATTAGATAATAGGAACAAGTTTGTATAAAAACTCACCCAAAGGGCTACATAAAAGAAGAAGATGAATTAGACTATAGGAAATAGTTTATTTTTATGAACTGTCCCAAAGGTATAAAAACATAATAAGAGGAAGAAGAATTAGACTCCAGGAAATAGTGGTATAAAAACTCACCTAAAGGTCTACATATAAGAAGAAAAAGAATAATTAGACTATAGGAAATTGTTTGTAATAAAACTGAACAAAATGTATACGTGAAAGAAGAAGATGAATTAGACTATAGGAAATATTTTTTCAAGGTTGACGGTCTCTCCATGCCCATTTATCAATTCACGGAGGACATATGCGTTTATTGCATAATCTTTCTTAACCAAGTGTAAAAAAACAATGAAAATTATGTAGTTTGGTTAGATGTCCAATCACCGAGCCAAATGTCCCGGGTGCGATTCCCGATGGAGATACATTTTGTTATTGTGTTTTCAATCTGGATCTGAACCTACTTTTAATTGGGTGCGAGTAAAATTAATATTTGACATAGAACCTGTTAGTTGCCCTAATACACTCTCAAAATTAACTGTGCCGACCGCCGTGTCACAGCTGGTTATCCGTTCGATTTCTGTGCGGGCATCCTGGGTTCGATTCCCAGCAGAGGAGAAATTTTTTTGAATTCATTTCTCACGCAAATATTGCTTCTCTGGGCTGGAAACACTGGTTAATTGGAAGAAATTGCCATATTGCAATAAACTCCCCACTTGCGCAAGGAGCAAGGAAGTGTTCATCATCATCATCATCATGCGTAAGGAACGAAATCGATCGTGGCAGGATTTGAACTCGCGACCATTGAATTACAAATCCAGTGCGCTAACCGCTCTGCCACCACCCATATACACCTATGTTATGTATTATATATAAAAAAAAGAATTATTAAATGTGATATAATTGGGGGAAATATTTAAATAAAAAATAATAATAATTACACCCAACAATAAAATAATACGACAGTTGTACAAAGCTTAACAAAAAGCAAAAAAAAAATCCAACAAAAGTTATAAATATAATATTATTTAATAATATGTACATAGGTATGTGAAAATAATTAGAGACGGAATGACCCATCCGTGAAATATGTTGACTTTTGACAAAGGCCATTTGTGAAATAATACACGATTATATTTTTATTATTATTTATGAAAGTAAAAATGTCCTTATTATTGCAATTTATCGGACCGGGAGTTTTATTGTGTAAATAATAAGAAATCAAGTGCATTGTTGGGCCAACGAAGTTGCTTACTGACTTATCCATAATCGATTATAACGCATCAGTACAATTGTAACGGGATTTCATTTGGCGTCACCCAACGGTATTTCGATGTTATACTTTCTATTATGAAACTCAACCCCATATTTGTTTAAGGAAATCATTTTTGATATAGTTCATTTGGGGCATTTCTCACGTCGCAGGCTCAAACTTATGGAATAGGCTTACGTATTTCCTAAGTTATTTATCTTCTTCTTCTTCGTTTAGTAGACCTAGTTGGTCTGTTCTTCAGAAACTATGCCTCCTGGGATGACGAAGTCCAGCTATCCTTCCATCTCTTGGATGGTCTACCGGGCAGGCGGCGGCCGGAAGGAATTTCATTTGCTGCTATATTTGCAAGCCGATCACTTTCCATCCTGGCTACGTGGTCCCTCCAATGCCTTCTTCTGGATCTACTCCATCGAACGATGTCCTGTATTCCACATGTTTTCCTTATATGAACATTGCGAACACGATCTCGGAGAGTTTTACCAGTGATTGACCTTAGGACCTTCATCTCCGTTGTCCTTAGGAGCCCCTTGGTTCGTACAGTATCTGCTCGCGTTTCCACAGCATACGTCATGATCGGTCGCACACATGTTTTATATATTCTGACCTTACTGTCAATACGCATGTGTTTATTTTTCCAGATCATATTTTTCAGACATCCAGATACGACAGATGCTTTATTGACTTGTTCGCGGACTTCAGTGTATAAGTCGTTATGGCAGCAGATCTCTACTCCTAAATATTTGAAACTCATTACTTGTTCCACGGGCTTATCATCAACAGTTAGCTTACATCTTGAAGGTTGTTTGGATATAGTAATACTTTTTGTTTTACTGACTGATATAGCCATGTTTAGCCTCTGTGATACCACATGGAATTTGTTCAACATTATTTGCAAGTCATTCTCAGTTTCAGCTATTATCACCGCATCATCTGCATAACAGATAACATTTTTGCCACCCATTTTATACCCTAGTCCCAGTTATTTATCCCAGTTATTTACCCATTTTATACCCTAGTCCCAGTTATTTAAGTTATTTATCACGTCTACAAAATGCATCGTAAAAAAAAATTGGCAGCGAGATGACCGAAGATTTGTTGTATCCAAGCAGGGTGATGGCTTGGCACCTACGCTGTTCAATTTGGCTCTAGACTATGTCGTCAGATAATCATCTGTTAATAATACCAGCTCCACTATATACTTTACAGTCTGAGTAGTCAAATAGTTGGCTATGCAGATGACCTCAATGTTGTCGGAAGATTCCTCGCAGCCTTACACGAAGTCTTTGAACCACTTGAAACAGCAGCAGCAGAAATAGGTATACAAATCAATGAAAATAAAACCAACATAATGAAGCAAACTAGAAATGCAAGAAACGTTCTACACAGCAATGTAACATTCAAGGATAAGTAAACTTTTGAAACTGTAGAGGAATTTTTCAATTATCAATAAAGATAATGAAGATACCCTAGAAATAAAAAAGCGAATAGCGACAGGTTATAAAGCATTCTTCTCTCTATTACTAGCAAAGACCTTATATACTAAAGAATTATTATAAGGTCTTTGATTACCAGGGTACAGGTCTAGAACTGTCCACACAAAAACAAAAATAGTCAGGACTGTTGACTATCATATGCGTGTGAGGCTTGGACACTGATACCAAAGTATGCAGAGATGCTATAGGCATCTTTGACGGAAGAGTGCTACGTTCAATCCTGGGACCCATGAATGATGGACAAACACGGAGGATTAGATTTAACGATGAGTTTCACAACATATATAAAGCTCCCAAACTTACTAAACATATAAGACTAAGCAGGCTGAGATGGGCCTGGCATTTTCAGAGAATGCCATCATCAGAGTGCATACTATGAGTTTTTGTGTGTATGGTGAATTATGAATACTTTTGTCCTCAGGAAAACAAATATTTGTTTTGGAATCTAATAGAAATGTAATTAGAAAATACACCGCTTTAGGTAACGAGATTAAAAGACTTTGGCATTCTCGTAAAATAATAATATTACCGTACATTATTTCAGCCACTGGCATTATTCCAAAATCGTTAATCCGTAATTTAGAAATTATAGATTTATCGAAAAACTTAATAATAAAAATGCAAAAAACGGTAATAATGAATACATAACGGTAATAATGACCGAAAAGCGACGCCCGGGACGACCGCCTGCAACATGGATGTCCACGGTTCACAGCGACATGAAGACGCGGAATGTGACACATGAAGAAACACAGGAGAGAGCAACCTGGCGCATGCGGACTAGGAGAGCCGACCCCAAATAATGGGAATAAGGCGAGGGAAAAGTAGAAGAGCAATAATGAATACATGTAGGATCGTTAAAGATTTTTTAAACGTTAATATTCGGGAATCAGTAGGGTTGTTAGGTAGTATAGAGACCTCCTCAGAGCCTAATCCTTTGATATGTTAAGTATCTGGATGGGTGAACTATTCCCAATTGAAAGCTTGATGATGCGTTTGTTGCATTTTATTTTGCTCTTTTAAATAATTTACAATTTACGCTTTGATCTGCTAATTCTTTTGAGGAAGTGTATAATGGTAATAATAATAATTGAGTGTTATTATTTGTAGTGCTTAATTGTTATTAATATCATTAGTAAATCGGCCAACGCCGTAAAAAAATGCATTAAGGGCTTGTCAACCTTTCGAGATGAATGTACACTTTATTTATTTAACTTTTTGTAATAAAGACGGGTCAATTTTATTATATTTATTTACTTTATGTACCTACGTAATATAAATAAATATAATGCACACTGGCGGGCTTATTGCCATTATGCATTTTTTTCCTACCAACTAGATTACAGAGTGATAGAATTATATATGTATATCAACAAAAAATGAAAGTTAAAGAATAATGATGTCTATAATTAAAAGTAAACCATTTTTTCATTCTACATGAATTTTATTACGTGCGATAGGCTTATTTCGCCTGGTTAAGGCATTTACTAGACATCATTTATAATAATAATAATAATAATAATAGTAACTTTTATTTAGACGTAAAAAAATACAAAAATTAATACATCTAGTGTAAACAAAAAGTATAAATTTTTTTTTATACATTAATAAATTATGGTAGGTACAGGGTATGACACTAAATTATTAAAACAATGTAAAGTATGGAGAACATTAATAATTTTTAACTATGTTCTCAGCACATAGCCTACGAAAGGTGGCAAGACTCGTGGTTTGTTTTATGTTTGGTGGCAAACTATTATATATTTTAAGACCTTTATGGTATAAACTATTTTGTGTACTTGTTTTTGGAAGTCTAAAATCTCGTTTTTGGAAGTCTAAAATCCTGACATCCTCTCGTAGGGTAAGTGTGAACATTGGCATTGAATAATATATATTTCTGCATATAATTTGGAAGCATATTATTTTTTAGTTTGAAAATAATGGTATTCTTCAAAATAAAAACTTCGTCGATCATTAAGTTAAAAAAGAACAAAGAAAATATACATAACACCAGGATAAATAAAAAAAACATAGCAAAAAAAAAGTATTCGGAAGGAACAAGAAGAGAAAATCGATATCAGGTGTTTCAAGGGATAAATATTCCTTCTTTAGTAAATATTAATTAGCAAAGGGAAGGAAGGAAAAGGAGAGAGATCAGGTATTTTCTAAGAGATATCCCTGCTTTAGTCTTTTCTTGAAAATGGAAAGCGAGTTTGACGAAGTTATATCATGACTCAAATTATTCCAGAGTCTTGCTGAAGGAACATAATGCTTACTTTCTAAGTGTTTCTCTTTCGTTTTTTGACAGATTCTATCTCTCGTCGCCCCATTTCTCCCACTACCTGCTTCATCTGTTACAATAGTCGTCAATAAATCTCGTTATTGCGACCTATCGTGTGCCTTTAGTTATTGACATTCAAGAAAAGTAAACTATTTTATAATAATATCATTCAAATCGACAAAAACATTAAATTGTTATTTGTTTCACAAGTGCCACACTTCACGCCCTACAAGACGGTATATCAGTGAGTCCTTTTACTCCAATCAATCCTGTACCTACCGGTATTTTTAAAACATACTTTATACACGACTTTACCGTACTTCACAAAAATGTCAAGAATGAATATCTGAGAATGAATGTGAGTAAATCTTAGATATTGGTATTCGAAAAAACTGATAGTATAACTCCGTGTAGAATAAAAGTAGAGAACGAATGGCTAGAACAAGTAGAGGAATATTTAAACTTAGGGAGCATGTTTGAACGGAATGGAAGACCTGATAAAGACATCGAAAGAAGAGTTATGGCAGGTAATAGAATAAACGGAGCTCTTAGACCAGTAATATCCGATCCGAGCATCTCAAAGGAAGCCAAAATTGCCGTACATAATGCAATTGTAGTGCCCACTTTGATGTATGCCAGTGAAACATGGACGTGGCAAAAGACACATGAAAGTAGAATAAATGCTATGGAAATGAGATCACTAAGAAGAGTATGTAATAGAACGATATATGATAGAATAAAAAATGAGGACATAAGGAGGGAATGCAAGATGAAAAAGAGTATTATAAGTAAAATGAAAGTGAATTCCTTGAGGTGGTTTGGACATATTGAAAGAATGAACGATGAACGACTCACCAAAAAAATATACATGGGTGTAAGAGATGGAGTGAATAGCAGGGGCCGCCCCAGAAAGAGATGGCATGACCATGTGAATGATATTTTGAAAGAAGGAAACATAAGAAGCTTGAATAATCGACGAGCATGTATGAGACGATGCATGGATGTAAAGGAAGCTAGGAATGTGTGCAGAAATAGAGGAGTATGGCGCTCGGTTATCTCTGCTTACCACGTAAGGGATATGCCGTGATGGTATGTATGTACAAAAATGTCAATGGTAGATACCATGAACTCGAGACTTTTACAAGGCATACAACTCAATATTCCTAGGAGAACCATTAGATTCGCCAATACCTTTCATATTAATATACTTCGGACCAGCTTTATGTATGTATTACAGTCCCATACCAAGAATGTGTAGACAGTATAACGATATGACAAGGGAGTGTCCTGATCTTGACGTGTTTGATGATTCGCTCTCTGCTTTTAAGCGCGCCTGTTGATTTAGAACTTCTACGTGCTATTTACGTATGCTTTTTAAGTATAATCACATATTCAATTTTAAATTATTTTATTTCATTTCTTACTATTGTAAATTAAAAGATATCTATGCGTAATTTATGTATGTAATTTAATATGAGCTCATGTAATTTTATAATGTTGCGTGTATCCATATCCATAATTTTGCTTCTCCGATAATCTACAGAGAAATATTAAAATTCATTGAGAGAAACATGGTAGGCGTTGTTTGTCTTTTTTTAAAGTGTTTTTTTGTTTTTAATTATATAAAATTCTCACGTCGTCAAATGGCACAAATCGACCTTAAATGGTCGTACTGCCTATATTAAAATTATAATAATAATATCCATAATTGGACATCCAGCACACTCAATAATGATGTCTGTCGATGTACCCTTATAAATAAATAAATACTCAGCTATAATATTACCTTTATACAGTCCACATTTAACGTGGATTCACTATTCGGCGTTTACACTTATACTAAATTCATTTTGACACCTTTATGTTGGAATTAAACTTATATGTCACTACGGATATATTGTTATGTATGTAGTAACATTTAGTATATTATGCAGTTGCAATGATTTAGCATAATTCTACCATAAATGCACCGCACCGTTATGCCATTATTTGTGAAAGATATATTTACAGTGTATGTGTACCATACTACACCCTCTTACAACCATATACTATACATAGCTTGAAGGGAAATTAAATAATTCTATGGTAGATTTGTGACAGGGCTGCCACCAATGAAACGGAAAATGTTTCAATATAAGTATATAATATAGGTACATACATAACTTACATTCCATCAATTTCCCTATTCCTTTAGTTAGCAAAATCTCTCTTTTTTACTCTCCACATTATAGAATAGTGGAGAGTCATGATTTAACAATTTTTAAGCGTATTTTTTTTACATCAATTTGTCAACGGGTATCATGTAGAGAGTGCACACTGTGAGTTTCGTCGTGATGTGTTTGTATGTACGGCGAACGCCGTACGGATTGTACTTTTTGTGTCCTCTCTACAGCTCAAACTATAGTTCTAGCATAAAATGCGAAAGACGATTTATAAAAGTATAGTAAGCACAATCCTATTTTATTTACCTCTACGATTATAGAAGGAGGTATCTTTTAGAAATATTTAAAGTTAATATAATTAAAATTCACTTTTTTAAATAATCACATCATAAAGAAATTAATAACAAATATATTCATGTCTCAATTTATTACTGTAATGCCTAAACTATAAGTCCGATCGACTTCATATTAACTTCATATGTGTAAAGTGCATAGACCTAGAGCTGATTAGTTTTCCATAAACAACTTTTAATTTCTTCTCTATATATTCATCATTTACGATTTTTTTGTGTCTTGTCTGCAGCCCAAACTATAAATCCGATCGACTTCATATTTACATCATATGTGTAAAGTGCATAGACACAGAGCTGATTAGTTTTCTATAGACAACTTTTAATTTCTTCTCTATATATTCTTCATTTACGTTGTTTTGTGTCCTGTCTGCAGCCCAAACTATAAGTCCGATCGACTTCATATTAACATCATAAAAGTACATAGGCTTAGAGCTGATTAGTTTTCCATAGATATCCGTTATTTTCTTCTCTATGATTTCATCTGTTTGAAATTTTGATACAATAAAAATATCAAAAATGCATTCAAGGATGTCGAAATTTAAAGAAAAAATCTATGGCCTGCCATATAAACGTGAAATAAATTTAATATTTGTATGAAAAATGTATATAACAGAAGTAAAATAGCTTCTTTATGCGAAATTTGAGTGATTTCATTTATTGATTTAAAAATAAATTATATGAATTTTTTTGCGGACAACCCTGTTTCAAGCATTGCGCGAAGTGGACACACATCCCCACCGTTTTTAGAAATGATAGTATGAATGTTGAATACATTATTTTTGACTTAAATATGCGCAAAATGCGATGGTTTCTGGAGTGGGTTTTGTCTTGCATTTATTTATTGACAATTGTGGGGTCCGGTTTCGGCTGCCTACTCCGCAGGGGGTACAAGATTAAGCGCAGTTCACACGTGCTATACAAAAGAGGGACACCGCTTAATATGTGTTAAATCGGATCTAGTTTAAATAATTTAATTTCGCATAAATAATATTTCAGGTAATATTTATGGGCATTTTCAACTTTAATAGGGGTTGATTAATGTTTTTGTAAATATAATGCTATAAATGATTTACGGCAATCATCATAATATGCAATACGAATGAAAGACTAAAAATAAACGTGTTTATACTATTATTATGTTTATAATAAATTATATTGTTAATATTATGTGCAAGATATAAATAAATAAACGCGTACCTACCTACCTATATATTATTATATTGTTTGTACCTACCTACTATGTGCAAAAGTTAAATAAACAAACGCGTTTATATTATTATTTAATTTATATTATCATACATTATAATATAACATTGTTTATATTAGGTATAATGAAATAAATGAAGATTCAGCTCTTATACTATTGACATTCCATCTACACCCTCTCTCCCTTTCTTTCCTTTCATTGTTGCTGTGATTTAACATTTAATAATGTTATGTGTTTGGTTTTCTGTTTGATTTTTGTTATAAATGTAATGTAGGTACCTACCTCTACGCTATTTATGGACTCACGTTGTTTGGTTGATTGGAAGAAATTGTCTTATAGCGATAAAGCCGCTATTGTACAAATTATTATAAATGAATTAAATAAATATCCAAATAAATAAATAAATAAATAAAAAAAAAAAATTAATAAATAAATAAATAAATAGGTAAATAAAAAATAAATAAATAAATAAATAAATAAATAAACAAATAAATAAATAAATAAATAAATAAATAAAAATAAATAACAATAAATAACCATACCATACCATACCATCACGCCATTTCCCTATTTGGGGTAGGCAGAGAGAACCGAACGCCAGACTCCTCTCTCTTGACACACATTCCTCGCTTCATTCACGTCCATACATCGTCTCATACACGCTCTTCTATTATTCTTACTTCTAACATCACCATCTTTCAAAATCCAATTTATGTGATCGTGCCAACTTTTTCTTGGCCGACCTCTACTTTTCGTTCCTCTAAAACAATAAATAACAATAAATAAATAAAAATAAATAATTAAATACTAAAATTAATAAATAAATGTTCTCGATTTCTTCTTCTTGTTCCTTCCCAATCCTTTTTTTGCTATGATGCTTTTTTTATTTATCTTGGTCTTATGTTCTTTTTAGCTTTGATTTTTTGTTGATGTACATGTATAATTCTGTCACTCTGTAATCTGGTTGGCTGGAAGAAATTGCCTCATGGCAATAAGCCAGCCAGTGTGCATTATATTTGTTTATATTATGTACAAACAAATAAAAATATATTCAAATGTCAAAGTCTGTCTTCTTTGCTCAAGGCTCTTGAAAGATACTTGCAGAACTTATTTTAATTTTCAATTGAAAACAATGCATCTACATATGTAGCTAGATCTCGACAAGTGAGATATTGTGGGTGACTATTTTATGTGTAGGTACACTATGGTTGCTACGTCGAACTTCAACTGTTTGGTTGATTCAAATCTGAGTAGGCAATATGACTGTAACCTCAAATTGATATTTTTATCTTGTTTCGTCGCATTTGATAACCTTCAGTAGAAAAATAAACAGTTTTTTTTTTAAGATTTGCAGACCCTCAATATTAAGACCACGATCTCCCCTGCTTTGGCCTTGATTGTGAATTTGCCCATCACTAAATATTCGCACTTTTAGTATATTATACTATATTTGATGGTATGGTAAATTTGCAGTCAATAATAACATAAATGAAACCTTGAAGTCATGCTTTATAACAGATATTTTAACATAAAATAATACATGAATATTAATAAAATTAATTTATACTTGTGATAAAGAAAATATTGTTGTTTTACTTCGTAACAAAATAATTACAGAATAGAGATAAAATCAAAACAAAATGGCGACTAATCTGACCTCTGTAGATGATTTAACGAGATAAATTGTAGTTATAGGGTATGTTCATGTTAGCCACATCTGTCACTGAAATATTTTATAATTTGCATTTATTACACTAGCTTGTTGCCACCATGTCCCACTAAATTAATACAATACATGTCCTCTATCTTACCTACCTATGTAATACCTATATATGTTTTATAATTATAATATGTTACTAGTTACTATGAGTAAATGGATAGTCTTTTTCATCTAGCTAACACTGTTATAGTGGTAAGTCGTAAGACTTCTCTGTCATCGTCCCAGATTAAATTCCCAGTAGGTACAGGAGTGATCTGGACTCAAACACTGGTATGAAGAAATTGTCATACAGCTATTATAAAGTCGCCACTTCTAGCATAAGGAAAAATTGTGTTAAAAGAACAATTTAAAATTAATGTATTTATAATTATTGGTTCTAATTATTTACTGTATTTACTACTTTTTAGTCCTAAAAGTTTACAGTATTTGTCACTTTTTAGTCTTTAAAGCTTCCTGCATTTGTCACTTTTTAGTCCTATAAGTTGACTGTACATATTTGTCACTTTTTAATATTAAAAGCTCATGTATTTATCACATTTTAGTGTTAAAAGTTTACTGTAATTGTCACTTTTTAGTCCAAAAAATACTATATGAATTTGTCATGTCATAATCATTAAAGTTTATGTTTTTGTCACTTTTTAATCTTATATATTTACTGTAATTGTCACTTTTTAGTCCAAAAAATACTGTATGTATTTTTCAATTTATAATAATTAAAGTTTATGTATTTGTCACTTTTTATTCCTAAATTCTAACTATATTCATCAGTTTATAGTCCTTAAAGTTAATTGTATTTCTCAATTCCCAATTTTAATTAACTGTACATTGTATATTTGATTAATTCCAATTTTCACTCAATTAAAAATAAGTCACTATGTTCTGATTCTACATACGTTTTAGTTCAAAAAGCTTACTGTATTTGTTATGTTTTAGTCCCATAAGTTGACTGTAGGTACATATTTTTCACTTTTTATAATCATAATATTTTATGTTTTTGTCACTTTGTAATCCTGAAAGTTAAATGTACATATTTATTACTCTTTGATCATATTTTTTTATGTAGGTACAGCTACATGTTGTAACATTGTAGGTACAAGTGATAAAAGTACGTAGACAGTAGGTAGAGGTTGGGACCAGATGTATGATGATCGTATCCACTAAAAGGTTCTTAAATACCTACCAATCCAGAGGGCAGAAGAAGTAGTGGCAGGCCCAAGCTAAGATGGCTGGATGACACAGAATACTAGAGTTGCCACGAATAATGATTTGGCCGAATGGCCGAATATTCGGCCTATCTTGAGATTAGTTCAAACGGGAAAAGCAAGACAGAAAATTCTTATAGAAGCTCTGAAAATGAGTTGTGATGAAGCAAACAGTATACTGATGATGGTGATGATTGTTCACCACTTCGTCAGAAAAGAAACACCAATGAAACTGAAAAAAAATAATAAACAAGAAATACACGACAGCTTTTGGGACTATTTTGAAGAAGTCGCTACAGATAAGCAAAACGATGAAGATGCAGAAAAAAGTTCTGTGGCAAATGAAATTAATTTTTATTTGAAAACTGCTCGCCTAAATCGGTCGGCAGACCCATACGAATGGTGGTCAGCAAACGCAAAATCATACCCAGTCCTGACGCAATTCGCTATCGTCTCCTGGCAGTAGTGTCTATAGTGAGAGACTTTTTTAGAAGCGGGTATTATTCATGAAGAAAAGCGCAACCGTTTACTGTCAACAAATGCCAAAAAAATGTTTTTATTCGTCACAACTTACCATTGGTAGATTTATAGTATTAATATAGTCACACTGAAAAAAATAATTTTGACGACCGAACTGGCTACCTGCGTTTTTAGCCAAACTTTTGTTTTCAGTAATAAAAGTTAATCTTTTTATGACTGTAGTGTTTAGCTCAGGATACAAAATATCTAAACGAACTGTTTTGTAGTCACTATAGTTCGGTTAATTTTAACAAAACTTTTTTTTCAGTGCATTTATGATTTAAATATCGCATTTTTGAATAATATGTGGTTTTTATTTTCCATGAATTATTATTCGGTATTCGGCCGAATAGTAGGTATCCAGTATTCGGCCGAATACCGAATATTAAAAAAAGTGGCCGAATAGGCCGAATACCGAATAATGGCCGAATATTCGTAAGGGGAAGAGAATACGACATAAGGGCGATCGGAATAGCAAACTGGAGGAGAGCGGTGGAGGACAGGGACGGCTGAAGAAGGATTCTGGAGGAGGCCAGGGTCCACACAGTGCTGTAGCGCCAATGATGATGATGATGATATGTTACTTTTTATTCCTAAATTGATTCACTTATAATAAGTATGCTTATAATTTTTTATCTCATATGAACATTCGCGTGTTCCTTATTTTTATCAATATTATAAAAATAAGGAATTATACAACATTATGATTTCACCTAAAATTTAAATGATTGTATCAGCACATTAAACATTTCAACAGCACATTGTACATAATAATATATTCAAACACAAAGATTTGCATAACAATTGTGACATATTTTCGCTTGAATTCATACACACTATACCTAACTACCTAGATAGGTACCTATTTAACGCTATAGTTATATGTATGTATGTATGAATAATGTTATAGTAGGTACCTATGTATAAAAGTTACCTACCCATAATGAGAAGCTGTCCCCCCCTTTATACTTTTTTCCTCAATAGGTAGGTAAACGATCACAATAATTATTGTAATATATGTATTATTATAATAATAAATGGATGTCAAACTACCCCCTGACCAGATAACAACCCCCTTGTAACACGAGATAGTCCTCACCACTTACCCCTAACGTTTAATCAAATTGTCCACACCGTGGTATGAATAAATTAACGACAATCGATTAATGTTCAACAGTAAGGGATGGTTTGGTATAGATCATTTTCTACAAATGTATTTCAGGGGGGGCAAGTTTGTTCAATCGGTGGAATCAAAACCATCCATGTTTACCCATATCATGGATATAATTATCTTATGTAGTTCTATAATATCTTAAGATGTTATAGAACTACATAATATATGATAATGATATCCATGATATGGGTAAACATAGATGGTTTTGATTCCGCCTGTTGACCAGAATTGCCTTCTAGGTCTCCAAGTGGAGTGTTTGTCCAAATAGTCTCCGTTAAGTGTCAACATTTATATTTCTATTCATTCATTCACACCATCATGGCACATCACAAAATGTGGGTTAACCAGCGACAGGTGTCCGGGTGTGCATTACCTTATTAAAGGAAGCAAGACACATGCGTGTACATCCACACGCTGGTCTCGTCTCAACTTAAAAGGCACAATGTAATTATTTAGCCTCTTTTATTTTCGGGTAATCAATAATCATCTCAGTATTTCATGATTACTTTTTATTAGGCTTGGAGCTTATTTTACCCATGACCTTCAATTCAGCATCATGGCATATCCCATAATGTGGGGTAACCAGCCACAAGTGTGCGGGTGTGCATTACCTCATATAAGGTAACTAGACACGTGCGTGAATATTCACGCGCCAGTCTCGTTAAACCTAAAAGGCACTACATTCAGAATGGTGAAACTCATTGCCGAACTATGTCAGATGTTGTTTTGTCTGATGTAATGCATACCCCGCACACCTGTCGTTGGTTACCCTACATTGTGGGATATGCCGTGATGGTATGAGTGAATCATTACAAGAGTGTATAGGTATCGGCAAATACATATCTCGTTGATTTCCAGCGAAAAGGGCGATATTTTGCCTAACAACTAGATACCAACCAATTAACTGTACACAAATTAATTTGACATCTGACCGGAGCGACGCGTGCGGAGGACCTGTTTTGCACCACACAGGACAGGGAGAGTTTCTCTCAAACGACAGTCAAGTCGGGGAGACCGGTCAGATCCCACGAAGAAGAAGAAGATGTCGTTTGAAGAGTTTAGGTGATTTTTCTAGACGTTTATCGAAAATTATATTTTAAATTTGACAAGAGAATGTTGAATCTGATAAAAAATGAAAAATAATAAAAATAAACTTCACAATTACGAATTAAAAAAAAATGAATATGTCCTTGTTACAAGTAGATATGCATATATCCTAGTACATTTCCTAAATTAAGCATACCTAAATATTCTTTTTATTTGTTTCTAAATACCTAGGTACTTATTTTATTTGTTTATAAATGTATTGTTGTTAGTTATTAAAATCCTCAATCCTGCGGATTGGTTTGCAGAAGAAGTCTACATCTCGCTTTCCACTTCTCTCTTTCTTCTACAGCCCTCTTCAGCTCAACATATGCAGATCTTAATTAAAATTTTCTTTGAATGTATTTTTATTATGTATAAGCTATAGACTTATCTCGTTTTTCTTTATATTTCTTTTTGCTTTTATTTTCATTTTCTTTGTTCATAGATTGGGTATGTTTGTTTTTTTATATAATATGTATTTTCACACATTATTATGAACAGCATTTTGTATCTTTTGTGAAAACTTTATATAAATGGCAAATAAATAAATGCTTGTGCTATATATAGGTTAACGAAATCGGTCGTGGCTGGATTTGAACTCGCGACCATTGGATTACTATACCCAGGGCGCTAATCGCTCTGCCACCATCCATCTGAAATGAATTTCAACTTTCAGTAGCGCAAAGTTAGAGTAAAATCTTTTAATCACTGT
The DNA here is from genome assembly GCA_963576475.1 of Molanna angustata. Taxonomy (NCBI): domain Eukaryota; kingdom Metazoa; phylum Arthropoda; class Insecta; order Trichoptera; family Molannidae; genus Molanna; species Molanna angustata. Next base: position 24,566,434 of record OY754988.1, on the reverse strand, counting down.
GGTATGAATCCACACATTAGCGGCGAACACAGATAAAAAGAATTAACGAGTTAAATTTGACGTCGTTGCAGAAATTACCTCTTAAAAATCCTTTTTTTGAATTCCTGCGGTGGTTGGTTGTGTTAGGAGAGAAAGAGAAGAGGAATCTCATTCTTTCATCCCTACCCCACCCCATGGGTAGTAATGTCCGGGTATGTTTATTTATTTGGCCACACATCCAGCCGTTAGATCGCACTTAATGTCCTCGACTTTCAACCCCGTCTGACATATATATCGGGGGCTGCCGAGGGTGGCATGGAACTTCACAGTCACAGTACAACCCCTCCCAAGACAGGGACGCGGACGACAATAGTAAAGTATTTTTCGAGAAACTTAATATCTCAATAGAGACGATGTTGGAATAAATGTATATAGGAGAACTAGGGAACACTCAAAAATAGTGCAATCATGACAGTACTATTCCATAGTAGTGGAGAATAAAAAACGCAGAACGATATACACAATAAAAAAATACATATATACATAGAAAAATGATTATTGCAAATGAAATTTAATATATCTGATAATATTTAATATCATTTGTTATGCAGACGATGCGGCGTTTATAGCTGCCGCAAGGTTCTCACTTGGGACCAATTCTATTTAGTTTGTATATTAATGATGTGTCTAGCTGTTTCCGCTCGTCTAACTTCCTCGTTTATGCGGACGACATGAAAATTTTCAAAAAAATATGCAACCGGAATCGCTTTACAAGCAGATTTAAATCGCCTTTCTGTATATTGTTCAAATAACAAATTATTTCGCAATATTGAAAAATGTAATAATGTATACAAGACGGTGGTAAGACCCGCAATGACTCGCTGAGCACTAAGGCTGAAACACCAAAAAGAGATGCACAAGGCAGAAATGAAGATGTTATTTTATCATAATAAAAAAAAGACAGTGACAACCCTGCACAACGTGTCAGTGCGTATCAAGTGAGGACCCATTTCTTTTCAACTTTGTGGAGGTTTTAGTGTAGAAGAGGACGGAAATATAAGAGAGTGTAGAGTGAAAGAAAGAGAGACAGAGAGCATTTGTCACAATGTCCTTTGTTCGGTTGCTACTGTTACTAACTTGATAAGTAACAGGGAACTCACCTACATCCTTCCTTATCCCTAACTTACCCACCCCTGGTCCTGATCCCCACACAATGTCTTATCCATACATACTTCTCGTTCTTCGCGCTGGCGTCACAAGAGTTATTGGGATCCTAGAAAATGAGACAGTAAAGAGCCCTAAAAAACTATTTCAATATCGATTCCAACACAGCAATATTTTTTTAATTAATCATTTACGGCATACATGAATGGAAAAAAACACTTGGGCATCACTATCTCTTGCGATCTGAAATGGGAGAAGCATTTGATATCAATCGTAAAAAAGGCCAAAAGCTTAACATATTTAATTAGAAAAACCTTCAGCCACTTACCATATGATTTGTTGATTATAATATATACAACTTACATATGTGAGACCAGTATTGGAATATGGTTACCAAGTTTGGAATTCTTACTTTGAGAAAGACATAATCATGCTGCAAAGGGTGCAGAGAAGGTTTACCAAACTGGGAAATGGCCTCAGATGCTTAACATATGAAGAACGTCTGAATGTGTTGGGCTTCACTGCTCTTGAGGAACGGAGAAAGAGAGAAGCTGAATTGAAGCTGATGTTCTGCCTCAACCAAAATACTAATAATAAGAAGTGTTTAAAAATATACTTGACAGACTGAACAAGTGAATACTTTTGTTCATTTGAACAGTTGTGTGACATAAATAGTACATTATGTGTAAAGTTCTTGAATTAAATAATACGATAAATTGTTATTGAGAAAAAAAATGTGAAAGTTAATTGTATTTGATTAGCAGGGGCGTGCCTTGAATCTCCAGACTAGGCAAACCCTGAAAGGAAATTGGGAAATGTCGAATATTTAAGGTGTTTTTTGGCAAAATTTCTTCGTTGTTCATTGCAGTGGTCAAGAAAAATATTTTTAAATCACATGCCAAAATAACATTTACATATTGTGGGCCTGAAAAGGAATGTATCTACCTTTCAATATTTGGATCTTATAGTATGGTTGCGATAAAACAATAAAAAATAATCGGGATTTTTTCAAAACGACAGTTTCCCTAAACTTTGAGCAAATATTTTTTTGTGTATTTCTTTACATATTATATTTATAGGCAAGCATGATGTAATTATGTTATTGTGTTATTGATATGATCTGAACCGGTGTTATTTATCCATGCTAAATTAAAATTCGGGTCTTGTTTAAACTGAGGGCCCTTTTCACATCAAGCGTGTCGCGTGAGATACGATACGCCAATGGCGAGATATACATTTTCTCGTAACAAATTTTCCTTTACAAATCTCACACAACTGCCACCGTCGCCTGCCGTATATAAGAGTGAGTGAGAGTAAGAAACAAATTTGAGATAAAATGGTCGGATTGTCGTGTAGGTAGCAAGCCCTGCAAATCCACCCCCTGAACAATGTTTATATCCACCATTTGACTTCTTTCAATTGCCGATATTTGTTAAATGAATTATTTATCACCATCTATGATGTATTTAGATATAAAAACACTATAATTATATATTTTATTGCAATATGATAGTGTTAATAAAAAAAAACTAGTTGCATGTAACACATGAGATATGAGATCCAACTGTCGATGGTGATATTATGTAGGTACGATTAGTTGGAGAATACGTACCAAGCAATATTTTATTTACAACACAATACATGTGTATCAGGATAGGATAGTGTGGAGGTTAGTCATTTTTTCCTATCCCGAATATTTAAACAGCTTGATGGTTTGTATGTATGTAAAGTATCTAACTATTATCCCAGTAGATATTGTGTGTATTGCCATACAAATTGTATGAAACTATCTAGTCAATTAATTCAATTTTTTATTTATACTCCTCGATATAGTGGGGAGTTAAGATTTCGCAATTTTTAGGGCTGTTATATTTTTAATGTGGATTATCAACTAGTATCATGCTAAGATTGTATTATGAAAGTTTCATCACAATGTATCTGTGTGTGTGTGCATGCGCTATGTACGGCGTGTTTATTTTACTTTATTGATTATAGAGTAAAGTACTCATTCGATTCTTTTCAAATTTTGCAAATATGTATATGTAATACTCACTTAGACCCTAATATATTTTGAAGGATATCCAACGAGTAATTCTGAGTAAAGTGACCCCAAGCTCAGTATACTTAAAATTTGGACTTTTGCTTTTCAAATTGGTAAAAAGGCACTTCACTTTCATAAAATGGCATTGAAGAGCTATCGAGTTTTCGTAACAAAATATTTAAATAAAAAAGAATTTAACAAACTCTTTATTAAAAATATTAATTAATTTATTACAAATAATTTATACAAATAATTTATTGAAAATATTAATTAATGTATTAAAAATATTAATTAATTTAACAAACTCGTTTCATGAAAATGCTGTACCTATATTTTCCATACAAAATTTGAATATTTTATAGAATGACTTGTTAGTGAGGAGTATAGCGTTGGCCACAACCCACTCGTTTTTATATGTACTACTATTAGGTATGTATTTTTCATAGAAAATCAAATTATCTAGTTGTTGTGTTTCGGCGTGGTTCGATTTTTAAAAAATGGAAATATAAGGCCCCCAAGTCAAATTGAAAACGCTGTTCGTTTTCGCCAAGCGCTAATTTTTTTTGTATGGGATTTGACGTTTGTTGTAGAAATTTTTTCTACAATAACAAACAACAAACGTCAAATCCCATACAAAAAAAAAAACGAACTTGGCGAAAACGAACAGCGTTTTCAATTTGACTTGGGGGCAATGAGTTAAACACATCAATTTGTTATAAAAATGTTTTGATTTGAGAGAAATTAATTTGAGATATTGTATTTGTCTATATTTATACAAATCTTCAGCGAGATAGCTTTTATGGTTTTTGATATAAGTATATGTAAAATGGAAATATAAAATTTAAATTAAAAAGTTGACAACCTCTGACTGGAACAAAAATTAAAAATTCTGACAATAAAAGTTTTGTTACCTTAAAACTTCTATATTCTCCTAAATTTTGGGCTCTGTGCATTAAGCGGATCAAAAGTTATAAGGGACACACACACTAAATGTTATACTCAGAATTCTGAGTTAATCCATCTATATAACATATATGCTGCTTAGTTGCTGTTTTTTCCGTTTGTTGAAAAACCATGAAGAATGTAGACAGGGCCATATAAAATCTTACGCATCTTGGCTTGAAACTAAAATAAATTCTCTTGGACAAATCGACATTTTTATAAGCATAGGATCTATTTTTAAAGTGAGTACACTTACCTACTACATATAAATATAATGTTACATTCAATTTTACATTTTTGCACAATTATCGTCTCACAAATACATACTGAAATCACAATTGAAAACTCCTCACTGGGAAGCGAACGCGGAAAATTTGGATCGGCAGTCAAATATCTCTCTAATTGAGCTAAGAAGGCCGACAGGTCATGTTAATTATATGGGTGTTATTAATGGCGGGCAAAGATAATGGCAAGAAAATACTAGTTGTAAAATGTTATATAGATAAAATCTATGGAAATATGCAAAAATGCATATTTAAGCCTACTATTATGTAGGTAAATTCAATTTTGATAATTAAATGCTTACACTGCTTTAGCTTCGGGTAGTAAAAGTACCACCCCTACATATATTTATACTCTTGCTACACCACCTCCCTGAAAACGCTCTTCTCAATGGTTGCCACAAACATTTATTTTATTTATTCTAATTTATTTTATAACTAGCTGAGAAACATCGCTACGCTCAGCTTCTAAGCTAGGGTTCGCAGACAGTTTTACCGCTGCGCGGACAATATGACAAGAAACACCAATTTATTGTATAATGTCGACAGTGCGTACTTAATAACTTAGTTTTTAAATAAAAATAAATAATTTTGGTTACTTTTTCGATCGAAAATACTTGATGGAATTCCATTTTATTATATACTAGCGGACCCGACAGACGTTGTCCTGCACGAACGTTGGCTTGTCTGTTATTAGCTGGTTTTACAAACATAAATGGATGTGCATTTTGTGAATTAAAAGGAAGCAAGACACGTTACATTGAGACGTTGAGAAAAACATCAAATTTTAATGGCATAACCAACATTGCATAATATTATGACATATCGGAAAGCAATGTTGCCACTATTCAAAATGCAAATTCCGAAAACATTTATAACGATTGATATTCATTAATGTATAAAATTCCTTTTTGTGAATCTAATCCATTCAGGGACTCACATCAACACACACAAAAAGTTTCATCAAAATCGGTTCAGCCGTTTAGGAGGAGTTCAGTGACATACACACGTACAGAAAAAAAAATATATATAAAGAAGATTAAAATAAAATACTGATTTATAATTTTTTTCCACTTGATTTATTTCTAACTAACTAGTTTCGCTCTAGACGAGCATGTTCATAGTAATGTTGACACTACTCTACTCTACCCTGAAGCCTGAAGATGCTCGTCTAGATCGATCGAAATATTCTATTAAATCAAGTGGAAGAAAATCATAAATCAGTATTTTATTTTCATGTATTAAAAATAAATTGGTTTTTAAAATTTGCCACCGACACTTTTCTAAATTTATTGAAATATCTTTTGTTGGCAACCCTAAACATCTTGTGATAATTGTGATAGTATGTTTGTAAGAAGGTACCTACCAGGCGGCCGGGTATATGTGGAGGTAGGATATAGGTACCTACCCTAGTGACATCTATCGCCAGAATCCAACATCCAGAAACTTATTTCATCTATACCTACATATATTATGTAGTTATATAGTCTAGTGACACGGCATTTTAATCCCTCGACAACGAAGGCGACATTACGAAAATATTATAAAAGATTCCATCATATCAACACCTACATACACCGCCATTTTAATTATCTATTTGATAACACTATTTCTACCCCAATGCGCTACACCATTCATTTAAAAATTACGAGTTTTTGCACATTCGATATAGCTCTGGCAAATAGGGGAGTGGACACAGCTACCTACATATATGGGCCGGAGCCTCACTGTCTCCTAGCTAATAGTGTTGTTAAATCAACACTTTACCAAAGAATGCTTAACAATGCCACTGAACTCTGGTTATCTACCCCAGGACAAAGACATTCAAAAGCACTCATTTCAGGATTCTCTTCAACACACTCTAAGCGGACTCTAACAATGAGCAGGAACAACCTTAGGATTCTTACTAGAATCTTAACTGGTCACTGTAGACTCAATAAACATCTATGCACGATGAATTTATCGGAAATGTACCTATGCAGGTTCTGCATGGATGAACATGAAACACCGATGCATCTACTTACAGAATGTGGCCCACTAATGCAAACAAGAGTAAAGAAAATAGGTTTGCATATTGCTGATCAAAAGCAAATCAGAGACACCGATCCACAAAGGATTTTACAGTTCTTCCAGGAGATAGGACTATGGAATGACATCTAGGAGGCAAATTATCACAATGGACTATTATTGAGTCGACGTGAGAAGGTCTCTAGATGGGTTTTAAAAAAAAAACATTCGATATCAAATATTTTATTAAAAAATATGTCCTTGTAACAATTACATATACATCCTCATACATTCCCTAAATTAAGCATAAATGCTTGTGCTATAGATAGTATAGATGAACGAAATCGATCGAGGCAGGTTTCAAACTCGCGACCACTGGATTACTAATCCAGCGCGCTAATCGCTCTGCCACCACCCATCCATGAAATTTATTAATGAATTCGTATCTTCTTCTTCTTTCCCAGCCATCTCTCCACTGTTGGATGTAGGCCTCTTCTAAGAGCTTCCACTGTCTTTTTTTGGGCTTTTTGAACCCATCTACTTCCAGCGACAGGGACAATATCATCGGCCCACCTTTTCTGGGGCCGGCCTATTCCCCTTTTCATATCCCATGGTCTCCAATTTAGAATTCTGGGTGCCCATCTGTCCGTACCCTGTCTGGCAACATGACCTGCCCATTGCCATTTAGGTTTTGCAACTCGATCCATGACATCAACAACTTTTGTCTGGCGTCTGATTTCTTCGTTTCTAATTTTGTCTCTTAGACTTACGCCTATCATTTGCCTTTCCATGGATCTCTGAGTGCATTTTAGCTTATGTATGGTCCTCGCAGTTAGCGTGATAGTTTCCAGACCATACGTAATGAATTCGTATACCTATAGAACCAATATTTTAGGCTGGCTATGTAAATAATAACCCAATAATAACGCTTCTATGTAAATAATAAATTATAATAACGCTGCTATGTTAATAATTAATAATAACCCAACTACAACGCATCTTTATAAATAATATAATACCCCAATAATAACGCTCATGTGTAAAAAAATAAATAATAACCTAATAATAATTGAATGAAGCTGTTTGTTTCCTAAATATAAATAAATAAATAAATGACGCTTCTATGTAAATTATATATAATACATACATACATACCATCACGCCATGTCCCTCATGGGGTAGTCAGAGAGAACCGAACGCCACATTTTTCTATCTTGACACACATTCGTCGCCTCATCAACATTCATACATCGTCTTATACATGTTCGTCTGTTGTTCACGCTTCTTACATTTCCATCTTTCAGAATATCGTTTACATGGTCGTGCCATCCTTTTCTTGGGCGCCCCCGACCTTTTATTTATAATAAATAATAACCTAGCTAATAATAACGCTTCTATGTAGATGATAAATAATAATAACGTTCCTATGTTAATAATTAACAATAACCCTATACAACGCTTCTTTATAAATAATCCTCCAATAATTACTTATATCTATGGCTTGGGGTTGGTTCTTGAGCTGGCAGATACAGAAAAATGTATTCATTATTACCGATTTTTGCATGTTTATATTATTATTATATCCTAATAAACCATTCAACTTTATACATTTTTGTATTCATTTTATTGCGTTGATAATAAAGGTTTAGATAAAAGTTTACACGACATCCATTGACTGAGGCGGTACGAAGTTCGCCGGGTCAGTTAGTATTATAATATTATGTAACTCAATGGGGTGACCATCGAAATAAAACTGGGTACCTAAGTATAGGTAACAAAACCGCAAGAATGTGGGTTAAAATACTGTTGTGTATTGTCACAAGAGACCGTCACACGTCACTCCCTTCCATGGAAACGCCAAGTAGTATATTATAAACATATTACATATTATTATAAACGTATACTTGACTTCGGTATTAGGGAACAATAATACGTCTTTTATTCATATATTATCAGTTTCTCATTTTCTGTGTATAAAAAAAAAGAAGAAAATGTAAGAAGGTATATCGTAGATAAAACAATAAACTCTTACATATAACACTAAAACGTACGTAATTTAGCAATCGTACCTACACTTTTTCGATGTTACCTACTACTCATAAAAATCATCATTTAATTTATTTCATATTCTAATTATAAATTAAAAAATTGGATTGATATGGGACTCAATAGGAATGTATAATTGGTGAACGTTGCGCAAGCGCATAAAGTGATCACGTTGCAAATCGAGCAAAAGGAATAGTGGGCTGTAGGTATATCGAAATTGTTGTGGATTGAATCAAAGATTTCCATTATAATATACTAGATGGAGTGCTCCGTGCAATGAGTGAGTCATGGTATATCGAAATTATTTTGGACTGAATCAAAGATTTACATATAATATACTAGATGGAGTGCTCCGTGCAATGAGTGAGTCATGGTATATCGAAATTATTGTGGATTGAATCAAAGATTTCCATATAATATACCTACTAGATGGAGTACTCCGTGCAATGAGTGAGTCATGGTATATCGAAATTATTGTGGATTGAATCAAAGATTTCCATATAATATACTAGATGGAGTGCTCCGTGCAATGAGTGAGTCATGGTATATCGAAATTATTGTGGATTGAATCAAAGATTTCCATATAATATACTAGATGGAGTGCTCCGTGCAATGAGTGAGTCATGGTATATCGAAATTATTGTGGATTGAATCAAAGATTTCCATATAATATACTAGATGGAGTGCTCCGTGCAATGAGTGAGTCATGGTATATCGAAATTATTGTGGATTGAATCAAAGATTTCCATATAATATACTAGATGGAGTGCTCCGTGCAATGAGTGAGTCATGGTATATCGAAATTATTGTGGATTGAATCAAAGATTTCCATATAATATACCTACTAGATGGAGTACTCCGTGCAATGAGTGAGTCATGGTATATCGAAATTATTGTGGATTGAATCAAAGATTTCCATATAATATACTAGATGGAGTGCTCCGTGCAATGAGTGAGTCATGGTATATCGAAATTATTGTGGATTGAATCAAAGATTTCCATATAATATACTAGATGGAGTGCTCCGTGCAATGAGTGAGTCATGGTATATCGAAATTATTGTGGATTGAATCAAAGATTTCCATATAATATACTAGATGGAGTGCTCCGTGCAATGAGTGAGTCATGGTATATCGAAATTATTGTGGATTGAATCAAAGATTTCCATATAATATACTAGATGGAGTGCTCCGTGCAATGAGTGAGTCATGGTATATCGAAATTATTGTGGATTGAATCAAAGATTTCCATATAATATACTAGATGGAGTGCTCCGTGCAATGAGTGAGTCATGGTACATAGATAAAGCGAAATTATTGTGGATTGAATAAAATATTTCTATATAAAATACTAGATGGAGTGCTTCGTGCAATAAGTCAGTCATGGTATATCGCGCGTTTTATTTTTTGGTTGGCAACATATTGCAGTTTTCCATACATTTCAACACTTCCTAGATAACTGTTCTCATATTCATTATAATATACTAGGTGGAGTACTCCAGCGACGTTTTCCGTGGGTTCCTTGTTCCGGTTTTGACCGCTATAGGGGGAAGGAAGCAATTGTGATTCTCTTATAATATTCCATCTTCGTCTCTATTGAGATGTTGATATATATTATAGATAGGTATGTTATTTAGAATAACTTTTGGGTACAAGTTTAGAAACATACATTATTGTATTACACATTTTATAGCAATTCGATTAGGTTAGCTATGCGTACAAAAGATAGCGAAATTCACTGCTAAAATCTGTTCCTCCCCTTTAATATAAATTGTTTGTTTGGCTACTTGACCACAATAGAGACTATAGTCCTGGATCGGGAGACCAAAGTCTGTCGAATGGGTGTGGGGACTTTCAACAGTTGATATTGAAATAAATTATACAAATACTTTAACGAAAATCCATTTTAAACTAAATTTTCATAGATTTCGATTTCAAGTTTGTGTTTTGATGGAACAAGCAATCGCTTTGTTTTCGTTTGAATTTACCCAATAATAAGACTTTTACAGTACCTATCTGGTTCATCTATAATAATCCAACTTCGTCTTTATTGAGATGTTAAAAAATGGTATAGTAAATTATACATAATTGTACGTCCTATTTAATTTTTCAAAGTTCTTTTATAGTAATAATTCATTATTGTCAGGTAAAATGTTACACATTATTCAAGTATAGGTATAGAACTTTCTATCATTACATCGATAAGGGAACTCAATAAGAAGGTGAACGTTGCGCAACCGCATAAAGTGATCACGTAAACCAGCCGATGACAGGTCGTAAGCCCTGTAGGTGCCTCGAGTTCCTGGTTCTTTTACAATATCCCAACTTCGTCTCTATTGAGATGTTGAAAAAATGTTTGTCAGTAAAAATAACATTTGACTCCCGAACGGGAAAAAAATCCAATGATTGCGTAAATGCAATTAAAAAAGAATATTCGATTTGTCATAGTACTTACCTATCTGTTAGTTGCCCGAGAAGCAATATTTTATAAATAAATAAATACCATAGTAGTGTAGAGTAAAAACTCTTTTAATTTGGAGGCTATCATATCTCTATGGTAGGTATATTTAGGTACCTCACTGAATATATTAGTTTATGTACATATGTATGTGTATAGAAAGGGTGAGAGAGATATGAAGAGAGTAAGAGATGGAGGTTAAAGCTGGACCAAGGATTGTGAATAACCACTGTAGCAGAAATGGAGATTACAATTAAATTCCTCGTGCAAACGTCGTAATAAGCGACGTATGGACAGACACACACACACACACACATTTATATCATAACCATCTACACCGTGATCACAATATTTTGTTTACATAATATAATAATAATCATATGTTTTTTATGTTTGCTTACCTACTTCTATTATTATTTTTTTTATTTTTGCTTGCCGACCGCCTTGGCACAGTTGGTAAGCCGTTCGGTTTCTGTGCGTGCGTCCCGGGTTCGAATCCCAGCAGAGAAGAAATTTGGGCTGGAAACACTGGTTAGTTGAAAAAAATTGCCATACGGCAATAAACTCGCCACTTGGGAGCAAGGAAATGTTAATTATTATTATTATTATTGTTTTACTGTGTAGGCTTTTCTTTAAGTGTAGGTACACCTATTTGTTTTTTTTTTCAATGTGTGTTTTATACGTTTATTAGTAAATAAATAAATAAATATTTGTTATGGAGATGATATAGGAGACTAGCCCCCCTAGACAACGTGTCATTTATCTCAATAAAAGAAACAAGAAAAGATGCCAGGTGTCCCATAAGAGCCGGGTAATCGAAAAAAATACAACAGGCAACAATAACATCTCACATAGTTCAGCAATGAGGTTCACCATCACACATTCTGAATGTAGTGTTTCGGGTGTCCCGTAAGAGCCGGGTAATAGAAAATACAACAGGCAACAATAACATCTCACATAGTTCAGCAATGAGGTTCACCATTACACATTCTGAATGTAGTGTTTCGGGTGTCCCGTAAGAGCCGGGTAATAGAAAATACAACAGGCAACAATAACATCTCACATAGTTCAGCAATAAGGTTCACCATCACATTCTGAATGTATAGTTTCGGGTGTCCCGTAAGAGCCGGGTAATAGAAAATACAACAGGCAACAATAACATCTCACATAGTTCAGCAATGAGGTTCACCATTACACATTCTGAATGTAGTGTTTCGGGTGTCCCGTAAGAGCCGGGTAATAGAAAATACAACAGGCAACAATAACATCTCACATAGTTCAGCAATGAGGTTCACCATTACACATTCTGAATTTAGTGTTTCGGGTGTCCCGTAAGAGCCGGGTAATAGAAAATACAACAGGCAACAATAACATCTCACATAGTTCAGCAATGAGGTTCACCATTACACATTCTGAATGTAGTGTTTCGGGTGTCCCGTAAGAGCCGGGTAATAGAAAATACAACAGGCAACAATAACATCTCACATAGTTCAGCAATGAGGTTCACCATCACACATTCTGAATGTAGTGTTTCGGGTGTCTCGTAAGAGCCGGGTAATAGAAAATACAACAGGCAACAATAACATCTCACATAGTTCAGCAATAAGGTTCACCATCACATTCTGAATGTATAGTTTCGGGTGTCCCGTAAGAGCCGGGTAATAGAAAATACAACAGGCAACAATAACATCTCACATAGTTCAGCAATGAGGTTCACCATTACACATTCTGAATGTAGTGTTTCGGGTGTCCCGTAAGAGCCGGGTAATAGAAAATACAACAGGCAACAATAACATCTCACATAGTTCAGCAATGAGGTTCACCATCACACATTCTGAATGTAGTGTTTCGGGTGTCCCGTAAGAGCCGGGTAATAGAAAATACAACAGGCAACAATAACATCTCACATAGTTCAGCAATGAGGTTCACCATTACACATTCTGAATTTAGTGTTTCGGGTGTCCCGTAAGAGCCGGGTAATAGAAAATACAACAGGCAACAATAACATCTCACATAGTTCAGCAATGAGGTTCACCATTACACATTCTGAATGTAGTGTTTCGGGTGTCCCGTAAGAGCCGGGTAATAGAAAATACAACAGGCAACAATAACATCTCACATAGTTCAGCAATGAGGTTCACCATCACACATTCTGAATGTAGTGTTTCGGGTGTCTCGTAAGAGCCGGGTAATAGAAAATACAACAGGCAACAATAACATCTCACATAGTTCAGCAATAAGGTTCACCATCACATTCTGAATGTATAGTTTCGGGTGTCCCGTAAGAGCCGGGTAATAGAAAATACAACAGGAAACAGTAACATCTCACATAGTTCAGCAATGAGGTTCGCAATCTCACGTTCTGAATGTAGTGTTTCGGGTGTCCCGTTAGAGCCGGGTAATAGGAAATACAACAGGCAACAATAACATCTTACATAGTTCAGCAATGAGGTTCACCACCCATTCTGATTGCTTCCCTTTTAGATGAGACGAGACTGATGTAAGGAGATACACGTTTTTGTAGTGTTTCCTTTTATAAAGTAATTCATACCCGCATACCTGTTGCTGGTTACTCCATGTCGTTAGAAATTCCGTTACTAAATATTGATCAATGGGTATGCAGTATTAATATAACAATTTGCCACATTTTATAGACTTGCATGTGATGTGTACTAGATCTAGATTTAAAATTCAGTGAATAACTGTGTCCCCATCGTGAATCGAATTAAGGATCTATGATTCAGTAATCATAATATATGTTCTTCATCATCATCAGTGGCTCCACAACCCAGGATCGTACTGGACTTCTCCAAGGAATCGTCTCCATTGCATCTGTCTATGGCATTTTCTATCCAATTCCATTTATCAGATATCTGAAGGTCCCTCCCGACCCCATACATCCATCGAAGACCTTCTGTATGAAATTTACTGACCCACAAAGGTATACAAGATAAATTTCCCTATTTAAATTAAGCCTCTATTAGATGGCTTGGTTAGTAATACAGTGGTCGCGAGTTCGAATCCTGCCAGGACCGATTTCGTTCACCTATAGTATGTTTTTTGACTCAAGTACATATTCATTCTTTAAAAATAAAACTTGATTACGTATTAATAAAGTGAATTCGTTTTTTATATGGGTGGTGGCAGGGCGGTTAGCGTACTGAGCTAGTAATCCAATGGTCGCGAGTTTAAATCCTGCCAGGACCGATTTCGTTCACCTATAGTATGTTTTTTGACTCAAGTACATATTCATTCTTTAAAAATAAAACTTGATTACGTATTAATAAAGTGAAATCGTTTTTTATATGGGTGGTGGCAGGGCGGTTAGCGTACTGAGCTAGTAATCCAATGGTCGCGAGTTTAAATCCTGCCAGGACCGATTTCGTTCACCTATATAGTACAAGCATTTATGATTAGTGAGGGAATGAATAAGGATGTATATATTGTATATGTACCTACTTACTTGTTTCAAGGACATATTCATGAAATATATATATAGGTAATATGCATAGAATTATAAGTATATTATAATTCTATGGTAATATGTAAAAAATATATATGTACCTATTGTATATATTTTGTACTGTGTGTAGGTAGGTATTCATATTTACTTTATTGATGGTTTGTTTGAAAATTTATTATCAGAAAAGCATTTGTGGAAAACAAAGTCCCGTTTAATTGATATTTTTATTGACAATAATATCTCAATAGAGACGAAGTTGGGATATCACAGAAGAACCAGGAACTCAGGCACCTACAGGGCTTTCGACCTGTCATCGGCTGGATTACGTGATCACTTTATGCGCTTGCGCAACGTTCACCAATTATGCCTTTATTGAGTTCCCTTATCAATGTAATTTTTGAAAGTTCTATATATTTGAATAATGTGTAAACATTTCACATGAATAATACGAAATTATACTATTGTCATCTATGAGGTAACGAAGAAACCATTTTCAACGCCATCTATTGAGAAATCAGTTTATTTGTAAACAATGAAAGCAGCAGTCCTTATAAATGAGGTGACGGTGTCTCGCATAGATGTCACCCCTGAACTGCGCCAGAAATATTATTTCATTTTTGGCTTGTATACCTACTTGTACCAATGTGTATGTGAATCGAATATATTTTTTAATTGCATATACCTGTTATTGCTACTGTAATATAATTGTTATTGCTATAAAAAAGATAAAAAACATATAGGTAGTTAAATAATTATTTGTGCACACCCTGTATGGTGTCCCTGTTATAATCGCTACAAACGAGTATGATCCCTTACGCGCCAACGGACCGCAGTGTAAAATCTCTCATACCACCCTATACCTATCTATTAATCCATCCATACTTCTCACGTGGCACAACCACCCCGTAAGGTAAAATTGAGCTAAGTATATAAAATACTGTTATTATGATATACGAAATAAAAGTAAGAGCCAACTTCAACAGAACAAAACGCTGTCATGGAGTGGCTGAAATGAAGACTCTGCGCACCATTGCTGGAAGAACCTTCAGGGACCGCATCAGAAATGAGACCATCAGGTCTATGTGTGGTGTCGAGGACATAACAAGATGAGTAAGTAGCTGAAGGCGCTTCTGGAGATACTACGTATATAGGACTCATGGACGACACTTGAATTGGCAAGTCAAAATTGCAGACAGAAATACCCAATAACAGAAGACTATCAGGAAGATCAGTGAAGAGATGGGAAGACAGTTGGACCTCCTTCTCCCAGGAGAGCCCACCTTCAAAAACAGGTAAAAAAAAAATAGTCAATATATGTACATGCACGAGTGACACTCGGGCAAAACAGTTAATTGGCTGTTATTTTACCAATAAATAAATAAATAAATAAATGAATAAATAAATAAAGAAATGAATGAATGAATGAATGAATGAATAAATAAATAAATAAATAAATGAATAAATAAATAAATAAATAAATAAATAAATAAATAAATAAATAAATAAATAAATAAATAAATAAATAAATAAATAAATAAATAAATAAATAAATAAATAGATAAATAAATAAATAAATAAATAAATAAATAAATAATTAAATAAATAAATAAATAAATGAATGAATGAATGAATGAATAAATAAATAAATAACTAAATAAATAAATTTATTAATAAATGAATTAATTAATTATTAATTAATAAATTAATAATTAAATAAATAAATAAATTAACAAATAAATAAATATATAAATAATAATAAGAAGAAAACAAGTGGGTTGTGGCCAACGCCATACTTTTCATTATGCTATAGGTGAACAAAATCGGTCGAATGAAATCGTATGAATAATAGCAAAATCGTATGAATAATAGCAAAATCGTATGAATAATAGCAAAATCGTATGAATAATTGCAAAATCGTTTGAATAATAGCAAAATCGTATGAATAATTGCAAAATCGTATGAATAATAACGGAATCGTATGGATAATAGCAAATCCGTACAGTTAATAGCAAAATCATATGAATAATAGCAAAATCGTATGGATAATAGCAAAATCATATGAATAATAGCAGAATCGTCTGAATAAATAAATAAATTTATATCCATGAGTTTTAAATGTTTTTCTCTTGTACCTACCTACAATCGTAAAATTTATAGATTTAAAGTATTTTATACAGTAAATAATACCCAGAATTATTGCTGTGGTAACTATTTTTTTATTTTTTGTAATGAATATATCCTTGTTAAAAAAGTTCATATAATATATGTACATCTACCCACTGGATCACTAGACCAGCGCGCTAACCGCTCTGCCATCGACCCATCTGTGTTCGTGAAGTTTTTTTTTTAATAGAGATTATGGTGTTGGCCACAACCCACTCGCTTAAAAATGTCAAATTTATCCGATAGATGAGTAGGTAGGTACCTACCGCCAAAGGAAACATAACAAGTAAAATGATTTTCTCCTTTTCTCAATAATGTAACACTTGTCATCCACGATGGCAATAGCATCCGACCACGTGGCGGCCACGTGTCAGCCACGTGTGTTCCTCCAGCCTGGAGCCTGGGGACTAATCTGCTTTACAGCTTATCTCCTCTTATACCTTCATACACACTTCATTTTATCTTTCTGTTATAATCTAGACTGCGCACACTGCCCATAGACGTGGTGCCATATTTTCAAAAAATCGAATTTATTAATTTTGCAGAGTAATTGTTCGGTCTCGACGACGCTCAATGCGAATACGGTAATGTCCATAGTTTATTTTTTAACAGCTATACGACGAATTATTGGTACATTATAATGTGAAACATCCGATAATAGACCAGGGTGAGGAGTGTGGAGGAGTTGTTCCGGATGGCGCAGGACCGGGAGGACTTTGCTCAAGTGATTGCCGTCGTTGGGGAAACTTGGTATGGCACATTCAGATGAATATATACGACAAAGATTGTAAGTTGTATGATTTGCAAGCCTGTGTGAATGAAGTGTCTAGTCTTGCAAGAATGTGTGAATGAAGTGTCTAGTCTTGCAAGAATGTGTGAAGGAAGTATCTAGTCTTGCCTAGGTGATAAATATATCTAACATTAAAGAAAAGTTCTTCTGAAGTCGAATATATTTTAAAGGTTTATGATTTGCAAGAATGTGTGTATGAAGTGTCTAGTCTTGCAAGAATGTGTGAAGGAAGTATCTAGTCTTGCCTAGGTAATAAATATATCTAACATTAAAGAAAAGTTCTTCTGAAGTCGAATATATTTTAAAGGTTTATGATTTGCAAGAATGTGTGAATGAAGTGTCTAGTCTTTCCTAGGTGATAAATATATCTAACATCAAAGAAAAGTTCTTCTGAAGTCAAATATATATTAAAGGTTAATGATTTGCAAGAATGTGTGAATGAAGTGTCTAGCATTTCCTAGGTGATAAATATATCTAACATCAAAGAAAAGTTCTTCTGAAGTCAAATATATTTTAAAGGTTTATGATTTGCAAGAATGTGTGAATGAAATGGCTAGTCTTGCTTAGGTGATAAATATATCTAACATCAAAGAAAAGTTTTTCTGAAGTTGAATATATTTTAAAGGTTTCATATATCCACCTTCCAACTCATCGTACCAATTATGCACAAAACATGGCAATTCATAGAATATGAGATATATACAACAGCAGGTTTCAAGAGTTTTGACATATTCCACCTCAGTTCCACAACATTTAAATACTCAATACAAAAGAAAATCAGTCCTCGATTAGTATAGGAAAACATGACTGTGTTTCACTTGTACTTACGTATAAGTGTACCTACGTTTAATGTTTTGGATTATTTACATAGTTTTGTATACATCGTTTTATGTTTTAGATTGTTGTAAACTTGTAATATATTTGTTTCCTAAATCACAACGACAAAATGTAATAGGCCTTAATACCTGATGTCATTATTGTATTGTTTATGTCTTAACGCTGTTTTTTGTCCTAATTTAACTCAAATAAAATTAAAATAAAAAATATATTCGATTTACATACACATTAGTACAAGTAGGTACCTAAACTACTAAGCTAAGGGGTGACATTTGTGCGAGAACACTGTCAACTCACGTATAAGGACTGTTGCTTTCATTGTTTACAAATAAACCAACTTTTCAATAGATGGCGTTACAAAAAGGTTTATTCGTTACTTCGTAGATGGCAATAGTAAGAATGTCTTATTTTTAAACGATCTGTTACTCATTATTAAAATGTATAGAACTTTCAAAATTACATTGATAAGTGAACTCAATAAGAAGGCACAATTAGTGAACGTTGCGCAAGCGCATAAAGTGATCACGTAAACCAGCCTCTCACGTTCACGTTCGGTTAAAGTTGTCGGGTGAAAAACGCTCTGACAGTTATAGTATCTGTTGACATCTATTTTATCTGTGGAATGATGACTTGTATTTGTTTCTGTGGTATCTAATATGTCAGTTGACATTATTTATGATGACAATATGCATTCACAAAGAGGAGACGGTTAAGCATATTGACCTTTATGGTCGAGGTTTCAACACCATATAGAAGTATGGACCATTTGTAGCACTTCACCAGGCGCTGCCTTATTTTTAGGTTTAAGCGTGTGATTACGAAAAAAAAGGAAAGCGGGTGTGAAATATTCATCATTGACAATAGTAGGTATTGACCTACATCATACACAGAAAAAAAATTAGATTAAATAGGTATATAATAAAAGAACATGGATGATCACAGATAAATCAAATAGATACCTATTTATAAAATAAATAAAAATAGACCGATCGTATCTGTCAATTTAAACTCGGTTCAAATATTATTCGTTCCCCAAAAATACAATAGTTCTAAATTCAAACTAGATGAGACTAGAGGGACTAACCCCCTCCTCCCTATTGTAGCGAATAAATATCTTCCGGTCCACTAAACGGTTGGAGCCATTCACAGCTCCCTTCACTACATATTATTATTATTATTTATTGTTAGTTCCCTTATGCAGTTAAACGTGCAGCAACTATTCCGAGCAACGCCGGGTACACGCGTCAAGGGAGGGGGGGGGCGAACGCGAACCAAGCGTGAAGAACTAGCGCTAATTACAACGCGAACTAAACCATTTATATTTTTTTACAAGTCAATCGATATTTTCAAGTTAGTTTTTTTACAAGTCAATCGATATTTTCAAGTTAGTTTTTTTACAAGTCAATCGATATTTTCAAAATAGTTTTTCGAGCACTGTGCGATAAACGTATGTAAGTAGATTAAATGAAAATATTAAATTCTTTTTTTGTTTGACGACTTTTCTGTCTAACTAGTATTTGGTCGCCTAGAGAAGTATTAGTTGTGTGATAGATAATATGAAATAAAATGTCTCCCCTGCCGGGATTCGAATCCAATAATCCAGCACGAAAGCCATTCGACTTACTATTTATGCAACGTGGGCGTTCGACTTAACATTATTAAAAATTAAAAAAATAATTTGATAAAAATTTGATAATTCGTAAAACGTACAACAAGCAGAATTTGAAAAAATATCTAATTCGCCATTGTATAATGCCTTACCACATATTGTTCAATTTTTATGTTTGTACGTTGTCATTTTTTTTAAATAGGTACCTATATAAATAGCAAAAATAATAAGGTAAGTAATTTTTTTAATAACCAAAAATTATTTTTATAAATTATTATGATAAGTACCTATATTAAAAAATACATGTAAATATGTATTTGTGTGAGAGTGAGTGTGTTATGTGTTTGTGTATGGTGCTAAATATATGTGTGTCGCGATAAATTAAGATATTAAAATTTATTACTTAATTTATCAATTAAGTAATGAATTTCGGGTTGGTTGGAAGAAATTGCCTTATGGCAATAAACCTGCCTTTGTACACATGTACATAAATTATATAAATAAATAAATAAATATGAAAAAAAAATTCTAAACAAAAGATGAAATTATCAACAAATATTCGATTTTTCAATGTCCTAGTCCAACTGTCGATTTGTTCAGGAGAACTTTGTTCTCTTAACATATCGACAATGTATCAAGCCAGAATACGCGAGAATTGTATGGAGAGGTCTACTTTTTTCATGGATTTTCCAACTTTGAAGTCAAAAAACACCAACTTAGAGGCTTCGCAGCATATATGTTCCATACACGGATTTACTCAGAATTTGGAGTAGAACATTTCGTGTGTCTGTGTGTGTGTGTGTCTGTGTGTGTGTCTGTGTGTCTGTGTGTGTGTGTGTCTGTGTGTCCCCCCCCCCCTTATAACTTTTGATCCGCTCAATTTACAGAGCCTAAAATTTCAGAATATATAAACAGTTACAGGCCTACAAAACTTTTATACTCGGAATTTTGAATTTTTGTTTCAGTCAGGGGTTATCAACTTTTGAATTTTTATTTTATTTTTCCATATATCTCAGAAACCATAAACGGTAGAACGCTGAAAATTGGTACAAACATAGACAAATACAAAATCTCAAATTAGTTTTTTCAAAAAAATTCCAGGGTTTCTCAAACATTTTTTATTAAGAAAAATATTTTTTTTATGATAAATTTATGAGTTTAACTGCCTATATTTCCAAAATTTTTACAATTATCGAAAAAAGCCGAAACACCCCAACTAGATAATTTAATTTTCTATAAAAAATATTAACATTGTAGTAGAAGATCTCGATTTTTTTTTAACAATTTTTTTAAAAATTGAATTTAGTGACGACATCGCTTCATACATTTTGTATGGCAGTCGCCTATACACAATATGTAAGAAGACTTAATAGTTTGTTACTTCATCTCCAAACATACATACATACCATCATGCAATTTGCATATTCTGGGTAGGAAAAAGGATCTTCTTCCATACTATCCTATCTTGACATACATACCTACATATGTTGTATAGAAAACAAAATATCTGAAAATATTCAATAATTTGTATCTATGGGTTTATAGTTTGGTACATATTCTTCAACTATACATACTATCGCTATCGACAGTTGGATCTCATGTGTTACATGCAACTAGTCCATAGAAAAATTCTTCTAGAAGATTCTTCTTATAAGTTTCAATCCTGGGATTGGTTTGTAACAGCTATGGCTGCCTCTCTTCTACTCCACTCCGCTCTGTCCTCTGTCAGCTTCTTCATCTCCACGTAGCTATTACAGCACATGTCGTCGATCAATTGGTCCATGTAGCTCTTTCTTGGTCGGCCTCTATAGTTGCTGTCCTCTACCATTCCCTCCGCGATGGTTATGAGCAGACCCGGGTGCCTCATGTTATGGCCAATCCAGTAGGATCGTCGTTTAGCGATTCTTTTGAGGAGTTTCCTTGTTTCTCCGGCTCTGCTCAGCACCTCACAATTATATATGATAAATTATATGGCCCTAGTAATATATTTTGATTTAATTTGAATCTCAGGTATCAAATATAAACTATCCATCACTAAATATAACTAACGTACCTAATAACAAGTTTCTTACGACTATCCACTCTCCATCGGAAATCGAACCCCAGAACTTGATCTCAGGAGTCAGGAGGGCAAGTCTGGTCTATAGGCGGAATCAAAATTCCATGTTTACCCATATCATGGATATAATATAATATATTTTATGGAGTTTTTTTTTTGTTTAATGGCAATTAACCCTACAGAGAGTGCTTTTTGCCTTGGTGGAAATATCATAAATTGGTTGAATTTGTTAAAATTAAATTAAGTAGAGTTGGATGTTATTTGACTTTAAGAAGCTAAGCAATATGTTTGTTAATTATGGAGTTAATTAATTTTATGGAGTTCTATAATATCTTAAGATGTTATGGCTAAACATGGATGGTTCCTAATTTCGCCTGTTGACCAGACTTGCCCCCCCCCCCGGGTCTAATTGAGCCACAGTTGTTTTTTTATTATTTATTTAAATATTAAAAAAAATATGTATATATATTATTTGATACATATCTTCTTCAAAGTTTCATATACCTACGTCCGTACATCGTCACCTGAACGATTTCCAAAACCTGTTAAAAAATAGAAACCCCTTCTATGATGGACTTAATAGTAATAATGTGAAAAAAATAAACTGAGGCGGGCTTAATATAGAGATTTATCTCAGGCAGGAGGGATGCTGCAGTGTACGTCTATAATTACAGGATCAAATCTGAAGTGTGCTTAGAGATAAGTGATGCAATTCAGAGATAACATAATATTGCACAATAATTTGATATAGAATATAATAAATACAACATATGTTACCTACATACTTAAATGGGGTAGCATTTAGACCCTCTCTCCCCACAATTTTCAAATTATATTAGTTTGTACCAAGGGAGAGTCATATGATTACAACTAACCAACTCTTAAACTAGAAATCTGTGAGGATTGTGGCCAGCGCTATACGTTTACTTATTAGGTATAGTTAACTGTGTTTGTCCCTTAAATAAATAAATAAATAAATAAATGAATAAATAAATAAAAAAATAAATAAATAAAAAAAATAAAAAATAAATAAATAAATAAATAAATAAATAAATAAATAAATAAATAAATGAATGAATAAGTAAACGAACGAATGAATGAATACATAAATGAATGAATGAATACATAAAGGAATGAATGAATGAATGAATGAATGAATGAATGAATGAATGAATGAATGAATGAATGAATGAAGAATGAATGAATGAATGAATGAAGAATGAATGAAGGAACGAATAAATAAATAAATAAATAAATAAATAAATAAAAAATAAATAAATAAATGAATGAATAAGTAAACGAATGAATGAATGAATACATAAATGAATGAATGAATGAATGAATACATAAAGGAATGAATGAATGAATGAATGAATGAATGAATGAATGAATGAATGGATGAATGAATGAATGAAGAATGAATGAAGGAACGAATAAATAAATAAATACATATATAAACAAAAAATAAATTAATTCAAAATAAATCACTATTGAGTTACATATTTTATATGACCGGTTTAAAAGCAATTGTTTCATCCCCAGTACGAGTCAATATTTTTGAACTGGTCGTAAGCTCATTCGTGGATAAAAACAAAATTAACTATAATATTTAAAATTGCTAAAAATATGTCAAAAATGTTATATTTTTATTATTTATTATATAACCCTATAGTAAAGTCGGTCCAATATGATATGTATGTTCCTTTTCAAAGCAAAATCTCTCGTCTATATTGAGATAAGATATAAAATAAGGGTGTATTTTAATATGTAGAATAGTAGAATTGATCTAAGATAAGATTTATAATAAAATTGACGGAACAATGTAATTGTACCCCTGGTCACGTCGCAGTCCTTACCCTTATTTCAAATGTTGTGTCAATTTTTAATACAATTCAAAACTAAATACACTGTTTTCTTTTTCAGATTGAATGAAGAGTTTAACGTTGGTCACATTTTTATTGTTATAACTTTATTTTTCTGAAATTATTATCAGTTTTTAATTACCTGCATTACAAACGTTGATTTTGGGAAAAAGCACCAAAATTCACAGAGTTCCATTTAAAACCCAATGACATTTAATCAGCAGAAGGTATGTATGGTACAGTTACAAGAGTGTTCAAAATGGTAAAATTTTTGAATATTTGCTCTAAATCAGTTTTCTTGTCAAGCCACGGCCTACCCCTTTGATCTGCTGAACGTACTACACTAGCTATCCCCATTCACAATACAGAAGTTTTCAGCTCTTCTTTTCAAGTACCTACAATCAGCTAGACTATGGAATGGCCTAAGTGATGAAGTAACGTCATCTCAATCCATTCAAATATTTAAAGGTAAGCTAAAAAAAACCTTATCTGTCAAATAGTTCCAGAATTCCTTCCGAAACCTCCTTTTCCTCATTGCTATGATCAGTGTTATTTTTATTATTCTTTTTTTAACTCTTTTTTTCTCTTTGTATTTTTTTCTTACTCCTCTATTTTATTTTTTTATCAATTTATTTCTCACTAAATAAGTATTGTACCAAGTTAACTTAGAGACTTCGTGTTGCTCGGGTTGGTTGGAAGAAATTGCCTTACGGCAATAAACCTGCCTTTGTACACATGTACATAAATTATACAAATAAATAAATCAGCTACCTAGACATATTTGAAATCAAAATGTTTTAATAATTTAGAATATTTTTTACTTTTATTTAAAATAAACTATTTCATGAAATATTCAAAATTATAAATCGATTTAATTAAAAAAATAGATATATGGATATCTACTTGGAGACATCGATATACCTATCACAAATATGAATAAACCATTTTCAAAATATTTGCAGAAAACTGCTAATCTTCAAAATGTTGAGTGAAAGACATATTAAATTTATAAATAATACCTAATTCAAAAAAATTGGAGGAAGTATAATGCAGCAGGTATACCTAATTAATAAGTTTGAAATACAAAAAAAAAAAATTAAAAATGATTAAACAATCAAACAACTATATATCAAAATGTAGCTGCATTTGTTGTAGGACATTCATGTCGATGTGATATAAGGTTCGAAACCACAGTCAAATGAAACATACAAATAAACATAAAATATCGTTCTGAAAGGTAATTCGATATGTGATGATACGCGGATTAAGTGTGTAAAATTAGTGAAAGGATTATTATTTAATAGTGTTTTTGGGGTTGGCAGAGATTGCCACCCCGTCTGTAGGGGGGGGGGGGGGATGATGACTCCATCACGTTAACTAATGACATTTTTAATATGATCGCTGAGACGAGATACGGAAATATGGATTATACAAATATAACAGGGGGGGACGGGACGAAAACTGAAGCAACGAAGCAAAATGGATTCTACTTGATCATTTTAATTTTACTCCCCGTACTAGTACGAATTTTACTTAATCGACTTAAAGTAATACTTATAAAAATAAGTTTCTCATATACCTATCTTTAAAAGAGTGGCTTGTGGTCATCATTGGACTCTTTACAACGCTTATATTCAATCATTTTTGAACCACTTTCCATAGTCCAAACTTGCTGATGATTTATATAGGTAGGTACATTTGATGACAGTTTACAAAAACGAATGGGTTGTGGCCAACATAGGACTTCTTATAACGCTTACATTCATTCATAGTTTAACTATTTTCCATCATAGTCCAAACTTGCTGATGATTTATATAGGTACACTTGATGACAGTTTAGAAAAACGAATGGGTTGTGGCGAACATTGGACTCTTTACAACGCTTATATTCAATCATTTTCCAAAGTCCAAACTTGCTGATGGACTCTTTACAACGCTTAGGTACTTATATTCAATATTTTTTTAACCACAATCCACAGTCAAATATTACTAAAATTTTGTATAGGTACACACTTAATAACGGGAAACTTAGGTCAAGATGATGAATTTTTCTAATTGTATATTCATTTTTTTTTTGCATACATAACTTCACGGCAGATTAAAAAAAAATATGGGGTTACCAGCGACAAGTTTTCTGGTGTGCATTACCTTAAAAAAGGAAGCACAACATATGCATGTATACCGTTTGGGATTTAGCAATTTGAACCCCATTGCTGAACCCAAAAACGATTATATTAGAAAAATGTAGAAGCTCTATTCAAAGCCGGCGCTTCACAGCAATGTTACTTATTTAAAATAAAATTTTAAATCGACATTTTCAGTACAATCGGTTCGGCTCTAAAACTGTGTAAGATATGACAGCGATGACTATATGAATAACCCGTGACGAGATGAAATCTTTTCTGTCGCGCCGTCGCGCGAGTGTCGAGGGGGGTGGGAGTTATGTGTACACCCCTGTCCCCCAGCGTGGCCCCACTATATCCCCCTAGGACCCCATCCATCTATCCCCTCTATTCCCATTCCAGTCTCTGCTAATGCTTTCATAAAAGCGTGTCGAATATTCATATAATAGCCGAGATGAGATATACATATTATTATACGTCAACAGAAGAAATCTCCTCGTGTTAGACATGATACGATCATGTCATTATTCTGTCAACACTCAAAACCACATATGATTATAATATTAATACAATATAGACTGTAAAAACCAAACTTCTCTCTCTTTCAAACAAAACAACATGACACATAGATTCATTTGTGTCAATCAAAATTGTTCACAATAGAATCGAATGGATTGTACTTCTTACTAACAAGTCATTCAATACAGAATTCAACACTCATTTCATGAATACAGAATATTCATGAAATGTGTTTTTTGAATTATTTTTTATTTAAATATTTTATTATGAAAACTCGATAATTCTTCAATGCCATTTTATGTAAGTGGTGTGCCTTTTTACCAATTTGAAAATGAAAATTTCTAATTTTAAGTTTCCTGAACTTGTGGTCACTTTGAAATATTTGATAGTTAAAAAAATTCAGAAGCACTATTCAAAAATCCTTCAAAATCTAATGGGGTCAAAGTGAGTATTAGATATACAAATTCGCAAAATTTGAAAGGAATCGATTGTGTATTTTAGTCTTTAATCGATAAAGTAAAATAACGCCATACACAGCACACACACACATTGTGATGAAACATTCAGAATACAATCTCAGCATGATATTAGTTGATAATCTGCAATAAAAAAATAGCCTTTAAAATTGCGAAATCATAACTCCCCACTATGTATACCCCCTTGGGTTAGTGAGGATTAAACATTATTAATTTATTTTATTTATTACATAATAAATAAACATATATAATTTTTTTCATTTTACAAGAACGAGTAGATCCTATCTCGACCCACCTTTTAATATCGTTATATTAAATATATCCTTAGTTTAATTGCTAACAAAAGTTATAGGAAAAACAACGGGACAATTAGCAAGAAATGAGGAAGAACGGAATCAAGGAGGAGGATAGTATGTGTGTATGATATTGGGAATTCCATATGATGGAAGCGAACTCTGTGATCTAACATATACCATGTATAATAATTGGAAGGTGAATGGTATAGAAAGAGATTTTGAAATGCGTAGAATGAATCCTATTTGTCTATTGGCTATGTCTAACATTATATTCTTTATATTTTTATGACCTTTAAATAACAGTTTAGAGTCAAGCAACACATCAAAGCCTCTCACTTTCTCCAGACGCTTGAGCATCAGATTGTTTAAGTAGGAATCAAACAACAAAGAGTTAGTTTTGCACGTTATTATATTGCATTTATAGATACCTATTAAGGTCCGTGTGGTTTTGTTTACAAAAATACAGTAATTTATATAGTAGTAATTTATATATAGCAAAATATAGTAAAAGGTCTGAATGCTTGACCACACTTTTGATATCATTTACATAAATGGAGATGGGTGGTAGCAGAGCGGTTAGCGCGCTGGGCTAGCAACCCAGAGGTCGCGAGTTCGAATCCTGCCACGACCGATTTCCATTCACCTATAGTACAAGCATTTTTGCTTAGTTTAGGGAATGTATAAGGATGTATATGTACTTGTTATACAAGGACATATTCATTCTTTTTAAAAAAAAAAAAAAAATAGTAAAAATCAAGGGGCCCAACTGAGAACCTTGGGGTACACCGGAAGGAATATAATTAAATCGAGATTATTGAGTTTTATATTAATGTTAAAGTATTTAATTTTATTAATAATTTTGTGTCAACTAAGAGGAATTTTGTCCAACATTAATATAACACGCACCCAATCCTGCCACCACCGATTTCGAGGATTTCGAATGTATGAATGTCATAAGTCAATCAATCTATTCGCAACCAATATTTCCGCTGTTGTGTACATATATCATGCTTTGTAATCTTGTTGGTTGGAAGAAATTGCAAAATAGAAATAAACTCGCCAGTGTGCAATACATTTTTAGGTAAAATTAGGTAAGTAAATAAATAAATAATTAAATAAATAAAAATAAACAGATTCATACTGTATTGACAGTACCCAAAACTAAATGAAAAATATACCCAATAGATAATACTCGTATATACAAAAACAAAGTGAAAATTATACCATTGCTTATTCGATACAAGTATAGCGATATCGCAATAAAATCAATAAACGAATTATAGACCAAATTATAAAAAAAATATCTTTATGGCATAATGTTAGGCTGCCTGTCCATTGATGCGGAGCGAGGCGGCGGAGCGGAGAAACGGAGAAATATTAACCAATAGGATTGCAAAAATCGCGGAGCGGAGATTTTATGCAATCCTATTGGTTAATATTTCTCCGTTTCTCCGCTCCGCCGCCTCGCTCCGCATCAATGGACAGGCAGCCTTAAGCTGTTGCACGGTAAATTTTATTTTTTTGATACACATTTATACGTACCTACTATCATGGCATATTATCCCACTGTTCGTTTAAAGCAAAAATCTACTTTGTAGTCCATATAGTTTTTTACAGTTAACAATTAAAAATGGATTTTATTATTAAAACTGATTTTACAATAAAAGTATCGAATCAAATAAACTCACTCTATATAATAAATTGTTCTTTATTTCAAAGACGTATCTTTTGAGGGTACTGGGGAAAAGATTTTCAAAATATACTTTACAGCCTACTATAGCCTTTTAATATACTATTAAAATTATTTCGAATATGTAAATACTATTCGTAAATACCCTCCCCGAAGCACAAGGCTTCCTTCTTTTCGGGGAGAATTTCAAATTTATTTGTATATTTTTTTATAATATGTCAAAATGTATCCTTTTTATACTTTTTTATTAATAAAATTTACTTACTTACTATATTACCTATTGTATATATAAATATACCTATAATGTGTTCAATTCCGAAGACTAATTAAAATTTGAATGAACATTAAAGTCATTTATAAACAAAAATGTGTCCATCAGAACTGTCACTTTAAACTATACCCATTCTATAATATATTAGTGATGTTCTTTTGACATTTTAATCTTACTACATTGATTTTATTTTGAGAACAATGAAACATAAAGAAGTTTGTACTAGGAAAAGAAAATGGAAAATCGCATAAACTTCCATACAGGTCTTATGACCTGTCATTTGCTGACTTTATTGATCATTTTACGCAATTACAACATTCAAGAATTCAAATGTCTTATAGTGAATCTTCCCAGTATGAGCTGTTTAGTTGAAATCGAACACATTGGTGTGTTAAACAGAAAGCACAAACTTTTATTTGAAACAGTTCCTTTATTTTATTCAGAATAAAAAAAGGTAAAATGAATAAATTTGACATTATATTGAATTTTAGTGCGGTTTCAGTTTTCAGAATTGAATGTCTTCGTAACATAATATAATCTTAATTGTTTATAACGATATCGTAATGGGGATATAGAATAATAGCGCGGCTTATCTCAAAATACGTTAGGTCCATGGAAGCTGTGTATATCTACTTATATATTTACCTTTTCCTACTCCTTTTGTCCCTTCATATTCTCTTGTTGTTTCCATGGAGATTTGCATCACCTTCAGAACATACATAACATCATGGTATACAAGGGTATACATACAGTATACAAGTATTTATGAGATAAACGAATACCTATACACATGTATATACCTATATATTAATATATTATATCTTGCAAATACGTACTAACTTTGCAATCTAAAAACAAATAGGTTGTTGCCAACGCTAAACTCTCTACGACATCATTTAAGGGGGAATATAAACAAAAACACCCCAATTTGATTAGATTTAATTTTTGATCGAAAGTTCTTGATGGAATTCCATTAAAAATTCTTAAAATTATTAATAAACATTAAAAACAAAATACTTTAATAACTTAATTCAACTTTTTATTTAGACTACAACCCACAACCGGTTTCGTGCTAAGCACATTTTCAAGTAGTCTACATGAAAATGTGCTTAGGACGAAACCGGTTGTAGGTTGTAGTCTAAATAAACAGTTGAATTATGTTATAAACGTTTTTATTTTTAATGTTTATTAATAATTTTAAGAAACCCCAATTTGAAATAAAATATCTCAATTATTTTTTAAAAGTATGTTTCGAAAAAAAAATACCTAGCTTTTATGGTTTTTGAGATATATGGAAAGATAAAGTGAAAATTCAAAAGTTGAAAACCCCCGAATGAAATCAAAATTCACAATTCTGAATATAAAAGTTTTGTAAGCTTATAATTTTCTATAAGTATATTCTGAAATTTAAAGCTCTGTGCATTGAGCGGATCAAAAGTTGTAAGGGACGGACGGACACACACACACACACACACACACACACACACACATTTAATGTTCTACTCCGAATTCTGAGTAAATTCATATATGGAACATATTTGCTGCGAAGCCACTAAGTTGGTGTTTTTTGGTTTCAAAGTTGATAAAACCGTGAAAAATATAGACCTATATATTTCATACAGCTCCTCTAGGTCACACAACAGTGACTGATTTAAAATATAATCTTTGATGTAAAAGAAAACAACTTCAAAATTTATTTATGTCAAGATCTAGAAGCTAGAATAAGTATTTTCAACATTTCTCTAGTGTACAATTTCGAAGAGAAATAAATATTTTATGTGCTTAAAGAATGCATAAAATTAAAGTGAATGAAGAATATTTTTTTTTCATTTCATGTAAGGTTTGTTCTTAAAATACAAAAAATCAACAATATTTGGGTTTACGATAGTTTAAATCACGTATGAACCCTTTTTAACGCACGCGATAGTTACCCTTACTAACACGTAACTTCATAGTGCATTAGGCGGTTTTAATATATCATGTTTTCAGTCACTAGATATATTATATCCCCTCTTAAGTTTATTTAATTTATTATTAAGAATAATAATGTGTATTTTTATAGCGTTTAATGATTCAAGATCATTCCAAGGGCGCTGATAGTTCAGTTTTGTGCTGCTCTACGAAACAAAGCTATTTTCAGTCCTGTGTTGAAAGTGCTCTTACATTGAGCAATGCGGACACCTGGAGGCAGTCTATTCCACTCAAGACCCTTGTATAACTTGGGCATTGATACGAATTTAGATAAATAAATATGCACACTAAATTATCTTCTAATGTATGAAACACGAAAAAATATTTGTAGGTAAATCACCAAATGTTGAGTTATTTTTTAAATAACAAAAATTGTAATAAATATTAAAATAGTCAAAAATTCAGCAAGTATATTTTCTCGTCTCATCTAAAAAAGGTGGTGTGTGGGAAAAACAAGAAAAACGAGAATTCTGTTTCAATAAAAAAAAAGGTTTAACGTGTATCTGGAGGGGGGGGGCAAGACTGGTCAACCGACGGAATCAAAACCAACCATGTTTACCCATATCATGGATAAAATTATCATATGGAGTTCTATGACATCTGAAGATGGTCTCACTGGACCACCTAATCTCCTCGTTCCGCAATCTTTCTCTTAGCATATTTCCTGTGATAGCACGTAGAACCTTCATTTCTGAAACTGACCTGGGGGGCAAATCTGGTCAACCTGCGGAATTAAATCCACTCTTGTTTACCCATATCATGGATATAATTAAGAACTCCATATGATAATTATATCCACGATATGGATAATCACTAAGGTTTTGATTTCGTCGGTCGGACCAGACTTGCTCCCCCATATTCTTAATTATTTTTTCTCAAATGTAGATTAAGAATTTATCACTGTTCACAATGAATGATTCCGGAGTGTAGGAATTTCCACTGACTCCGTTTAAATTATATCGTATAAACAATGAATCTCATATCTTATGTAGGCATAGCAAAAAATACGTGACTTCAAAAGTGATATGAGATCGCCCCTGACTTCCGTACAAAAGTGGTCCGCTATTCGCTACGCCGGGCGCTTAGTCGTAGAGGGGGAGGCGTAGCAGCGCTTGTAAGAAATTCCTTCGTATCTTACTCCGTAGAGGGGTCTACGTTTAGCTTAAATCAAAGGTATTTAGGGGTGCTTAAATTGCCAAAGCGGTTATCAAACATACAACACTGCACCTGACAAAACACCGGCTCATAGTAAAAGTGTGTAGCTTCAGGCTTCCTTGCCCCCTACACTCGCTCACAATGGGACGGACGCCCCCGACGAGCGGGCACCGCTGCTGTTCAGCATTTAGCGGGAGGAATATTTTTGATAAAGTGCAAATCTTTTGAGGGGTGGAATTTCCAACCGGGGGATTATGTATTTTGGTTATATGGAAATATTCCCCTGTCTTCCTTCGCAACCGGAATATAGGTGTTTTATTTAACGAATAATTTTATTAAAATGTACATTTTAAAATTAAACACTGTTCCGCATTGGTCTGTTTGTGTAAAATATTATTTATTAAAATCGTCTGAAAATTAATACTCTCGCTTAAAATCTAGCTAAAATTTAATCAATATTTTTTCTTAGATTTAGACCCGAATGCACAGTCCTAGGTACCTAAATACTAACTTCTAACCTCACTGGAGTATTTAGTATTCTTAAGTTAGCAATTGCATTGCAGAGACGTCACTAACTAAATACTACGACAAACTTAAGGTCGATGGCGTAGCATTTCACATTATTGTGTATGAAGAAAAGTGGGTTTATACTGACGTTTAAAATGTTTTTTGTCATAACAACACAAACACATGTAACCAAGCTCATACTGACAGCTCGATGTCACGATTATTCTGAAATTCCAGCGAATTTTCGGCATCTTGTATAGATCGCTGAATAGGGTGTGTGAGGTTTTATTTGATAAAATTACCAAAATTTAATATGTGACGAAGTATCCAAAACCATCATCCATCGAAAATATCTCGCATTTTAGTATTTAACCACTCGTAATGTTCCTCGCGACCAACAATACTTTCTGACAGTTTGCAAATGTTAGTTTACGCCAACGCGCATGCGCTAAGTAATTAGTATGTCTCTGCTATGCAATTTTCATGCAAAAACTTCGTAGCAACCTTAAGTTATGATGCCACGTTATCTCCTAACTTTAGTGAGCGACTGTGCATTTGGGTCATAGTATTAATATAATTTATTTATAATACACCTGTCGATGGAAGAGACGACATATTATATTTGAGTTGTTATGTCTTTTCTTCATACGCAATAATGTGAAATGCTACGCCATCGACCTTAAGTTTGGCGTAGTATTTAGTTAGTGATGTCTCTGCAACTCAATTGCTAACTTAAGAATACTAAATACTCCAGTGAGGTTAGGAGTTAGTATTTAGTTACCTCGGACTGTGCATTCGAGTTTTTGTTTTGTCTACATATGTAATAAACGTGTTGGTGTGTTGGTTGGTGGGGTACGGATGGGGATTGGTGTAAAAGTAAACTTGTGGATTGTAAGGGGTATACTTCAAAAACTAGCCGTGTAAAGTCAAAAACTCAATAAGCGGTTTATAGCACAGAATATAAAACATGGAGTCGCTGACAGACAGGAATGGCGAAGACTTCCAACCTTGGTATGTGAAGCCGACGATTGGATTGGATTTTAGCATAGCATTTACACAAATCCATTAATCTTAATAAAATTCAATGTACTCACGCTAGGGATGTTGTCGTTGGTACAGACGCCCTCCTGCAGAAGACGATCTCTGATCTCCCAGGCAAAGATGCTGGGACACTCCCTCTTGTACTGGCTGATCTTGCTGACCACCTCTGCTGTGGCGACCCTCGGCTTGGAGCCTCCTATGGCCCTAGGTCTGATGGAACCAGTCTCGTAGTATCTAAAAATGAATTTTGAATTTAAATTTCTCACAAACTAAGTAAAAATATACAGAAAATAAAAGATCATCAACTGGTGACAAATTTAATATTCAAACGAGTGGTTGTGGCCAACACTAAACTCTGCACTACATAGTAAGTGAGAAAAAATGTTTGAGAAACTCTGAAACTAAATAATAAATACAAATTTGAGATTTTGTATTTGTCTATATTTATACCAATTTTCGAGGTTCTAGCTAATGTGTAAAAAATAAAGTAAAAATTCAAAAGTTGATAACCCCTGACTGAAACAAAAATTCACAATTCACAATTCTGAGTATAAAAGTTTTGCACGCCTATAACTATTTAAATATTCTGAAATTTTAGGCTTTTTGAATCCAGCGGATCAAAAGTTATAAGGGGGGGGGACAGACACACACAGAGTATAAAATTTTTGTAGAAGCATCACTTTCTATATTTTCTTGGTGAACGATATCGGTCCTGTCATTTAACTCTAGAAAAAAAAGTTGCCAGTCACGTGACAAGTGTCACTTCCATACATTGAGTTATATTTTCTTGTTTTTTTTCTTGAGCTAAATGACACGTTGTCTAGGGGGGCTGGGCTGGCTGGATTCGAATTCTCGACCACTGGATTACTAACCCAGTGCGCTAACCGCTCTGTCATCACCTATCCATCATTTCGTACATCATGATCCAGAGTATCTGCCTATTTTTTTTTGTTGTTAATCAAAAAACATTAACTTCGAATGCGTCGGGAGCATACAGGTCTATTATTTAAACAAAACGTATCTATGTACAATATTTTTTTAACATTTTCAGCATCGTCTCCTATATGTGTCCTTTTGAATCAGCTGACAAGCGTAGACATAATTGCATGAAAATATGTATGTGTAACATAATACCCTAGTGGCTATACTATCGACATGTCCAAACCACAGGAATGCGACCAGTCAGGGTATATAATATAATATCGTGTTACGCGGTAAAGGGACCTAACCTAACATATATTTTTGTAGTGTCAAACTGAATTTTGATGATACTAGTTGCGACCTGTGAAATATTCACGGAAGTAAAAATAAATATTCTTTTAATTCGTGTATTTGATGACGAACATAGCAATTGAACATTCTGTTTAGGATGAAATATGTATTTTATTGGTTTGTTATTTAATAAAAAACACTGGAAATGATTACGTCATATTTTTTAATAGTTAGGTATATTTATAAAAAAAAAACGAAAAAAAATATAGAATGTAGAGCAGTAAAAAAACATATTTCCTTTTACCAGATTGCAAGTACTCGTATGTAAATTTAATTTAATTCATTTATTTATTAAATTTATTTAATTTATTTAATTTATTTAATTTATTTAATTTATTTAATTTATTTAATTTATTTAATTTATTTAATTTATTTAATTTATTAAATTTATTTAATTTATTTAATTTATTTAATTAATGTAGGTACATAATTTATTTCATTTATTTAATATATTTAATTTATTTTGTAAATTTAATTTAATTAATTTATTTAACTTGTTAAACTTAGGCATTTAATTTATTAAATTAATATAATACTAGTTGCATGTAACACATGAGATCCAACTGTCGATAGCGATAGTATGTATAGTTGAAGAATATGTACCAAGCTATAAACCCATAAATACAAATTATTGAATATTTTCAGATATTTTGTTTTCTATACAACATATGTAGGTATGTATGTCAAGATATGATAGTATGGAGGAAGTTCCTTTTTTCCTACCCAGAATATGAAAATATCATGATGGTATGTATGTTTGGAGATGAAGTATCAAACTATTAAGTCTTCTTACATATTGTGTATAGGCGACTGCCATACAAAATGTATGAAGCGATGTCGTCACTAAATTCAATTTTTAAAAAAATTGTTAAAAAAAATTGAGATCTTCTACTACAATGTTAATATTTTTTTATAGAAAATTAAATTATCCAGTTGGGGTGTTTCGGCTTTTTGCGATAATTGTATAAGTTTTGGAAATATAGGCAGTTAAACTCATAAATTTATCATAAAAAAAATATTTTTCTTAATAAAAAATGTTTGAGAAACCCTGGAATTTTTTTGAAAAAATTAATTTGAGATTTTTTATTTTTCTATGTTTGTACCAATTTTCAGCATTCTAGCTTTTATGGTTTCTGAGATATATGGAAAAATAAAATAAAAATTAAAAAGTTGATAACCCCTGACTGAAACAAAAATTCAAAATTCTGAGTATAAAGGTTTTGTAGGCCTAAAACTTTTTATATATTCTGAAATTTTGGGCTCTGTAAATTGAGCGGATCAAAAGTTATAAGTGGGGGACACACACACACACACAGACACACACACAGACACACACAGACACACAGACACACACACAGACACACGAAATGTTCTACTCCGAATTCTGAGTAAATCCGTGTATGGAACATATATGCTGCGAAGCCTGTAAGTTGGTTTTTTTTCTTCAAAGTTGGAAAAGCCGTGAAAAAAGTAGACCTCTCCATACAATTCTCGCGTATTCTGGCTTGATACATTGTCGATATATTAAGAGAACAAAGTTCTCCTGAACAAATCGACAGTTGGAATATGTAAGAATGTTCTATGGAGAGAATCGAGGGTCTATCGCATTCGAAATCACTGCCCGTATTCTTTTTGTCAACATCCTTGGTTTTGACGATTAATAGTATACATGTCTACATACCATCACATTATATCTCACAAAGTGAGGTAACCAGCGACATGTGTTCGGGTGTGCATTGCCTTGTAAAAATAATCTCAATATAAAAAATAGTCTCGTCTCACCTAAAAAGGCACTACATTCATAATGTGTGGTGAACCTCATTGCTGATTTATGTGAGATGTTATTGTTGCCTGTTGTATTTTCTATTAGCCGACTCTTACAGGACACCCGAAACACTACATTCATAATGTGTGATGGTGAACCTCATTGCTGAACTATGTGAGATGTTATTGTTGCCTGTTGTGTTTTCTATTACCCGGCTCTAACGGGACACCCGAAACACTACATTCATAATGTGTGATGGTGAACCTCATTTCTGAACTATGTGAGATGTTATTGTTGCCTGTTGTATTTTCTATTACCCGGCTCTTACGGGACACCCGAAACACTACATTCAGAATGTGTGATGGTGAATCTCATTGCTGAACTATGTGAGATGTTATTGTTGCCTGTTGTATTTTCTATTACCCGGCTCTTACGGGACACCCGAAACACTACATTCAGAATGTGTGATGGTGAATCTCATTGCTGAACTTTGTGAGATGTTATTGTTGCCTGTTGTATTTTCTATTACCCGGCTCTTACGGGACACCCGAAACACTACATTCAGAATGTGTGATGGTGAATCTCATTGCTGAACTATGTGAGATGTTATTGTTGCCTGTTGTATTTTCTATTACCCGGCTCTTACGAGACACCCGAAACACTACATTCATAATGTGTGATGGTGAACCTCATTTCTGAACTATGTGAGATGTTATTGTTGCCTGTTGTATTTTCGATTACCCGACTCTTAGGGGACACTCGAACACGATTCACCAATTAGGTATGCCTTTTTATCGAGCTCCCTTATCAATGTAATTTTTGAAAGTTCTATATATATGAATTATGTGTAAACATTTCAACTGAATAATACGAAATTATACTATTGCCATCTATGAGGTAACGAAGAAACTTTTTTTTTGTAACGCCATCTATTGAGAAATTAGTTAATTTGTAAACAATGAAAGCAACTGTCCTTATAACAATGTAATTGGCTTACTTTCCTGATTATTATTTTTTTTATTAATGTAAAATATGTAACAGAGCCTGTTTTTTTTTTTTTTTTGCTATATATTTATTTATTTATTTATTTATTATTAATAATTACAAAGAAAAATACACAATACAAGAATATATACAATTTTTAGAAATATACATTATAATTTTGTTTTTTTTTTATAACTCAACTTCAAAAAGAGTTTTCTCGTGCTTTGAAGTGAGTCACATTTTATTTATTTATTTTATTTTGTTTCCCAAAATAAAATAAATAAATAAATAAATAAATAAATAAATAAATAAATAAATAAATAAATAAATAAATAAATAAATAAATAAATAAATAAATAAATAAATAAATAAATAAATAAATAAATAAATAAATAAATAAATAAATAAATAAATAAATAAATAAATAAATAAATAAATAAATAAATAAATAAATAAATAAATAAATAAATAAATAAATAAATCAATAAATAAATAAATAAATAAATAAATAAATAAATAAATAAATAAATAAATAAATAAATAAATAAATAAATAAATGAGGCGACGGTGTCTCGCACAGATGTCACCCCTGAACAGCGCCAGAAATATTAAACTCAATAAAAAGGCATAATTGGTGAACGTTGTCGATGATAGCCCTGTAGTGATCACGTAAACCAGCCTATGACAGGTCGTAAGCCCTGTAGGTGCCTCGAGTTTCTGGTTCTTCTATAATGTCCCAACTTCGTCTCTATTGAGATGTGTTATTGTCAATAAAAATAAAATAAGTTGGTTAATTAATAATATTCGGTTACGTCACTGACTTGTCTAGTGCTGTATTAGAAAACAAAAATGGACGGGTTATCTGTAAATCTCAGTGGTGTAACCCGATATTATATAATATGTATATTGGAGGTGGGGTTGGAAGAGATAGCAAGCGGGTCTCCGGTCACCGATGTAATGGAGATTCCGCTCCATCGACTCCGTTTTCATGGTCGCCTCACAAACAAAAACATACCATCCTGACTATAGACTATAGATTAAAGGTACATCTACCTTTATGTCTAAGCTGATTTATGACCACCCGGCACTTATATAAATACAAGTGAAGATTGCGAATTATTATTTAAATTATAAAAATTGTTAGATTATGTCACAAAATTACAGATTTTTTTAGTATCTAGGAATGACCTTCTGCACGTTATGTTTACCTGGTAGATAGAATTTATTTTGTATAATAGGTATATGACATTGTTCTGTTATTTCTCACCTTGGTCTATGTTCTCCTGATATATTTGAACCGTATATTATACCGCGTATCTCACAATATTAAATTCAAAGAATCAAATTTCTTAGTTCATTTTTTGTCATTTGTAATCGCTGTCGAATGGAGTATTAAATTTTTTCTTTGTCTATGCTCTCTTTGAATTTTTTCTTTGTCTATGTTCTCTTGATATTTGAAGTTTGCGATCGGTGCGCCATCAGTAGCATTAGGCACACGAATTACACCGCTTGTAATTATACCATGTAATTATATCATATGCTACCTCTTGGTACTCTATGTGCGCCTGATACGTCAATTGCTGATTTCAGCAGCGAAACACAAATTGATCGTTTTATGGACATGCAGCGTAAGGAGAAAAAAAAGCAGCTTTCGTTTTATGTTTCAATTAATCAATCATCCTAGCAATTATCCCGCATGATTACTGTGTCGGCTTTTTGGGTCCTACTCCTCCACTTTGCTCTGTCTTGGGCTTCGTCCTCGGTGATCTCGCATGCATCAGCATCTCTCCTAACCACACTATGCCATCAAAAATTTGCCCTTTGCCACGTCGCGCGTAGTCCCGGCAATGTAAAACTCATTACTATCGACTCATTGCCAATTATTTAGGTGGTATTCTTTTGACATTACCAAACCATCTGAGCTGATTTTCATTGAGTTTGTCCGCTTAGTCACCGACGCCAAGGCTACCTCGCACATTTTCCATTTGTGACTCCAGACATCCATTGCAACATCTTCATTTTCGCAATTTGGATGGCTTGGGTGTGGCGTTTAGTAGTTGCCCAAGTTTCACTACCACAAGCTAACACAGGTCTATTCCGCTCTTGTTTACGAGACCCCTCATTGTGATCAGCTCTCAGCCAGGCTGCACTAATATGTTTATACTCTGATAATTTTTTCGATAGAAAGATGGCGACTAGTGTCATTAATAAAGAAACAGTTTATCAAAAACTGGAAGTATTTTATCAAATCATAACCAGGAAATCAGCTGTCAACTATCCAATTAGCGGTAATGAGTAATTTTAAGCAGCTTTTTGACGTATTCAAGGTGAAAAGGCAAACTAATCTGAGCACAAATCAGCTGTCGAATTGATGAAAATAAGGATATCGCTGAAAACGTGTCGTCAATTTGAAGTTCGAACCTCTGAAAAAAAGCAGATCGTTCACTAGAATACTAATTTATGTAGTTTCCGGTTTCTAATTTCAATATATTTCGATTACACTACAAATACAAGCACTGTAAGTTAAACTTCATGTTATTTAGAAAACGTTATTTATGCTGCTACTTGTTCCTTTTTTAAAGGTATAATCTTAAAGTCAACCGTTGCTGATGGAAGCATTTGGTTCGAAGTATAAAAAATTCCCATACGACAAGAAAGATAGTTACTTCATTTTGATGCAACAAGAAAACCGTTCAAGGTTTACAACGGTTCTGAGTACGGTCGCAAGATGTCACGGATGTAGCTGTATCTAATTTCAGATGGGTCTCAAATTCAGCTAACTTCACAGGTACATCTGATGGTTGATAGGTTGGTGCATCTCCCTCAACCAAATTCAAAGATGACGTACAAGTTCTATATAGATAGTCTGGTACGTTTACCATATTGTTCAGTTGACGTAAAAATAACTGGATTTTTTGCGGGTGTTTTGGTAATATAACCTAAAACTGCAACATGCTCACTTGGGTGATATTTTTTCTTCTTTTTATCGCAATATGATTAACAGACACTGCATATTTTTTACTTATAATATATTATTTCTTTTTTGAAATTGGTAAATAAATTCAATTTGAGCTATTTTTTTATGATTACCTAAACCTAATAGTTCTCATTCGTTTGGACTACCGTTTTTTTAATCGTTTACTAAATTTATTATTTTACCAATTACAAATTGTAACACTTAGCCGTTCTATTCATTCGCTTCCAATTTCATTGTTGTTTTTTAATATTCGTTCGCTGTGTATTTTTTATAAATATAAATTGCTCTAATATTTTCTTGTAAAATATTATTTAAGATGTATTTGAGTCCTAATGAACAGAGAGTGTAAACCACTGTCAACGTATGCCGATTAATTGACTCTATCCTTTAAAGAGATGATAGATAAGTTGTGATGGTAAATTATGTGTTTTGTCACAGTTGTTAAAATTACTTTACAGCATTGACCACCGGACATACTTTATAATATACAATTTTGAAAACTTTGAACAGTGCATTTTGTTAAGGAGAAGTGTTATCTTTACAGTTTCCCAGATCGCATTAAACATAAGAGATAATGAAATAAATGACTCACCTTCCGAGTATCTTGGAGACGCACCCGTTGGAGACTTGCAGTATTCTCGATATGTCACACGGCCTGGCCCCGGAGTGCGCCAGCTCCACTATCTTCTGCCTGGTAGAGTCTGGCAATGGTCTTCCCCCTACAAACACCCCGCCCAGTTGGTTAACACCGCTGTGACCTGTCGGACACAATACATCCTGGGTCACCCACAACTAACTTTTCTCAAATCTCTGTCGCTTCTAAGCAACCAAACTCTTACTGATACAATACTCATTTTTGCTATTTCTACAATTTTTAAAGTTTCAAATCAACAAACTAGTCAGTTACTTTGATATTTAACTAAATTAAATATTATTTCTTTTAAATTGTCTAAGACCAAAGTTTAATCCTTGGGGGACTCCAAGAAATAAGTATAGGTACATTTATTTATGAAACAAAACAATATAAAATTAGGTTAATCTGTTGAACGAAGTAAATTCACAAATTATAAATAGATTATACATCATTTAAAATAAAATAGTACTAATTCTTAGTACAGGAGACCCACAATATAATATAATTTGAAAACATTCACAATTTTTTTCTTGTCCTAGGCTGTGTTCAGATTAAACGCTCGACGTTGGGCGTCGAATGTACCTGAAGTTGCAGATTATGGCGTTTTTCACATCAATCTCACTGAACGCTTTCGAGCGGCGTTTCAATCTGAACGCTTCATCGGGCGTTTTAAATGTCAAATGTCATTTATCATACATGTCTTTTTAAAGGTTATATTTTCATCGAAATACAACAATTGCGCAGTGGTGTAAATAATGATCTCTGACCTTTTACTGGAAATTATCGTTGAATGATATTTTTATAAATTAACCTCTTTGTGAATGCATATTGTCATCATAAATAATATCAACTGATGTCAACTGACATAATTGATACCATAGAAACAAATAGAAGTCATCATTCCACAGATAAAATAGATGTCAACAGATACTAAAACTGTCAGAGCGTTTTTCACCCGACAATTTTACCGAGCGTTTGGTGCGTACAGCGTACACTCGACGTTTCGACTCGAGCGTTTTATCTGAACGCCGCAGAGTGTCTTTCAAGCGTCTGTTTCCGGTTATTATGAACGCTCGGCGTTCTTTGTGTACGCAGCCCTAGATGTATAAAAATGAGAGTGTTTTGTTTCATAAATATTATGTATCTATTTATTAATAACTGTTTTTAGAAATGTATATAATTTTTAAAAATATGCTGCATTCCGTGTCTTTAAACAAAAATAGCCATGTTTTTTTTAATTTCAATTGAAAATGTCTCTTATGTACAGGATGACGACCATCTGCTGTCCTGCCCAAAACTGGACGAAGGCTGTCACATGGACGACCTGTGATGAGATTAACCCACAGGGCGATTTCCGCAAAATCTACCATTACCCTGATCTAAAGTCGTATCTTATGTCAGTTCTGCATATTCCTTTCTCTGTGATAGCTACTCATGTTTTGGGCAATCATGGTCAATGGTCATGGTCAATGGTCATGACCAATAGAAATTTAAAAGGATTTATTGTATTTTTTGCGTCTAAAAAAACGTGTTTCAGTATATTCTGAATTAAATGATTAAGGATTATATTGAATGATATTTGACAGGAGTTTTTATCGGTTGGTTTCGCGATCACTTTACACGCTCGCACAACGTTCAACAATTTACAATT
The DNA here is from genome assembly GCA_963576475.1 of Molanna angustata. NCBI lineage: Eukaryota > Metazoa > Arthropoda > Insecta > Trichoptera > Molannidae > Molanna > Molanna angustata. Next base: position 24,523,402 of record OY754988.1, on the reverse strand, counting down.
CATCGAACTGCCTCTATTCGCATTTAAAAAAAACATTGTCAATTGAAACATGAATGATTATGGCCAAAGTATTTTAAAGACAGAATATTTACTTGAATGCATATTTAACAATTTAATATTTTGTCTGAAAAAATATGAAATTTATTTTGATTGCTGGAAAAAAATTATGGACACCCTATATGACTCAGGGTGTTTCGCGTCCAGTTATATTTTAAACATATTTATAATAGAATATACTTAATACCATAAATTAAAAATTCGGCTGCAACATCCTTTTTGGGTGGATAGCCTTAAGAGAAAAAAAAAATAAAAATATTTACCAATCAATTTAAATTTTAAAATTATTTTCCAATTTAGAAATTTTCTGCACTTGTTAATTATAGGGGCTATTTTATGCGATGAAACTTAACGTGATTTTTTTACCTTAATATGTCAATTAAAATTTATTGATAATGCAATTCGCTAACGCGACTCGCAATTATTTTAGATATAATATTCAAATTGGCCCAGCCCCTGTAAATAACAAGTCATTTTTTACAATATATGTGTTTTATTTATTAATACTAAAAACAAACAAATTATGTAAATAAAAAAATAAAAATAAATAAATCTATATTAAATTAAAGTTAGTTTTGTGAGAGAAATTAACAAATAATATTAGTAAAATAATTGATTAATTAATTTAATACACAAAATTTAAAAGTATACATATTTTAATATCGGGAAATATCACAGAGGAGAGGAGGGGGTTAAAAAATAATATGAAATTACATCTTAACCGTGGCGAAGGGATACATTGATATTTTCAAGGAGTAATTTTTTTTTATTATTATTTAAAAAAAAAAAATGAATATGTCCTTGTGGAACAAGTACATATACATCTTCCTACGTTCCCTAAAATAAGCATAAATACTTGTGCTATAGGTGAACGAAATCGGTCGAGGCAGGATTCGAACTCGCGACCACTGGATTACTAACCCAATGCGATTAATAACCGCTCTGCCACCGACCCATCTTGATGAGGATGAATGAACTAATGAACTTTTTTCAAGGAAATGTTCGTATATTTTTTAAATAGTTCCTTGTATATGATTTTTATTTATTATTATAACTTCATGTAGGTATGATGTTTATAATATTAAAATTAAACCACTTTTTGATTCTACATGAATTCATGTAGAATCAAAAAGTGGTTTACTTTTAATTATAGACATCATTTATAATGGAATTCTACAAAATACAAAACTTCGTCGATCATCATGTAGGATATTATAATGTGTAAAATGGCGGGCTTATTGCCACAAGGCAATTCCTTCCAACCAACCAAAGCAACGTGAGGCCACAAATAGTGAAGTGATAGGTTACAGTCACAGCAACAAAGAAAAGAGGAAGATAGAGGTTTAGGGATGAGAGAGAGGATAGGGAGGAGTGTCAAATTATAATTAAAAACTTTCATACTAATGTATTTTTTATTTACATAAAATATACATGGGTGACAGAGATGAAGGAAATAGCAGGGGTCGTCTCAGAAAGGGATGGCATGACCATGTGAATGAAATTTTGAAATAAGGAATCATAAGCTTGAACAATCTACGAGCATGTATGAGACGATGCATGGATGTAAAGGAAGCTAGGAATGTATGCAAAAATATAGGAGTATGGCGCTCGGTTTTCTCTGCTTACCCCGTATGGGACATGGCGTGATGGTATGTATGTATATTGATATCTATTGATAAACAACTTTTCATACAAATGAAAAATAATTTATAATTTTTTTTCTATGGTTTAAGGTATCTGTCAAAACTCTGAGTAAATGTCAAGCGTCGACCTTGTGGTTCAGTTGGTTACGTATCTGACTGCTGATCTAAAGGTCTCGGGTTCGCATCCCACTGGAGACACGGTTTTTAAGTGTGTTTTCAGTCTAGATCTGTGAGATGATTAATATCGCAAGTCTCCAGAATGTGGCAACTTATTTTTGAGTGCGTGTAAAATTAATATTTGACATAGTACTTATTTGTCAGTTGCCCGGGAAATAATATAAAAAAATAAAATAGAAATACTCTCACTTCATAGAAAATCAACTTTCAAAATTTTGTTGATAGAATTTATATAGGTTATAGAAATTGATTTCATAACAAAGCATTTATTTATTTATTTATTTATTTTATATAGCTTCTCGGGCAACTAACAGGTACTATGTCAAATAATTATTTAACACGCACCCAATAACAAGTTGCCACATTCTGGAGACTTACGATATTAATCGTCTCACAGATCCAGACTGAAAACACAATTTTAAAAACTGTGTCTCCACCGGGAATCGAACCCGGGACCCTTGGATCAGCAGTCAGATATCCAACCAACTGAGCCACGAGGGCCGACATTTGAAGAAGATTTTTTTTGTTATTTATTTATTTAGGTATTAATTTATTTATTAATTTATTTATTAATTATTTTTTATCATGCATAATAGGTACAGCGTTAAGTATCTATAACAACAATATAATTTCAAGATTACAGTGATAATATTATATCCTAATTTTAATTCTAGGTACCTAAGTATTAGCAGTATTTTCTTTATTTTTGCCATTGTAAAATTCTGTATAATTTTTAAATTATATAATTTATAATGTAAGTATACATATAGGAATTTTAAATTTTTAAAGAACAAAATAATTAGCACTAACATTGTAGTGTAGTGTTGGCCACATCACACTCATTTTTAAATACAAGTTGAATCCTTAAGCAAAAGAGAAGGGATTTTTTAACGCTGTTAATTTGTATTGTATCTAAAATGATAAATTACTTGAAACGTTAAGAATTAATAATTATCAAGATGAAAAATAATATGAGGGAAGAAAGTTAAGAAACATCTTTATTAGGATGTTAAAGAGGGATGATGCCACTCCCTTTCAAACTAACTTTTCTCATTTGTTCTTAGATATTTCCATATAATTAGTAGATACCTACACGGTTGATTTAAAATTATAAAGATTTCAAATTAGCTTAATACATATGTCTTGAATATGCGAAAATATTTTATAATGCCAGAGCCAGCGGTTGTCAAACATACGTGATATGATAAGGCTGTTTTTTTTATGTAATAGAAAAAAAATGCAATTGTTAAATATATTACTAAGCTTAAATTAAATTATTTAAAAGAACCTTTAAAAGGTTTATAACTGGATTCATATAGCATATCTACTGTAAATTTGTAATGTAAAATGTTGGCTCTGTATATCAATAAAATAAAAATAAAATAAAAAGGAATTGTTGTTTACGGAACGTAAGCGTATTTTACAAGAAATTATACAAAACATTACCAAAAAGTAAAGGTACTTATGTTTTTCTTTATTAATACCCAAACTATCTAAATTATTTTTTTCAAAACGATTTGATTAGAAATAATGACTGAATACCTACATCTTACAAATCCAGTATTAATACATTTTCTTAGTTATGTAGGTAATTTTAATAATATACCTTTGTTTTAATGCTTTAAGAGTACTGCCTCAGAACAAGCGTTCAGCCTAGTGAGATAAATTTCAATATTTTTACTATGTATACTTTTATGAAATGTAAGTACTGTAAATAAAAAAAAATTATGGTAAGTATATCAAATTGAAAAATAGGTACCTAGATTGGCAACAATCGTCCCCTTACACAATTATTCCAAGTTTGTATGAAATACAAAAGGTTGTTCGATTTTATTGATTGTATCAAGTGAGAAAAAAGCACTTTTTTTACTGGTATGCACATATAAAAAATGTGTTTTTTTTATTTCAATTATTAAGTAAATAAAAATTTTATATAAAAATTTTGGTAACAAAAAACTTTGTTTCTTCCACTTCACATTTATATTGGATGGAACGTTTTCGAACTGTACTTGTTCATCTCCAGCATCTGAAAAGATGAACTAGTAAAGTTCGAAAACGTTCCATCCAATATAAATGTGAAGTGGAAGAAACAAAGTTTTTTGTTACCAAAATTTTTATTTAAAATTTTTATTTACTTAATTATTATGGATTTCCACAGTGTTACTAAAAATAATTTCAACGAATTATTTCAATTATGTTTCCCACATACAGGCTTCGCCTTAGTACTTACATATTTAAGTAATATTTTGTCACATTAATATACCTTTTGTTATATAACTATTTTGTAAGGATTTAAAAAATAAAAAATAAATGAAAAATCAAGCTGGAATTATTATTATTAGGTATTAAATATTTTGCGAAATTCCAGTACGGATCCAGACGGGTGAAGTTGTACAAAGTGTGTTAAAAAATGCAGCGTTTCAATATAATATATAAGTCAGGCATATCTTCCATAGATTATATATTATTCATAGATTTCCATAATAATATACTAGACGGAGTACTCCGTGCAATAAATGAGTCATGGTATATCGCACGTTTGACGTTTTAGTTGGCAACATATTGCAGTTTTCCATTCATTTCAATACTTCCTAGACAACTGTTCTCTATATCTTAATGAACAAAGTGTTTTTTTCGACAAATAATTCCGAAAACAATTCACATATTAGTCGTTATTCTCTATAGAAAAACGATGTGGTCTGCCAACCTTGTTGTCAAAAGTCCCGCGGAAAAAAAATCGATACGAAAATCTATGATATTATGTAGTAATATTATGTTGAAGTCAATTCGATCTCTTGCTGATTTCACTTTTGTGTCTTGGCGCAAGTGAAAGTATCCGCCAAATGGATTTTGCGTACAGAAAATTTTATTTTCATAGTCAATTTATGCCATCTTTGACTCGAGATTACGCCCATCCTCGAGAGAGAAGTGGGTATGGCCGAGATGTAGAATATAATAATATAATATAGGAAGGTATAAGATGAGACGGGAAGCAGGAGAGAAAAGAAGAAAATATAGAAGGAGCTCTCTCACTGTTTGAACCTACGCCAAACGCTTTGGTTTCGCTAAAATATATAGGACTGTTTACAAATGAAAACTCATCGCTGAATCACATCGAAGATACCATCATCATTCATTCCCTAAACCAGAGTAAAGTAAATTGATTTCATTTTCGCATTGTATAATATCAATAGTTTTAAATGACCAATCACAAGAACCTGTAAGCTCCTCCTACATAATTAATCTATAAATATAAGTAAAATTTGTCAAAATAGTCATAAGCTAAAGCTAAACAAGGCGAAATAGGCCTATAAAGAATAAAATTAATGTAGAATCAAAAAGTCTTTACTTTTAATTATAGATATAACATGTTCTTATTTTAATTATGTATTTTCCTGGAACATTTTTGCTTGTACCAGCTTACTTTAAACCTTTACTAGTAACCTAGCATTAAATTTAGGATATATTATCACTGTAATCTTGAAATTATTTTGTTGATATATGTACTTAACGTTGTATTATGTATATATAATGTAATTATTTACTGTGCCAAATAAATACATAAAAGAGGTCGAAATCGGTCGTGGTAGAATTTGAACTCGAGATCACTGCGGATGGATTGCTAACCCAGTGGGCTAACCGCTCTGCTACCATCCATCTAAAGATAGATATTTATATCGAATATTTTATGATTGCATATATACAATACGCATACATGGATTATTTTTCCCTGTTGAGAGTCAATGATATTTTATTGACAAATTTATGTCTCAATAGAGGCTAAGTTGGAATATTATTTTTCGTCTCTATTGAGATATTAATTTGTCAAACAATTTGTCAAACAAACCTTTATTCATTCATTTATACCATCGTGTGGTGTCTTTAGACACAGGTGTGCGCGTGTACATTGCCTTATAAAAGGAAGTACGACAAACTTGTGTATTTCCAAACACCAGTCTCGTCTCAATCAAAAAGGTAACATTCAGAATGGGTGTTGCACCTCATACTGAACTATGCGAGATGATATTTTGCCTATTGTACTGTCGATTACTCGATTAAAATGATGATTATTATAATAGAAAATAGTTGAAGCACTTTTATGAGCCGGTGCTTTATAGCAATTACCATTAATAAAACAAATAAAATAATTTATTAATATAAAAAATCTAAAATAACTTATTTTAGAACAACAATATATTTTTTTTAAAGTTGGTTAGAGGCAATGTACAGTGAAACTAATGTAGTCTAATTCATAAAAATACAGCGCCTACGTTGGTTTGGGTATGTTTGCCGAATGGATGATGACCGTATTCCAAAAAGGTAGGTGTTAGACAACTGCTACAGATATTACAATCTACACAAAATTGATTATTTCTGTAAACTTAATTGGTTCACTAATGGAGTGTTATATTATTCATGTAGAGAGAATGAACGATGAACGACTGATAAAGAAAGTATACAAGGCTGAAAAGAGTGGAATGAGATGTAAGGGTCGACCGAGAAAGAGCTGGCATGATCATATAAATGAGATTTTGAAAGAGGGGAACATACGAAGTCAGAACAATAGGAGAGCATGTATGACGCGATGTATGAATGTAAATGAGGCAAAACAGGTATGTCAAGATAGAAGAGTCTGGCGTTCGGTTCTCTCTGCCTACCCCAAATAGGGAAACGGCGTGATGTATGTATAATTTGTTATTTAGATTGTATGTTTACAAAATAAAATAATTAAATAAAAAAATAAATAAAAATAAAACTGTTCTGAAGGGAGACGAAGTAGAGGCAGACCTAGGTTGAGATGGCTGGATGACGTGCTGTACAATATCAGAGAAATGCACCTGACAAATTGGAGAACACTGGAAATCGATAGAGAGGGATGGAAACTATTCCTGGAGGAGGCGAGGGTCCGCGACGAACTGTAGCGCCAGTGATGATATTGAAAGTTGGTTGGGGCAATTGCACCGCACGAGAGATCTGGAGTTTCAAAAAAGTGTGTTGTTTATCGATCCAGTAGGACGAAGAAGGGTCCAACTAAAACTGCGTTAGTTAGATATTATCGAGACGGATTGTCATTTGCTCACCAGATAAACTGGAAAGTGGTAGCCGGTGACAGAGCAGGATGGCGAAATTTCTTGTGGGCAGCTAAGACCTACAGAGGATTGTTACACTATAGATGATGATGATGTATTTTGAAAGTTTTAACACAATTGAAATCATAGAGAAAAGGAATGAACAGATTTTTATAAAAAAAATAATCAGCTCTTATATAATGCGATTTACACATGGGTATAGGGAGTATTTATAACAGGTGTGCCGTGTACCTCCTACACAGATTTGAAGAGAGTCGTTGAAGACTGAGCGAAGTTGAGGAAGAGATGCATCGCTGTGGTGCCAACCAATCACCAAGATTAAAACCAAGGAAGAAGATGATCGTGTTTGGGCTATATATAATACATAAGCTCATATGAATTACGTTATACGCACAAAAATATCATGACGAAGTCATAGTATGCATTCTTCACATGATATATATCCTGTGAGATTGTTGCCACCTAATGATGTCCTCTTAGAGATCGGAGCTCCTCGTTGCTGTCCGTGGGCCTCTTCAGGGTCTCGTTGGTCAAGCGGATTTTATGATTTTATGGATTTTACTATTGTTAGATTCCCAGTAGGTTATATTTTTACAGAGATCTTGGTCATACCCCTGATGCTTCTTATTTAAAAAAATCTGAAGTCAATGACAGTCCATTCAAATTCGTCGATCGTTCTTTTTGCACTATAGTGCCGAGATTGCTAATCTTGAGGTCTCCATGGGCTACTTTTTGTGCTATGCATTTTTTTTCTTGTCGCTCTCTTAGTGTTCGGGTGGTGGTGGAGGAAGCGATACATATATTGAGAAATTGATAAAATTGTGAAATCATAATATTCTCCATTGTTCCACAGTAACGGCGAATAAAAATATTTTCATTTGAGTTGGTTGGCGGTGAGATTTAATCGACGAAAACGCGCAGACTTCATTCGCAAAGTTCCTCCCTCCACATCGCCATGGTTGGAGGATGGTATAAACTTTTTAATTTCGTCCTTAAACGGCCATAAAAGAAAAGTTTTCCGCACAAAATGCCTTCATCTTTATCTCTACCAAATTATTATTTCTTTCAAACTAAAATACCGCCGTCCTCTCCCCCTCGTTCCTCACCCCGATCCGCCCGCCGCACCGCCTTATATATCTTCAAGCCAAATCAAATATTATTACAACTTATAGTATATTCTATTATTTTATAAGTACCGAGGATTTATAAATGTCCGTTCTTTCAAAGGATGTTATGTTTTTTTTATTTGAATAATAAATATTATGTCCATGTAGCAAGACCATATTAAATATTATAATAAGTGTATATATTAGGTATAAAAGCAAAGAAAAATGTTGGGTTAAAAAAAAAGAAAAAGAATTTTTACTGATACTAAAAATAGTTTCCGCACGGTAAATTGTCCATACGATAAATTGTCCCCACACCCAATTGTCCTCACGGCGAACTGTCCTCACGGATAATCGTCCGTACGGTAAATTGTCCCCACGGTAAATTGTCCCCACGGTCGATTGTCCATACGGTAAATTGTCCCCACGGTAAATTGTCCCCACGGTAAATTGTCCTCACGGTAAATTGTCCATACGGTAAAAAGGGCGTACGGTCAATTGTCCACGGTCGATCGGCAACGGTTAATTGTCCGGACACGATGTTAAATTACTGTTATATTGCAATAGGTATCATTTTTTCTTGTCGTGTTATAGTCATTTTATTGCCATGATACAAATTGTATTGTATTTATTATTAACTCTGATGTTTTCGTTTCCTACCCACGGTGTATATTGTGATCATGTGAAGGACAGTGAATATTTTTACTCCTCACTAACCCAAGTGGGGAGTTATGAATCGCAATTTTTAAGGCTATTTTTTTATTGCAGATTATCAACTAGTATCATGCTGAGATTGTATTCTGAAAGTTTCATCACAATGTATCTGTGTGTGTGTGCTATGTGCTATGTGCTATGTACGGCGTGTTAATTTTTACTTTATTGATTATAGACTAATGTACTCATTCGATTCTATTCAATTTTTGCAAATATATGTATCTAATACTCGCTTAGACCCCATTAGATTTTGAACGATATATGAATAGTGCTTCTCAATTTTTTTAACTGTCAAATATTTCAAAGTGACCCCAAACTCAGGAAACTTAAAATTTGAAATTTTTATTTTCAAATTGGTAAAAAGGCACACACATAAAATGGCATTGAAGAGTTATCAAGTTTTCATAATAAAATATTTAAATAAAAATAATTTAACAAACTCATTTCATGAAAATGCTGAAAATTTTCCATACAAAATTTGATTACCTACTTTATAAAATGACTTGTTAGTGAGGAGTTTAGCGTTGGCCACAACCCACTCGTTTTTAAATTATTTTAAATGGATGCTAAACAAGCTGTTAACTTTTGTTTGATTCTATGTACTTATGTATATATTTTGTAGTTAAGTGAAATATTTATAGGTTTTAACCTGTTATTTTACCAATAAATAAATAAACTATGGTTGGTTGGAAGAAATTGCCGTAGGCAATGAACCCGCCAGTGTGCAAATTATATGTACAAGAAGTTACAAATAAATAATAAACCTCCCATATACCTACGTCATTGATAATTTAATCATTTGAGGAAGATTTTTAAAAAATATTATATAATTCGTTCTAATTAAAAAATTAGAACGAAAGACTGTAAAACATTTTTTTATACACTTGGTATAATAATTTAATATATGTACTTAAATATGAAGTTCTATCAAGAAGTACAACATCTTAAAACATTGAATTAAAAACTGGAAATAATGGTTCAATTGTTTGATAACCAACATAACCGTATTTGAAGTGACATTATAAAGAACTTAGCTGATGATTGACGAAGAAGAAAATAAAAAGGGTTTAGGAAGTAAGTAGGAAAGTAGGTATATTTTTCGGCTAATAACTCGAGATATCACGTGGGTTTCACAGAGCGTAAATTTGTTTTTTTTTTTGCATAATCGGTATATTTACAAACCGCCTCTCTCGACGACGATAGTTCTCATATTATTTGCCGAAAAATATAATATAAATATATATAAAAAGAGGAAGTGATGTGTATGTGTGGGAGTTAGTTTCGGGGTCTCACCACAGCATGGCTGTGTGTCCCCGTCCAGGCAGGTGTAGGTACCTTTGTGTGCCAGGTCATCCATACGGTCCAGGAGACCTGAATCTGGTGGCCAGGGGCTCAGCTGACCTCCAGGCAGCATCTCCCAACACTGCACAGCTAGGCTGAAAACATACACAAAACTCGATCAATAATACATTTCATACAACAACACAAATCTCAACTGGCGCAAGGATAAAGTGCAAGATAAGCCAAACAATCACCGACAAATTTATTGTTAAAAGTAATGTCAAATAAAGTGCAATCACTCAAAAATTAATTGTTAAAAGTAACCAAATTATAGTGCAATCACTGAAAATTTTATTGCTTAATGTAACCAAATTATAGTGCAATCACTGTAAAATTTATTGTTAAAAGTAACCAAAGCAATCACTGAAAAATTATTGTTAAAAGTAACCAAATTATAGTGATAACTAAAAATTTGGTTACTCTAATCAATAATTATTTAGTGCACACAGCCAGATAATGTATCTTTTTGACTCTGTTAAAATTATCGTGGTAGTAATTAACCAATACTTGACTAAAAATAATGATAAGTAGAATATTTTTTTAAAAGTTGCATATACGCAAACATTGGATTTTTTCCCTTTCGGGAGTCACATTTGTGCAAGTAGGTTACCAAGTCAAAAATGGAATAATATACTCTGGCGCAGTTCAGGGGTGATATCTGTGCGAGAACTTTGTCACGTCATGTGTGTCACGTCACTGTTGCTTTAATTGTTTACAAAAAAAAACATTTTTCAATAGATGGCGTTACAAAAAGATTTATTCGTTCCTTCATAGATGGCGACATTATTAAAAAAAAACTAATTTGTATTTGGGTATTATCTGACAATTGAATAGGTACTGTTATAATATAGTTGGTTACTAACAGCTTTGAATACTGAATAAATTGATTAAAATTAACGAATTAGCTGCTTCATTGAAAACATTTATAAATGAATTTGTCCTTGTGACAGAAGCTATAAATAACTGTTCAAAATACCGAGTATTTTTAATAGTTTTAACCAAGTTAGTTTGTTAAAATATGACAACCAACATTGCTGTTTTTACCAAGTCGACTATAATGGCAAAGTGGTTGAATTTGAATTCAAAATGCTTCATGGCATGATACGAAAAATCTCAAAACCAAAATAAGATATCATAAAGAATATCCACTACTATTAAGTACTATACTTACTCGTATTATGAAAAAAATAAATAATTGTTTGTGTTACTAAAGATCTGTTACTATTATGTATTGTAATATATAGGTAAATCTATATAAATAAATATTGCTCTCAACGTTGTCAAATGTTAACTAAGCTACCCAATCCACTTGGTTAAAATTAACACATCGAAATAGTTAATGCATATTTATCGTTAGCAAATTTGACTTAGGTACCTACATACTTATTCTAACAACGAATTTTGCAGGTACCTACCTACTAAGTGTAATGACAAAGTAGCTTGGTTATAATTTACAGAAACTTGTTTATTAGGTAGTTAGTTACTGATAGCAAAATTTTAGTTAAAATATCAGTAGCTAAACATTTTAACATTTTTGATGAAGATTCAAGGAAATACATGCTCTGGCCCCGCAATACGTATCCGATACACTTCAAACAACAGACGAAAATTCCTCCAGTCAGCTCAAAACTCAGCAGTCAGTGAGATAATGTAAGTTAATCGAGTGTATCAATAAAACGAGTGGGTTGTGGCCAACGCTATACTCCTCACTACCAAGTCACTCCACAAATTATTCAAATTTTGTATAGAAAATTTCCAGCATTTTCATGAAATGAGTTTGAAAAATTATTTTTGATTTAAATATTTTATTGTGTAAATTTGATAATTCTTCAATGTCATTTAATGCAAGCGGTGTGTCTTTTTACCAAAAAAGAAACACCACTTTCAATTGAGAAGCATGCTGATCAGATATCCTCCAAAATCTAATCGAGTCTAAGCGAGTATTAGATATACAAATTTTCAAAATATGGGTGGCAAGTCTGGTCCAACCGGCGAAATCAAAACCCTCGTGAATATAATAATCATATGGAAATGATATAATAATTATATGGAGTTCTATGCTATGACATTTAAAGATAATATTATCCATGCTTGTCGACTGTTCAATATTTTGATGTTTCCTTCTTTCAAAATGCGACTTTTTCTTTATTCGATTTTAATACATATATGTATATAATATGTCCTGATTGATATGAAGTAATACAATCTGTTGATGTCCAGCGTCCTTCGATGCTGAGACAATGTGTACCTATGGGGTCAGGAGTCAGAAGGAAGTATGTACATACATAGGTATGGAGAAGAATGATCGATGTCAGATGTTAACGATGGGATAGAGATAATAAAATAGGATGGGGGAGAGCAACAAATATAAACAACCACTTCCCAAACAGGACACGATAGGACAGGATAAACTACAGTAACGACCATCTCCGGGGTGGGAGAAAGGAATAGTGTTTCTAAAATATTGGAAATCGATGCTATTTTTATTTGAATTAGGCAGATGGTTTGAAATGTACCACAAACTTATCTATAATGTCACGAACCTATATAATGTCACGAACCTATATAATGTCACGAACTTATAAACATTCGATTTTTATATTAGAAAGGTTGGCATACCTACCTATATAGTTACCACGAAATTTTATACAATATATTATAAAGGTAGGCATATACCACGAACTTATATACAATCTATAGGCATATAGATACCAAAAATATTTAAACATTCGATTTTTATATAAGAAAGGTTGACATATCTATAGCATGAAATTTTATACAATATATTTTTCAATATATCAGAGAGGTAGGTATATACCATGAACTTATATAAGTACAATCTATTTAGGTATATATACTAAACATGGTATGGCATAAACCAAAAATATTTAGACATTAGATATTTATATTTGAAAGATTGGTTTACCTACATATACCACGAGTTTTTATAATAGAAAGGTTGTCAAATACCTCGAACTTTTAGACATTCGATTTATAAATTAGAGAATTTGGAAAATATCATGAACTTTAAGACCTACAATCTTATTTTATACCTAATAGAAAGGTTGGCATGTACCACAAACTTTTATACAATATAATTTTATAATAGAAAGGTTGGCATATACCACAAACTTTTATAAAATCTAATTTTATAATAGAAAGGTTGGCATATACCTACCACGAATTTTTATACAATCTAATTTTATAATAGAAAAGTCAGCATATATCACGAACTTTTATACAATCTAATTTTATACTAGAAATGTTGGCATATATCAAGAACTTTTATTATAAACTATCGATTTTTATAATAAAGGGTTTTTTATTACAAAAAAGGGTTTAGCAACGATTTATAAACTAAAATTCATTTTAAAAGAGATTCTTTTATATAAATCTTTTTTCGATGTATAATGGGCGGTGAAGAGCTATTGAATTTTAAGAGATAGGTTAATTTTTTTCCGCTTACACCATAATGGAAATGGATGCGACGTGATGGGTTGCATAAGATCAAACTCGGTCAATAAATATACAAATAAATACCCCATCGTTGCCCTACACTCCCTGCAATATAGGTACTGTATAATATCTCCCAGTTTTGGAATTCCCTGTTGCCCAATGGATATGTATGGGAGAAGAGAATGTATGTATGGTAGTGTAGGGAGATGTTGGTTAGAACGAAGTTAAGGAAGAAAAAGGCAATTGATTTACGCCATATTAAACGTGGTCACCATCAGGAAGTGAATTTACTCAGAGAGGGGTAAAACTATAGTACATTCATATATACCTACCTATATACACAACAAATTCCTATAGGCCGCCTACTTGTTGGAGATAAATAACTAAGATAATAATAATAATAAAATTTAGATGGGTCGGTGGCAGAGCGGTTAGCGCGCTGGGCTAGCAATCCAGTGGTCGCGAGTTCGAATCCTGCCTCGACCGATTTCGTTCACCTATAGCACAAGCATTTATGCTTATTTTAGGGAACGTAGGTAGATGTATATGTACTTGTTTAACAAGGACATATTCATTTTTTTAAAAAAAAAAAAAAGAAAAAAAAAAAAAAAAAAAAAAATACTTTTATTGGTTTATACAACGTGGCGGACTTATGGCCCGCAGGCAATCTCTACCAGTCAACCACCATGGTAAATACAATCAGTAACAGGGATAGAAGAAAACAAATAGAAAAATAGAAAAAAAAAATCATAAATTAAAAATACAAAATAAATATAAAAAACAAAAAATAATATAATGTATAAATAAGAACAAAAATAAGAATAAAAAAAATACATCAGATAGATACACTATGTTTATTGGATGGAGGATATGAGAGGAAAAAGGAAGAGGGATAAAGGGAAAAAGACGTTAATTTGTGGTTATGTGGATAGAAAGTGTGAATTCAGACGCTTTTTGTAAGTGTACCTATTCATAAAAAATAGACAGTATGAATATATACATGGTAAATAATTTCATATAATATGTACTTAGGTTAATATTTTATTTTTCAATAATAACTCTCCACTATTCCATGATATAGTTTTAATTTTACAATAATTATGAAGCGTATTTATAACATCAAAATTTCAACGAGTATCATGCCGAGAGTACACACCAGGGGCGTGCCTCGAACCTTCGGACTAGGCAAACCCTGAAAGATATTGTGAATAAATGTCGAAAATTTAATGTTTTTTTTTTTGCATCGTTGTTCATTTGATTGGCCATGAAAATATTTGAAAATTACATGCCAAAATAATATAAATTTACAATTGTGGCCCTGTCAAACATCGTATCTACATATAGTTCAATTTTTAATCTTGTAGTATATGTAGTTTCAATAAAACAGACAAAAAATATTAGGACTTGAATTTCTTAACTTACCTAATATTCCTAGGCAAGCCGTGATTTTCGGATTCTATAAACAATTCCGCTACTGGTACACACCTACCTATTATGTGTTTCATCATAATGAGTTTGTAGATATATTACAAATACCTATAAAATACTTGGTATTAGTTCTATTGAAATTTATTTGATAATTGTGCAAGGCACATCGTCATAATAATACTCTAAACGTCTACACCGATAAAATATACACTGACATGTAAATTTTGTACATAACAACTAGTTTCAGTCTTGTGGAGTATTATTCTGACGATGTGCCATGCACGAAACGCGTCAGCAATCACTTAAATTTCAATATAATTAGTTGCATATAACACATGAGATCAAACTGTCGATAGCGATAGTATGTATAGTTGAAGAATAAGTACCAAACTATAAACCCATTAATCCAAATTATTGAATATATTAAGGTGGGGACTGCTGCCAACGTACCTATTTTTCAATTTGATATACCATCATTATTTGTTATCAAATCGTTTTGAAAAAAATAATTTAGATAGTTTGGGTATTAATAAAGATAAATATACCTTAATTTTTTGGTAATGTTCTGTATAAATTCTTATAGAAAAATAATGGCATACCCCGATTTTCAACGTTTATCTTATATTTTTAATAAACTATAAGGCGTAGTTCAATATATTTTTTTTTAATTAAAGAAGACAAAAATACCTAGAAAAATATGATGTGACGTTGCATTAATGCATCAGGATAAGTAAATAAACCTAAAAAACATTTATTTTCCATTCAGGGCCATTACGAAATAAAAGTTTTTTTGGTTTATTTACTTAACCTGATGCGTTAATGCAACGTCACATCATATTTTTCCAGATATTTTGTTCTTCTTTAATTTATAAAAAAATATATTGTTCTATATCTTATATTTTTTTAGAAATTTAAGATAAATGTCAAAAATCGGGGTATGCTTATTATTTTCGTACAAGGATATATACAGAACATAATTAAAAAGTTAAGGTATATTTTTCTTTATTTATTAATGTCTAAACTAACTAGGTTATTTTTCTCAAAATGATTCGTTTTGTAGTAATGATGCAATTTCAAATTGAAAAAATAGGTACGTTGGCAGCAGTCACCCTCTTAAGATCGTTTGTTTTCTATGTAAAACATGTAGGTAGGTATGTATGTCAGGATAGGACAGTATGGAGGTCAGTCTGTTTTTCCTACCCAGAATATGAAAACAGCACTATGGTATGTATGTATAATCTTTGGAGATTAAGTATCCTTAGATATTGTGTATAGACCACTGTCTTACAAATTGTATGAATCGATGTCGTCATTAAATTTAATTTTTACTAGTTTCATGTAACACATGAGATCCAACTGTCGATAGCGATAGTATGTATAGTTGAAGAATAAGTACCAAACTATAAACCCATAAATACAAATTATTTAATATTTTAAGATATTTGGTTTTCTATACAACACATGTACCTAGGTATGTATGTCAAGATAGGATAGTATGGAGGTCAGTCCTTTGATCCTACCCAGAATGTGAAAACAGCATGATGGTATGTATTTATGTTTGGAGATTAGTATCAAATTATTAAGTCTTCTTAGATATTGTAAGTAGGCTACTTCCATACAAATTGTATGAAACAATGTCGTCACTAAATTCAATTTTTATAAAAATTGTTGAAAAGAATTTCCAATGTGCTAATACAATTTTAATATTTTTTATAGAAAATTAAATTTTCTAGTTGGGGTGTTTCGGCTTTTTTCGATATTTTAAAAAAAATTGGAAATATAGGCAGTTAAACTCATAAATTTATCATAAAAAAAATATTTTTCTTAATAAAAAATGTTTGAGAAACCCTGGAATTTTTTTGAAAAAAAAAATTGAGATTTTGTATTTGTCTATGTTTATACCAATTTTCAGCGTTCTAGCTTTTACGGTTTCTGAGATATATGGAAAAATAAATCAAAATTTCAAAAGTTGATAACCCCTGACTCAAACAAAAATTCACAATTCTGAGTATAAAAGTTTTGTAGGTTTGTAATTTTTTATATATTTTAAAATTTTGGGCTCTGTAAATTAAGCGGATCAAAAGTTATAAGGGGGGGGGACAAACAGACACACACACACACACACACAAAACTCACATAAAATGTTCTACTACGAATTCTGAGAAAATCCATGTATGGGAACATATATACTGCGAGGCCTCTAGTTGGTGTTATTAGCATGCAAAAAGTCCACTACACCATACAAAATTTTCCTTCGTACACGCATCTTGGCTTAATAATGTCGATTCATTAAGAGAATTGAATTCTCATGAACGAATCGACAGTTGGATAATAATTGTTAAAAAAGTTTGAGATGTAGGTACTACTACAATGTTAAAATTTCTTAAAGAAAATTTAATTATCTAGTTGGGATGCTTCGGCTTTTTTCGATATCATAAAAAACTTTGAAAATATAGGCATATAAACACATAAATTTATCATATTATACAAAATATTTGTTCTTAAAAAAATGTTAAAGAAACTTTGGAGTTTTAAAATAATTTCAGTTTTTGTAGTTGTCTATATTTATAGATATTTTCAACGTTCTGGATTATATGGTTTTGATACATGGAAAAATAAAGTAAAAATTTAAAAGTTAATAACCCCAGACTCAAAACAAAAATTCACTGAGTATAAAAGTTTTGTAAGCCTATAACTAACTATCTATATATTCTGAAATTTTGGGCTCTGGGCATTGAGCGGATCAAAAGTTAAAAGGGGGACGGACACACACACACACAGACACATAGACACACACGCAGCATACAGTCACACAGACACACTAAATGTTCTACTCCGAATTATGAGTAAATCCATGTATAGAACATATATGCTGCAAAGCCTTCAAGTTGGTGTAGGTATTTGACTTCAAAGTTGAAAATACCATGAAAAATATAGACCTGGCATACAAATCTCGCGTATCATGGCTTGATACTTTGTCGATATGTAAATTCTCTTGAACAAATCGAGATTAGTATTGTTAACAGAAATCTATTATTAGTTAATTTCAAGTGTGTAAGTATATACTTACACATTGGTACAAGTAGGTAAATAAGACAAAAATGACCTTATAAGTCTGGCGCAATTCAGGGGTGACTTCTATGCGAAAAATGCATTGTCACCTCAGATATAAGAATTGTAGCTTTCATTATTTACAAAAAACCAATTCTCTCAATAGATGGCGTTCCAACAAAATAAATAAAAAAAATAAGATTGTTGTTCATAATTTCACCCATAGATGGCTGTAGTAAAAATTCCTTATTTTCAAGCGAAAAGAATTTCAGTATTACAATATATAGAACTTTCAAAATTGAATTGATAGGGATCTCATTAAAAGGCATAATTGGTGAACGTTGCGCAAGCGCATAAAGTGATCACGTAAACCAGCCGATGACAGGTCGTAAGCCCTGTAGGTGCCTTGATTTCCCGGTTCTCCTACAATAAATATTCCAACTTCGTCTCTATTGAGATAATTAAAAATCTGTTAAAAAAAAAAAAAAGTTAATTTCAACTTTAAATACAATATAGAACAAAATTACTACTTTGGTACTCTCTCGATCGAGTTAAAAACTCAATTATACATAAAAAAATCAACTTATAGGATCATGTTTTGCAAAAAATGACACTTAAAAGCTATTTTATATGTATTCTTATGTGTTAATTTGGTAACACAAGTGGGCATGTCATCGAAATATACATAATATTACACTATTCATTTTATTTAATACTATTTTCATATTCGTCATTAAAAGCTATTTTATATGTATTCTTATGTGTTAATTTGGTAACACAAGTGGGCATGTCATCGAAATATACATAATATTACACTATTCATTTTATTTTATACTATTTACATATTCGTCATTAAAAGCTATTTTATATGTATTCTTATGTGTTAATTTGGTAACACAAGTGGGCATGTCATCGAAATATACATAATATTACACTATTCATTTTATTTTATACTATTTACATATTCGTCATTAAAAGCTATTTTATATGTATTCTTATGTGTTAATTTGGTAACACAAGTGGGCATGTCATCGAAATATACATAATATTACACTATTCATTTTATTTTATACTATTTACATATTCGTCATTAAAAGCTATTTTATATGTATTCTTATGTGTTAATTTGGTAACACAAGTGGGCATGTCATCGAAATATACATAATATTACACTATTCATTTTATTTTATACTATTTACATATTCGTCATTAAAAGCTATTTTATATGTATTCTTATGTGTTAATTTGGTAACACAAGTGGGCATGTCATCGAAATATACATAATATTACACTATTCATTTTATTTTATACTATTTACATATTCGTCATTAAAAGCTATTTTATATGTATTCTTATGTGTTAATTTGGTAACACAAGTGGGCATGTCATCGAAATATACATAATATTACACTATTCATTTTATTTTATACTATTTACATATTCGTCATTAAAAGCTATTTTATATGTATTCTTATGTGTTAATTTGGTAACACAAGTGGGCATGTCATCGAAATATACATAATATTACACTATTCATTTTATTTTATACTATTTACATATTCGTCATTAAAAGCTATTTTATATGTATTCTTATGTGTTAATTTGGTAACACAAGTGGGCATGTCATCGAAATATACATAATATTACACTATTCATTTTATTTTATACTATTTACATATTCGTCATTAAAAGCTATTTTATATGTATTCTTATGTGTTAATTTGGTAACACAAGTGGGCATGTCATCGAAATATACATAATATTACACTATTCATTTTATTTTATACTATTTACATATTCGTCATTAAAAGCTATTTTATATGTATTCTTATGTGTTAATTTGGTAACACAAGTGGGCATGTCATCGAAATATACATAATATTACACTATTCATTTTATTTTATACTATTTACATATTCGTCATTAAAAGCTATTTTATATGTATTCTTATGTGTTAATTTGGTAACACAAGTGGGCATGTCATCGAAATATACATAATATTACACTATTCATTTTATTTTATACTATTTACATATTCGTCATTAAAAGCTATTTTATATGTATTCTTATGTGTTAATTTGGTAACACAAGTGGGCATGTCATCGAAATATACATAATATTACACTATTCATTTTATTTTATACTATTTACATATTCGTCATTAAAAGCTATTTTATATGTATTCTTATGTGTTAATTTGGTAACACAAGTGGGCATGTCATCGAAATATACATAATATTACACTATTCATTTTATTTTATACTATTTACATATTCGTCATTAAAAGCTATTTTATATGTATTCTTATGTGTTAATTTGGTAACACAAGTGGGCATGTCATCGAAATATACATAATATTACACTATTCATTTTATTTTATACTATTTACATATTCGTCATTAAAAGCTATTTTATATGTATTCTTATGTGTTAATTTGGTAACACAAGTGGGCATGTCATCGAAATATACATAATATTACACTATTCATTTTATTTTATACTATTTACATATTCGTCATTAAAAGCTATTTTATATGTATTCTTATGTGTTAATTTGGTAACACAAGTGGGCATGTCATCGAAATATACATAATATTACACTATTCATTTTATTTTATACTATTTACATATTCGTCATTAAAAGCTATTTTATATGTATTCTTATGTGTTAATTTGGTAACACAAGTGGGCATGTCATCGAAATATACATAATATTACACTATTCATTTTATTTTATACTATTTACATATTCGTCATTAAAAGCTATTTTATATGTATTCTTATGTGTTAATTTGGTAACACAAGTGGGCATGTCATCGAAATATACATAATATTACACTATTCATTTTATTTTATACTATTTACATATTCGTCATTAAAAGCTATTTTATATGTATTCTTATGTGTTAATTTGGTAACACAAGTGGGCATGTCATCGAAATATACATAATATTACACTATTCATTTTATTTTATACTATTTACATATTCGTCATTAAAAGCTATTTTATATGTATTCTTATGTGTTAATTTGGTAACACAAGTGGGCATGTCATCGAAATATACATAATATTACACTATTCATTTTATTTTATACTATTTACATATTCGTCATTAAAAGCTATTTTATATGTATTCTTATGTGTTAATTTGGTAACACAAGTGGGCATGTCATCGAAATATACATAATATTACACTATTCATTTTATTTTATACTATTTACATATTCGTCATTAAAAGCTATTTTATATGTATTCTTATGTGTTAATTTGGTAACACAAGTGGGCATGTCATCGAAATATACATAATATTACACTATTCATTTTATTTTATACTATTTACATATTCGTCATTAAAAGCTATTTTATATGTATTCTTATGTGTTAATTTGGTAACACAAGTGGGCATGTCATCGAAATATACATAATATTACACTATTCATTTTATTTTATACTATTTACATATTCGTCATTAAAAGCTATTTTATATGTATTCTTATGTGTTAATTTGGTAACACAAGTGGGCATGTCATCGAAATATACATAATATTACACTATTCATTTTATTTTATACTATTTACATATTCGTCATTAAAAGCTATTTTATATGTATTCTTATGTGTTAATTTGGTAACACAAGTGGGCATGTCATCGAAATATACATAATATTACACTATTCATTTTATTTTATACTATTTACATATTCGTCATTAAAAGCTATTTTATATGTATTCTTATGTGTTAATTTGGTAACACAAGTGGGCATGTCATCGAAATATACATAATATTACACTATTCATTTTATTTTATACTATTTACATATTCGTCATTAAAAGCTATTTTATATGTATTCTTATGTGTTAATTTGGTAACACAAGTGGGCATGTCATCGAAATATACATAATATTACACTATTCATTTTATTTTATACTATTTACATATTCGTCATTAAAAGCTATTTTATATGTATTCTTATGTGTTAATTTGGTAACACAAGTGGGCATGTCATCGAAATATACATAATATTACACTATTCATTTTATTTTATACTATTTACATATTCGTCATTAAAAGCTATTTTATATGTATTCTTATGTGTTAATTTGGTAACACAAGTGGGCATGTCATCGAAATATACATAATATTACACTATTCATTTTATTTTATACTATTTACATATTCGTCATTAAAAATTGACATTTGCTGCTGAACTAGGTATACCTGTTCTAAGGCTATCAGTGTACATATCATTGTAATATTTCACATGAAAAAGTAACATATTGGTTGTATTTACATTTTAAAAAGAAGTAACAAATTATTTAAATTAAACTATTTCATACAGATTAGAGTCATCATGATGCATATGCATGTAGTGTATGTAGGTATATTGTATTTTTATGTAATAATTGCACAAATTAGACCATAGAAAAAGACTATTGGGAATAGACACTGCCAAAGCATGGATGTGACAGTGTGCATAGTGATTACCTATTTTTTTCGTGATTTTAGCCTATATAACAGATATTTTTGTGTTGTCTTTATAATATTGTTTAAATAATGTAGGTATAAACATTACTACATATAAATTGAGTACATATTCTATAATTACATTTAAAATTAAGTTAAAAGTTTACTAATATTTTTTTTGTCAAGCCCTACATATTCTACACAAGCTCACCTACCTACTCGTGTTATAAGCACTAGCGACACTATTTTCTACCCTCATATCCAGTTAATAACATCATATTCAATACATACCATCAGCTTCACTATGAACTTAACGTTGGCGTTGAAGCAAATGCACTTCAATTCGCTAAATAACTTCATTCGATGTTTTTTTTTTGTATTTCTATTCATCGAAGTTCCCTCTCTTGGCACTTAGCACTTGCAGCAATGAAGCACGGGTTAGCACCTCGTTAGTGCTGACATTTTGTTTAGTTTTCGCATTGAAATTAATTGTACGACCCTCCTCCGTCGCTATACTAATTGGCCGCGCCTCTTTGGAGGACTATTTTTATTTAATTTTTCCTTGGATAGTAGGTAGGTACTCACTGCACTAATTTTTATTGTAGGGGTATGTTTTGACCCTTCTATAGGTATAAATACACCTTCAATCATCTCTGTTAATAGCATTCAAATATAATCAAATATAAAGCATTTGTAGTGATGTGCAAAAGTTTTGAAAATCTTGTAGGTCTTGCATGGTCCTACATAAAACGCAATGTGTTATTAATGTCCGATCTGTTATGTATCTCAAAGGAAGCCAAAATTACCGTGCATAATGCAATTTAAGTGCCTGCTTTGACATATGCCAGTGAAACATGAACGTGGCAAAAGACGTTTGAAAGTAGAATAAATGCTGTGGAAATGAGATCACTAAGAAGAGTATGTAATATAGAGATATATGATAGAATAAAAAAGGATGCACGGAGAACGGACTGAGGATGAATGCCAGCAAATCAAATGTTATTAGTGTTTGAAAAGAGTGAAAGCAGAACAGCGTGTCAAATAAAAGTAGAGAACGAATAGCTCGAGCAAGTCGACGAATATGTCTATCTGGGAAGTATGTTTCAACGGAATGGACGGCTTGATAAAGAGATCGATAGAAGAGTTATGGCAGGAAACAGAGTGCATGGAGCACTAAAACCAGTTATGAATGACCGCAACATATCAAAGGATACTAAAGTTGCCAGTCATAACGACCTTGACGTATGCAAGTGAACCTGGACATGTCACAGAAGTCGTACGAAAGCAGAATAAATGCAGTTGAAATGAGATCGCCAAGAAAAATCTGTAATATGACGATGTATGACAGGGTCAGAAATGAGGAAATAATGTAAGATAAAGAAAGATGTCATTTATCCCTTCAAAACACGAGTATATCTCTTTTTGAAGGAAGTCATATTATAAAGTGTTTTAATTTATTTTTTGCTATGTATTTTTTTATGTAAAATATGTCTTTTTGTAATAAATAAATAAATATGAAAGTGAACACATGCATTGAGGAAACATAAGAAGCTCAAACAATCGACGAGCACGTAAGAGACGATGCATGGATGTAAAGGAAGCTAGGAATGTGTGCAAAAATAGATGAGTATGGCGCTTTTTTCGATGAGGTGCACCATCCATTCTAAATTAAGTGCCATTTAAGGTGAGATGAGACTGGCGTGTGAAACACTACACGCATGTTTAGTGTTTCCTTTTACAAATTAATGCACACCGCACACCTGTCGCTGATTAACCGACATTGTAAAATACCTATACCGCGGTGGTATGTATGAATAAATGAGGTACCTACGCAAGACCAAGACCAGACCAGCAAGACTAATTAATGTAAAAGAGTGAAGGTAGGAATAAAATCAGTGGCGAACATTAATATTATACGGATTATGTAGGTACCTACTATAGGCAAATAACTACCTAATAGGTATCTACTATTTTTGATAACTAAATATCAATTCATTCATTTATACCATCACGGCATATCACATAATGTAGGTTGACCAGCGACAGGTGTGCGCGTGTGCCTAATAAAATGAAATACGACACATGCTTGCATCTCCACACAATAGTCTCGTCTCACCTTAAAATGCACTGCATTCAGAAATGGTGGTGATGAATCTCAATGCTGAACTGTGTGAGGTACCTACTTGCCTGTTGTTTTTCAACTACTCGGCTCTTACGAAAGACCCAAAAGGAGTGGAAGCACTATTCTAAGTCGGTATATATACTTAATTAATTATACGTCGATTCTCTAGCGCAGAAGAAGATTTGGACCATATATGTAGTTATATTATACCTATTCTTTGTCTTTAAAATGTAAATTTCCATCATTTTACCAATTTATTGTAGCTAGCTAGGTACCTACTTGCTAAACTTCAGAGGAGCAAGTCTGGTCAACCGGCGGAATCAAAACCATCCATATTTACCCATACTAGGGATATAATTATCTTATGGATTTTTAGGTCACGTGACATTTTAGCTACCATACCGTCATCCAATTTGAAAATAGGCTGAGAAAACCGAACGCCAAACTTACATACATACCTACTCGCTAGTTTTAAATTAGGTAGGTTACGGTAGGTACCTACACTAAAAAAAATATTATGACAACCCAACTGGCCAAATGTGTTTTAGCCAAACCTTTGTTATCAGTAATAAAAGTTTATCAATTTATGACTGTAGGTAGGTACCTACTGTTTGGCTGTGTGCACAAAACCAAATGTTTTGAAGTCACTATAGTTCGGTATAAAATCAGTTTATCTACCTATTATTCTCGTTTCATTAAATTTAAGGACTTTCATGCGTTTCATCTAATCACCATTCTGCATTTTATTTTGTACTGTCAAATATTATTTTGGTACGCAACCAATAACAAGTTGCCACATTCTGCAGACTTATGATAGTTATCGTCTCACAGATCTGGACTGAAAACACAATTAAAAATTGTGTCTCCACTGGACAAACCCATGACCTTTAGCTCAGTAGTTAGACATCTAACCAACTGACCTCTGAATGCATACCTACATACTTCGTCTACCTTTTTTGTTTATTCTAAGTATGTGTCCTAACCCAACCATGTTAATGCTCCTAGATAGGTATATAGGTAATTATTTAACTCAAATCTGTTAGGTTGTAGGTAAATAATCTAATATTTTCATTCAAAATCCTATCAAAAATTGTTTTTCATACATCTAGACTATTCTATACATTATCGTATATCGTATCTCTTATTGTCATAATTGGAGCGGTCTTAAGCGTAGCCAAGTTAAAAAACTATAGGATAATGGAGCCCCTATCATATGAATATGATAATATGACAAAATGTTTTCGATTGGATGACGATTGGTTTGACAAATATCTAAGTAATTTCCACTACCTATTGCAATTGGATTCATCACAAAAAAATCGTTGAGATTTCAGAATAAGGGTTAATTAGAGGACCCATGAATCACGAGGCCCTGGGCACTTGTCGAGGTTGCCCATTGAAAACGAGGAGCCTGCATACCATATCTACCAATATCAAATCGTAAAAAAAATATTGCAGTAAACATTCCTCTAAAAGTAGGTACTTCAAAAGGTACCTAGGTATCTACATACTTACATATAGGTAGGCGTATTAAAATTAAATTGGATAAAATAAAAAACACTCACCTTTTTAGTAAAATATGTGAAAATCCCTTCACAACTGTTTTGAGTGTTTTTTAACGAAAAAAATATCAATAAAAACACATTTTAAAAACACAACACTTTATTAAATACCTACTTTTTTTTTTAATAAACTGTATTTTATGCGTTGAAAGTTGCTTTTTATGCGAAAATTTGGTTTGACTTTTTTTAATATTTTAAAACAGGGTGTTCCTAATTTTTAAAATGATTCACTTGAAAATATATTATTTTTTTAATTATATACCTACCTATATATTTACATAAAAATTTTGTTGATTCTATCTAACTTCAAAATCGGCAGTTTTTCATACAGCAATTTCTTCATAATTCAGTCAATATTTGTAATTCATCAATTAATTATTTTTGAATGTTTTAAATTTATCACTAGATATTTAACGTGTAAATAAATCACCAATTTTTCAAATTAAGAACGACAAATTTTAAACGAGTGTGTATCATTTTGGAGCGAAATTGTGTCGACGCGTTCCGAATGAAAGAACAAAAATTCAAATTTAAAAATCGAATTCGAACAGTTTTTTATAAATAATAATAATAAGCGTTCGCTTAACGACCTCCGACGCGGTCACGGCGAAACTGTCAGACATACGAAAGACATGGTATCCATCCACTGATAACGGAACGAAAACTTAACAAAAATGAACAAATAATTATTAAAATCGAAGAAAAATAACCCTTATATGCTGCCGTCAAAAGGGTGTTCTTTCTTGGAAATCACAATCGCGATTGGCGCCCTTTTGAAAATATCGGAAATCTGCAGTCTAAAATATATCCCTTGTTCTATGGTCGAATTCAAAATACGAACGAGTGAATGAGTCGACTGAAATTTTTTATCTCTTATTCTCTCGCAGTTTTCGTTGGGGTGACTCTAGTTTTGTCTCTTTCTCCGAATCACCCCGTTTTCCGAACATAAATTCAAAGTTGGAATGTTCGCGTTATCTCCGACCAATCGGAGGCCGTCGCGGTACATTTGGACCAATCGGAGTGCGAGCTTTGTGGCGGTAACCTCCGATGGGTTGGTACAATTGATTTTTTTCAGGTTTCACTGTTTTGTTGAATGTTTATTTATTTTTTTGTCTTGTGATTTAGTGTTTGGCGAGAGCTGACAGTCTTCGGACGGCGAGCGTGCGCCATTTTTGTACGCGAAAATGCTCTTTTTTGAAAAGGCGGCTTTCCTTCAGAATAAATTCATTTTTTTTTTAATTTGCAATATTTTGACTGAACATATACATTTGATAATTCATCTGGTTTAGCGCCCTTGAGGTGAGATATTCAAGAAAACATCGCTATATAATTTTTCATAACATATTTAAAAACGGAAATTTTAAAAATGAAAAATAAAAATTGTATTTTTTTAATTGTGTAGATGTAATCCTATATTTACAAAGATTTGATAAGGATAAAAATAATTTAGGTATAAAATGTAAGAGGTAGGTAGGTACGATTTAAATACCTATATGTATATTTTCGCTAACCTAGGACAGGGCCGAATCCACCATAGTTTAAATTGTGTAGTTGCGCCAGGCGCAAGGAATACTAGGGCAAAATATAGGTAAAATAATCCGAAAGAATTAACAAAAAGTATTAAAAATAAATAGGTAGGTACTGAAATAAATAAATAATAATCTATGCTTAATTTGAATACCTGCCTACTTTTATTTAAATTATCTTTCCAAAGATAGAAAAACATTACGTAGGTAGGTACCTACCTACGTAATGTTTTTTCTGTCCGTTTTCATACTTCTTCTTCTTCTTCGTGTATTTGGTCATTTTACCTATGAATGTGGACTATCCTGATTGAAGAAGGTCCAATTTTCCTTCCATCTCTTCACAAGTTTCAGGATTTAAACTTTTTTCTTCTTCTACGTGTTATTTTACCTATGAAGGTGGAGTATCCTGGGAAAAGAAGGTCCAATTGTCCTTTCATCTTTTTGCAGGTCTTCCAGTGTGGTTTCTGGATTTAAACTTTTCTTAACCTACTGAAGGGACGGGAGATAATGAAGGGAAGTGAGATACTAAAGGGCTTGAAGGTAGGTACTGAAGGGCCTGAAGGGAAGGGACATAGGTACTGAGGGCTTGAAGGGACGGGTATTCCTGAAGGGTCTAAATTGACGGGAGGTATTGAAGGGACGGGAGGTACCTACTGAAGAGCCTGAAGGGACGGGAGGTACTGAAAGGCCTGAAGGGACGGGAGGTACCTAATGAAGGGACGGGAGGTACTGAAGGGACAGGATCGGTACTGAAGGGTCTGAAGCGACGGGTGGTAATGAAGAACTATTTTTAATTATACAGGCAATACGAAGATTGCAGGTGGTTCACTAGTTGTAAATAATTCTATGTTGGCCAGTACCTACATTCATTTGAATATAGTGCAATGTAAACAAAATTTCGGCAAAATCGGACTATGAAAAGTGATTTTTAAGGGTTGTTAAATATTCAAGTGTTGGTCACAACCCATTCGTTTTTATATATTGCCATCAAGTGTGAATAGAGTAGGTAGGTATATAAAATTTCTGCACGCTGGACTATGGGAATTGGTTTTAAATATGACTGATTATCAACGTTGTAAAGCGTTTTGTTCTGGACACAACTCGCATTTTTATTACTCGCATATATTGCCATGGTTTAAAATTTGATTAAACAAAAATATTGAAAATAGTCTAGTATTGGTCACATTCCATTCGTTTTTATATTTTTTCATCAAGTGTAGGTAGCTAGGCGACAATTAGGTAGGTACACGTAAGATATTTACTGTGATCCGCCAATTAATACTGATGTTTTTATTGATAAATATTTTTTTCCAACATCTCAATAGAGACGAAGTAGGGATATTGTAGAAAAACCAGGAACTCGAGGCACCTACAGGGCTTACCTGTCATCGGCTGTTTTGACAGATCGTAAGCCCTGTAGGTGCTTCGAGTTCCTGGTTCTTCTACAATATCCCTACTTCGTCTCTATTCATGAGATGTTGAAAAAATGTTTGTCAATAAAAATATCATTTGACTCCCTAAAGGGGAAAAAAATCCAATGTTTGCGTATATGCAATAAAAAAAGAATATTCGATTTAAGAGGGTGACTGCTGCCAACGTACCTATTTTTTCAATTTGATATACCATCATTATTACTAAACGAATCATTTTGAAAAAAATAACCTAGTTAGTTTGGATATTAATAAAGAGAAATAGGTATACCTTAACTTTTTGATTATGTTCTGAATATATTCTTGTAGGAAAATAATAAGCATACCCTGATTTTAGAGATTAATCTTAAATTTCTAAAAAAATATAAGGTATAGAACAATATTTTTTTTTATAAATTAAAGAAAAACATAATACCTGGAAAAATATGATATAACGTTGCATTAACGCATCAGGTTAAGTAAATAAACCAAATAAACTTTTATTACGCATTGGCGCTGAATGGAAAATAAATGTTTTTTAGGTTTATTTACTAAACCTGAAGCATTAATGCAACGTAACATCATATATTTCTAGATATTTTTGTCTTCTTTAATTTAAAAAAATATATATTAGGTATTCTACGCCTTATAGTTTATTAAAAATATATGATAAACGTTGAAAATCGGGGTATGCCATTATTTTTCTACAAGAATTTATACAGAACATTGTCAAAAAGTTAAGATACATTTTTGTTTATTAATATCCAAACTATTTTTTTCAAAACAATTTGATAAGAAATAATGATGGTATATCAAATTGAAAAATAGGTACGTTGGCAGCAGTCCCCCCTTAATACTGATGTATCGTGGTATTTACCTACATACTGAACGTGTAGTCTAGCGTATTGATGGATGTCAATATTTTTTTATTTATGGATTTCTAGATTTCTTAATTCTGCATCTATTGACGACCCTTCGGATTGTGATAAATATTGATCGCGTAATCTCGCGTCAATATTTATCACGTCAGGGTGCCTAGACAACATGTCATTAAAGCTAAGCGTTATATCGCTAAGCGATAGAAATGTATGAAATTGGTGGCTGTCACGTGATGTCATAGCCACCAATTCCATACATTTACTATCGCTTAGCGATATAACGCTTAGCTTAAATGGCATGTTGTCTAGAGGGGCTGTATGCATTACGCTAGCGATAGAGGTGGACTGTTTTTTGGAACTCACAGAGGTAGAGGCGCCCTCGTTGTGCCGGTCCCGCGCCCTCTTGACTAGAGATCAGGAAGTTTTAAGAGAGTTAATCCTAAATTTAGAAGTGCTACCGGAGGTATAGGATAGTTCCTCAAAAGATTACAATAATGTTATAAAAAAGGAGAAGCACTTCAAAAATTAGGTACTGATAATTTTCCAAAAAATGAAAAGTAAGGCCACGATTGATGACGTTAAGAAAAAGGTCAACATTTTAGATATGCTCGAACTACCGGGAGGAACTCAAAACGTTCAGGAGCCAGCAGCCGAAAACCTAATGTCTTTAAAGTTCCTTCCTGTTGCCAAATAATACAAAGTTAATATAATTTTTCTCTCGGGGAAATATATTTTCTAATCACTGTATCTTGTTTTCTTAAAAATGGTGTTACCATTGTTAGAAGTTCTTCAAAGCAGATTTCGGGCATTCGAAAATAATTTTCGTAATAATCATCCATTTCGCCATGTAGTTTAATTTCAGTCATTAAATTCAAATGGATGAACCTTTCTCTTTGTTGTTACCAATTTTTTGACCATCGCTTTCTTTTAACTTTTTTTAAACCAATTATTGCTAAAGTGACACAGCCTCTAATTTTTAGCTCTGTGTCCATTTTAACATGCATTCAGCAAGAAACCGGACACAATACTGACGTAAAAAAAACTTTGTGTGTAAGCTGGTGTATCAATCCAACAGTAAAAACAGACGTCCATCAATAAATATTGAATTGATGGATCACAGTAAATAGTAGTTTAAAACATTTCTGCACAATTATTAGTGTATATAATATAAAACATAAGGTGACTTTTCTGTGCACTGTTTGAAACATCCACACGCTGTGATCTTCAAACTTATACCTACTAAACTTTTTTCAATTGTCACTTGCGACAAACTTTTCATGTGACACATCGGTGTTTCCTCAAACACATCGGTGAGGGGACAATGGCAAGGAAGGGATAGGTACATGTCGGAAATATATCTACTTCTACAATTAGACTGATAGACTGACACAAAGGTCTCCATTAAATAATAAGAAGAATTAGATAATACGAAATAGTTATCATATATACAGACCCAAAGGTCTAAAGAAGGTCAAAAAAAAGAAGAAGTACAAGAATTAGACTATAGGAAATAGTTTGTCTATAAACTGACCCAAAGGTTTAGAAGGTTTAAAAGAAGATGAACAAGAATTAAACTATAGGAAATAGTTTGTAAATAAACTGACCCGAAGGTCTAAAGAAGGTCTAAAAGAAGAAGAACAAGAATGACACTATAGGAAATAGTTTGTATATAAACTGATTCAAAGGTTAAAAGAAGGTCTAAAAGAAGAAGCAGAAATTGTGAGACAGTGTATCAACGATGATGAGGGAATTGTATGAGACAGTGTATCAATGTTGATGAGGCGATGTATGTGTTAAGATAGAAGAATGCGGTGTTCGGTTCTCACTGCCTACCCCTTGAGGAAGATAGAAGTGGAGAGTAAGAATACACTAGTCTATAGAGACACATACAATATCAATACGAAGTTGATCACTCAATTTTTCCATACAGAAGCTATTTTACTTCTGTTGCATACATTTATCATACAATCATGAAATTTATTTCACATTGATATGGCAGATCATTGATTTTTTTCTTTAAATTTTGACAATCTTTGAATGTATTTTTGAAGTATCAAAATTTCAAACAGTATACAAATACCTCGATTTTTCAGACCGTGAGAGCATTTTGAAAATTTGGACAGATGAAATCATTGAGAACAAATTAACGGATATCTATGAAAAACTTATTAGCTCTAGGTCTATGCACTTTGCACATGATGTTAATATGAAGTCGATCGGACTTATAGTTTGGGCTGTAGAGAGGACACAAAAAGGATAATCCGTACGCCATACATACAAACACATCACGACGAAAATCACAGTGTACACTCTCTACATGATACCCGTTGAGAAATATATGTAAAAAATACACTTAAAAATTTTGAAATCATGACTCTCCACTATTCCATAGTGTGGAGAGTAAAAACTGTTTTTTCATCTGAAATCCAGACTTAAAAGTCGAATATCTAACACTGACTTCATTTGAAAGTTGAAGGTGTTTCACAAATAATATGAGAAATAAAAATAAAGTCTAAAATCTTTCCAGAACAGCATATTGTAATATATATAACACATTTCAATAATTTATCATAAATAATTATAATTGAAAATAAGTTACATTTACGTACGATAGTACATTTTTCTAATAATAAGATAGACAAATTATTGATGCAGAATGGTGAAGAATGCTTATGTTGTATGAAATATGTTAATAAAAGTGGATAAATTTTGTTTTAAAGAGCGTGAGAGCATTTTGAAAATTTTGACACGTGATATCATAGAGTCATTGTTTCATTGTCATATATTCAATGTAATATTGACATGCACAAAATTTCTGCATTATTAACTCAAAAATCGGATTTTTTGACTAATGTCATTGTTCTCGCAAACGAGCAATATGAAGAAATTTTATGTTATCTATGGAAAGCTAATCTTTAATAAGTTAAGAGGGTGACTGCTGCCAACGTATCTATTTTTTCAATTTGAAATTGCATCATTACTACAAAACGAATCATTTTGAAAAAAATAACCTAGTTAGTTTGGATATTAATACATAAAAATATACTTAACTTTTTAATTATGTTCTGTATATATCCTTGTAGGAAAATAATAAGCATACCCCGATTTTTGACATTTATCTTAAATTTCTAAAAAAATATAAAGTATAGAGCAATATATTTTTTTGTAAATTAAAGAAGAACAAAATATCTGAAAAAATATGATGTGACGTTGCATTAATGCATCAGGTTAAGGAAATAAACCAAAAAACTTTTATTTCGCAATGGCGCTGAATGGAGAATAAATGTTTTTTAGGTTTATTTACTAAACCTGAAGCATTAATGCAACGTCACATCATATTTTTCTAGATATTTTTGTCTTCTTTAATTTAAAAAAAAATATATTGAACTACGCCTTATAGTTTATTAAAAATATAAGATAAACGTTGAAAATCGGGGTATAGCATTATTTTTCTACAGGTATTTATGCAGAACATTATCAAAAAGTTAAGGTATATTTTTATTTATCAATATCCAAACTATCTAAATTATTTTTTTTAAAACGATTTCATAAGAAATAATGATGGTATATCAAATTGAAAAATAGGTACGTTGGCAGCAGTCCCCCCCTTAAAGATCTAATATTAAAAATAATTTGTTATATTTTTATAAACATTCTTTTGTTTGCAGGAAAAACAGCTGTGTTATACGAGGAATTACCACATGGTTACTTTTAAAAAAGTGGAACTATAGATTCTAGATTATTATTGTTTATAATAAATGTTTACTACTGTAATGTTTAAAAAAATTTAGAGTTTTTGACGTTAAATTAAATATAAAGGATTTTTTTCTAGAGGGATAAAATTAGCTGCACTAAGGTCCTTGTATACCCTAGGTATACGGATGTACGCAAAAATAAATGTAACGCTACCTTCTAATGTATGAAATACGAAAAAATATTGTATAATAAATAATAATTAAATAATTAAGCATTATATTTTCCAATATTTTTATTATTGCATATGCGCAAACATTGGATTTTTTTCCTGTCGGGAGTCAAAGATATTTTTTAACAGATTTTTAATTATCTCAATAGAGACGAAGTTGGAATATTTACTGTAGGAGAACCGGGAAATCAAGGCACCTACAGGTGAACGTTGCGCAAGCGCATAAAGTGATCACGTAAACCAGCCGATGACAGGTCGTAAGCCCTGTAGGTGCCTTGATTTCCCGGTTCTCCTATAGTAAATATTCCAACTTCGTCTCTATTGAGATAATTAAAAATCTGTTAAAAAATTATATTTTCCATTTATTTTACAATATTATTTAAGCAATATTTATAAGTTTTTTTTAATTAAGTATTTTTTTTTAATTAGTAGTTAGTTAAATTAATGTACCTACAGTGTTTAAACTTATTTCTACTTTCTTATTTGTATGTACTAGCTTTTATGTCCCGCCGTTGGCCAAGAATGTAAAATTGTGAAAGAAAAAGCAATCGTTTTTATAATATTGTCACCCAATTATTTTGCAATATCAGACTATGAAAAGTGGTTTGAAATTTGATTGAGTTTAAGTATTGTAAAATGTTCAAGTGATGGCCACAACCCATTCTTTTTTATATATTGCTATAAAGTGTGAATGAAGTATAATATTTATACAATTTCTGCTCGCATGGACTATGCGTAATGGTTTTAAATATGACTGTTTATCAACGTTGTAAAGAGATTGGTTTGGCCACAACCCCCATTTTTAAATATTATCATCGAAAACAAATTGTAATGTGTACCTATTGAAAATTTAGTAATTTTGGATGTTGGGATGTGGTTAAAATTTGATTAAACAAACGTAGGTACTGAAAAGATCTAGTATTGGTCACATCCCATTCGTTTTTATATTTTTTCATCAAGTGTGCATTATATTTTTGCTCAATTTGACTGAAAGTCTTCATTAACGAAGAAGAAGAAGACTTGAACTATAGTAAATAGTTTTTAATTTGAATATAAATGTTGTGAAGAGTTCAGTAATGGCCACAACCCCCATTCTTTAAATATTAGGTGTTGAAAATTATTCAAAATAGGATGATATAAATGGTTTAAATTTAATTAAACAAAAGTATTGAAAAGATTCTAGTGCAGGTTATATCGTCACATCCCATATCCCATTCATTTCATATGTATTTTCATCAAGTGTGCATATCGTTAATAACATTTCTGCACAATAGACTATTAGACCTAAAACTAACCCAAAAGACTAAATAAAAAAGAGAAAAATAAGTATAAGACTATAAGAAATAGTTTGTATAAAAAACTATTCCAATGGTCTATATAAAATAAGTAAAAATACATATACCTAATAGAAGAATTAGACTATTGGAAATAGATTGTATAAAAGCTCACCCAAATGTCTACAAAAAAGAAGAAGAAGAATATTTAGACTATTGGAAATAGTTTGTATAAATACTGACCAAAAGGTCTACATAAAAGAAAATGAATAAGACTATTGGAAATAGTTTGTATTAAAACTCTCCCAAAAGTCTACGTACTTAAATGAAGAAGAATAATAATTAGACTAAAGGAAATAATTTTTATAAAAAAATGACCCAAATGTATACATAAAAGAAGAAGAAGATGAATTAGACAATAGGAAATAGTTTGTATAAAAACTGCCCTAAAGGTCTACATAAAATTAAGAAGAAAAAGAATTAGACTCCAGGACCCGCCGCTTCAGGCCCTTCAGTACCTCCCGTCCCTTTAATCCCTCATTACGTCCCTTCCCATCAGGCCCTTCAGTACCTTCCGTCCCTTCAGGCAGTTTTATACCTCCCGTCCCTTCAGGCCCTTTAGTGCCTCCCTTCCCTTCATTACATCCCGTCCCATCAGTCGGTTAAGAAAAGTTTAAATCCAGAAACCATCCTGGAAGAACCGCGAAGAGATGAAAGAACCTTCTTTTCCCAGGATGCTCTACTTAATAGGTAAAATGACTAAATACACGAAGAAGAAGAAAAAAGTTTAAACCCAGATACCTGCGAAGAGATGGAAGGACAGTTGGACCTTCTTCTCCCAGGATTCTCCAACTTCATAGGTAAAATGACCAAAAATACACGATGAAGAAGAAGAAGAAGAAATAAGTTTAAATCCAGATACCTGCGAAGAGATGGAAGGAAAATTGGACATTCTTCTCCCAGGTTAGTCCACCTTCAAAGGTAAAATGACCAAATAGACGATGAAGAAGAAGAAGAAAAAAGTTTAAATCCAGAAACCTGCGAAGAGATGGAAGGAAAATTGGACCTTCATCTCCCAGGATAGTTCATCTTCATAGGTAAGATGACCAAGTACACGTTGAAGAAAAAGAAGAAAAAAGTTTATATGCAGAACCCGTCCTGGAAGACCTGTGAAGAGATGGAGGGACAGTCGGACCTTCTTTTCCCAGGATACTCCCCCTTCATAGGTAAAACGACCAAATACACGAAGAAGAAGAAGAATAAGAAAAAAGTTTAAATCCAAAAACCATCCTGGGCATACGCTCGACAATCCACCAAAGTTTCATTATAATCGGACAAACGGTTGATAAATAAATAAATAAAATAATTTTCCTATAGGAAATCAGTATAGGTATATTATTGTTGATTTGTAAGTAAATAGTATTAGGTAGGTACCTACCTACAACAACCTTCTAAATAAATTCGATTCCTAACAAATTTTATTTGAATATCACATTCTTTCTGTAGCCATGGAAACGATTCGAACACGTAAGTAATATCGAATAGTTCGGATACATTTTTTGAATATGTAGGTACCTACATTGGTTTGTTCGATGCCATAAAAATGAAAATTGTCAGAAAAATCAAATATTATTTACAAATTATGCAATTTTATTATGCCTATATCTTTACTAATAAATAACACATTTTTACAATATATGTCTTAAAACTTGCCGTAATGTCTTGTGTTTCATTTTATTATTTCATAATTACATTTATTTCAAAGGTTTATTATTTTCAAGAACATATTCATTCGGTGGGAAAATGAAATATTGTATGAAAAGATATTAAAATGGCGGCGTTTATGTACAGAAGGCTTACTTTAAAAATAAGTTAAACATTATAATTATACCAAATATTCACCATGTTTTTCACTTAAACGCTAAGTTATACTTCAAAATATATTTTTTTTGTGTAAATACCTACTTCTAACTTTTAAACTAACAGATATTTGCGTGCAAAATGTACACTTTTTGACAGATATGACTTGGAAAATTTTGTATGAAAAAAATAATTATTTAAATATTTTTAAAATTCAGCATTTTTATCGCATTCTTTTTAGCGTGACACTGCATCAGGTATACTGGTACATGTTCGCACTTAAATTAGATTTTTAGATGCTCTTGGTTTTTCAGAAGGCGTGAGACAAACACACACACACACACACACACACACACACACACACAAACACTAACATTTTGATTGCTTTATTACTTTAGATATATGTATATTTTTCATGAAATGGATCCCTCTTGGGTAAAGGCCTCCTCCATTATAGGTACATATTTTAAAATTGTTATTTTTCTTACATTTATATTTATATTCCATCGTTGGAGGGTATTGGTCTAATTCCCCACGACGACCACTCGGGTTGGGGAATGTTTTGATTGCGTTTTTTGTATTTCTATTGCGGTGGCCGATGACTGTTT
Organism: Molanna angustata; assembly: GCA_963576475.1. Taxonomy (NCBI): domain Eukaryota; kingdom Metazoa; phylum Arthropoda; class Insecta; order Trichoptera; family Molannidae; genus Molanna; species Molanna angustata. Next base: position 24,485,710 of record OY754988.1, on the reverse strand, counting down.
CCTATTTTCTTTCTTCTGATGTCAATGAGTTACGTGATAAGGAATTTGATCTTCGTCTCATAAGATCAAAAGCGTTAATACGGTTTTGTCCGATGGTGGTGTTGTCTATGAAATTACCTTGTTTGCGGCTCTGTATCACAGCCTCTGGTGATTCTGACACATCTCTCTTTCGTTTCTGTTTGTTTCCTTCTCTTATTATTAATTTATCGTATTTTATTATAGCATAGTTTCCTTTCTTACTTTCTTCTATTAGTTTTTCTTGTAGGTATTTTCTCGTAGCCAACACCTCCCTCGTGTAGTCTACCGTAATGTATGCGTCTGTGATATTCTTTTTATTCCTTCATACTTCTGCCAGCTATTTATGAGCCTGATTACTATGGGCCTGGGCTTGTTCCCTTCTACTTTTCTACCCAGACGAAAAATGTTGTCTATATCCCGATTTGTCATCATTAAATGTAAGTCACGATTTAACTTTCCGACTGTCATTACGATTAGTTGTGTCTGTGAGTTTTCCGTCTCACAAATACCAAAGAGTACGATATTATTCTTTCTTTCATTTTTCTCGCAACCCTCAATTTTTTTCTTAAAAAAGTCGTTTTCGTGTTTAAGTTCTTCTATTTCTTGAGTGAGGGGTTTGAGTTTTTCATCAATCTGCGATAAAATTTCCCTCGTTTGAATGTTCATTTCTGCCTTTATTTGATCAAAAAACGTTTTAAATTGAGTATTCATTTTTGTTTAATATATTTAGCAAAATATAAAATAACTTCGTTTGAAAGATTTCTGTGATGTGATAGTATATATTCGGCACAGTTTCGTTTGGTCGTAAAAGTTTGACAAATACTGACGTTCCCGTAGATTGTAAAACAACTGAGCAGTGTTAGTTGGCGAATCACTCACACACACTTACAAATTCACACAGATAGGCAGTTCGGCCGATGACGGCAACTCCGATGATATTATTACAAGTTATGTCTATCGTAGGTAGTTTTATTTTTTCTATCTTATGTTTGTTCACTTTATTTATGTACTTTCTTCTTTTAAATAATTTGTTTTTGTTAAAGTTTAATGTTAACACTTAATTGAATCACTATTTTGCGTTATTTTTTTTTTAAATTTGTACTTGTTCCTTTAATATTCACCAACAAAAATTTATTTATAATTTAAGGAGCACACGAAACAATGCTTGCAGCTCGGCGCGGCGCGTACCGCAATATCAAAACCTTCTAATGTATGAAATACGAAAAAATATTGTATATCATCTGATATGTGATATACGACATTATAGTGCAAAAAAGGTAAAATGTAGAGGTTTTTTTTTAAATGGCAAGAATAGTTATTAAAATATTATAATAATAAAAAAGTCAGCCGGTAGATTTTCATATTCTCTTTCGATTGAAGTAAAAATATACTTCATAGGCCTTGTAGTTTTTTTCTTACTTACAATAAAAAATAAGAAAAAGGTTTTATTAAAACTAATAACCTATACAAGAAAAGTATTAAACATATTCAAATTTCAAAAAACTTATGCTATAAAATAAAGACGTAGATACAAACTGTTCCTTATTTCTAAGACGGGTATTAGTATTTTCAAAATATATTAGCATTTGACCACGTTGCAAATAGTTGATAATGAGTTAGCCTCAACACGATGTTTATATTGCATCTAAAATCCAAGAGAATTCATAAATGTCACCGTGGACGTCCAAGGAATGGAGAAGGTAGGGTGGGGTGGAATGTTCATTAGGAGTGAGGTTTGGGACGCACAACACACCCACGATTATCTGTCACTTCGTGTAAAATCAACTGTCCCTGGATTGACACTACCTACCTACCTATAGCTGGTGGAGGACTTCTTAATTTATTGTACCTACCTACCTACCTAATATCTATAGGCTATATAGGCTGGGTAATGGTCCTCAGAAAATTATACCTAGAGCCTCAGAATCACAAAACCCTGGCGTGTAGGCAGATTATTTTGTTCAATATACTATTATGCATAAATATGTTGGAACAGAGAAATAATATTACAGTTTACAACACCTAACATCATATTCAACAGTTTGTCGTAGGACTTATTGGGTTTGATTCATAGTTACCTACTATACGACCAAAATGAATATGCGATACTTACTTTTATTTGTACAAATAGTATCAAATTTGAATTTTTATGCTTGTATGTTGTTCATACCTATAATGACGAATTTCGATTTTATGTTTGTATTTTTTTTCAAATAGTGTCAAATTTTATGCTGATATTTTGTTCAAATAGTATCAAATTTTATGCTTGTATGTTGTTCTAATATTGTCAAATTTAATTTTATGTTTGTATGTTGTTCTAATAGTGTAAAATTTTAATTTTATGCGAATATTTTGTTCTAATATAGTCAATTTTTAATTTTATGCTTGTATAATGTTGTTCAAATGATGTCAAATTTTAATAGTGTCAAATTTTTATTTTATGCTAATATTTTGTTCTAATAGTATCAAATTATATGCTTGCATGTTGTTCTAATATTGTCAAATTTTTGTACTAAGTGAAATTTTATTGTGAGTTATAAAAATATGCTGTGAGGCACCGGCTTAGAATGGTGCTTCCACTCTTTTTTACTATAATCGTTATCAGGTGTCCCGTAAAAGCCTGGTAATTGAAAAAACAACAGGCAAAATAATATTTTAGGTACGTAGTTTAGCATAAAGGTTCACTACCCATTTTCACATTCTGCATATAGTGCCTTTTTGGTGAGACGAGAATGGTGTGTAGAGATACACGCACGTGTTGTGTTTCATTTTTATAAGGAAATGCACACCTGTCGCTGGGTAACCCCACATTGTGGGATATGCCGTGATGGTATGTAGGTAGGTACCTACCTATGTAGGTACTTAAGTACCTACATACCTAAAAATACTAAAAATAAAAACTTTCTTGTTCCCTGTGCAGCATTTATCAATACCTACCTAATAATAAATTGGGATAATTTTTATATCGCCGTTTTTGTGATAACCTCACCTCAAGAGCGCATTGAATATAACTATTACAGGTTTTTGTAAGACTCGCGGAAGAAGTGAGTTTTCAGGTGTTTCCTGAATAGTGCTAAGTTGTCGATTTGCCTCAGTTCAGGTGGTAGTTTATTCCACGAGGCTGGTCCAGCCACAGCAAAAGCACGATCACCGAAGGATGTAGTGTTGACTCTACTTGCCAATCATGCCATCAATAACTCGCGTTTTCCATTTGCTGGCAAAAAATGCATGAGGAATAATTTTAAATAAATTTCGACATATAGGTACCTTACCTATATACCTACAATATAAGCAACTTCTTTAGAAATGGATACCAATCGGAGTATGAAAATTAAGTACCTAGGTATGATGTAGGTGACGATTGACGATACAAAATCAAACAAGCTATCGAAAATGCATCAGTGGCAAATGATACCCTTCTCCCAAGAGGCTTGGAGGTCGAGCTCACCTTTTTTTTTCAATGTCTGTTATGGAATTAGATATTCCACACATTACTTCGCTGGACAAGATGAATAAAAAGTAAACGATAATTGAAGCCGTGGTCTGACGATACACAAATGTCAAGTGCCAGTGCACAAACGTCAGTATCCGTAGGTATTATATACTCTTTGACGTCAGACAGCACGGTCATGTCACAAGATAAAATTATTAAAATGTCTGGTAAAATAAATAATTAAAATAAATAACATTGTCAGTAATTAGGACGTCACAAATTAAAATGAATAAGAGTCAATATTGGACGTCACACGTTAAAATGAATTAAATAAAATAAATAAAATAAAATCACACACAGCCGAAATATTGTCACCACGGAAAAACAAAAAATGTCACAAATATTGTCGTTTTGGGGCACACATAATTTTTCGCCACGGCCATGAAAGTGCTGATGCACCGTCAATGCCGGAATGGACCGTCGTCGATGGGCGAAGGGGAAAGGCTATCGGCGAAAGCAACCTCGGGTCCCAGACACCGGCAGATGCCGGTTGGGTGACTGTCGGGAGCGAACGGCAACGGGGCGAGTCTCAAGGAGATGCAGGCCGTTGCTCCAGGGTCCAGCGCGACCCAACAGCGTTTGGAACGCATTCCAAACACAGCACCCGTTTCGGTCCAGGAAAGCGGTTCTCTCGCCGAATGGTGGTGCGCCGATCCATCTCGGCACTCCAGGTGTCACATCCATGGCTGCCTATGTGGAGCGAGCCTAACCGACATCCTCTGGTGCGGTTTGCAGCTGCTCTGGCCACAGTGAGCGCGGTCCGTGTCAACACGACGCGTGTCTGATTTCGACTGTCAAACTTTTCACTCGTAAATGTCACATTTTGGAGGTTATCGTATTGTCAAAATATAATCTTTTTATTCACAACTTTATATTTTTCACAAATGTTTGTTTGTGGTCAGCTGATTTGGCGCCGAATTTAAATAAAAATAACGCGAACAGGAGAGGTCGCGTCATCAAGTCGTGTGACTACTGTGTTGTCGTCCTGGGTATCAATTCTCATCATGAGATAAATTTATCTTTTTCAACAAAATTATAATTAACTAAGTATCATAATAATAGGGACGAAGTAGGGATATAAGTAGGTATAGGTATTTATAAGACAACCGAGAAATCAGAAATTCACATAATTTGAAAATCAGCCGATAACATGTCGTAAGCCCTGTAAGTAAGTGTCTGATTCCCCGATTCTCTTATTAGGTATATTATATTCCAACTTCGTCTCATATTGAGATAGGTATAATTGGGTTTGTCATAAAAAGCATTGACTTAGGTACGCCAGGGAAAAATTTCAAAGAGTGTGCTTATATCATGGTGTTACTATTGCCGTGCAGAGGGTGTCTTTATGAGGAGCTCGACTACTGGGATCGAACCAGTTGATCGGCTAAATACTTCTGCGTGTTCTTTAACCATGCACGACTGTAACCGACAATAGAATTGGGTATTTAAATAGACATATAAATAAGAACTCAAAGATTAAAACTTACTGGATTTATTCACAAAGTTATTAACACAATGATACTGGTATTACGCGAAGATTATAAATATTAAAACTCAATAAATTTAAACGACTACAGGAACGTGGCTGGGTCGTAACGAATTCCGGTCAGGGGAGAAGCTGGTAGGCAGGAACGAACTTGAATGCCGATAAACGGTCCGTCGCATCTATTATAGCTGGCGTGACGTCACCGATTGTGCGCGCGCCGATTTTCCGAAATGTGATAGGTCTTGCCATACACTCCCTCACCAGTCCGGAAGACGGTACAACTATGGCCTCTGAATCCCTGAGTCTCTGTAACATAAAAATAAAAAAATTCAAAGTATTTGTTTTTAAAGTATACATAACTCTTATTGTTCTAAGTGTATGCTAGACATCTTACATTATTGTTAAATTATGTCTGCATCATTAAGTTTATCAAAGCTAATTGTTCCATAATTACTGATAACTAATTCTGTTATCTAAAATACAAACAAATATTGGTTAAAAATACAAACTTTACGATAACTTTACATTACTTATTGTGGACAAAATCATTCCTTAATTGAATGTATGTTTGTTCAAAATATTTTAAATAAACACTAAAACAAAACTATAATAATAAACTTTAAGTTTTAACGCTACTCTGAATATATTGAGTGCTTATGAAAATAATACAAAGTGCAGAAAAAGAAATAATAACTTTAAGTACATCGCTACTCTATTAATATTGAGTGCTTGTGCAATTGACATTACCTGAAAATAACAATATGTGCGTGAGTCAGTTCACTATTAAATAAGAATGCACTTTTGTTGGTATATGGAATGTGTCCTTATGGTATAATTTTGTTTACAAATAATACAATTAAATATGACACTTGATATAGATTAAATTTTTACATACTTAGGTATTTAAGGAGCTGTGCATTATTACATTCTTTTTTTATTTAAAAAAACTATAAATACACATTTTATTTTAAATTCTACTTCTTAATACTCATAATGAAAATAGAAACTTGTTACATAATATATATTCAAATTAGTTAATAAGCTATATAGAGTGGTAAGGCTAAATTATCATAAAATAGAACATTTTCACTCTTAAAAAGGATAAATAATCTTTGCAATGTCTATACATATCAAATATGTTTCTTTTATATTAGGAAAATTTTATATATTAATTATTTAATTTGAGTTACTGATTTCAAAGAAAATTGCTCCAAAACATTCTTAATAAATAGATAAATTGGACGTTTTGATAAACGTCACGTTTGTGCTTTTATGCTTACAAGCTACTTACATGAATCGTTTTTTTTACATAAGTATATACGTCATTTACAAATGAATAATTTTAGTTTCTGTAGCAAAATCGTGCTGGAAAATGAACTCTTCTTCCTGCCTTAGTCACAGTGTGGGGTTGCCGGAGAGAAGATCTTAAACAAGTGGCATCATGATTCTGCGATGGTGTCATCTGGCTTTGCTGTGTGAGCGTTGTTTGATGATTACTCGTCTCTGTAGAGGGGTTGAGGTCATCGTTTATGAAGAATGCTGGCTTCAATCGATCCATTGAGATTTTCTTCGGTTTTTCGTTAATAATGATTATTGCAGTTTTTTCATCCATCTCTTGCACCTTGTAGGGTCCGTCATAGGGTCGTTGAAGAGGTCTGCGGACTGCGTCATTTCGCAAGAAAACGTACTGGGCATCTTTCATTTGTCTGTGTATGAACGTCTTCGTCTTGTTGTTATTGGAGTTTGGGATGGGACGAAGTTCTGACATCATCTTCTGCAACTTGTGTCCATACGTGTCAGGTTCCTCTGTGGGTGAGCTTTCAAAAAAATCACCAGGCAGCCTGAGGGTGGTTCCATAGGTCATCTGTGCCGGTGTAAATTCTGAGCCTTCTTTGATTGCTGAACGAAGACCAAGCAGTACCAGTGGTAGGGCGTTCGTCCAGGAGGTATTGTTAATCGTCATCAATGATGTCTTTAAGGTACGATGCCATCTCTCTATAATTCCGTTGCACTGAGGATGGTAAGCAGTAGTTCTCTGATGTCTTACGCCAAGTTTGCTGGTTAACTTGTTGAATAAGTTGCTTTCGAATTGACGACCCTGATCTGTAGTGATTGAAGAGGGTACGCCGAAACGGGCGATCCAATTTAGCATCAAAGCGTCAGCGACGGTTTCTGCTGTCATGTCTTTAAGGGGAACTGCTTCTGGCCATCTGGTGTATCTATCTATGATTGTTAGCAGGTATGTGTATTCTTTTGAAGGAGGAATGGGGCCAACCAGGTCCAAATGAATATTTTTGAATCTCCCATCTGGTGCTTTAAACTGCTGTAACGGTGTAATGGTGTGACGGTGTACTTTAGATGCTTGGCAGTCAATACAATTTCTTATTACATCTTTTACAGTCTTTTCCATGCCAGGCCAAACATATCTCTGCTTCAATATTTTAAATGTTGCGTTGCTGCCGGGATGACTTACTTTATGGAGTGTTAAAATGACTTCCTTTCTCATTGACTCGGGAACAAATGGTCGTATTACGTTCGTCGAGAAATCGCACCATAACATTTTATTGGTGCCAGGTACCAAAATTTTCTTTAATTGCAGTGATGATTTTTCATGCATTTCCATCATTACACTTTCCTTCTCCTGCTCTTGCGCCATTCGCTGATAATCAATATGTGATGTGATTTGTATTTCAGCAACTCGAGATAATGTGTCTGCGACTATATTGTCCTCGCCGGGAATGTGTTTAATGCTTGTAGAAAATTGGCTGATAAAGTCGAGTTGTCTTTCCTGTCTTGGTGAGTTTACTTTATTTTTTGTGAAGGCGAATATTAGTGGCTTGTGATCTGTGAAGATAGTGAAGTTTCTACCCTCTAATTGTTGTCTGAAATATTTCACTGCTTCGTAAATAGCTGTCAGCTCTCTGTCATAAGTACTATATTTTAACTGTGGATTATTGAATTTTCTTGAGAAAAAAGATATGGGTTGCCATGCTCCATTTTTCATTTGCTGCAAGGAGGCACCCATTGCTGTATCGGAGGCGTCGACCATAATTGATATTTCGGCTGTGGGGTCAATATGTACTAAAAGCGACGCTTGTACCAGGTCGTTTTTACATTTTTCAAAGGCCTTGGTTAACTCTTCTGTCCATTGAATTTTCCTTTTGTCGTTTTTTGTATAACCTTTTAACTGATCAAAAAGTATCTTTTGGGTCCCAGCTGCGTTTTGTAGGTACTTCCTGTAAAAATTTATCATCCCCAAAAATCTTCGAAGACCTTTTGCGTTGGTTGGAGGTTCAATTTTGGTTATCGCTTCAACTCTTTCCTTGATTGGGGAACTTCCATTCTTGTTAATCTTATAACCAAGGAATTCAATTTCTTCTTCTCCTAATTTACATTTGTTTAGGTTGATAATTAGACCACTTTTAGATAGCCTTTCGAACAATAAGTCTAGGTGTTTTTCGTGCTCTTCCATGTTTTTGGAGGCAACCAGGATGTCGTCAATATAAGTGAATACGAATTCCAAATCTCTGGTAATATTATGAAGGTACCTTTGGAAACTCTGAGCTGCGTTAGAAAGTCCGAATTGCATTACTAGAAATTCAAATAATCCAAATGGGGTTATGATAGCGGTCTTTGGAATGTCTTCTTCTTCTACTCGTACTTGGTGGTAAGCTCTGGTTAAATCTATTTTGCTGAAGATCTTCGCATCGTGAAGTTTATGTGCGAAATCTTGTAGTTGAGGTATTGGATACTTGTCAGGTTTGGTAATTGAATTCAGTCTGCGATAATCACCGCACGGACGCCAATTTCCATCCGATTTCCTGACCATATGTAGGGCGCTGGACCAGTTGCTTTTGGATGGTCGGCAAATGCCTTGTTCGACCATATAAGAGAATTCCTTTTTAGCAATCTCCAATTGCAGTGGATTGAGTCTCCTGACTTTGGCTGTGACTGGAGGTCCCTTCGTCTGGATGTGGTGAGTAACGTTGTGTTCTATGCGCTTTGGGTTCAAATCTGCGCGAGTGATATTTGGGTACTTCTCAATTATTTTGTAAAATTTTGATGTGGAATGAACCGTGGCAATATTCATTATACTGGTTTTGTAGACGATCCCTCTAGTTGACATTCCTGTAGCTTTGTCAATCAATGTTTTCCTTTTAATATCCACTAAAACGTCGTAATATTCCAAAAAATCAGCTCCTATTATGGGTTTTGTGACATCTGCGATGATAAACTTCCATTTGTGACTCCTTCGTAGTCCCAAATTCAGGTTGATTATTTTGTGCCCATAACTAGGTATTACAGTACCATTTGCTGCATAGAGTGGAGTGACGATGCTATCTGTTGAAATTATTGATTTGTCATTTCTGAAATATCTAGGTATTACTGAGATTTCAGCTCCAGTGTCTACGAGATATCTAATTCCTGTTACTAATTCTGTAATGAAGAGACGATGTTTCAACTGCGACTGGGACGTCTCGCACACCTGCCGCAATTTTAGTTTTCCTGATCGTTGAATTTACATGGTGCTATGCAGTTAAATGCTTTTGTTCCGAATTTTTGGTGTAGATGGCAAATGTCTTCTCTTCTATAATTGTTGTTTTGCTTCACGTTGTTGTTATTACTCTTTCTGTTGTCATAGTAATTTTTCTGATTCCTATTTTGGTGATTATTATTGTAGTTTTGGTATCGATTCCTGCTTGGAGAACGTGATCTTGAACGATTCCTCCAATTATTATTATGTTGAGGTCTTGACTGTGTTCTTGATTGTCTATGATCAATTTCCAATCTGACGATCTTGTCTGTCAATAGTTGAATTTGTTGCTGCATGCTGTGAAGTAAGCTGTTAGTGACTAAATCACTCTGGTGAGCTTGACTACTTGCTGATGTGGATGGTGAATTAATGGACTGAATTTCTGTTCTTTCGTTTACTTCCAAGATCCGATCGGCCGTTTGCGCGAGTATGCTGATGTCGTTTGTAATTATTGCCGAGATTATTTCCTGTACTCTATGTGGTAATCTTTCGATCCAAAGTCTTTTAAGAAGTGCATCATTCGCTAAGGTTGGTCCTGCAAGGCTCTGCATGTGACGAAGTAAATGTGAAGGCTTCCTATCACCAAGCTGTACTCCATGTAGAAGTTGAGAAAGTCTTTTCTCTTCAGATTCCTGAAGGCGGTTTAATAAGGTTTCTTTCAAATGTTGGTATTTATCCTTTGTTGGTGGGTATTGGATGACGTCAGCCACACATGAGATTGTATCGGGGTCCAGTACTCCCAAGATGTGTTGATATTTTGTTTCGTCTTTGGTGATCCTTGCAGAATTGAACTGGGCTTCCACCGTTATAAACCATAGGTAGATTTTGTCCTTCCATACTGTGGGTAATTTTATGTTCGCTGCGAAAATTTCGTTTCTTGATTCATCTGATGTTTGTTGATATGAAGCTCTGTCAAATGTATTCGTGTTGTCCTTGTTCTCCGTTGCCATGATTACAATTCAAATTAAAAGATGAGAATATTTTTTTAAAGTTACCACTGTTCAAAGCTTGCTTGACTTTTGAAACATAAATGTGAGAAAATTTAAAATTGTTATGCTTTGAATTTTTGGAAAAGAAAAAAAAAATTAATCCAATTTTGCTACTAAATGTTTTGTTTAAAATTTGATGCACTACCTATATTCTTTTTAAAATTATTAAAGTATAATTTTTTTTAAAAAAAAATGAATATCGATAAAACTTTTGTATAAATAAATAAAATTTTTGAATAACAATAAAATTTATTTGTAAAACTTAAGTATTTTGTTCAAATTATTCGCGAAAAAATATTTTTACGATTATTTTTTAAAGTTGGAATTTTCTAAGTCCCATATGTATATTATTTATGATTAAATTAATAAATGGAAATTATCGTTTTTTATTATCTGTACACATAATTGATCTTAATTTCTTGCTATATTATTAAATGGTTACAGTCAAATAATAATAAAATATTTTAATAATCGTTCTGAAAATACAGTTCATTAATATTTGCACAACATTAAAAATATATACGGAGTATTGTACTGCGCTATTTCCGTTTAGCTTAACTGCGTATAATTAAAAGGGCGGGTTTTTTGTATCTTTTTTTCCACTGACAGTAGCTACTAGTATTTATTTTTGCGGCGTATATTATTTGGTGAGAATAATAATAATAATACTGCTCGCACTATGCGACGACGATTTGTCGCTAGGCGAATTCGACTATCGTCTATGTTTATATTATAAATTCAATTTTCAACACCAAAATAATTAGGTATTGTTCAAACTAAATAAAAATTTCACTTAATTTAATGTAAAATAAAAATGTTACAATGATTATTGATGTTTTTAATCAAATAAAAATTAAATTAAGTTAGTTTTACGATTTAAATTTGAATTTAGCAATTTTTATTTCAGTAGGTATTCAAAAAAACAAATTATACTTTACTGCAACGGCTTTTTTAAATGAATTTAAAATAAGAATGACACACTAAATAGAAACAATATTACTTAGCTTGTTGAATTTTTTTTTAATCTTTTCTCTGGTTTTTGCTCCTTTTATTTCACATTTAGTTTTTCATCCAAGTTTGATTATCGTTTTGTTCCCTCTTTTTTTTTACAATAGTTACAGCTTTCAATCAAAATGATTGGGTTTTTGCTTTTTTTCTCCAATTCGATGTTTCATATGAAAGAAAAAACACAAGTAATTAGTACATATAATTACGATAGTGTAATTTGTAATTTGTGAGAACACTATTTTTTACAAAAAGAAACTGATTTTATGTTACAATTGGTCACAATGAAGATTTACAAGTTATTTAAAAATTGTAAGAATAAGAATGTTAAAATGATTTCTTTCAATTTTTTTTAAAAAAACACTGATTTTTCTTTTTTAAATTGTTAAAATGTTTGTGCGAACTGCACCAAATTCACACAATATTACTTCTTTTAGAATGTTAAAATATTACAATAAAATACGATTAAAATGCGATAAAATAAAATAATAGTTGTTCATACAACAATTTTTTTAAAAAAATAAATACCATAAGGTATGACATGTACTAAATTTTAATATTACGAAGATTTATTATAAAAAAAATTAACGCTTAATCACGGGGCCTTTTGCGTTGGAAAAATTTAAATTATTGTCAAAATTTACACATACCTTTCACGGTATTTGGCTGTCCGTGATGATCCAAATCCGTCCCTGCCACCGTTTCGAGAGAATAATTACACTTATTTATTGCCTACCCAATTCTACTGTCCGCGATGTATATAAAAACGAACGGAAAAAAATAGAGCGTACTACTATGAGGAAAAAAAATAACTAATGACCATACCAATGTTATTTACCAATGTTATAAATGACTTTAAAGAAATGTATATGTAATTTGGAGGAATAATATGTAACAAAACAATTTTCTACTAAAATATGCTAAAAATTCAAACAAAAATACATTAAAATCGTCGTGAGTCACCAATTGTGCGCGCGCCGATTTTCCGAAATGTGATAGGTCTTGCCATAATGGCTTATTATAATGTCATCATAAAATATTTCATTCTCTTCTCATTTGGACCATTGCGAATATTTAAAAAATAATAACCAAATCTGTCCAGCCGTTCTCAGGTGATTCTATTTCCAATGAAAAGCACATTTTATTTGAAATATGTTTATCAAAGGTTGATTTATAGTGACATCTGTTTTATTTTTACCATTACTATTTCACAAAGTTCAAACAGCAGGCTGATTTTGTATGAAACACCAAGAGTTGTCTTAACTCTTGTCTTAACTCCCGAGAGATCTCGAAATTTGGTATTTTGTATGGAGTTTTCCGGTGTTAACTCCGTGAGAAAACTGAAGGGGGCGTGCCCAAACATTAGTATAAATTTGCCATATGTAAATAAAATTTCTATGTCCAGTTTAATTTACATATGGCAATCTCGTACATTTACCCGCATTTTCGATTTTGACAGCTAACCGTGTGCGATTTTTGTTTATTTTATTAATATTTAGCAAGGTATATACTCTATTTTCATTCATTGTTTTGTATTTCATAGCTTATTTACTCGATTCTTTTTATAAATAACATGTTTTAAATAAAATTTTAATTGAAATGGTGTTACGTCAAATGACTCAATTTTGAATTATTACCGATACGATTTGTTTGTTATGCAAGTTATTATTCTAATAAAATTGACACGCAAACATGTTTGTTTGGGTAATATCATGGGTTAACATTTTTTTATAAATAATTTCTTGGTATTTAGAATGGACAAAAAAAGAGCATCATAATTTTTCACGAAATTTTGAGTCTGCCTTTTATTATTTTTATAATTAAACATCATACATCGTAGTAAGATTGTTTTTTCTTTGTTGCAGATATTATATATCAATAGTATATGATGTCAGCAGTAAGAAAGTGATCTTCAGTATCAGCTCAATTCTGTCTGGCTCAAGAATTCCTGCAGCAGTTTACCATATTTTACTATTATTACATAATATGGCTTCCAAACATGTGTGACACACTGATAATTGCAAGATTTCAATTACATATCTGTAAAAATAATAAACAAGGTTAATAAAATAATTTACTTTGACCACTATAATGATCATGGTTCAAAAATTTTCATGCTTGTGTTTTCTTTATATCCTATTTTTTTTCCAACAAAATATATAATTTCAGAATTATCTGCTCTTAACATGTGAGTGAATTATCAAACGCACTACATAAATACCTTGCATATTAATATGAAGCAGTATAAAAAGGTAAAACTAGTACTTTTATGTGTATATGATGTTTAGTTATCTTCATATTATAGTACAATGTGCTTTTAAATATTATTTATTGATTTAAATTTACTTTCAAAACCAACTCCAATATTTTTTTCATTTATTTAAATTTAAACATTTCATTAGATACATTATAACAAAGTTATATGTGTTATTGAGTCATGAATTAACTGAAGTTAAAACAAACTCCCACTATGCCACATGGATAAGCATTAGTCGCTATGCAAAAACAATTGATTGGAGCAGAAAATTAATAAAATCTAAAAAAAGTGTAAATAGATGTTCTCTCTGCCCTATGATAAATACAATATGATATATAATAAATAGAATTTACAAAGCGCCGTTTAATGATACAAGATCACTCCAAGGGCGCCGTAGCTTATTTGTTGGCTCTACGAAACAAGGCAGTCTGCTGAAGGTGTCAACTCTATATTAAACATCAAAGAAAATGGTCATCAAAGTCTTTTTATCGCTTTTCATCGTCTTTTAACGCTCGCAAAAATAAGTATGACATGCTGCAAATAAACAAAACGTGATTAGTATCCTCATTTTATATTATTATACTCAAAGAAAAACGTCATGTTTCTTAGTTTGAAACGTCAAATTCATGAAATATTAAGCCTCCAAAGACTCGAAGTCGAGAAAAATTAACAACGAATGTATAAACAAGTCAAATACAAAAATAAATAATAAATTTGGTTAGTAATATGTATGAATACTGTACAAGATAAATAATACACACCTTGTAAATGATTATGGATGAAATAATTCAAGTAATTACTGTAATTATTTAATTTTACAATATCAAACTCGCGTGCATAGAAAATATAGAAGTAAATTTGTCGCGTGATTTGACAGGAGATAACTCTTATTCTACAAATAAATAAATAATTTTAACCCCGAGTATTTTATTGGGGTTAAGACAACGAAAGAAAATTCGCTTACAAAATACCTTATTCTTCTTCTTTCTACTTTTTAAAAGGCTTTATTTCACCGTTGCCAGTGTTCTAGCCTGTCTTGGTTGATGCTTTGCTTGGGTTTCAATGTAGCCTATCCTCAGGAATTATGGCGTTTAGCTGGTCAGAGTGCAAAGGACTCCGGAATTGTTCCTGGTATGTTGAACTCAGATAGTCAAAAGAGTATGGGCTGATGCTTACTTATACAAGTTGTATTGTATCCATTATAGGTGGGCTAATCTTTATTTGGCATAGGTCATTGCTACTTTTGGTTAGTATTACCCTTGAACAAACATTATAATATTATTATAATTAGGCACATTTAAACAAACATTATGTTATAATACATACATCTACTACTATCCATATATACACTATATTATACACTATAATACTATACATCCATTTATGTACTACATATCCATATATACACTATATTATACACTATAATACTATACATCCATTTATGTACTACATATCCATATATACACTATATTATACACTATAATACTATACATCCATTTATGTACTACATATCCATATATACACTATATTATACACTATAATACTATACATCCATTTATGTACTACATATCCATATATACACTATATTATACACTATAATACTATACATCCATTTATGTACTACATATCCATATATACACTATATTATACACTATAATACTATACATCCATTTATGTACTACATATCCATATATACACTATATTATACACTATAATACTATACATCCATTTATGTACTACATATCCATTTATACACTATATTATACACTATAATACTATACATCCATTTATGTACTACATATCCATATATACACTATATTATACACTATAATACTATACATCCATTTATGTACTACATATCCATATATACACTATATTATACACTATAATACTATACATCCATTTATGTACTACATATCCATATATACACTATATTATACACTATAATACTATACATCCATTTATGTACTACATATCCATATATACACTATATTATACACTATAATACTATACATCCATTTATGTACTACATATCCATATATACACTATATTATACACTATAATACTATACATCCATTTATGTACTACATATCCATATATACACTATATTATACACTATAATACTATACATCCATTTATGTACTACATATCCATATATACACTATATTATACACTATAATACTATACATCCATTTATGTACTACATATCCATATATACACTATATTATACACTATAATACTATACATCCATTTATGTACTACATATCCATATATACACTATATTATACACTATAATACTATACATCCATTTATGTACTACATATCCATATATACACTATATTATACACTATAATACTATACATCCATTTATGTACTACATATCCATATATACACTATATTATACACTATAATACTATACATCCATTTATGTACTACATATCCATATATACACTATATTATACACTATAATACTATACATCCATTTATGTACTACATATCCATATATACACTATATTATACACTATAATACTATACATCCATTTATGTACTACATATCCATATATACACTATATTATACACTATATTATACACCACAGTACTATACATCCATTTATGTACTACATATCCATATATACACTATAATACTATACATACATTTATATAGGGAAGGGGAAAATGAAGGATTTCTATACAGGGGAGAGGAAGTTGTATAATAGGAAGCAGAGGAAATGGGATGGTGGAAGACTTCAAGTAAGGCATGATTATATTTTGATATTATTTAGTGAAATAAATTTAGACAGCATTTTATATATGGGTAAAGAAGCAATGGATAAAAGGTGAGTAATATTTATTGGTAGAGAGATTTTGTTGTTTAAACAATGGTTGAAAATAGAAGAGTGATCCAAAAGGGGACACCCCAAAAATATGTGGTCGACTGTTCCATCCTCTAATCCACAATCACACAAAGGAGAATCTTTAACTTTTATTTTGTGGAGGAAGACAGGGGAACATGTATGACCGAGTCTCATTCTACATATTACTGAAATATCCCTCTTTTGGAATTTACCTATGGAGAACCATGGCTTGACTGGAAAGCTCTGTTGTATGTAGGAGTAGTACACTCCTGCTTTACTTTTTCCAAGGTTCCATTCTTTTTCCCAGCTTGTGTGCAGTCTCTTTAACAAGGAGGGAAATCTGTCCTCTATATGTATGTATTTGTGAGACATTTGTCCATTTTCTATTGCCTTTTTTGCGTGTTCATCCGCAGTCTCATTACCCTTGATTCCACTGTGACCTGGAATCCAAGCAATGGCCACTTGTAATCCTTGCATCCCGAGGTTCAGGATTTCGTGTTTAATTTGAAGAATTATAAGATTGTTCAGCAGCCTTGATGGGTTTCCCGAGATTTTATTTACTGCACTAAGGGAATCTGTGAGGATAAGTGTTTTATTAATTCCATTTGTAGCTGCGAATTTTATTGCTTCCAGTATGGCGAGGCATTCTGCAGTGAAAATGGATGTTTCCGGTGGAAGTTTATACATGGCGACTGAGTTGAAGTCAGGACAGTATATTGCCGCCCCGACGCATGCATCATCTTCACTCTTAGATCCGTCTGTGTATATGGTTGTCCAATCCTGCCAAAGAGAGTCCAAACACTCCCCAAGAACAAAAGGAGCCTTTGGGTCGTTTTTGTGGATATTGAAATTATGTACTAATGGGTAGAAAGTATTTGATTCATGGTGACTTGAGAATAACGGGAAAACTGTATTTTTATATGAAGGAACGTCGAAAGAATTCAGGAACTTGAAGCTATTTACTAACAGGGGGGGATTTTTATTTCGCCAAATTTGTTTTGAATTAACATATTCTGAAAGAAGTTTGACTTTAGGGAGTAGTGGGTTATTTGATAGCCGGGAGGCCTTAAAAAGAAATCTATCTGCGAGGAATTGTCTTCTGAGGTGAAGGGGGGCCTCAGCACATTCTAATTGAAGGGCATTGATAGGAGTAGACCGCATGGCTCCTATTATGATTCTGAGGGCCTTTGATTGAACCCTCTCCAACATGATGGACAAATATTTTGGAATCGGGTCCATTAGGAAGGAAGCATAGTCAAGGTGAGAGCGGATTAGTGCCTTATAGAGGAGAGAGAGGGTATTTGGATGAGCACCCCACCACACCCTGGATACAGATCTTATGATATTGAGCGATTTTTGGCATTTGGATACAATATGTTCGATATTTGCTCTCCAGTTGAGTTTTCGGCTTAGCACAATGCCTAGGAACTTGACCTCTGGTACGCAAGGGATGTGAATATTATTATATGTGATGTTTATGGGGGCAATGTTCCTACTGTTTGAGAAGATCATAAACTGACTTTTGTGCGGAGATATTTCTAGCCCGTGATTATCCAGCCATTTCTGTAATAATTGTAGTGCTGTGTTTAGCTCACGCTCTATCATTTGGGTAGATTTTCCAGATATGTAAATTACAATGTCGTCTGCATATTGCAATATTCTTACATGTTTTAGGAGACTTTTTTCGATACTTGCAGTGTATATATTATATAGCAGTGGGCTGAGAATCGATCCTTGCGGTAAACCCTTCCACACCTTTCTTATGGACTTTTCCCCATTTTCCGTAGATAAGAGCAAGGTGCGGTCGCATAGGAGATTTTTTATGTACTGCCTAGTTTTTGGTGGAACACCGGTATCTAAAAGTTTTCCCATAAGGACATCGATAAGAACATTGTCATATGCAGCAGAGACGTCTAGGAACACAGCAGCCATCATTTCCTTCCTTGATCTGGCAAGTTGGATGTCGGTGATGAAAACACTCAGATTGTCGATGGTGCTCTTGCCCTTCCTGAAACCATACTGTGATCTAGCCAGCAGGCCGTTGGTCTCAAAGAAGTGCTCCAATCTATCTTTAAGCATGTGTTCCACTATTTTCCCCAGGGTGCACGAAAGCGCAATAGGGCGGTAGGAAGATCCTATATTTGGGTCTTTGTGGGGTTTTAAAATGGGAATTATGCTTTGTGTTTTCCAGTCTGCCGGAATGATGCCAGTGTCATAAAACGAGTTGGACATTTTGAGGAAATAGGATAAGGTTTCGGGATCTGCTTTGGTGAGGAACGAATACGGGATTCCATCTATTCCTGGAGCAGAGTCGTGAACTCGTGTTATGACAGATCTTAATTCATGCAAGGTAAAGGGAGCGTCAAGAGAACATGTAACATCAGAGAAAAGGCGTTCATCAGGTAGAGAGTTAAGGGGAGGGACCGATAGCGGAGCAAGTTTATTTAAGAATTCATATTGCCAGTTAGAAGATGTAGGTTTTGAAACTTGGGGATCAAAAACTGCTCTGTATTGCCTTATTTTTCTCCATATCTCAGATACGTTAGAATCAGGGGATAAAGAAGAACAGTATTTGATCCAACCCTGTTTCTTTTTATCCTTCAAAATCCTTTTGGTTTTGGCACGGGAAACCAGATAGCTATCAAAGTTAGTTACGGACATGTTTTTTTTAAAGTTCCTTCTTGCCAGTTTTCTGTCTCTAACAGCCTTGGTGCATTCAGCATCCCACCATGGCGGCGGTGGTATTGTTGGGGAACGAGGTGTTTTGGTAGGGATGTTCTCATCAGCTGATGTAGTAATCAAGTTTACAAAGGAATTATAACATTCAGTGTTATTTGATGAGTTTGGAGTGGGAAGTTCAGGAATTGTCTTAATAATTGTTTTATGAAATGAATGCCAGTCTGCTCTAGCTACATTATATTTGTATGATGATGTGTAGTTGGCTTCTCGAATTTGTCTTCCGAAATGTATAATTATTGGGAAGTGATCACTGTTACGGGGATCTTGATCAAGTGACCAAGTGGAAAGAGGAGCAAGACCGGGGGAGCATAAGGAAAGATCCACAGCACTCGGTCTATGCGATATAGGTAAACTTTGGGTGGGGGTGGGAGTCAATCTTGAAGTATGAAACGGGAGAGAGATTCGTGTTGGAGATCCGTCATTAAGGATACATAAGTCCAGATCATCAATCATGTTCATAAGTGTATTTCCAGCACTGTTAGTTTTATGTGAACCCCAGCTAGTGTGATGTGTGTTGAGGTCACCCAAAATAAACAGGGATGAGGAGTGGGAGGAGACAATGGATTTAAGAAGGAATATATCGGAGGAGGAGGGATGGGGAATATAAATGGAGAAAAAGGAAATCCCGTCGATCTTTGCTCCAACCAGATTAATCCGATCAGAGTTCAGACCAATAGGAATTGGGGAATATGGGATATTATGTTTGATGAATAGGGCGCAACCGCCCCTTCCATCTTTTCTGTCATCGCGAAGACACGCATACCCCGGGAGTCTAAAAGAGGCACCCGGGGCAAGCCACGTCTCCGAGATGGCTATGATAGAGGGTTGGATTTCGTGGGATAGGTGGAGGATGTCTGCTTTATTGGAAATAGCACTACGGCTATTCCACTGTAGAATCCTCGTTATCCGTTGAGGGGCCATTGGACGAAAATAGTGATGAAAGTAGGGTTAATGAAGAGGCAACATTGGACGGTAGGATAGAATTATGTTGAAGGGTTTTAATTATAAATTGTAGAATTGTTGAAATTAATTCAGAAGTGTTAGGCTCAGCTTTATTACTAGACTGTAGGCCACATCCTTTAACTGGCTCAGGAAGTTGGCCGTTCGGAAACCATGAAAGATTTTGGTGGGCAGTTTTATCGAATCCAGGGGAAGACGCTGGTTTATGAGTTTTTCCTTTATTGGATTTTTGAAATTTGGGAGTATTGTTTGCCATATGTTGTGTCGTATGGCTTGGGATGGCTTGAGATGTCGAGGGGCTGGAGGAAATAACGGTTGAGAACGATTTTTTAGAGTGAGGGACCTGTTTCGAGGCTTCAAAAAACGAAAGATTTTTTTCGGCCATAAGGTGTTTTATGTTCTTTTGACGCGCAAGTTCAGGGCACTTCAGACTCACAGCTGTATGCTTGCCTGCACAGTGAAGGCAAGTTAGATCATCCTCGGGAAGAGAGCATTCTTCACCAAGATGATCCTTACCGCATTTGAAACAACGTGGTTGTGATCTGCACAGGGGCTTTGTGTGGCCGAATCTACAGCACTTCCAGCACTGTATAGTCGGAAATTCATATTTCTCCACTTGGATACTGGTGTAGGATAAGAATACCCGGTCTGGCATTCTTTGTCCATCAAAAGTGAGAACCACCGTTCTGGAGGGTTTCCAAACTGCTTGTCCTGTTGACAAATCTTTGTAGTTTAACCTACGACATTTTAGTATTTTTCCATAGTTAGGGGGAACCTCCATCTCACTCATCAGGCACTCATTGGTGAAGTCCTCTCCCACGGGGATACCCCTCACCAATCCCATACGGGAAACCTGATTCGTGGGAATGTAGGTCCTAAATTCTGGGAACGTTTTCATTAAGAAGTAATTTGCATTGGTAATGTTGCTAAATTCAACGCTGGCTCTATTTTTTCCTATCAATTTACAGCTTCCGGTAATTATTCCCTTTACTAGGTTTCTTTTAAGGCATTTTCCGAACTCAATGGCAGATAATTGGTTAGAATTTTCGGAAGAGACGTGTACTATGAATGGACTGCTGTCCGTTTCATTGTAAATATTTCTTGTGTTTCTTTCATATAAGGGATTTGGAGGGGTGGCTGAAGTGTTGGGGGTGGAATTTACAGAGGGTTGTGTTTCATTTCAGAGGGCGGGTTTTTTTTATGATCACTGGTCTTGGTTTCCTTTTCCAAGTCACCAAGGGAAGGTCTGCTATTTTTCCGTTTTTGGGCGTATTTTTTATTTGGGACTGTCACAAAGAGACCGGGAGACGGCGGCGTTATATCTGGGACAGTAATTAGGGAGCTGTCAGAGTCGTAAGAATCCGACCATGCTCGGTCGCTTCTCGTTCTGGTATATCGTGGTTTCGATGGAGAGAGATCTGGAGGATCAGGCGGGTCCGGAGGTTTAACCTCCATTGTTAGTAAATTAAAAGGAAAAAACTGTTATATATAATGTTAATTTAACTTACCCCAGGTTACAAAATAGACATCACAATAACAACACAAAGTAAAAAATGAATTTGCCAGAAAGATTGAATTTTACACCAATAATATTAAAAATATTGAATATTCGGTAGGTAGGTTGAGTTTTTATATGCTTGTCGACGCAGGAACAAACACACGTCCGTTTCTGACCAACGCCAATCAAGGAAAAAACGATTTGTATTCAATAATATACCAAAGAAAATGTCACGACCTGATTAATTTACAATAATTAATTTATTCAAATCTCTTATTTAATCAAAAACAAGCTTGAACACTCAACACTTCGCACAAAAAAATCAAAATACCTTATTATATACATACATTGGTGTTAACGAGCTAAATCCACAGATAAAATAGTACTTAACTCCTTTCTTCTCCTCTCGTGTTTATACAAAATCAGCCTGCTGTTCTCTATAAAGCATAGCTAGATGAAAAGACAAAGCTAGATGAAAAATAATTTCAAAATGTAGGTATTTTGTTTCTTCAGTATAATTTTATAGCTAAAATTATTTATTTATTTATATAATTTATGTACATGTGTACAAAGGCAGGTTTATTGCCATAAGGCAATTTCTTCCAACCAACCCGAGCAACGTGAAGTCTCTTAGTTAAATTGGTACAGTACTAATTAAGTGAGAAATAAATTGATAAAAAATAACATAAAAGAGTAAGAAATATAAAAAAAAAAAAAAAAATACAAAGAGAAAAAATGAAAAGAGAGTTTAAAAATAAAAGAATAATAAAAATAACACCTCACATAGCAATGAGGAAAAGGAGGTTACGGAAGGATATAGAAGGAATTTAGGAACTATTTCACAAATAAAGTTTTTTTAATTTACCTTTAAATATTTGAATGGATTGAGATGACGTTACTTCATCACTTAGGCCATTCCATAGTCTAGCTGATTGTACTTGAAAAGAGGAGCTGAAAACTTCTGTATTGTGAATGGGGATAGCTAGTGTAGTACGTTCAGCAGATCGAAGGGATAGGCCGTGACTTGACAAGAAAACGACGTTATTTTTTTAAATATTGTGGTGAATAGGGATCATAAATAGTCTTATAAAGTAATGACAGTTTGTGAATGTTACGACGATCTCGTATCTTTGGCCAACGAAATATATTTCTACAAGTCGAAACATGATCATATTTTTTAAGATTGTAAATGAACCGTATACAGACATTCTGTAATCGTTCCAGTTTATTTAATAATTCTTGATTGGCATCCAAATAACACACATCACCGTAATCAAGCAATGGAAGAAGTAAGGATTGAGCTAATGTAATTTTACAATGTATTGGAAGAAAGTTCTTCAATCTATTGAGAGAATGGATATTATAAAACAGAGTTTTACTGACATGAGAAATCTGTCCATGCCACGAAAGATCTTCATCAAAAAGAATACCAAGATTTTTCACCATTTTTGAGAAGGGTATGTGTTGATTGTTAATTTGAAGAGATGGGAGAGGTGAATTTTTAAGTTTAGACAGCAATCGGGGACTACCAATGATAATAGCCTGAGATTAGACGGGTTGACAAGAAGACCGTTCTGGGAGGACCATGATGAGATAAAGCTGAGATCTTCGTTCATAATATTAATAGCATCAACATACTCATTCACATTAAATTGAATATACAGTTGAAGATCGTCTGCAAAGAGATGGTACTGACACTTTAATTTGTGAGTTATTGAGTTTATAAAGATAGAGAATAGAAGAGGAGACAAGACACCACCTTGAGGGACCCCAACCTTAAGAGTGATATGATCAGATATTTTCTCCGCCGTTTTAATAGCTTGTGTGCGATTATATAGATAATCTTTGAACCATGTCAGTACTGGTTGCGCTAAATTGAGTGAGGAA
Source organism: Molanna angustata (assembly GCA_963576475.1). Taxonomy (NCBI): domain Eukaryota; kingdom Metazoa; phylum Arthropoda; class Insecta; order Trichoptera; family Molannidae; genus Molanna; species Molanna angustata. The sequence goes on along the minus strand of OY754988.1, from coordinate 24,461,989 downwards.
AGTATATTATTGTGATTTTCAAAAATTCTAAACTTGTTGGTTAAACAGTTCTCGCTTAAGATGGAGTAGGTACTCCGTGCAATAAGTGAGTTTTGGTATGTCGCGCGTTTGACGTCTTGGTCTTGGTTGGCAACATATTGCAGTTTTCCATACATTTCAACAATTTCTAGATAACTGTTCTCTAATTTTTTTTATTATTTTTTTATTTATTTATTTATTTTATATATATAGAAATAAAATATAACAATTTACAATACTTATAATAGCATACACAAAAAATATTTTATTCGTATTACCCCCCAAAAAGAGCTTATACTCGTGGTTTGGGGGGAATAAAACTAAATTACTAGTGAACAAAGTGTTTTTTCGACAAATAAATCCGAAAACAATTCAAATTATAGAAAAAGAATGTGGTCTGCCCACTTTGTTGTCAAAAGTCCCGCGGAAAATAGCTTCACTTCGATTCATACAAAATTTGCTAACTGCGACATCTAGTATATTATACGAAAATCTATGAGTACACGTACGGCATTTTAGCAGAGATCAGAATCATTTTTACTAGCAACTTGCGTTGAAATATTTTATACCTTTTCAACAAACAGTGTCTTTATTTCTCACAAAGTTTGAAAGATGTCGTACTTTTATAAATTCATAAATTAATATTATAATTTACACACTTGATAATAACTATAATAATATTCGAATATATTTTTTAATTGTATATACGCAAACATTGGATTTTTTTCCCTATCGGGAGTCAAATGATATTTTTATTGACAATAACATCTTATTAGAGACGAAGACTGAGTTCCTGGTTCTTCTATAATATTCCAGCTTCGTCTCTATTGAGATGTTATTGTCAATAAAAATATAATAATATTATTATGTTACTCTGGTGCATGTATGTACATATGTAGAAAAAGGAGTCTAATAAAATTATGTATCAAAATATTAACAGGAAAAATTATGAAAAAATAGAAATAATAAATAATTCAAGTAAAAAATACCATATAATGATGATAAACATTAACTAATAATTAACGATAAATAGGTATTCGATTTCTTTTTCTAAATATGCAAGGAAAAAGGTTTAAGTATGTGAAGAAATATTTATGTGAATAAAGGTTTATGTGAATAAATTATCAAGGAAAAAGGTTTATGTGAATAAATAATATAAATTGGTAGCTAATAAAACATTTTTATTCATTAAAATTTAAAATAACAATTATATTTTTATGGTAGATACGGATTATTGTTAGCCTTTTTGTTGAAATACATTTTATCCACTGTTGATATGTTATTTTCATAATGTCTGTTAAAAAATCTGCACTTTAGTATTGGCCTGAATAATATGTAGACAAGTTCAAATAAACTTATAATGGAAAATCCCAAAAATAAACTTAGTACTCCACCACATGAGGCTGCAAATAAAATATTCTTATTATTGGAGTGGAGATTGGTGAGAGAGACCTGAGCACCACACACTTCATTCACTCATTATAAATATGTACATCACGCTATATCCCTATTATTAGGGTTGGTAGATGAACTGTCTTTGCAAACATTCATCATCTCACTCACATTCATACATTGTATCGTATGTGTTTGTCTGTTTTTTTTTTCGTTTTCGTTTAAACAAGTTTTGGTCTCAGTCTTGCAATTGAAAAAATCTGTTAATTAAGTAAATGTCAGTAATTACAATTAAAGCATAAACTTATTGTGAATTCCGACAGAAGATGGTAGTTGATTGCTTATTACTTTTTGGTTAAAAAAATTATAGGTAAAAAATTATAATCTTGCCAGATTGCAAGACTCATAATGCATTTAATTAGGAATGTCTTGAAAACTTAGTGTAGTTTGTGCATTACCACATGCAGTAATGGTCTTGATTTGACCCAAGTCTGCAAAACTTTTGTTTATTAAAGTTGTATTGTAAATTAGGTTGCTATAGTTGATTTATCTTGTAACGTAAATTTACTATGTATGTATTAGTTGTTTTCATTCAATTTATATATGATATAATTATTTTCACTATACATCACGCCATGTCCCTCACGGGGTAGGCAGAGAGGACCGAACTCCACATACTTCTATCTTGGCATACATTCATTGTCTCGGCAACATTCATACATCGTCTTATACATGTTCGTCTGTTGTTCACGCTTCTTACATTTCAGTCTTTCAAAATACCATTCACATGGACGTGCCATCCCTTCATTGGGCGGCCCCGACCTCTCATTCCATTCCTGTCTGCAATGTATATTTTCTTCGTCAGGCGTTCCTCATACATTCTCCCCATGTGGCCAAACCATCTCAATGTGTTCACTTTCATTCTATTAATAACATCTTGTTATTTTCACTAATTATTAATTATGTTTATAATTATTAGATATTATATAATTATTAATTAATAAAACCTAATCATCCTACATATCACCGTATTGTGGCGACAATATTGGCAAAATGTATTTATATGTACATAATATATTGAACATCCTACACTATTTATATGTACATAATATATTGAATATCTACCTACCAAATTTACATTACTTTTGAAATAATTTAAGACATCTCTGTAATTGGCTTTGATATGTGTAATGTTTTTAAGCAATTTATGAAATAGCTGTTGAAATGAAATAAAAAAATGTGTATAATTATAACAGAGGGGTACGTATGTAATTATTTTTACTATATTTATATACATACCAACAAAATCCATATCAGTATACCGCATCTGCCGATGTTTTCCAAAAAAGAATTCATCTTTAAAATACACGGATAAGCGCGTTGTTTCATCCCTAAAAATATTGGAGTAAAGTAACATTTTATTACATAATATATACCCATTTATATTAATTTATATTCATATACCCACTATTTGTAGAGTTGATGATAATAATACAATACATTTTGTACTATGGCATGACATGACAAAAATAAAAATATAAATTTTAATAAACATAACAGAAGAAAAACCAAAAAGGTTGAATATAATAACAGTTCATAGCAATGATAGGAAAATAATAGGGTAAGCAGAGGAAAAGAAATCAGGTATTATCAGATAGATTTTTTTGTTATTGAATATAATATAGGTAATAACAGTTGATAGCAATGATAGGAAAACAACAGGGTAAAGAGAGGAAGAAGAAAAAGGCAGGTATTATCAGATAGATATTATTCATTCTATGAAGAAGTAATATAATAACTCATGATAGGTAGTATTAATATGACTTTATATCTGTTTATCCAAATTACTTCACTACTTATATCAATTTTGGGATGTCACAGGGATTAGTTATGGGGCCCATCTACTCATTTTGTGTATTAAAATTATTGTCTTGAAAATTAATGTTTTAATTCTCATGCTTATTCTTATTTACGCTGAAAATAATAATAAGTAGTTGAGTAAAGCCACAATCTTCAGTCAAGATAAGTAATTCTTTACAATTAACTGTTTAAGTAAAACATACTTGTTAGAAATGTTTCTAGCTGAAATATTATTCTTGGATTTGACCAGATCAGAGTAGGAAACCTCCATACTATAGGATATATCGTCACAGGCAGGGAAGCATTCGCATCCTTTAACAGCAGATTTGATAGACTCCGACTGCTGATCGTTATAGAACAGATTCTGGACACGTTTTCTTCTTTCGTAATAAGATTCCATTGTCCTCATGTTTAAATCAGCTGGAAAAATATTATGTAAATGTTTAAAAGAATCTCCACAGTATTAACTAAAATATTTCATAACTATCTTCTTCATCTTTGTTATTAATACATGTTGCAAAAAGTAAACAAATAAAAAATACTGACCTTGTATCTTTGAATAACAGCTGTAGTCTTCTTTGGTAGAGCATATTCTGGTATCAGGAAGCATACCTTCAAATAAAACAAAATTATTTAAAAAAAAATATGTACATTTGTACTAAAAAAGTGACATACGAGTGGTGCCATGAAGTAAATAAATCTTTATAGAAACTTATTCAGTGATTAGATTAAAGTAAAGAATACTTCAGGATGGAGATATTATATGTGGGCAGATCATGTGAATAATCTGTCTAAGAAACATTCAAGAAGTTAAATAAAATTGCTCACTTTTGATGTAGAACGGTACACAGCTACATAGTTGTACGACATACTTGACTTCACATTCCAGCATACAATTTGATTGTGTGTAGTATGGGAAGTATGACAGTTTCACTTCCTGGTCAAAGTAACATCTTCTCTTGTTGGGCTTCAAGCTCCTCATGTCGTGATCCGTTGTGATTGTGGTTGGCTGTATGGAAAATGAGGTTTGGCGTTCCATGGGTATGTGGGAGTAACTGCCAACCAAGACATTTTCTGATGGAGAATCTATTATCACCTTGAAATATAAAATGATGCAAAAATATATGTTATCGTTTGTCCTGATAAAGAATAGCAAATGTAAGACTATGTTAATGGTCTTTTATGTAGACCTTTGGGTCTGTTAAAGAGGACTGCCCCTACTGTGAATTGGACTCCCAGCTATCTCTTCATCTTTTAGGTAGTCTACAACGAGGAGGGATTGTCTGAGCCTGATTGTGCAGCACGATATAAGGAACTCTGGTACTGTTCATCATTTGGACATGACCATATCAGTCTGTTGCCTACTCCATCTGACGAAATCATCAAATTTGCATATTTCCCTTATTATGATGTTTCTCACTCGGTATCTCAAGGTTTTGCCTGATATCATTCTCAGTTTCCTCATTTCAAACTCTGTCGATGCCGATGAAAAAGAATCAGAGTTGTATGCAAAGTCAGCCATCTACATACATGCTATAAAAAAAATATATCTCACAGAAAGGAGAACACAGCCTTGGACATAAGGCTTCTCTCAGATTTGAACCAAGTGCGAAAAAGGAAAAATCGATTATGGAAGAGACCTATAACAAAAATTGTCTGTTGAAACATCGCGTACTGGCACAAAATTGACCAAATAGATGCACTGAACAAGTCCCCAAAGCTCCATCGCAATCAGATGATTGGTATAAGATTTCGTCCGCCACATACAAACAAGTGTGACCATACATTATTGCATCACATATTATTGTTAAAAACATTAAGCATATTTATTAAAGACCCCCTGAAATGATGGAGAGACAGCTAGATCTCAGAATCTCAGGAGGACTATCGCCTGATAAAAGACTATCGAGTTTACATCAAGATGAAGAAGAAAAAGATATTAATGGAATGAGAAACAACACGGAAGTGCACCAGTTTATTTGATTTTGTAATCGTCTTCATAGGCTTGATTGAAATAGGAAGAAAATTAAACATAACTATTGCAATGTAAAAATAATTTATTTTTATTCATTAGCAAGAATTTACATTAAACATACCCTGAATCCATATTCCATTCCATCGCACCTTTCTTGGGCTTCACTGGTGTTAAGATACAGCTCCACGCTGAGACTCAATTCCTCGCCATTGCTGAAAACTCTTCTAGGGTAGGAGTTCTGCTTGTCAACAGTTTGATCTTTTGGAAAGTATCTGAAGTAGCTGTCCCATAATAACACCGTTGGATCATTCAAAATTGTTTCCAGTTGTTTTTTGGGCAAACTGGTTCTGAAATTAGATGAATTTACAAAAATTTAAATATACATATGTACATACCGTTATATTATATCACACATCCATCACCTTGTCAGCATTCATGCATGGTCTCATACATGTTCATCTGTTGTTCTTGCTTCTAACATTACTGTCTTTCAGAATATCGTTCACATGTTCATTCCTGTTCGCGCACTGTATATTTTCTTCCTCAGGCGTTCCTCATTCATTCTCCCCATATGGCCAAACCATCTCAATGTGTTCAATTTCATTCTTAAAATGACATCCTTCTTTATCTTCATTGTTTCTTTGTCCTCATTTATTACTCTGTCATACATCGTTCTATAACAGATTCTTCTTATAATTGAACATATATATTTTTATTTTTCACACATCTCTATTGTGTTGGCCATCTTGTAGAGACACAGCGTCAATGAGGAAAAAATCTATAGGATTTTGCTTACCTACCATACAATTCTTAAATATTTTTATTTATTCTTTGAACTTGACATAAGTATTGTTGTATAAGTTCATTTTGAAAAAAATAAAAATGCAACACAAACTTTGTATATACTTCTATCTTAAAAGGTGAGAAATAAGTTATAACGTTTTGACTATATAAGTTATTTAACATTATAACTTATTTCTCAAGTTTTAAAATAGAAGTATTTACAAAATGTGTTTTATTAATATATTTTTATTCAATATCTCAGCAGACAACTCCATAGTAAATTAGTAAAAAATTACTTTGGAGGTGGTCACTGGATGACTAATACTAAATATTCAATATATATGCTAAAAAGGCACATCACATTCACAAAATGGCATTGGTGAATTATCAAGTTATATCATACAAAATATATAAATAAAAAATAGTTTAACAAGCTACTGGACTGAAACGGTCCCTTCGCAGAAGCTAGTAAGAATGACAAAGAATGCATGGCACGAAGAGTAACTCTAGAAGCTCCTCTAGACTCGTGGTCTCGGTACAATTGTGCAAAAAATAACAATCAACGTCGGTGAAGATAATATTCACAGACATGGATTGTCGCGAAAGTACTTCAAGCCTGTGACTGTAAAACTGGGCATCAGAGAGTTGACCAAGGACACTCTATTATTTCATTTTTTTTATTCAGCAGATAGAAGGGCACTATAGTCAAAGCAAAACAATTTGAAGCCTGTAAAGTTCTTCTTAGAGACCACTAAATCCGCATGCCCAATGGGACCTTGAAGAGGCCCACGGACTGCAGCGAGGAGCTCCGTTCTGTTGTAGGACACATTTAAGATGAGAGCACTCCCAATGGATGTGCTCTGAAGTTTGGTCAAAATAGTTTAACAAACTCATTTCATGAAATTGCTGAAAATTTTCCATGCAAAATTTGAATACTTTGTTGAATGACTTGGCAGTGAGGAGTATAGCACTGGCCACAACCCACTTGTTTACTAAGTAATAAGTGATTTGTGTTTTTAAACCATTTTTGATCATGAATATTATTTCTATGAACTAGCATGTAATTTTTTAGTTGATGTACCTACTACCCAAACAGAACCAACACCACAGTAATGTTCTGAGTGCATATGTTCATTTTCAAATATCTACGTTATATTATAATCAATTTCATAGATTATAATATAACGAATCATTTGTAAAACCGGGACAAAAAGTTAGACCTACAACAAAGAAATTAATATCAATAATTGGGAAGTCCGATGACTGGAATATCCAAATGGATACGAGAACAGAGAGATATAACCTTCCAAAGGAGATCTGCATCTCGTCTCTTAGGCCTGACTTGACAATTTACTCTCTTTCACTGAAAGAGATGACAGTTCCATGTGACACAAATATTCCAAAAGACCACCAATACAAACTAAACAATTACAAGGAACTGGCACGAATATAATATATGCTGTAGAGGTGGGGGTGAGAGACCTGCCCTCAAAATCTTTTTATTCCTACTTTAAAGACCTGGGTCTCCCAAGAGGTAAAATAAAAGAACTTTTGGATAGGGTGGTAAAAAATGCATTATCCGCATCCTATTGGATTTGTTTGTACAGGGGAGTGGAGTATCAGTCGGAGATTGGTGAGTGAGTGGTGAGCGTGACTTAAGTCATAAAGGGGCCCCTTAATCCCGCATACATGGTAGCAAGCCCATGTGGCTCGCCTGTTCATTCATGAATCCAGTGAAACCACGATTTCCTTTCTCTTTTGTATCTTACATGATTGAATATGTGACAAGATATTAATACTGTTTGTTACTCACAACATATTGAATCCATAGCAGACACCGAGATTTGTAAAAACGGGTGTGAAAAGATTTGAGCAGCAATTAAACGTTTCATATTCTCGTCCCGTTTGAGCCACCCATTTGCACATTTTCAGTGTCTCTGAACATGTCGGAGTACCCTGGAATTAAATTTACAACAAACAGAATTTACTGTATGTACATTCTTACTTTTTATTTTTCTGTTGAATCTGGAATCTTCATAATATTTTCATAACTACCACAACACAAAAGAAAAATATTCATGTGATCAAATTAAATTCTATGCTTTTCAAATCTACAGTTCTCAGATTATACAATGTCAACGGTTTTAAACTTACATTGATTAGATATTCGATGACATTTCCTTCAAATTCCGTAGACATCTTTTTGGAAAGTGCGTATTGTTTTTCCTGCATAAAATTGCACACCAAAGAAGAAGCAAATAATTGTTCTCTGAAATAATATAATTTCTTCTTTATTGGTTGAAAGATAAATCCTACTCAAATATTGTGTATTAATTGTTTATTGAAATATTTAATGAATATATAAATAATGTATATAATATACTTACTTGTTCTTTACATCGTTGAGGTTTAAATATGATTTCTTGATGGTACTTTTGGGACATATTACCACTGAAGGGAAGGGAATATCATAGACTGGAGTGTATATGTCATCAATGACAATACTAAACGGAGAAGACCACCAGTTATTGAGAAGGATGAGGATGTTGTAGCAGCAGGCAGACAGACTCAGCAGACAGATCATAGACCAGAGGAGACGTTCTTTGATAGACGTACTATTGTCCCAAATGTATCTGAAAATTATCATAAATCAAATCAATACATGGAATAGGAAGTAAATGGAGAATAAATTCATATATATTGTTGAGGAAGTTTACAGGGCATCTTTTAGGGATCCTATTAATTTTGAATTATTTAGGCTAATAATCTAAAAAACTGCAGTGTTTAAGTCTCGAAACGTCCATAGGAAAACCAAAATAATCCTATACAAGACAATTATTAGGACTGTGATTACATACGGGTGCAAGATGTTGACACTTACAATAAAATCCGCTGAAGCTTTGGACATATTTGAGAGGAAAGTTCTCCGCCGCATATGCGGTCCAGTGAAAGATGGGAAAAGTGGCGTATAAGTTGAAACGAAGAACTGTACAGAATATATGAATCACCCAGTGTCTCAACATGCTGGACATATTCAGAGAATGCCAAATATGCAAATTCCTAAGAGAATTATGACTGGTCGTCCAGGAGGAAGAAGGAAAACAGGAAGACCCAGGTTGCGATGGGACAACGAGGTGAGGAGGGATGCAGTGCAGCTCTTAAACGTTACAAACTGGAGGACGGCATCTGACGACAGACGGGGACGGAGGCAAAAGTTGAAGGAGGCCACTTGGGCTTTAGCGCCATCGAAGAAGAATCTAAAAAACTCAATTAAGTCTTCAGTGGTTTTATGTTTTGCATTTTAATTAACTGAGAGGGATAAAATTTTTCAATAGAATTTAATGTAGACTAACGCCATCATAATTTATTTCTTTATTATCTGCAGTTCTTTATCTCAAAGTTGGTTGGTTTATCTTAAGTTTGGTACTGATGTGGCGTGCAAGAAAGCTTCTCTTAAATAATGGAATTGGATTGATTGACCATATAATGAAGATAATTTATGATGGATGGACCAAGCGTACCCTAGAGTGGCGATCATGAACCCACCAAAGAAACCCACAGTATAGCACAAGCAAGATAGTCGGATGATGAAGTGTGGTAGAAGGTCAACTTTGACATTTTTTTAAACGTGGCTGCATAGGGTACCTACAACAGCTATTATTAGAGGATTTGGGTTCATTGTACTCCCCAAAGTAGCATAGGTAGGTACTACATAGCGCTTCGGTGAGTTTGCAATTAACAGAAGAAAAGGTCAATCTTTACATTGAAGAGTTTCTATTTGTTAAATAAATTAAGAAATGGAAAAGCAAAAACAATTCTAAAAGACTTGTCAAGGAATGGCTATTGAGGTGTGGCTCTATATAATATAATTAACATATCTCACACGATTTTATTTATTATTTTTTTTTTTCATTTCATTTCTACAATAAATAATAGATAAGTTTTGTAACAAAGGAAGGAATGTATGTTTGGGAGACCATCTTTGTGTGTGTCTTTTTTTTACTGTACCTAATTTTGTTTGTTATTATTAGAATATACTTAGATATTGTCTTGAGAACACGCAGACAAGTCTAGAAATCAGACTTGGCGTGACTCAAAAACATTTTTATTTTTTTTTAATATTTTGCATTATTATTTTTTCAATAAAAAAAAATTGGATCGAATTGTGGCGCACATACTTTAAACCGTGTAAACTCCCTTTTTGGAAGAAGATCCTTGCTCCGTCTACAACCATGTAAAAATATCCATTTTCTCCTTCTTTTGGGCTTTTTTCAACTGATCTCGGTCTGAGTAATGATTGTAGTTTTCCCTTGACTCTGGACCCGGTAGACACATTGCTATTTTCTAGACCATGACTCATGACAATTGAAACATTTCCGTTGAAGCTATCATTGGAAAGAACTGTATTTTGATGATAAAATGAGTCGATTCTCTTGGGATGTTTTTTGTGGACGATGTTCATAGACATTTTTATGATTTTATTTCTGAAAAAGATGAAAAAATATAAATTGTGCACATTCAATGTAGAAGTATAGGAACATTTTGGTAAAATTTTAAATTGATTGTGTGAACTAGTTAACGGTAGATTATAATATTATAAGCCCTGTCCAATTTTCCCGGGTTCCTGTATGTAAAATGCTTGTTTCTATTGAGGTATTTAACGTACACTGGTGGGCTTATTACCATTAGGCCATTTCTTCCAACCAACAAAAATATTTTTAAGATGGAAGGGTTTATTAGATTAGATTTACTTGTCACTCAAATCAAATATTGAGAAGGAGCTATATTTATATAACTAATAATACATACATGGTCTTTGCTATCTCACGATTGTGTGATATTGATAGTTAAAACTACTAGGATTACTAGGTTTGTTAACTTATATTTCGATCGCAATCGGAATATAAGTTAACTAACATACTTATTTAGGTAATGTTTTAGTTCTGCTGTCTTGCTGTCTTGTCATTCTTTTCCATAATGCTTTATTTTATTTATATTTTGTTAATTCTCTTGTATTTATATTTTGTTAAGGCTTTTATGCTTTATTTTACATTTTGTTAATGCAAAAATGTTTTTCTTCTTGTTTCTTATATTGATGTTTATGTTCTTTTTTAATTCAATCGATTGAAATCTCTATCGCATGATGTAAAAGCGTAGTGAAAATACATTTAAATTGTCCTTACTTAAAACAGGAATTATTCCTAGTTAGATAGACATAGGTAAAGTGATGGAATGATGCCAATCAGGGAGCACCCATTGTTTATTATTATTATTATTATTGTGTATCATGCTTTTTGTTTTGTATATTTTTTTGTTTGTTTTTATACAAAACTGAGTGGTCTCTGTGGTGTATTGTTTCTGTAAGTTTTCTTTTCTTATGTTAAATAAATATATTATAATTATTATATTATTACTAGACCAAGACACTGACATGTTTTAATTTTAAACCAACCGACCATGCACAAATCACATCTTGAGAAGCATCATTATTATTTATATAACTTACCTATGTCAATTACCTTAATTATTATTTATAAACCTTCTTCTTCTTCACTTTCCATCTCCTCTACGAAGGTAATTGACCATCAGGGTTATCTCCACTTTATTTTCGGTGGCCCTGTCCAGTGACAACGCTTTTTATGAAACACTGTCTCAGGTTACGGAACCATGAAAAGCTTTGTCGTCCTGATCCTCTTATAATAATTTGTAAAATGCCGTTTAGTGATACAAGATCAATCCAAGGGTGCCATATGTTATTTCTTTACTCACAAAAACAAAGCAGTATTAAGTAGTCTACCGAAAGTGTAAATGCTAAGTACGATCTACAAAACTACGATCCACGTAAGCAGCTTTATTGGCTCTGTCAAATTCCTTTCTCCCTAGTATCCTTCCTTGGATTACATGTCATTATATTATAATAATTTTTAATATGATCATACCTACTTGTATTTTATTTGCCATTTTATTGAGTGTATTAAGGACTCGACTCAATATGTATTGTGTTTTGAAATTTCCATGTAAAACAAAGTTAACCCATAGCGGGTTGTAATGTTTTATTACTCTAATGTACCTTACCTAACAATATAACCTATAAATACTTTAATAAATAATGAGTATTTATGATTTGATGGGTAATTTAACAGATTGTTTGCCACAATCATATGTGTTGATTTGTATTATTACAGATAGATGGCGTGTGGTACTTTAGTTAACCATGAAATACCTACTAACATGGTAATAATATTTAATGCAATCTTTCATTCATGTGGAATTATATTTGCTTGTTTTAATCAAATTTGTATGCAAGAGTATACAACCAAAATGTATTAAGTCATATTTTGTTCGAATATTTATATAGTTGCATATGAGTTGCATTTAATATGCAGACATTAGATTTTATTCCCTGACGGGAGTCAATGATATTTTATATCAAATTTTTAACGTCATCGGCTGGTTTTCATAAACACTTTATGCGCTTGCGCAACATTCACCAATTATTTGTGTTTTTATTATTTAAGTACAAACCAATTTCTCAATAGATGGCGTTACAAAAAAGTTTCTTTGTCACTTCGTAGATGGCGAGGGTGTTTCAGCTTATTCTCAAGTGAAAAGATTTTAGAACATATCTAGAACTTAATTGGATTGATGGGGAACTTAATATAAGAAGGCATAAATGGTGAACGTTGCTCACGCGCATAAAGTGATCATGTAAACCAGTCGATTTCCCGGTTCCACCATTTCCAATTTCGTCTCTACTGAGATATTAAAAATTTATCATAAAATATCATATTTTGTTGATTTTTAGTTAGTTCATTTGAAATAATTTTCATTCATTCATTCATTTATACCATCACGGAATATCCCACGGGGGTGTGCATAGCCTTACAACAGGAAGTGCGACACATGAGTGCATGCCCACACACTAGTCTCCCCAACTAGCAAACAAGTCGTATATATTAGAGTTATATGACTTCTAGTCGTATAAGAGTTTTATAGTGGTTATTAACTAACTTTGTTAGTCGTATAGACATTGTACATCTGACGGTTAAGTCGTCTAACTAAATAGTTTAATTACAACGTCCAATAAATGTTTTTGCAACGTAAGTATACAACGATCACATAATGGTCTTAATCAAAATGTTTACTCAACAAAGCTCCAAGTCGTAAAAACGTTTCAGTCGTATAAAGGTTTTTAAAAAGACAATATTGTCGTAATAAGGGTATTATTATAACATCTAATCAACCTATTGGTTTATAAACGTTTTAGAAAAAACTTTAATATGACGATTGTATAGTGGTATTATGGATGACTTCAATACGACATAAAGTTATTAGTGTGACGTTTATATACCTTTTATTCAACATTTGGTTTTATAAATGAAAAACAAAAACTTTTATAAAACATATAGCTGTCGATGAACCTGTTATATTCCTTTTATATGACAATATGTTTTATAGATGTTAAATACAGACTTTTATAAAACAAAATTAAACATTTTGTTTTATAGTGGTGTAGGGTTGCCATCACCAACATTCTTGACGCTGGACAAAAACTTTAAAAACCCAGGACATTTGGGTGAAATTAAGAGAACATAAAAAGCTGAATCTAGTAATTGAAAACTTATATGATTTATTAAAACCTCCTAATACACTATGAAGTTTCATGTTAGTTAAGATAAATATAGCGTGCGTTAAAAAAGTTTTATACGTGAATTAAATCATCGGAAACCCAATATTTAGTCACATTTTTTTTGCATTTTTAGAACAAACTTGACTTGAAAAAACTATCTCAAACATTGATTTTGATTTTATGCACTCTTTAAGCATACAAAATATTTATTTCTCTACTACGCCAACGTATAATTAAGGAGTAATTTAAAAAACTGGGAAATTTATGCTGAATTTTTAAAATTGTGTGTCGAACATTCACTAGAGAAGTGTTGAAAATAGTCATGGTATTTTTTTTTCAAGAAATACACTGTTTGACATATTTGTGAAATTTGATTTCAAATATGGGCGTCAAGGTTTATTTGACATCTAAAGTTTTTTATTTTTCCAGTGTCAGTCCTGGAAAAAAAAATCATCAATGATGATAAAAATATTGTACCGAAATTTATATTTATTTATTTTATTATGGTTCAAAGTCTTATTTATTTTTACAATTTATATTTCTACAATTTATATTTTTACAAGGTTTGTCTAGTTTTTCCAACTCACTACTCAAATCTTTTGTTTTCATTTTTCTTGGGTTCTTATTTTCAAAATATTTCTATTTAAATTTTCAATTTAAATAGAAATAGTACTTAATTTCATAACACTGCCTCCCTCTTAGTTCAGTTCGTCCCGAACAGAATTCTCTAGATGAATAAATCGGCATTTTGAACCTTCTCTACAGTGAGATGCTTTGAAAAAGTAACATGGTACACTTTTTTTTATATTTTTACTGTATCTTGGATTATAGCAGCAAACTAGAACATTAATTCCAGTATTATGAAAAATCTCTTCTATCATATTCCGAACCACTTTCCAATCCATACCATCACTGATCTTTGGAATGCCGAGCTTCATAAGATTCAACTGTAACATTTGATCCCGCATACTTCGTAGACAGTTCCACATCTGAGCATACTCTGCTCGTTCCTCAGACGTTTCCTTATTCGTCATGTAGAATAAATGCTGTTTTCCATGCTGTGAATGGACCGCTTCTCCAATCTTCAGATTCTTGGCTTTTAGCTCATATAACATCCCATACTTTCTCATGATAACTTTGGCTATACCACTAGTCATCTTCATGTCTTGAGCCACACAGTAAGCTAAAACATTATCTTCTGGGATATCGAAGAGGTCTTGCTCAATTTCCACAGTCACACCATGGCGAGTGCGTCGATAAGGAGTCATCATGAATTCCTCGAAGGTCTTTTCTTCACTTTGGACATTGCAAACTTGAGCAACTGGATTTTTTTCCTCATCCTTGTTATCACCTAAAAAGGGAGCCAGGCGATTGAAATGTACCACTCTTGGCTTCCCATTTGGTTTTCTTCGTATACGATAAACCACATCATTAATCCTTTTGATCACTTCATACGGTCCTTCCCAGGATTTCTGAAGCTTTGGTGAGTAGCCTCGTCGTCGTTGTGGATTAAATAACCAAACCAAGTCTCCAGCCTGATAACCACCTTCCACAGCTTTAATGTCGTATCGCTCCTTCATCTTGTCACTAGCTACTTGAATATTGGACCGTACACGGTCATGTATAGCATTCATTTTCCTCCGAAGATCTGACACATAATCTTCTCCAACTAGATCTTCTCCAGGCTTAGATCCATACTGCAGGTCGCAAGGTAACCGTAACTCACGGCCAAAAATCACACTTGCCGGTGTTTGCCCTGTTGTCTCATGAATTGCTGCTCGATAAGCTAATAAGAACAAGTGGATGTATTCGTCCCAATCCTTCTGGTGATCGGACACTGCTTTTGACAAAAATCTTCCAATTGTTCGATTCATTCGCTCCACCATTCCATCCGACTGTGGATGCAAAGCAGTTGTTCTCGTCTTTCGAATTCCTAATGCTTCACAAATTCCCTGGAATACGGCTGATTCAAAGTTTCTTCCCTGGTCCGAGTGTAACTCCAATGGTACTCCAAAACGACTTATCAGTTCCCTTACCAAGACTTCAGCAACAGTGGTAGCTTCTTGATTCGGTAGTGCATAGGCTTCTGTCCATTTACTAAAATAGTCCATTGCTACCAGAATATATTTATTCCCTCTTTCCGTTGTGGGAAACGGCCCCGCTATGTCAATGGCTATCCTTTCAAACGGGCTACCAACATTATACTGCCTCATTGGCGCACGCCTTCGTTTCTGAGGTCCGTTTGAAGTGGCACAAGTTACACATCTTCTACACCAATCTTTTACATCTCCATTGTAATTGACCCAATAAAAACGTTGACGAATTTTTTCTGTGGTTTTTTTAACTCCCAAGTGTCCCCCAGACACATCATTGTGAAGCAGTTTAAGAACTTCAGGAATTCTCTTCCTTGGAATCAATAGTTGTTGTCTCTGCTGTGTTCCATCTTCATTCTCCAATACACGCTTTAACAACCCATTTTCCACGACAATGGATTGCCACTGAGCCCAGTATGACTTAATATTTGGAGATAGTGAAGCTATTTCTTCCCATAAAGGTCTTTGATCATTTTCCTTCCACTGCATTACAAACTTGAGATCTGGGTCTTCCAATTGGTCTGCTCGTATTTCATCATCTTGCCAAAAATTGTCAACGACCGTGGTTCTACAAGCTATAAAAAAATTTTCCTCAGCCTTATTACAGTGCTGGCAATCCTCTGGACATGGTCGCCTTGACAGTGCATCGGCATTTCTATGATGAAGTCCGGCTCGATGTTCAGAATCATAGTCATATTCTTGCAATCTCTCTATCCATCTTGCCACTTGACCTTCAGGATTCTTGAATCGCAAAAGCCACACAAGTGCCGAGTGATCTGTCCTTAAAAGAAATTTCCGTCCATATAAATACTTGCGAAAGTGCTCAACTGACTTGATAACAGCAAGCAATTCTCTTCGTGTTACACAGTAATTGCGTTCTGGTTTCGACAATACTTTACTGAAGTAAGCAATCACGCGTTCTGCCCCATCTTGTACTTGGGAGAGCACACTTCCGATACCAACGTTACTTGCATCTGTATCCAGAATAAACATTCCTTCAGCTCGAGGATAACTCAAAACCGGAGAATTAATTAGAACCTGTTTTAATTCTTCAAATGCATGTTGGCACTTGAAATCCCATATGAATTCACTGCTTTCCTCCGTGAGTTTTGTCAGTGGCTTTGCGATGTCAGCAAAGCCTGGAACAAATCGTCGATAGTAGGTACTCAGACCCAAAAAGCTTCTTACTTCATGTTTGTCTTTAAGTACTGGCCAATCTCGAACAGCTTTAATCTTCTCAGGATCTACTGCTACTCCCTCCTCAGAGACAACATGACCTAGATAGTTGACTTGCTTTCGGAACAATATACATTTCTTGCAATTGAGTTTAAGGTTGGCCAACCTCAATCGTGAAAATACCTGTTCCAAATTTCCTAAATGTTCTTCAAAACGCTTCCCAAGTACGATGATGTCATCTAAGTATACCAAACAGGTCTCCCACGATAATCCTCTTAGCACACTTTCCATTAGTCGTTCAAACGTAGCCGGTGCATTGCAAAGTCCAAATGGCATCACTTTGAATTGCCACAATCCACTTCCAACAGAAAACGCCGTTTTTTCTCTATCCTTGGGTTCCAATCCAACCTGCCAATAACCACTCTTTAGATCCAAAGTTGAGAAGATCTTACAACCAGCCAATGTATCTAGGGTGTCATCGATTCGAGGCAGTGGATAACTATCCTTCTTAGTTACATTATTCAATAAGCGAAAGTCCACACAGAACCGAGTTGAGCCATCTTTTTTTTTAACTAACACTACTGGTGAACACCATGGGCTGCTTGATGGTTCAATAACGCTATCCCTTTCCATGTCTTGAATAATTTGATCTGCTTCCGCCCGCTTTGCTAATGGTAGCCTTCTAGGTAATTGGCGGATAGGCCTTGCGTCACCCGTATCTATTTGATGTTGAACAACATTGGTTCTTCCTTTAGAAAGACTCGCATTCTCAAAAACATCTTGATAATGAGCAATGAGGTATCTAATTTGTTTGCTTTGTTCTTTGGTAAGTTCCTTACAAGCATCTTTTACAAAGTCTTCAAGATGTTTTGGTACATCCTCTGAAGAAACTTGTGCGATGCAGGCATTTTGTGTTACTGATGAAACTGATGAACACACACTTAAATAAGCTCCTTTTTTGACAGTTACTGGATATTCATTTATGTTCATTAATCTGACTAAAATTTCCTTTTGGTTTTGAATCAGTGCTCTTGCAATTAATACTCCTTTTCCTGCTTCATTGTTGGCGTTGGACTCCACAACCAAAACATGTCCATTCGGGATAACACAGTCTAAATTGACTCGTACTAACATCTCACTTTGTTTTGGAATAGTTACAACATCCGCTGCAAGAACACGTGTAGAAAATTCCTCACGCTCTTGCACGAGAACATCTTCATCTCCAATTTTCAAAGATCGCCTCTTTAGATCCAACTGGAATCCATATTTCGCCATTATGTCCATTCCGAGAATAACTTCCTCCTCTATATTCGCCACTAGCACCTGATGATCGAAGATAGCACTACCAATTTGAAAGTTGGCATATGTCTCACCACATATAGATGCCGACTCCCCAGTAGCTGTTCGTAATGTCCATTTAGTTGGTGTAATACACTTTTTGTTATAAAGCAAATCTGGTCTCATGATTGTCATCGTTGCTCCAGTATCCAGCAAAAGTTTCAAATTCTTTCCATTTACTTTGCCATTTATAAACATACTGGTATCTCGACCACTGAATGATGCAACAACTGCAGATCTCTTTGAGGCATTGGTAATGTAGGTCAACAGTTGCCCCTTCCCATCAACCCTTTTTAGTTTTCCTGTGGCTGTTGCTGTTGCGTTGTTGCTTCATTTGGACACCGATTACGTAGATGTCCAGCTCGTCCACAACCCCAGCAGCGAAACTGTCTTTTTCTTCCTTGCAATGCCTTCATCACTTTTTCGACAATGCATTCGATGAGTTTTTGATTCTCTTCAACGGCCTCAACAACGCGGGCTTGAGCATGACCTCGTAAAGATTTTTTTATAGATTCAAATTCGAGTGCCTGGGTTAGAGCGTCACTCAAAGTTTGTGGTCTAGCTAGTTTTACAGCTTGTTGTGTCTCATTTGCCCACAATCCATCCAAGAACTTTTCTACTGCAAGGCTTTCACACACATCATCAGGAACCGTAGGGTATGCATATCTAATTAGACGCGCTATATCCGCCTCAAATTCCTGGAGAGTTTCATTAGATTTCTGATTACGATTCTTAAGTTGTGACCTGTAAAACTGTTCCATGTGCTTATGTCCAAATCGCATCTCAAGTCTCTCAATCAACAATTTTAAATCTCGTCGCTCAGCTAGAGGAATTGTCTCCAAAACTTTTAAAGCATCACCTCGTAATGATACACTCAACACTGAGGCCTTTCTTGTCATGGACCAGCCATTTATCATGGCCACTGTCTCGAACAATGTTAAATATTCTTCCCAGGGGCATTTTCCATCAAAGGTTGGCATATCATTTCGCACGCACTCCACTGTTGGTACTCTTGTATCTTCTACACACTTAAAATTTGTATCTACAGCTGAATTTTGCTCGGAATTCATTGGCGTGATTGAAGGAAGCACTTGATTCTCCAAAACTTTCATCTGTTTAGTTAATTCATTTATCTTCTCATCAAAGGTCATAGAATAATTCTGGAATTTCTTTTCTATAGTATTTGAATGCTTTTGAAGCATCGCTACTTCTCCTTTGATTTCTTTAATTTCTCCTTTTATATCTCTGGAATGTTCTTGAAACTTCTCTTCTATGTCTCTGGAATGTTCTTTTAAGACTTGACAAAGATCGTTGTTAGAGCAAGGCATTTCAAAAAGGTATGTGTCTGGATCCTCACCTACTTCTTGCATCACTTTTCTCAATCGTAGTTGAAGTGCATTTTTATTTCCTGATGTATCAGCGTCTCTCTCCTCCAACTCATGTTTTAAATCAACCACTTTCAACTCTAAAAGAGTTATTTTTTTTGATGCCATAATAAATGTCTTTATAAATAACTATTTTATTTTTTTCTTACACAAAAAATACTTGGGTATTTTTATACCCCACACCTGACACCAAATGTACCGAAATTTATATTTATTTATTTTATTATGGTTCAAAGTCTTATTTATTTTTACAATTTATATTTCTACAATTTATATTTTTACAAGGTTTGTCTAGTTTTTCCAACTCACTACTCAAATCTTTTGTTTTCATTTTTCTTGGGTTCTTATTTTCAAAATATTTCTATTTAAATTTTCAATTTAAATAGAAATAGTACTTAATTTCATAACAATATTTTCATTATGCAGCATAAAACAGGCCCTGGGCCTAATAAAAGAAGAAGAAGATTTTCATTATTTTATTGATTTATACAGCTTATTTGCGATATAAACTACAGCGTAATAAATAAAATATTAAAATAAAATTATACACTTTGCTGTTTGTGAGTCAATAAAAAAGATTACAAACACTCTTCTTTTTGGCATCAAATTAAAAACATATTTATATATTTTTTTATAATAATTTATGTGTTAAACTGACTATATTTCCTCTGACTAGATTGCAAACTCCTTCCAACGCTACGTAGTGCGCTTCTTCGGAAGAGTAAAATGGACCCAAGTCCTAATAGCTGGTGTCCCCTACGTAGACATGTTAAAAAAAATCCGATTTTTCTTAAATATTGAAAAACGCAGAAACACCAACTAGATATTTTAATTTTCTATAAAAACATATACACTATCGCAGTGCATCTTGAACTTTTCTTAACAATTTTTGTAAAAATTGAATATTCTCGGGGAATCTCAGTAGTTTGATACTTAATCTCCATACATACATACCATCAAGCTGTTTACATATTCGGGAGAGGAAAAAGTACTGACCTTCACACAAGTCTTGCCTGACATCCATTTTTTTATATAAAAAACAAAATATCTTAAAAATATTCAACAATTTATTATAATATTCAATAATTCAATAATGCTAGGGTTCATAGTTTGGTACGTTTATTTATTTTTATTTATAACATACGACAGTTGGATGTCATGTGTTACATGCAATCAATTATACTATGAAATTTCAACCCTGCCAAAACAAACAACAATGGCGCTCGATCGCAGTCGTTTAAAAAACCTTTACTTGACTAAAAGTTGTATAATGGTCATATAACAGTCGTTCAATGACTTGTACTATAATGGCTGACCTTATATGTATAAAATATTTTCCAAATATTATTATAAATTGACGAAATTTCGAATATTCATGGAGGGCAACAGTAAAAAACCAAATATTATCATACACAATACCAATGAAGTGACATTCCCATATAAATCTAGATATTTTCCAGTCATTGCCATCTAATCCATGAAGATTCAATATTAATTTCAATAATAGACCATTTAAAATTACTTTGACAATTCTCTAAACAATTTTTGTCACACAAACCACAAACATTTTTGTGAATCCAAAGCAATAATAATACCATGTTTTATAATAAAAATATAAAAACCTTTATACAACTTTTTGGTCGTGTAAAAGTTTTCTCTGTACTCTTTATACAACTTTTTGGTAATTCTTTAACCTTTATACAACATTTAATCAACTATTTTTGTTGTCATGTAAACCTTTATTCAACCATTATGCGACCAATAGGTCATATAAATTGCGCCAATTTCTCCTTTTATAACCGTTTACCTTACGTTTATACGACCAACCTAACCAGACCAAAAGTTGTATGCAAAACGTTTATTCAACTTTTATATGACTTCATTTTGCTAGTTGGGTCGTCTTACCTCAAAAGGAACTTCATTCATAATGTGATGGTGAACCTCACTGCTGAACTTTGTGAGATGTTATTGTTGATAATAGATAAGAGTGAGAGCACTATTCTTAGCCGGTACCTCACATCAAACATTTTTTTTTATATATTTGCGTAGGTATATGCAATTAAAAAAATATTCGATTCTTTTAAGTGTTTTATTTTTACCAAATCGCTCATATATTTTTATCTTGTATCTTTTTTATTTCTGAAATAAAATAATGAGTAAACTTAGTACGTTTTAGTAATAGTAAAACACTAAAATTAGTTTATTTTATTAGTTTAGATGAACTAAGTATATAAAAATTAACAAAATATGACTTAGTGCATTTTGGTTGCATTTGGTTGTAGATATAAATAAATAACCCTTGATGGATGAAATTAGATAACTGAAAATTCATTTATGTATGTTTTAAACTTTATTTATTGTACAATATAAAACGTGTCACAAAACAAAAATCAAAGAAGTTTTCACCAAATATTTACATAGTACCTATCTATAATTGTGACGTTCTGTATGTAATTAGGCTTCTGAATAAATCGGCAACGTCCGAAGCATGGATGTATATAAGGTAATCCATGGTCCGAAGTTACCCAATGCTGCGCGACTTGCAATAGACTTCGTCGCACACGAAGATGGTGGTGTAGCAGTACTCCTGGTACTGCAACACGTTTGTCATAGATTCTCGAATGCTTCCGAAGATTTACGAAGATCGACGACGCACCGCTGTTGATTCAAGCCAATGTACCTACAGATTATTCGTGTGTTGATCGTTGAATAGATTAGAGTCGCGTTTAATTTTTATCCATTAGTTCCGACCCACGACATCACAAATTTATCAAGTTATTTTTTATATTGTATTTTCAATTGTTACGAATAAACCAAATATTGCTCTCTGTCGCACCGGACTAATTGGAATGTGTGCAAGTGAGGTGGAAGGAGACGCGGCCAAATTCATTTGTTTGGTTTTAGTGTTCTGTTGTATAGTGTGTTCAGTTAAATAAGGTCTTTGAGTTAAATGTATTATATTCTACAAATGTGAATTATTTCTTCTTTTTGATAGTGCTCCTACAGATTGTAAAGAATACGACAGCAGATTTTTTTAAATCAGAACAAAATTTAAAAAATTTCATGGTGTATATGAAAATAATTGTATTTTTTCCAAGCGAATTCTTAAGAATAGAGCCTTAAGATATATGAAGATGGGATTAAGGACGATGTGGAAGATTACTTCAAAAACACTGATGATGGAAAATCCCATGAACAAACCAAGTACGCCACCGCATGATGCTGAAATCATAGTTTTTAACTTAATCTTTTAAGTGTTAATAATTTTATATGGCTTGCTATCAATTTAACGACAAAATAAATTCCTAAGAACTGACATACGAGTATGCAAACCCCCAAAAACCTATCAAACAGTAAAATGATTGTAAATTGATTGATTGTTGAAAAAGGTTTACCATTCAAAGAGCAATACATTTGCGACATATTCCAAGGTTTGCTAAATATGTTGTTTAACTTTGAAAAAAGCATAGGTACAGCAGAAGAACGTGTAGGTACTATGTATATTCTCTCATTACTCACCTAAATAATCCATATTGTCATATTTTAAATGTCTGTGGCATCCATAGAACATGTTTTCTTTGAAGTGGACAATCAATGTTGTAATTCCTTTACTGAAAATAAATACTTAATTTTACCATTATACTTTGTATGAATCAAAATATGATATGGAGCCAGAAGTACTAAGGTAGGTACCTATAATTAAAAAAAATTACAGACGTTTCTATATTATGTAAATTGAAAAAAAATGAACTAATTCTCATGATAATAGTTTAGAAATAATAATTTCTAAATACTTACGCAAATCTCAAAGTCATATTCGATAAAACCCATTTTCTCTTAATACTTACTTTACTTTTCGTGTGGCTCTGGTACTTGTATACTGTATACTCTTCACCCATATGGGCAGCGTCTAAGTTTTACAGCCTTGGATGAAGCTCTGTCAACCATTCCACCGCCTCCGGTCTCGCCTCGTGAATATCCTGGAGGGTGCCGCTGAGTTTCCTGAGCTGGCAGTTTTGCAACATGTGCTTTACTGTCTGCTCAGCTCCACATTCACAGTCTGGGGTCTCCCTCTTTCCCCATCTCCAGAGCAAGAAGTGTTATAGCAACCTTGTTCCATTCTTACCCTGCTTTGCTGTACCCATATTTTTCGTGGGAGGTCGAATCCAGGTACTCGGGTTGTTGGGTCCACAATTAAGTGGTTGTTCTGTACGTTCACGTTGGCCCATCTTTTTTCCAAGCGGATTCAACATTGAAGTTAGCTGCCTCGACTGTCCAAATTGGGTAACTTAGCCTTTTTTGGGGTGGGTGGAAGATGTTGTCTAATACTGGCAGGTGAGGATTGTTTTTCTGTCTGGCAGTGGCATGTACTCTACGCAAATCTGGCTGAGCAACTCTCTTATAAAAGTGTAAAAAAAAAGTGAAAAGTGTAGGAAACAAATAGGATAGGTATATTTGTAATTATTTTTTAATAATACGAATTATTATTTTGTAATAATAGTGGCAATGGGCAGGTCATGTGGCAAGACAGAGAGATGATAGATGGACCCCCAAAATTCTGAAATGGAGACCCTTTCATAATAGAAGAGGTGTAGGGAGACCACAGAGGAGATGGACTGACGATATTGTCGAACTGGTGGGACATGGGTGGAAGCAGAACGCCCAGGATAGAGAGAAGTGGAAAACTCATGAAGAGGCCTTTATCCAGCAGTGGAGTGAAAGGGGCTTTAGAAGAAGAAGAAGCAGATTATTTTGTAATAAGTGCATAAAAACCTATCTAATAGTACCTAGTCTAAATACTAATCCAAAACCAAGGAAAATATTAAACCTCATTAAAACCTTGCGAATGAATGTCATTTTAACCTATTTGATGACCAGGACAACATGACATGTCTTAGCTGCTGAATTGCCCGCTTGCGGAGGGAAGGTGATCTGAGGAAGATCTATGGCGAGCAAATGAAGATGCAATTATGCCTGCGAATTGCTGGAGCGACGTCACAAAAGACAATATAGGTAGATGACCTTGGACACGGAAAGTAAGTACCTATTTGACGGCCAATTATCTTCCCCTTTACCCGATCAAGTGTGATTTTTTCTCAAGACCATGTTTATATTTGTTTATAATTGAATTTTGAGATGGGTTAATTTTTTGAAAGAAAGGAAATTCAATTAGTCTTCTTACTGCTGCGTGCCGGGAGAATCCAAGAACATATCATATTCGTTTAATAACTCAATATAATGTAAAATTAAATATATTTCATGTCATTCAAAAATTATTAATTTAACAAAGCTTAAGAAAAAAATATTTGATCATAACAAATGAATATCTTCATCTTCTGGTGTCCTGTCAGGAACCCCCGACGTTGGGGATCACTCTGGCGAATCCATCTCTGTCCTGTACTGCCCAGAATATCTCCTCCACAGTAATGAAGTCTGTCCGTTCCTGATATTACGCAGCCAGGACATCTGTGTCTTTCCATTCCCTCGGCGACCTTCTATCTTGCCCTCCAGTATTTATTGAAGCAAGTGGTATTTTTCTCTCCTCATTATGCGATCTTGCGGACCTTTATTATATATAGGAGTTGCCTGGTTGTTCTGGCTCGACTTTAGACTTCTGAGTTTATATGATCAAATATCGTGTTTTTATCTTTGTGGTACATTTTAACAAAAATTAACTTTGTTTACACCACGTGTCACACGTATAGTTAAAAATATAGTTAATTTCTGAGTTTACAACAATGTAGATTTGTCCAAGGGGTTTTGAGCATTCTACGATGCAACCACATCACAAAAGCTTCCAACTTGTTCATGGTAGCATTCAGCGTCCAAGCATTTATATATATAGGCCTAACTGTTCACCAATAGGACAGTATCATCGACGTAGGTACCTGATATTATTCATTACCACGCCATTACGTTTTACATCCTTCTCCGTGTTGTCGAGAGCCTCTTTTTAATACATAATCAGAGTACATATTGAATAGTAGTGGAGACAAGATACTGCTGTACTCCTAGCTTTATGGGTATTGCTCTGATTTTATATTTCCAAGACTGATCTCAGCTATTTGGTGCCAATATAAATTTCAGATGAAGTTCAGATCTTTCGTGTCCAGATTTTACTCCTTCAGCATTTCAATTAAGCCAGTGTATCACCCTAGAGGACGCCTCAGAATAGGAAGACGTCAGGTGTCATGGCTCCGCAACATTCGTGAGTGGACCGGCATCAGAGTGATCAGAGACGTCGGCGAATTGTTCCGTATGGTGCGGCGGCGCATAGAGATATATTTTTTGTGCAGTGATCGCCAAAATCACACCCTATGTAATGCCTTTTCATAATAGATGAAACACGCAAAGACCTCTTTTATCTGGTCACGGCATTTTATGTAATAATACATTAATAGCCAGTAATGCATCCCTTGTACCAATGGCATTTCTGAGGCCCTGTTCACATTTACTGGGAATTCGTGGATGAATATTATGAATAATTATAAGGAAGAGCTTTAAAACATGACTTATTAAGCTAATAAATATATAATCACCGCATTTATTTGGATGCTGTTTAGAATAAAAGATAATTTACAATTTAAGATAAGTTAAATCTTTCATTTTAAAATCAATCAATAAAATATTGTTAATCTATATTGAATTTTGATTTGCCATACTTTGCCAAACAATTAATTTGGAGATAGATTTTTTACGGCATGAAAGTACTAACTAACCCCCAAATTTCTATTTTCAAAATTGTGTTAATAATTTGGCACTTTTAGCCATTTTGTGAAACATATTTTGTAATCTAATTCAGATTTCCACAGCTCTTTATTTTTAGCTTCCCAAACAACTTTCCTCCTGATGACCTCTGAATTATCACTACTTGTGGTAAATGGTTCGTAAAATAAAACAATACTTACTTTTTAGTAGTGTTTGAATGAATTAAATCTGAATGTGAAACTTCCATATTATAATTGACATCGTCACAGTTTGGCCAACATCCACACCAATACATTTTAGATGATACATTGTGTCCTTTTATCTGATGGTATGACAAGTCAGTGTGGCCTGTGATCTTCCAGTTGTAGTAGTTTTCCATTTCTTTCTTGTGCAGTGTATCTGAAAACAGTAAATATTATGTTAATCAACACAAAAATACCAAAAATAGTTTCTCAGGACTCTATATTTCAATCTCACAGAGTCACCTTTAATATTTGTAAACATTAGAATACAAAGTGAATATAGTTTACCTTTTACAGTATTAACGCATTGAAAATCTTTTATGGTCGAACATACTCTAATATCTGGCATTATACCTATAAAAAAATCTTATTTTAATTATCCTTATTCATAATGGATTTTCATTCCCTATAGACTCTTTACAGAACACTTGGGTTCATCTTTACAGAAAAGTTCCATATTATGGTCACAAATAATCATGTCAAATTAACAATTTTACAAGATAAGATGAAGGTACATGGCATTGAAAAAGTGACAAGAACAAAGTCAGGGACGACAATCCAAACTAATACATATACATATGTAATAGTTAGGTAGTAAATTAGTATGTTAGTATTCACAAATATCAAAGATGAGTTGGAATGATGTAAAGCATCTCATCAGTAGATTAAAAAATATTTTTAACAAGATACTTTTAGCCTCTCTCTCTTGAAACCCAAAGCATCAAGTGATTTCATATTTGCTGGAAGATTGTTGTATAGTCGTACGCTCATACAAATAAAATGCCAGATCACCTGATAAATAATGTTGCCACTGACAAAGCATGGCATTTGTCAATATGTTAGGTGTGGTTTAAGGCATGATATTTATCAAAAATTTGAAGCTAAGATTTTTTTCCCCTTTACATAAAATGTGTTTTTTCTAAAGTATTTTGTCAAATATTAAGTACCTACTACCAGGTATCTAGTTTTCTTGACTTGCTCAAAATTTATACAATCGTAGGATTGTGTCAAGTCAAAGTATAAAGACTTTGAACCTAATAAATGGAAAACGACTTTAAATGTGTTCAATTGTCCCTGGTGTTATCAAGCCAGGATTTCTGCTTTCCACCAACTCCTTTAACTTGTCCTTGAGTATAAGTTGGGGGAGGTGATCTCTCCTAAGTCTCCAGTACAAAAGTTATTCATAGATATTAGACTTATTTCTCCTTGACATTCAACAAAAGTTCTTTACTAAATCTTTTGTAGTAACTAGTTTCATATAAAATGGACTGTTGTCCAAGACAATGGCTTTTTATTGACCAGTATCAAAATGAACTAACCTTTGATGAAAAACAAGACGCAATCGCATATTTTCCGAATATGTTTGATTTCACATTCCAAAAGGCAATTGTTCATTGTGTAATATTTGAAATATTCCAGCCATACCTCTCCGTTGAAGAAGCATCTCCTGACTGATGGAGGAACGTTTTGTAGTGCAGGTTCTGTGCTTATACTGTGGGGAATTACAGAGAGCGAAGTTTTACCTTTCTTGGGAATCCTGGAGAAACTTGACACCAGAATACTTTCGAACGGAGAGTCAACGATTACCTGCAACTCAGAAAATTTAAAATATGTATCATGATATACATAACTAGAAATGAGATCACTAAGAAGAGTTTGTTATAGAACGATATATGACAGAATAAAAAATGAGGACTTAAGGAGTCAATGCAAGATAAATAAAGATATTATATGTAAAATGAATGTGAATGCTTTGAGGTGGTTTGGACATATTGAAAGAATGAAGGATGAACGACTGACCAAAAAATAAACATGGGTGTAAGGGATGTAGTGAATAGCAGGGGTCGCCCCAGAAAGGGATGACATGACCATGTGAATGATATTTTGAAAGAAGGAAATATAAGAAGTTTGAATAATGACGAACATGTATGAGGCGGTACATGGATGAAAAGGAAGCCAGAAATGTGTTCAAAAATAGAGAAGTATGGCGCTCAGTTCTCTCTACTTACCCCGTAAGGGACACGGCGTGATGGTATGTATGTATACATATATGTACCTATGATATTTTACATAACTTAAGGTCCTATTTCTTTGTAATTTTCCTTCATCATCAAAATTTAATATAAATTTACTTTTATTAATTTTTACATGTGCTGTTTTGTTCGTAACAAAATGAAACACATTTATAAGTCATTTACATAATATTTTGTGATATTTGATTATTATGTAGCGAAATACATCTCGTTATCTCTTTCTTCCGCGCAACGATGTTTTACGAAGAAGATTCGGCCAAGGCGAGAGCGCTAATATAATCACGAAAATTTGGTGACCCCGACGTGACAAATTTTCGTGATTATATTAGTCTGAGGTACCAGAGTTGAACGCTACTTACCCAAGATGAACATTTATTGGTATCAAGTAATCACAATTGAAGACCTTGTCAGAAAAACAACAAATGTCACAAAAAGTAAATTTTACAGGAGAGTAATAAAACTTCCTAATTTCTTAAAAAAACACGTTTTTCTTTGCTTTTTTTATTGTAAAATGTTGCAAATACATTGAACTCTTAAAAAAATCTTTTTGTTATAGAAAAATTGAACAAATTTGTTATTTTTCTAAAAATCGTATTGGACATTTGTTGTTTTTCTAAAAGTATGATATTTTTCGCTAGAGATTTGAGGGACTTGTGATGTTTTCTCATGTATATAAATTAGGCATCATGTAGAGAGTGGGCACTAGATAATATGAAGGCTATAAAACAGTTTGACAAAATTTTGGACATTTGTTGTTTTTCTGCCAAGGTCTTCAATTTGTTTAATTAAAGAACTATTTATAAGATGACATGATTACTGAAAGTATGTACTTAACGCGACGGCAAAGAATGAATTATAGGTACTGGAGATCACACATCTAGTGACGTTTCAATTTAGCTCGCTTTTATACTTGGCCGAGTCGTCTTCGTAAAACATCGTTGCTCGGAAGAAAGAGATAGCGAGATGTATCTCGCTACACCTATCATATATTCACCTATTTCTTACTCAATAATTTTAGTTACTATGTTGCATTAAACACCTTCTCAATTACCTTAAACCCAAATTCAGAGCCATCGCATGGCTCTTGTGATTCATTGGTATTGGTGAAGAGTTCCACAGAAAGACCGAATCCCTCTCCGTTGTTAACAACTCTCCTCGGATAGAATGGTATATCGAAAAAGTCGCTGATATTCCAAGTAAAAAAGTCAGTCAAATCAGAATCCTTAAATTCTCTTCTATCTTTTAATGTTGCGTTCAGTTTGGTATCCGGTAAGCTTGTACTAAAAATAAAAAATCGTTATTTTTAGCTTATGGTTTCTTTATACATAATATATAAAATGTCGAGGTCAAATTTATTATTTTATATTGCTTCTTGGGAAATAAACAGGTACTATGTTAAATAACAAGTTGTCACATTCTGGAGACTAAAAATATTATTCGTCTCACAGATACAGACTTCTTCTTCTGGGTCACAATCCTAGAATTGGTCTGCACCAAACACTCGATCTTTCCACTTATCGTCCGACTATCGTCCGCCAGTCTCTTCATCTCTTTGTAGCTGCTACAGCGCACGTCACCGATTATCTGGTCTATATAGTTGTTTCTGGGGTGACCTCTACAGTTATCCCCATCGATCATTCCTTCGACGATGGTAAAAAGCAGGCCTGGGTGCCGGATGTTGTGGCCTATCCAAGTTGTTCTCTGTTGGGCAATTCTTTTCATAATTTGCCTTGTCTCTCCAACCTTACTTAGTACCTCGTCGTTGCTGATGTGTTCTGACCAGTGAAATTTAGCCATGCGTCTGTAGCACCACATCTCAAACGCAGACAGACGTCCCGTTTCGCGTTGGCTGATGGTCCATGTTTCACAGCCATATAGCAGTACACTCCAGACAAGAGTCTTGATCAAGTCTTTCCTAATTTTGATGGAAATTAGGAAAAAAATACTAAAAACACAATTAAAAATTGTTTCCTCCGGGAATCCTAGATAACTAAACAACTGCCACGAAGGCCGATATTGTCGGATGAATAAATGCGTGTTCAGATTATAAGAGTTGTTTATTTGACGGCGGCCCAGCAGAACTGACTGGATCTGCAATTTGTGGGCATATATCTATTAATTGGCAGCCAGGGCGGCTGCTTTTTCAGGTCCCCAACACATATCACTACTGAGCATCGGTCTTTTGATAAATCTGTAACTTTTGTTTATTCCTGCAATATTCTTAATAGTCTCTATTCTTCCAGAATCTGAGCAGAGTTTATTGGGATGTACAATGTACATGTACCTAAAAGTGAGGTTAGGTTTGTTATTTGAATAGTCCACCACCTTATTTTTTGCCTAAATATTTACTTAAAATGTATGTGGTTATATAAACCGAAATGGAATATTACCGTTTGCTAATATTCTCTTACACGGTGCTGTAAAACGTTTGCTTCTTTATATCAAGTCAACCATGTAATCTCGTATTACTACTTTGGTTCTTAGAGACATTAAACTCTCCGTGGATGTTTTGAGTCAGAAAAAGATTAAAATTCATAAATTCATTTTACTTACAACATATTGAATCCAAAGCAAACACCATATGCTGTCAAGACTTCCACAAACATATTTTCACAACAGTTGCTCGATTCTTTGAGTCCAGAAAGTGATATCCATTTGCATGCTCTTATGGTCTCCTCACAAGATGGAGTGCTCTACAAAAGATATGCAAAGATGTAGAAATCATTTCTTAGTTTCTATCTAATATGTTATTTTGTAATTTATCATCGCGGGTAAACAGAGAGTTATGGAACATTATTTTATATTTTTAGTGGCGAATATTCACATTTTTATTAAGTAGGTAGGAGGTAATTGTATGGTTTAAGAAAACTTTAGATATTATTATTTTTTTAAAAATGTTTGTTATGAAAGTGTGTCCATTAAAAAAGTAACGTTTTCTTAACCGCAATAGATAAATTGTCACTTTAAGTGAATTTATCTATTTCATTTTAAATCACACCTAAACCTACATGAATATCTTCTTTATTTGCCAAAGAATTATGTCACTATCGTGTTTCTCGTATTTGGTATTGTTTGAATGCTCTATACAATTATGTATGCTCTATGTCAACTTCGATTATTCTTTTGGCGAGGCTCCGGTCAGTTAATCTCTCTGACTCAGTTAATTCGGTGGTTCGTGAGTTTCTTAATGGATAGGCATCAGCGTATCAAATCTCAGAAAAATCTGTCAGCTACGGTAAATTTGTCTGCCGGTGTTCGTCAGGGTAGTGTTCCATCACCTCTGTTATTCTCAATTTTTATTAACACCACCTAATATTCTAAATTACTCTGATCACTTTTATGCCGACAATCTTCAATTGTATTTGCATTGTGATTTAAATAACATAAACAACTCTCAACTGTTTGAATCACAATCTTAGCCAAATTCTCACATGGACAACAGCTAATGGCATTATCATAAATCCTCACAGTCACAAGCAATCATAATAGGCCGCCTATCTTCCCTAATACTTTTATTTAATCAGCTGTCTTAGTTGAGTGTTTTTTTTTGTGTAAATTAACTATGTATTATTTGTAAATTTTTGCACTCATCATAATGTTAATTATCCTATTGAATAATGCATGGAGTTTTCACTGGTCCACTATAAAGCAATGCAACTTTGTGTACACTGTATAACTCTATATCAATCAATTACTAAAAAATATATAAGATGTTTTAATGATGTTTGAAAAAAAAATAGATATTTGGTAACTATATTGGTAATATAACTAATACTCACATTTATAAGGAAATTCACAAGATTGTCATCAGATGATTTAGATAATGTTTCATTCAATAAATGTTCTGTCTTGTCCATTTTGTTACACAGAAGAGATGCAGTGAATAATACTTCCCTAAAATGATTGATTGATTATTCGTCTTAAACTAATGAAATATATAAACATATACTTGGTATTAGTTCTATTGAAATTTATTTGATTATTGACGCGTTTCGTGCAAGGCACATCGTCAGAATAATGTGATGTAATAAGATGTGCCTTGCACGAAATGCGTCGATAATCAAATGTGATGTAATGAGATGTGCCTTGCACGAAATGCGTCGATAATCAAATGTGATGTAATGAGATGTGCCTTGCACGAAATGCGTCGATAGTCAAATGAATTTCAATAGAACTAATACCAAGTATTTTTTTTATCTACATACATATAATGGAGTTCTACCAAGAATTGGCAACCAAGAATTGACAAACTAAACTTAATGAAATATAGGTACATTATTATTGAGGGCATATGGTGAGATGCACAAAAATCATCGAGTAAATAATACATACCAAGGAAACGAACTTCATATAACCTTTTTTATTTATTCATATAATCTGAATAGACAAAACTTTTGTCCAAATCTCTCAGTTAAAAAATAGCTAAATGTTATGGAAGGGAAATAAAAGAATGGCAATAATTGGTACACGGAGTTCATCGACATTGAATGCATGTAAAATATTCTCTACCCTGTGAATAAAACTTTAATGCAAAAAATCAAATTATAAAATTAACAGTATGTACATACTCTGTTTGTGGTTGTGATAAGTCAATCATGGATTTTTTGATAGATGTCTTTGGGCAAATGACAACTGCAGGAAAGGGCATGTCGTAAATTGGAGTGAACCTGTCATCCAAGACAACGCTGAAGGGAGCAGCATGCCAAGTGTTCCATATTCTGTAGATGTTGTAGCTGCAGAGAAAGAAGCAAATCAGACAGATCATACACCACATTGCTCTTTCTTTGCGAGACCTGGATATGTCTGCGATGTATCTACGGAGAAAAAAATGATTTAGTAAATTGAGATAGAGTAAGCTGGAATGAAAATATAAAAGCTAGAACATAAGTGGAAACACTAAGATGGCGTTGAATTGTTCATGTTGTCTGCAGCTCGAACCGTAAATGTGTCAACCGTCACCCATTTCATATCTGTGTTGGCGGTCTGAGCAATATGTAAAAGGAAACTCTGTACCCCTTGATGAATACAAATGACTTTTCAAGTTTAAAAATTTATTGAACTACGCTCGAATAATCACTAGTTAATATTATAAAACCACGAGCAGATAAATTTTCCATAGACTGTTTTAAGGCAATGTTTCATCTTTGAAAATGTTCTGACTTTTTGATATAAAAGGTTAACTGTTCTAAAGGCTCCTTAAAAGATTGTTCGGGTATCGGGTATCTTTGAACAAAGTTAAATAAATTTTCTATACAATTTAGTTCATATTGACACCACGAAGATATGATTGTTATGACATGAGAGTTGCCAAACTTAAATAGCTATCGGCAGGTCATGTTGCCAGAAAGAGAATTGACAGATGGTTATTTTCTATACAATCTAGTACATATTGATACCACGAAGATATGATTGTGAAGTATAAAAGAGGAAATCAGACGCCAGACAAAAGTTAACGATGTCATAGTTCGAGTTGCCAAACTTAAATAGCTATCGGCAGGTCATGTTGCCAGAAAGAGAATTGACAGATGGTTATTCAGTGTTATGTAATGGAGACAATGGGATATGAAAACAGGCCGGCATCAGAAAGGTAAGCTGGAAGTGGATGGGCGCGAAAAGCCCAAAGAAGAGATGAGAGGAAATATCTAAAAAAGGCCACATCCAGTAGTAGAGAGATGGCTGAAGGAAGAAGATATTCTGATGTCACCATATTATAATGCCCCTTTTCTTCTTCTGAATTTCGAGTAGGTACTTACATGCTGTGGATATAGAGAGCGGGGGATGAATACGTCGATTTAGGCCACTTGTAAACAGTGAGCAAGAGTCAGCAACAGCCAAACTTACGCTATAGTAGGCTATATAGGTATCATGCTGAGATTGTATTCTGGAATTTTCATCACAATGTATCTGTGTGTGGATGTTGTGTACTATGTGCTATATACGGAGTGTTTATTCTACTTTATCGATTATAGACTAAAGTACTCAAATTTTGCAAATTTGTTCATCTGTTTGTGAGACTTGTTGAAATATTATGATTGTTTTGTTTTAAATAAAAATAAAAAAAATGTCACAATGCACTTGTTTATTTCTGTAAGGATTAAACAAAATGTTATAGTAAAAAAAATTGACTTACCTCAAACCGTGAAGACTTCCGTTGAGGAAAAATTTGTTTATTCCACTGACAATGTTTTCATAGCACCATCGTTCATCAATAATATCTTCTTTTGTTTTGATATTAATTTTTAAGTGCATTGGGATTTTGTTGAATTCTTTGTTTTTAAGATTCTCTGGAGCATCCAGTCTCTTAACTACAATAGCGTGGTTCTCAAAATTGGGGTGGACAGAAAATAGACCAGGGAATAGATTCGAATATGATGTATACGTTTTTGATGGTTGTTGATGATCTAAGAGAACAGGATGGATTCGTTTCTTAGAAAACTTAAATTTCTTTGTTATTTTATTTGACCACATATCTCTGAAAATATAAAGTGTAAACCTTAATGAATCGTTTGCTGTAAAGATGAAAAATCTATCAGAGTCTGCATCAGATTCTGTCATGATCGTTAATACATAACTTCTGCAAATATTTTTAACTTTTGAGTATAACGTAGGTACGGTTTATAATTACCACATTCCCATGGCAACCATTAATCACTCGTGGGATCTTCTTCTTCTTCTTGTGCCACTCTTTACGGAGGCTGGCGACTAATACATCAAACTCATTCCGATCCTGCGACAACCTCATTCGTGACACCGCATCCGGAATCCCGAACCAATGCAGAATGAGATTTTTAAGCCACGATATTCTTTTACGACCCATTCTCCATCTTCCCTCCACTAGTGAGATCTGGGGGGCTACTCATGACACGTTTTTAATACGTAGCTAAGAAGCTTGCCTTAATCTTAAAAATATATAAATCAGTACTCAAGTATAATCCAAACTAAATCTTTCTCTATATTTAATCACGAAAATCTGTTAATATCAACGTTAAGTATGAAATTGTCATTAATTTTTGTATAGATTAATATTATTTTTAAATTATTTTAACCTCAAAGATTGCTAAATTCTGAAGCTGATCTTAATTTTACTGTTATCAACTTCATGAGTAGCCCTGCAGGTCTAGAATATTAGCTTGGATTGGACATGTCTTCAGATCGGGAGAAGAAAGAGCCACAAAACGGGAAGATCACAAGCAGGAGATTGACGGACAATGTCCCCCGAGAACTGCACGTGCTGAATGTTTGTGATGACCTTATTTTCAAATTTGTTAACTTTAATTAATAAATAAATTAATTACTACGATTCCAAAACGATTTTAAAATACCCAAATGTAATACAAGACAAATACAAAACAACTACATTTATTTGGGAATAAAATGTTTCAATTGCCTCCCAAATGAATTAAAACAGATAAAGGATTACGAAAAGTTTAAACAAAAAATAAAATTGCATCTAACATTCTAAATTGGTTGTTTTCAATTTGTTGTTTGATGTTTCAATTGCCTGTGTTTCCTTTTTTTATCTAAATATTATGTGCTTTGATATGTTTCAATTGTCTGTATTCCTTATTTTTCATTTATTTTTAAACTTGTTTGATTTTTTTTCATGTCTGATTTGGATTTATTAAATTACTTACTTTACGTATGACTTTGATTTAATTGCTTTGTATTTGATATATTTTAATTTGTTAGTTATGAGTGATTCCCCCCCCATCAAGCACAAGATTGCAATCTTTTTGATGAGGCATTGCAAAAAAACTATTTGCAAAAATTACTATACTAGTGAATTATATCTTTATGTGTATTATAACATTATATGTTAAATAAATAAATAATTAAGTAATGTTTGAGGATGCATTTACACTTATTGGGAAAATTAAATCGTTTGCCTTATCCCTCCCCATTCTTGGAAATCATATTATTAAATAGGTAGGAAAACGTTAAAAAATAAATGGAAATTTTTACATGAATAAAGACAGACAAAAGATTGATCAATATGTTGTAAAGACATCGAAATTTGTCATTGTGTGAGTCAAAATAAAGGAATATATTTTTTTATGTTATATGGTTTCTCTTTCAAAAATAAAAATACTCTCACGATATGTTTTATATCGTTTTCCTTGATTTATTCGGAGAATTGAGAGTTGTAATACTAAAAGGTTCAATATTTGTTGAAGGATTTATAAGAATGAGTTTTAAAATTGGGAAGTTAAAGTGTTCAAAACCCGTGAACAAAAAAGTGTGTCACAGAATAAGTTTTCTTGATAAGTTGTATGGACGTAATTGAAGCTAAATTGTGTAGCATGATATATACCCCAAATAGGGTAACGATGTGATAAATGTTTCTTTTACATAGGTAGTTTAATGGATGAATTAAGAATATTGATTATGTAAGTTAAGCGAGCGAAATGAAATAAGTTGAATCTTTGAAATTTTGGATCCAATTGATTTTTAGTTCAGCGCTTTAGCCATTCAGCTACCGATCAATTCAAATGAATTAAAATTAAGTATTCTGATATTTGTTCAAATTACTTTGTTAGTACATAGACATATTTACCTTAAAGAAAATATTATGATGTTTACTCAATGGGGGTTGAGGTGTTGTTGAATGCCAAGTGTAAATACTATGTATGGTCGGAAGGTACTAGCAGATGATATTTGTACAACGATTCAAGGGCACTTAGGAGAATGAATGTGTAATTTGTTGATTTTTAAGCTGATAAAACTTGGACAAGTGGTGTGTGTGATAAATATGGCGATTGTATCTGTCATACAAACCGTTTTGTGATGTTTCTAATGTCATTAATAGCCAATATTTATTTTAACGAGTCTAATTATTTGAAAGTGGCAATAAAATTTTATTGCAGATTTATTTCAGATTGGCAAATGACAATCGTTTGATCAATACGAAGTTATAATATGTCCTTGTCTATCTGTTAATATGATCATCACCATAAGCTCGACAGGCTAAGCCTCGGCTGAATCAACAAGTCTGTTGCTTTTGTTATACAAATGAATTGTCTAAATTTTCCGAAACTCAAAATGAAATAAATTTGTGAAAAGTTTATTATTTCAGCATAGTATAATACGAAGAAGTCTATGGCAGTGGTCGTATGTATGTACAAAGTCTCATAGAACTTTAGAGGATTTGGCAGTCTTCTACCCCACTCCATTGCGAACTCACATCCTACTGCAATCAAGCATATTTCATTTCTACCTCTGCCACTAGGCCATCTCCAACCGTGGGGGCCTCCAAAATTAAAATTGGATTAAGTGTGGAAAGCCGCTCGGCGAGATCCCCGTCAAATCAAACTTGGATCAAGTACCGACAAGCCGTTCTGCGGAATCCCCGCCAGTTAAACCTATTTCAGTCTGGATCTGTGAGACGATAAATATTGTAAGTCTTCAGAATGTGACAACTTGCTTGTTATTGGATGCTTGTTAAATAGTTATTTGACATAGCACCTGATAGTTGCCAGAGAAGCTACATAAAATAAAGGACAAGGAGAGGAAATCGGGATCAGTTGTTTTTTTTTTTTTTTAAAAGTTTATTTGGCAGAACTATTATTTATAGGTATAGTTTCCTGCCATTTACAAGTATATTATTGTAGTATATACAGTTGATGAGCCACGTCGTGCGGTGGCACACACACACACACACACACACACAAGCAGATTTGTAACAATAACACAAAATTATTAGGATATCAGTGGCGGAGAGTGAAAATATAATTTAAGCAAAGAATTAAATAAATGATATCTAAACCGAACAATGTTACCAATTATAAAATAAAATAAGATTTGTTAAAGTAAAAATCCCTTATTGGACAAACGAAAGAACACACAAAAAAAAATATATATATTTATATATATATAGGTATTTTTTTTCAACTAAAATTAAGAACGAAAAAAAGAAAAGAAAAAAAAATATACCAATTTCGGTATTCGTTCTCGATCTGCAAATGAATAGAGAAACTATTAACTAAAAAAAAAAAATAAAAAACAAAAAAATAAAAATGAATATTAGGAAGATGAAACGAGATAGAGAGACACATCCCTCTACCTGCGCCTATCTAGATTTTTATATTATTTTTGATAATGAATTTTGAAATCACGTTGTATATACTGGGATTAAATTCTGAGAGTATTGCATTCATGGATGTTGGAAATGGTACCTTGAGTTTTGTTAAGTCTGGAATAAAACCCGGATATTTTCCCCTATCCTTACATGAAAAGAATATGTGGTTGACAGATTCCTCTTCCTCTCCACAGTCGCATATATCCGTTGTTATCACCCCAATTTTAAACAGAAACTGTTTGGTGCACACATGCCCAAATTTAATCCGACATATGACTGATGTACTCTGTCTGGACAGAGTTATTTTATTAAACCACGGAATACGGTTTATTGTGGGTTGTATAGCTCTATATCTCGAGGGCGACGCATTCCATCTTGTCTGCCAGTTTTCTAGTAAATGTTCTCTACAGGTGAAAAATACATCCGAGAAAGGCACCTTTTGATGGGAAGGTGAACTAGGTAATTCTGATGCTTCTTTGGCTAGGCAGTCTGCAGTTTCATTTCCCCTTATACCAGCATGACCTGGGATCCATCCCAGGACAGCATTACAACCCCGCTCATGAAGGCTGTGCAAGAGTTGCTTTATTTGTAAAACGGTACAATCCAAAGGGTAGTTGAAAGATGAATTATTTATTTTTTGTATCGCGCTGAGAGAGTCACTCAATATAATTGTGCTTTCAAAATTGTTCTGAGAGATGATATTTAAAGCTTCCAGGATCGCAACGCATTCGGCAGAAAATATTGAGAGTTCCTTCGGTAGAGCAATACGTTTTTTGTGTCCATCATATTCATTGAATACTGCTGCTCCCGTAGAGTTTGCAGTTTTGTCCTTGGATCCATCAGTAAAAACACGAATGTATTCCTTCCACTCTTTATTCATTATTTTATCAAAATTTATGGATGCATTGGATACATGTTTGGAAGAAAAGAATTTAACAACCTGGGGACGATAAGTGAGTGAAGGGTAGGCAACCGTGTAGATAGGAAGTGTTTCATATCTTTTGATTTCTTTGACGTATGAGTTCAAAAATCCGTAGCTGGATACTAAATTTGGTGTTGGTTTTTTTCCCCAAAATCTACGATTCTTTTTGACTATATCGTAGAGGTCGCGTATTTTGTTGATTATGGGATTATCACTCAAAATGCAGCTCCTTGTGAAAAATTTATCCGCTAAGTATTGCCTTCTAAGGTCCAACGGCGGTTCTACTGCTTCAACCTGTAATGCTTCAACTGGCGAAGATTTCATAGCTCCTAGAACAATTCGGAGGGCCTCATATTGGACTCTATCCAATTTTTTGCTATTGCATTTAGATAAGGGTGACATTAGAAAACAGCAATAGTCTAGTTGTGATCGTATGAGAGAGTTATACATTAGCTTTAGGATCCTAGGGTGAGATCCCCACCAGACTCTTGAAACTGCTCTCATCGCATTGAGTCCTGCTTGGCATCTGTTGGAAATGTAGAAGGTGGCAGCATTCCACGTCAGTTTAGTGTCCAGAATAATACCCAAAAATTTTAACTCTTGTGTCTGAGGTAGTGGACTATCGTTAATAAATATATTGCATGGCTTGGGTTTTCTTGCTTTAGAAAATATTATTTTTTTACATTTGGAAGGGTTAAATGTGAGTCCTAAACAATTAAGTTTGTTGGAGAGTATCCTTAAGTTAGAGTTCATTGTATCTTCTGTTTTATTAATGTCATTACCTACACAGTATATAAAAAAATCATCGGCATAATTAAGCAGTTTGAAATCCGCGGATAGGTCCTCAAATACGTCGTGGATGTATATATTGAACAATATAGGGCTTATGACAGACCCCTGCGGTAGTCCCCTATAGACGAGTCTATTGTGAGTAGTACCACCGGGGCCTTCCACCAGGATCTTCCTTTCGCTTAGTATACAATGTAAAAAGGACACAATTTTGTTTGGTATGCCGAATTTTCTGAGTTTGTCGCCCAATACCGGAAGCAAAACGTTATCATAAGCACCAGAAATATCCAAGCTAACCCCCACGACATGTTTAGAATCAGAGAAGGCCATCAGAATGTCAGTAACGAGATGAGCGACGCTTTCCATCGTAGATTTCCCTTTTCTAAACCCGAACATTAGAGGAGAAAAACTCTGACTTTTCTCTGCAAACCAATCTAGTCGTCTTTTTATCATGTGTTCTAGCACTTTGAGCAGGACGCTTGACAGAGCGATCGGCCTGAAAGAAATATCTTCTGGGCTATTGCTTTGGTTTTTAGGTATAGGAATGATCACCTGACTTTTCCATGTATTTGGCACTATGCAGTTGTCAAAGCAAATGTTCATTACCTTTAGAAGGTAGGAAATTGTTGAGCTACCACTCTTGTATAGAAGACTGTATGGAATTTCATCGAGTCCAGGAGCCGAGTCCCTAACAGATCTCAGGACAGAGCTGAGCTCCTCCAAAGAGAACTGCGAGACCAAGAAAGAGTGGTCATCCAATTTTTTTGTAGTGTTAGAGATATTCAGGTCTATTGTATACCTTTGTACATTTGAGCTATCTAGAGACCAAATCTCCTTTAAGTTCGGGACATAAGGGGGAGCCAACTTGTTGATGAAGGCGGAGAAAGGGAGTTCAGAGATATGGTTTGTTTTTCTGCTTTTATAAGTGCCCCTAAATTTACGTATGTTAGACCATACAGTACTGATTGGTGTTTGGGGGGATAAAGAAGTGCAAAAAGCTATCCATCCAGCCTTCTTTTTAGCTCTGAACAATTTCTTGGCCTGAGCCTGGGTATTTTTAAAAGCGATAAAGTTTTCAAAATTCGAGTTGTACTTATATCTTTTAAGTACCTCTCTACGATTCTGTAACATTTTCTCACAGTCGTCATCCCACCATGGGACAAACGGGTGTTGGGTCTTTTTGAAAGGAGTTTTATTCTGAAAGTTGGGAATTTTATGGAGCATATTATTCAGAGAATCAGAGCATTCATTTATGTTATCATTTGTTGGATGAGGCAGAGAACCACAAGATCCATCACAAAATTCTTTAAAATCTCCCCAATTGGCATTCCTTAACACTTTCCTATCAATATTCTTTTTGCTACCAGTAGCAGGATTTGTTCTAATAAATCTCTTTACAACCTTGATCTCAGGGGAGCTCCATTCCAATAGAATTGGAAAATGGTCGCTACCACCTACTTCCTCCAACGTATTCCAACAAAACACAGAAGCCACATCGCAACTGGTAATTGATAAGTCAGGGATGCTAGCCTGCTGGTTAGGAACCGGAATTCTTGTAGGGGAGCCATCGTTCAATACACAAAGATCAAAGTCGTTCAGATATTCCACGATTCTCCTGCCCGGTACATCTGTATTATGGCAACCCCACAAGGGGTGATGCGCGTT
Organism: Molanna angustata; assembly: GCA_963576475.1. Lineage (NCBI taxonomy): Eukaryota > Metazoa > Arthropoda > Insecta > Trichoptera > Molannidae > Molanna > Molanna angustata. Next base: position 24,419,905 of record OY754988.1, on the reverse strand, counting down.
AAGGTCTCCTAAGAGTACCAATGGTTTTGGAGAGTTCTCTAAAACCTTTTTTAAATATGTGGAAGATTCTTGTGAAATACTAGGGGAAATATAAATAGAGAGAAATGTAGTGTTAAAGATCCTAGCGCCAACAATTTCAAATGGACATAGTGGTGGCTTAACAGAAATAGGGGAAAAGGGAAGGCTGTCCTTAATTAGCAATGCTGCCCCTCCATATCCTGCAGGCCGATCATCCCTCAAGCACGTGAACCCCTCTACGCCAAATGTTCTTTCTGGCTTAAGCCAGGTTTCCGAGAGAGCCATTATCGATGTATGATAGTCTAAAGCAATTTTCAAAATATCCTGTTTGTTGCATATAGCGCTCCTGCAGTTATATTGTAGGATATTGATAGAATTATTTCCCGCCATTAAAAATTAAAAAAATGTATTAGTATAAAAAATAAAAAAAAAAATAAATATATATGAATTTATAAGCAAGAGCGATGTTAAAGAAACAAAATGTTATTATTCAGAGTCCTCGGTAAACGTTTCTTTTCTTTGAGATGATAAACTGTCAGTTGTATTTACAAGTTGCCTGTCGGCTCGAATATTGGAATAAGTTGGGACATTATAAATTTATCTGAAGTCGGGGAAGATATAAAATTACCGGCCGTTAGATGGTTTTCGAGATTGGTTATCGCGGTGATAGCTTCTTCAATTAGGTTGTTTGCTTTAAAAATGCAGCCGTCCTCCGGTTGGGGATAGTTGCCATCCGGGGCTACTAATATTAATTTTAGCTCATCAACAATTTTAGAGAGGTACTTTTTTTTACTGTTTTCTTTAGTTATTGATGATAGTTGAGTAACCCTCATTTTTTGACTGATTTTCCCTGCAAAACTCTCCGAGCCTCTAGGTGGTGATCTCGGTATGGACCGAGTAGGGGACCCCGGAGGTGGACCATCCTGTATTGGTCTTTGATTGAGATTATGCGCAGCTACTGCCGAATAGGCCGGTTTACTTCTTGGGAATCTTAAGCTTGCTTCGTAGTATGATATGGAATTTTCCGCCATTACTTTTTTTATATTTTTCTGTCTCGCTATTTCTGGGCAAAGAACGCTGACTGCAGGGTGCCGACCTCCACAATTCACACACGATACATGATCGTCCCCAATCGTACACTTGTCTCCTGTATGGTTACTACCGCATCTGTAACAAACTTCTTTACCTCTGCATTGCAGTTTAGTATGACCAAATTTGCAGCATTGGTAACACTGCACTGTCGGGAGGACGTATGTCTCTACAGGTATTCTATTGAAAAATAAATATACATGGGAAGGTAATTCCTGTCCTTCAACAGACATCACGATTGATCTCGCTGGTTTCCAAACAGTTTTATCGTTTTCAAAAGTTTTAAATGTTAGTCTGCGCAGTTTTATATTTTTTCCAAAGCCCCTGGGTGTGGAGATGTGTTGGAGCAAATCCTCCTCAGACATGTCTACCGGAATATTTCTCAATACCCCCATTCGTGATGACAGATACTTTGGGATGAATGCAATATACCCATGATTACTCAGGTTTTCATCGTCCAAAAATCTATTTGCGGCTTCGATGGTATTAAACTCTACGGCGACCTTTTGTCTTCCCACGGATTTTATTCTCGAAATATTTTCAAAATTTTTCCTGTATATAAACGACCCAAAGGAGACTGAATCCATACTAGCAAAACCATTATCCGTCTGTTTTTGTACGTGAACTACGAATGGACATGAAAAAGTAGAATTATACCTAATTTTGTACTCTCCGCCACTGGAGTCTTTTATAGTAACACCGTTGTTGCTTTTTTTGTTTGCCGGAGCTGTAATATCATCGTCCCTTCCTCGCTTACCGACAAGCGAGGTGGGGAGGTGCGACACCTCCCCACCCGCAGTCTCCATTTTTAATCTAGTTCTTGATATATTTTAAAAAAATCAGACAATAAACGAAAATGAAAAAAAGAAAACATAAATGAACGAACGTTCATATAAACGAAATAACAAATAAAGTATTTATAAATTATTTTAAGGAAAATAATGGAACGAACTCACCAAAACACTGTCAATATACACAACACGTTTAACACAAACCAAAACACGTGCGCTCCGCACGGCACTCAATCGTCGACCTCGGATCAGTTGTTTAGGGGTGAATATTTTCCAACTGTCGATTTGTTCAGGAGAACTTTGTTCTCTTAACATATCGACAATGTATCAAGCCAGAATACGCGAGAATTGTATGGAGAGGTCTACTTTTTTCACGGCTTTTCCAACTTTGAAGACAAAAAACACCAACTTAGAGGCTTCGCAGCATATATGTTCCATACACGGATTTACTCAGAATTCGGAGTAGAACATTTCGTGTGTCTGTGTGTCTGTGTGTGTGTGTGGGTGTGTGTGTGTGTGTGTGTGTGTGTGTGTGTGTGTGTGTGTGTGTGTGTGTGTGTGTGTGTGTGTGTCCCTTATAACTTTTGATTCGCTCAATTTACAGAGCCTAAAATTTCAGAATATATAAACAGTTACAGGCCTACAAAACTTTTTTACTCGGAATTTTGAATTTTTGTTTCAGTCAGGGGTTATCAACTTTTGAATTTTTATTTTATTTTTCCATATATCTCAGAAACCATAAACGCTAGAACGCTGAAAATTGGTACAAACATAGACAAATACAAAATCTCAAATTAGTTTTTTCAAAAAAATTCCAGGGTTTCTCAAACATTTTTTATTAAGAAAAATATTTTTTTTATGATAAATTTATGAGTTTAACTGCCTATATTTCCAAAACTTTTACAATTATCGAAAAAAGCCGAAACACCCCAACTAGATAATTTAATTTTCTATAAAAAATATTGACATTGTAGTAGAAGATCTCAATTTTTTTTAACAATTTTTTTAAAAATTGAATTTAGTGACGACATCGCTTCATACATTTTGTATGGCAGTCGCCTATACACAATATGTAAGAAGACTTAATAGTTTGATACTTCATCTCCAAACATACATACATACCATCATGCTATTTGCATATTCTGGGTAGGAAAAAGGATCTTCCTCCATACTATCCTATCTTGACATACAGGGCCGGATAAACGTGTTTTTGCGCCCAGAGCAATATATTTCAAACCGCCCCCCCCCCCCTCCTTCCCAAATGTTTGGAATTTTAATATTATATTATGCAGTATAATTCAATATTATACAGTAAAAATCAAGATACCTACATAATATAAACCAAAGAACAAAAATAAATTATAATTCTACCTATTTCTATTCATGTATGTAACGTATCCTGAGAAGTAGGCATTTTAAACTAAAACCTTAAGTCTTACAATTTTTAAAGTATTGGGTCTCATCACATAAACCGTTTTAAAGTAAAATATAATTTTAAAAGTCCTTTTAACTATCACAAATATTATGTAAATAAACTAAACTTAATAACTAATGTTAACACTAGTTAATTTTATCATAAAAACTATTTCTAATTAAATAAAAACTCAATATAACTATAAAATGCCAGTAAAAATTTAAAATCACACCAAACTTAAAATAAAAAAAACAAATCGCTATTCTAATTAACACAAAACACTAAATAAGTTCTTGGTATAATTAATACATAAATTAAAATTAATAAAACGAGGTATTTCGATGAATTTTACACAAAACAGCACACGAAAACTCCAGTTGATTTCGACACACTTTGCCGACTAGTATTCCATCTAGTTGTATATATTAAAATCTATGGTCTATACTAGACTCGTAAAAAATATTGACACGTGTTAACACTTGACATCAGACAGAAGAGAGAGATAGAAACAATAATATATGAATAATTGAAAGAGTCAGGTGACGAGTCGGCGACCGAGGTCAAGAAAATAAGTAAGTATGTCGCTAAAGTCGAAAGGGAAAACTTCACTGAAATTGTCATAACATTTCTACAGAACATTGTTTCCCTTTTTTAGAAAACTTTGCTATTGGTTGTATACAGGTTCCGCATATTTAAAACGGCTTATGTAGTTTCATTAACAAGCAATAAAAGTTCTCAGTATAATTTATCATTAAAGTTACTATGGTGTGTAGCATCTGGAATGTTTTCAAACATGCCGTTACCATCTTATATGAAATTCATTATGAACCGCCCGGGCGATTTCAGATAGGGGGGCGCTGGCTTCATTATGTAGATAATTTTTACACTTAAGCAAGTAAATTATTACAATGATTATGTGTGCGTGTGTGTGAATCGAATGTCGAGCAGCATAAACGTGTTGTTAGTATTTGGTAGGTAGGTATATGTTTACGAATAACACGGTAATAGACGGACAAGATCACCGCAGAATTTTAACATACACACCATCACGCCGTGTCCCTTTCGGGGAAGGCAGAGAGAACCGAGTGCCATACCTGGGGAATTTTTGATTTATATAATTAACATTTTAGGATTTTAAGCGCCCTTTTTAGACAAGCGCCCTGACTTCTTGTTCCGGATTGTTCTATGATTTATCCGGCCCTGTTGACATACATACCTACATATGTTGTATAGAAAACAAAATATCTGAAAATATTCAATAATTTGTATCTATGGGTTTATAGTTTGGTACATATTCTTCAACTATACATACTATCGCTATCGACAGTTGGATCTCATGTGTTACATGCAACTAGTATTAACGTAATTCTTCTAAATATGGTACCTACCCAACACTTAGTGGGAAATGTAAAAGTTTTTATTGAAAATATGAAAGGCGAATTAACAACGTGTCTGACACTGGTGGAAAATTCCACCTTACTAATAATTAATATGTATAGAATAGTTTAATTTATTTACTTTAGTTACTAGTTAAAATATTGTATATACAAGCTAAGTAGATGTCTCTTTCTCCTGTGAAATATTATAACAATTTTATGTACAATGAACAGATATACCTTACAGTAGCGGAATTTCTTATAGAAGCCGAAAATCTTGTCTTGCCTATGAATATTATATTAAGAAATTCAAGACCTAATATTTTTTTTCTGTTTTATTGAAACCATAGGTACCTACTATAAGATTGAACCGTATGTAGATACGATGCTTGACAGGGCCGCAAATGTATATATTATTTTGGCATGTAATATTAAAATATTTTCATGGCCACTCGAATGAACAGCGATGCTAAAAAACAATAAATTTTCGACATTTCCCAATTTTTTTTTCGGGGTTTGCCTATACCGAAGGTTCTAGGCACGCCCCTGATACCTTGTTGGGCAGCAATTTTCTATTTTTTTTAAGTATGAATATATAAAAAATATAAGAACACACCATTTTTACATCTTACGTCATATTCATCCTTCAAAATTCCATTTATATGATCGTACCATTTCTTTCTTGGCCACCTTAGTCACCTTTTTAAAAAAAAATCAAATTAATTTCATAAAATTTTATTTCAGTATTCATAAACATATTTTTATCGTAATATATATATTTTTTATAGATATTTTTTTTAATCCTAAATCAATTTGGCATTTTCAATACACATCGATTTAACTTAGCATAACTTTAGTTTTTCTTGCAAAATAAAAAAAAATGATATTAATATTTATTTTGCAAAGATAACAAACCCAGCCATGAAAAACTAAAATTTCGCTTAGTTTAGATCTTTCACTTTATTTACAATTTCTTATAGTATTTTTTTTTTATTTTTTTATTTGTGCTTGCTTTGTGTATATGTTTTGAAGCCATATTAAAAAAAATTGAAAAATAAAATGTAAAATTATATTTATAAGCATTTTTTTCGCTTAAAATAAATAAATACGAAGATCTGATTAAAAACATAACATAAATAATAATTTAAAACCTACGATTCTGTTTCAAAATATCTAAAATAATGATGAATTTTAATTCGCAATCAAAATATTTTTCTTGAGAACATATCATGTGGTTTTTCAATCGATCGAGGCTTTGGTCAATCGAGTATTTAATTAATCTATTTATGACATTTTTTTAATATCTCAATAGAGACGATGTTAATGATGGAATATCATAGGAGAACCAGGAGCTCAAAGCACCCAAGGAACTCAAGTTGAAAATTTGCCATTAAATCTTTGACTTTCGACAAGAAAAAAATCCAATGTTTGCGAATATGCAATTATAAAAAAATATTCGATATGATCTGTATATTTTCATTGAGATATTCTACTAGGATCACGTAACCAAACGAAACAAAAAAAAAATGGCTTATAATAAATAAATAAATAAATTGCTTGTGAAAAGAGAGTTGTGGTCAGCATATTTAAATATCATTCAGAATATGACACATAAATTTTTTTTATTCATTTTGAATTTAAAACCAAACAAAAGACCTACAAAAATAGTTAAAAATCATAAGCGATATTTTTGAATAATCGAATTTTGTTAGAATTTTTTACGTTGCACTTTATGTACCTACACTCCCGAATCATATCGTATTTTGACATACATATTACAATTGTTATTTTAATATGGAAAATATATTGAAATTGTTATTAAAAAATATAATATATGTATATTTTAAATGAAATCATGTTTAAGATTATAAAAAAAATCAGTAAACTATGTACTGGTAACAAAGGTGTTAAACAACAATTAAAATGTGTTCATACTATGTAGAATCGGTCGAATATTTTAATCATTTGAATAATTATTAAAAAATAATAAAAAATAAATGACATTTTTTTTAAATCTTAATTGTCTTTGTTTCCATAGCACATTGATTTTTGGATATAACGCAATAAATAATAGTGTTTATATTTTGTTTAGTGAATCTGTGTTGTAGGGTTTAACGGTCGAGTGACTGCTTTCTATGTCGTTCTATTGGGTTCCATTTCCATGTCGTTTTGATCCTGTTCATCTTCGGGTTGTAGTTCTTCGGATTCTCTGCCAAGACGTGGCGTGTAATCGCGCTGTGATGAGATTTCTGGAAAGCACAAGTGTTTGTTTTAAACAATAAGCCGAAACGATTGTTTTGTAAATGACATTGATTATTTCGCTTTGTTTTGATTATTCGAAATTCTACCAACCTAATTCATATCAAATATTAGTTTAAAATACCAGCATATATGATTTTTCAAGGCCCTTGTATACCCTGAGTATACGGATGTACACAAAAAAGCAAACTTAATTACTTTTTTATGTACGAAATACGAAAAAATATTGTATATAACCTAATATGTGAAATACAACATATTTTCGTGAAGAAAAGGTAAAATTTAGAGTTTTTTTAAATAGCAAGAATAGTAATTAAAATATTATAATAATAAAACACTCAGCCGGTGGAATTTTAGATTCTCTTTCGATTGAAGTAAAAATCTACTGCGACAACTATATCACTTATTGATTATAACTAATTTTTATACCTACGTATTACGCTTACCTCTTAGTGCAATCATTGTCCATGGTGTGTCCTCGTTGATCTGCGCCTTCTTGGAGTACCTTCCTAATCTGGATCCAAACCAGATGCCGGATTTGTCGTCCACATTCGGAGTCATTGATCTACCAACCCTTGGGAACGGTATTAGACCCTGACGCTTCGCCTCGCTGTGTAACTCTACAACATAACGAATAAGGCGTTGATTGTGATCAATATTAGACTCCATGCCATAGCTATGTTACACTTCATAAATTACGTCAATATTGAGTGATAAAAGTGGTAAGTCGTTTGGTTTCTGTGTAGGTATCTTAGGTTCGAATCTACTGATTGTTTTTTTTAGGGAGCCGTATAGATGGGGAATATTCTATTTATTTCCCAGAAATAGAAGCTGGGGATACACGATGACACAACACTTGACAGCATTATTTCGTGTCGTCATCAATATATACAAGTGTTCCAACTGTCGATTTGTTCAGGAGAACTTTGTTCTCTTAACATATCGACAATGTTTCAAGCCAGAATACGCGAGAATTGTATGAAGAGGTCTACTTTTTTCACGGCATTTCCAACTTTGAGATCAAAAAACACCAACTTAGAGGCTTCGCAGCATATATGTTCCATACACGGATTTACTCAGAATTTGGAGTAGAACATTTCGTGTGTCTGTGTGTCTGTGTGTGTGTGGGTGTGTGTGTGTGTGTGTCCCCTTATTACTTTTGATCCGCTCAATTAACAGAGCCCAAATTTTCAGAATATATAAACAGTTATAGGCATACAAAACTTTTATACTCAGAATTGTGAATTTTTGTTTCAGTCAGGGGTTATCAACTTTTGAATTTTTACTTTATTTTTCCATATATCTCAGAAACCATAAAAGCTAGAATGCTGAAAATTGGTATAAAGATAGACAAATACAAATTCGTTTTTTTTTTAAATTCTAGGGTTTCTCAAACATTTTTTATTAAGAAAAATATTTTATTTATGATAAATTTATGAGTTTAACTGCCTATATTTCCATTTTTTTTAAAATATCGAAAAAAGCCGAAACACTCCAACTAGATAATTTAATTTTATATAAAAAATATGAACATTGTATTAGCACATCTCAATTTTTTTTAACAATTTTTATAAAAATTGAATTTAGTGACGACATCGCCTATACACAATTATGTAAGAAGACTTAATAGTTTGATACTTAAATCTCCAAACATACATACATACCATCGTACTGTTTTCATATTCTGTGTAGGAAAAACAGACTGTCCTCCATACTATCCTATCCTGACAAACATACCTACATGTTTTATATAGAAAATAAAATATCTATTAATTTGTGTTGTTTATAGTTTGGTACGTATTCTTTGATTATGCATACTATCGCCATCGACAGTTGGATCTCATGTGTTACATGCAACTAGTAAATAATAGATAATAATAATAAACACATCCTTGAACCTCGCGCAAGGGGCACGTTTATTGCCGTATGGCAATTTCTTCCAACTAAGCACTGTTTCCAGCCCAGAGAAGCAATATTTATGTGAGAATGAATTTTAAAAAAATTCTTCTCTGCTGCGGATCGAACCCAGGACGCCCGCACAGAAGTCAAACGGCTTATCAACTGTGCTTATACTTCCTATGTAGATGGAGAATCCAAAATTTATGCAAGGAAGTACCTAATTTACGTTAGGAAGTACCTAATTTTCGCTAGGAAGTACCTAATTTACGCAAGTAAGTACTTAATTTTCGCTAGGAAGTAGGTTCCTAATTTACGCAAGTAAGTACCATATTTACGCTAGGAAGTACCTAATTTACGCTAGTAAGTACCTAATTAACGCTAGTAAGTACCTAATTTACGCTAGTAAGTACCTTATTTACGCTAGTAAGTACCTTATTTACGCTCGAAAGTATCTAATTTACTCTAGTAAGTACCTAATTTACTCTAGTAAGTACCTAATTTGCGCTAGTAAGTACCTACCTTATTTACGCTATGAAGTACCTAATTTACTCTAGTAAGTACCTAATTTACGCTAGTAAGTACTTAATTTACGTTAGGATATAACTGATAGACCAGGGGGCCTAGCCAAGATGAGAAGTTAAAAGATAACCTTTGGAAAAACGTTCGTGTGTTGGTCCGGTGTGACTTAATCAAACGTCAAATCCCATACAAAAAAAATAACGCACGAACCAACCAACCAACGTTTCTCCAAACGTTAACTTTTAACTTGTCATCTTGGCTAGGCCCCCTGGAGCCGGCGCTTGCTAGACTTTGTGTCATGTAAGGATACCACAGCGACAAAGATTAGATAGTATGAAGCCTGAATACTGGTGGCTTACGGAGATAACAGTTATAGAAGTGTGAAATATTGATATTTTAACACGACATTTGATATTTTAACAGTTATATGTAGTATAAAGCGTGATTTTTTAATATTTATTTAGGTACTACGGAAAACAAGTTTAAAGTTTATTGTTGCATCCTCCTTGAAACTAATTCCTTCAAAAGACACATTTTTTTAACAGTTACATGTAATCAATGTATTTTAACCATCTATACTTTCAAGTTAATATTTGTTAAAAAATTAATCCCCTCAATTCCGACATGTCCCTGGATCATCTGTATGTTTTATCATTGAATTACTATTAGATTTGCCTTTTTTATATATTTTTATTTTCAATTTCTTATATTTTTGTATCTTTCATTTCACTCATATCATTAATTAAAATTTCTTATATCTTTATATATTTTAGATGGGGCGATGGCAGAGCTATTAGTGCGCTGGACTAGTAATCCAGTGGTCGCGAGTTCGAATCTTGCCTCGACCGATTTCGTTCACCTATAGCACAAGCGTTTATGCTTATTATAGGGGACGTAAGAAGATGTATATGTACTTGTTGAACAAGGACATATTCATTTAAAAAAATATCTTTAATTTCAATTTGTTATATTTTCATATATTTTATTTTAATATCTTATAGGTATTTTTAAATATTTAATTTCAATTTCTTATGTCTTTATATAATTAATTTCAAACTCCCTCTACAATATACACAATGTTTTAGTTTTTTTTATGTTTATATGACGCATGATGTATGATGAGAGAACTATTTTGGCAAACGGTATACATTTATTAATGTCTTAAAATTTGAAAATTGCTGTAAGTTTCCCCTTTAATAAATGAAATAAATAAATAAATAAAACACACCGGCTTGTTAGGGACTGTATGTGGCATAAAAATGAGGCAGTGTAACAATTTAGTAGATAAATATATCTGATAGTTCGTTTAATCATTGAAGTGACACCCAATGTAGGGTGGGTTGGACTATATGTAGAGTACAATGTATAATTAAATAGATATACCTATTCACTTGAAACAGATGGCTCGAGGGACATTTTAAAAACATTGGTTTAAGTATGCATAGGAATTATATTGGGCTTTAATTGACACCTGGTAATTGTAGGTAGTTACCTACTTTTATCGTTGTAATTAAATTTAAAATTGCTGGCTTTTAAACAGCATTGATGAGTTTTTCTATACCTGTCTTAATCAACAGATTATCCTGCCATCAAATATATATAATAATAATCTTTTATTGTTTATTTACAATGTGGCTGACATATGCACTGTCCTTAGTCGATTTATATCAATCGCCTATTATATCTAACTAATTTACAGTAGGTAAATAGTGATGAGCAAATGCAAGACCATGACCCGAATGCACAAATCTAGGTACCTAAATACTAATTCCTAACCTCACTGGAGTATTTAGTATTCATATTTCAATGTAATTATCGAATTTCAACATTTTCTTTTGTAAAGTGGGAAGACTTGCAAGATTTGCAAGACCATGACCAAGATTAGGAATACAAGACTAACCAAGACTCGATCGAGTAACCAAAGTCCGAGGACATGAGCTAGACCACTATCTGTAAATGCAAGACCAAGACCGCCCCAGTATTGGTCTTGATGTTAAATTTGCTCATGACTATTTGAGAGTTTCGACAGATGGATTCAACTAACGTCGCGTCGTATCCTACATGTTCAATTTGAAAGATACAATATTTAAATAAGAAGACTGGGAAAGTATGCCAAGATAGGATTACTCAAAAGAAAAATATGACAAATTGTTGAGTATTTTTCTCCATTATCTTACAGGACAACCTCGTAAAAATATTCACATATTATAAATATGAAAATATTTCATAATAGATTCATACTTTCATATAAAGATTTCTCTATTTATTTCAATTATGTCCAAACAAGTGCACAATGAGGGGTTTGTTACCATAAGGGAATCTCTTCCGACCAATCCGACATAACAACGCGAGCATTTTGTAAATCCGACGTGATAGTAAATGATCTCTTTAAAACAACGAGAAATTAATTTAAATAAATATCTCTTCGGCTGGGGATCGAACCCAAGACGCCCGCACAGAAGCCAAATGGATTACACACTGTGCTACGGCAGTCGGAATTTAGTAAGATTAAAAGTACCTATTTGTTTTTTTTTAATTAACTTAAATACAAAAATTCATTCACACATGTTTTCAGTCACTGGATTTAGTATTATATGAAACAAAACGTCCTCTGTACTACCAGTAGCGACTTATTTATTTATTTATTTTTATTTACCTTTTATCACACCATATTTATAATGACAACAATAAGTAGATTACTGCTGCCCAACTAGGAAATCCTGTTCTAGGGCTAGCAGTTTACAATTTTTACTGACAATTATATGCAATTATGAACCAGGTGATTGTTCCCGTTCCACACTAAATATGTACACAATCTCAACTTTCTGCACTCACAATCATATGGGCTCACACAAAACAGATCAACCAGGTACTAATGTCCGCCCTAATACCTGTCATAAATCCAATCTCTGACGCGATTTTTATTTCAGAGCCATAGAAAGAGACTAGTTAACTATGTTGGTGTAATTAATATGAATCACATGGCTTGGAGACTATGAAAATGACCCAGAAAAGTGTCTTACAGTCTCCAAAAGAGCCACGGAAAATTTATCTCCGAAATCAATTTCACTTCCTCTCAGAACACGGGTTGTCTCTTGGTTCAAATACTGAAAGAACGCTAAGTACCTATCCCAGTACACAATACTTCCTTTTTCACCACATCTTTCTCCTAAGATACAAGCAGCTCGTCTTTGGAATCACATCCCATTGCAAGTTCAAGTTTCATTAACACTTCCCGCTTTCGAAACAAATCTGATCATTATTTCCTTACACATAACATCAGATTTTTACCCTGGAATGGAGATGGGCAGGCCACGTTGCTAGGTACACCGAAGACAGATATCTTGGACACAGCGAATGACAAGAGGTGTTGGGAGACAGGCAATGAGATGGAGAGACGACATCAGCCGTCATGCTGGTGTTAAATGGATGCTTAGAACACAAGAACGGCTTGGATGGAGATAGAGGCGGCCTTCGTACAGGAGTGGACGAGATTAATGAGTGAGGTACCTGCTATGTCTTCGGGTGATATTTGCCATGTCCTCTCTGGTTGTGCTCTTCCAACCCTCGGGAATGGGAATAGTCCCACGGTACCACCACGTCTTGCCTTATAGCTGGACTGCATAGCTGAAACAATTTTACTAAATCAATATTCGTTTAAGGAAATAATACATTTTTCAAATTAAAGCCAACTATTGGACATTTACTCAGGTCTCAATAACTGGTTTGAGGTCAATACCTACCTGGCAAAATAAATCATTATTTCACACACTATATTCAATTTCAATTGTCTGTTTGTACTGGAATTTCGCAATTGATTTTTGACTATCTTCTTGACAAGTTAGAGCATTAAAACTCTAATTACCAATGACAATTTATGTTAAAACTACTTTTCAGTTCAGTTACAACCTATATGTCTCCTTTGAAATATAATAATAGGTATGTACACTGCTAGCCCTAGAACAGGTATACCTAGTTGGGCAGCAGTTATCTATTTTTAATGAAGATTATTTAAATGGTGTGATAAAGATATAAATAAAAATAAAATAAATAATCATATAAATTAAACATGGATTTTTTTTTATTTTTTCAAATCTTATTATTAGGTAAATTTTGAATATGTGATTTGAGGATCTTAATTTTGAGACATGGCAATTATATTAAGTTTATTTGACTGGCTGACAGTCGTATAATTTATTTATCGTATGACATAGTGAATTTACAATACTTGCGTTAAAATCAAATTAACAATTACACAATTAAATATAAACAAAATATGATCATATGTAAATTCAGGTCGAGGGCAACAGTCGTACCAATTACCGTAATGTGCACTTTTAAGTGAAACGCAGTATATTAATAACGGTTCAAATAAGATACTCGGTAAATTATAAAACAAAACAATACTACTTGTTTCGACACAGCACTCTTCACATTGTCAGGTGTATTATGACTAACGCTTTGACTTACACAACGTATCGTGATTCATTTTTTTTTCACTTCAATGGTGGCTTTTTTGCAGACCTGGTCATTCTGGTCAATGTCATACTTATACAATAAACGATGAACCAAAAACTCTAGTGTTTTTCTTTTGCGTTTACTGATATCATAAAATGATTCATGTAGGTATATGTAGATTCTCGCAATGATTGAAAACCTGGTACATCTCATTTCAATCCATCGTTCGTATGAGAAATAAAAGAGGAAATAATATTGCGCAATATAGTATCCCCGGGGGCATAGAATGATGCAAAAACTTTTTCAATCCTACAATTTAAATCTATCAGTAGGTAGCTATAAAAGTTACATTTTCGTGCGAAACAGATACTTTTAACATATTCAAACCATATCACACCTTGGGTAAGTAATGATCTTTGTGTAAAGTTTTGAAATGGTGTTTTCTTCTTCTTTTTCTTTTTCCTACATGACCCCACGACTGAAGATGGTGGCTACACTCAATCATCCGACGAATGGTCCTTCTTCATGTCTAGGGTATTTCAGTAGATAAACAAATTGTTCTGCTATGAATATCCAAGGATCGATTTTAACTTTTATTTGACAGTGAGAAAACGAGTGGGTTGTGGGCATCACTATACTCTCTACACAACTGGTTTATGCTTCTGCCTTTTCTTGGAAGTTTTACAATCTCTGTGTGATTTATTAACGCATGCATTTATTAGATTTTTAGCGAAGTGCATTTTTAACGCATGCATTTATTAGATTTTTTAGCGAAGTGCATTTATTAGATTTTTTAGCGAAGTACATTTTTAACGCATTCATTTATTAGATTTTTTAGCGAAGTGCATTTTTAACGCATGCATTTATTAGATTTTTATCGAAGTGCATTTTTAACGCATTTATTTATTAGATTTTTTAGCGAAATGCATTTTTAAGCATGCATTTATTAGATTTTTTAGCGAAGTACATTTTTAATACGTTCATTTATTAGATTTTTTAGCGAAGTACATTTTTAGCACATTTATTTATTAGATTTATTAGCGAAGTGCATTTTTAACGAATGCATTTATTAGATTTTTTAGCAAAGCGCATTTTTATTATATTTTTTATGTAATGCAAGATAGGCAGAGCAAGCATGGAACTGGCTTAGTAGGAAAGAGTTCGAATCCTAGCCTAGCGGTCTTGACCGATTTCGTTCGCTACGTATTTGCACAGTTAATAAGAAAATAAGCTAGAAATATCATAATTTTTAAAACTTTCTTTTTCTTATTAATCGCTTACGGACGTCTATAGAATATGTTTTAGTATAAATGAATTAGAATTAGTAAATCTGTTTCAAAAAAATAAAAAAATTGTTCAGTGAAAAAAATATCAATACTCATACAGAGTTACCGTGTAGAAATATAAAAAAAAAATCTAGTATTACTGTGCAGGAAACTAAATATTAGGTAATTTCTAAAAATAAAATTTTATTTGGTAATATACTGCATAAGAAATAATTATAATTTTTGTGCAAATAATTTTATCTACGGATACTATGCATAGGAAATAGATAGAATTACGGTGCATTATGTTAAGATGGGTAATGGCAGAGCGGTTAGCGCGCTGGGTTAGTAATACAGTGGTTGCGAGTTCGAATCCTGCCACGACCGATTTCGTTCACCTATAGCACAAGTATTTTATACTTAATTTAGGGAATTAATGAGGAAATATATATTTACTTTTTTCAAGGACATATTCATTATTTTCAAAAAGAAAAAAAATATAATAGATACTTACTATTATTATATCTAGAACTACTGTGCTGGAAAAAAGTTAAATTACTGTGCAGTACATATAGCAATTATACTTACTGTGTAGGAAATAAGTAGAATTACGATGAATACATAGTATTGTAATAAAAGTAAGACTTACAGTAATAGTAGGACTGATATCCAAGACTAGTGTGTAGGAAATAATATATAAAAATTACTGTACAATACATAGTATTATAATAACATTAGAACTTATAGTAACAGTAGGACTGAGTAGTTATTCTGTGCTTATTTCCAAGACTACTGTGTAGGAAATAACATAATATAAGAATTACTGTGCAATAGATAGAACAATATCTCTACATATCTATGAACACTGAGTAGAGCCAATAGTAATATGAAATGTAGTAGAACCGAGTAGTAGTACTGCGCATTTTTTCAAGACTAATTTGTAGAAAATTAGCATATTTTTGACAAAATATAACGAATTTCTGACAAAAAATATAATTAATTGGACTAAGTAGGATTTCTGTGCAAAGATATTTAAATATGTACATATGGCTACTGCATAGGAAATAAAAGGACTAGGTACTCTACAATTGCATTTACATATACAAAATAATATCGAGTGTAAAATAAAAAATGAGTGTGCAGTTAAAACTAAGAGTATATGAATAAAGATGAGTGCATTAGAGATGGAAGATACATAGGTACATAGTACATGCTACAATAATAGAAATTACATACATTGTGAATCATCTGCTTCCATTACTGGGTGCAAAAGACCTGAATTATTTTTATTTCGAGATTAAACGTCTTTAGCATCAAAAAAAATGATTTGGTCATATTTATGCAAATTTTGTGTAATTTAAATAAATATGTAAATTGTACAAGTAGGTATACAAGATTTTTCAAAAATTTAAGAGGGCGTATAACGCTAAATCTAGTAACTGAAAACACGATATATTAAAACCGAAAACTAATTTTGATTTTATGCCTTCTTTAAGCACACAAATAATAACTTCTTTGCGACATATACATAGTTATGGAGTAATTTTTAAAAAATGCTCTTAAAATATTATTTATAATTTTTCGACTGCTAATTCGTGATGAAATTCCATTATCAATTATATTAAATTACTTAAAAATAAGTAACAACACAAATTTTTAACTTTTTTCCACCAATTTTAAAAAATGACCACTGACGCGTTTCGCTCAATGAGCATCTACTAAATTAGTGGAAAAAGGTTAAAAAAATGTGTTGTTACTTATTTTTAAGTAATTTTATACAATCTCTAAATATATATTTTTAATAACTTTTCTAAGGGAATTTATGCTGAATTTTAAAATTGTGTGACGAACATTCACTAGAGAAATGTTGAATTACTTTTTGAGAAATACAATGTATAACATATTTGAGAAATTTGATTTCAAAAGGGGTGTTTAGGTTAATATACCCTCTTAATTAATATTATATTAATATATTATGACTTACGGGTATATTATAAAGAAAACCTTCATACATAGCGACAGGAGTGCGGATGTGCATTAACCTTATAAAATAATCCATGACACATTATGATCCGTATCCTCACACACTAGTATCGACTCACATAAAAAGTCACTACATTCAGAATGTGATGGTGAACCTCATTACTGAACTATGTGAGATGTTGTTGTGTTTTGGATTACCCGGCTCATAAGGGACATCCCTATAAGAAGGGTAATATTATGTATTATTACGAGATGTTTTAAATCACACAAATTGGATTGTTTTTTAAATCAGTTTAGCAACTGAACAAGGGCCTAGTCTGTCAAAGGACGGTCTTTCTACTAAAAATACATGGAAGGAAAATATGTGTAGAGTAACAATCAAATTTGTTTGATTAAAAAAAAGTCGTAAAATGGAGTTTTAGACCTAATAATAATGATAAAATAAATAAACAATAATAATAATAAACACCTCCTTGCATCCTGCGCAAGTGGCGAGTTTATATAAAAAAAAACGCTGTCGTTTTTCTTCGTTTGATGTAAGGTAAAAAAGCAAAACCTATGCCGCAACAACTACAATAATCTTAACCCTTAACCCGATCTATTTAATCTGTCATTACAAGGACTAAAGCATATTCTCAATGCGACTCCAAGCATCGGTTAGTGAAATTATCCTTCCAGTTCATTTCCCAGTTTCTTTATCATATCTTAAATCTATGTTGAATAAAAGCTGTTATGTTTCTGAGTAAAATACAATAAAATTAATAATGTATTATTTTCCAATACGAGAAAGAATAATCCTTTGTAGTTACACGTATATTATAATATTATATATTTTAATTAAAAACCAAAATACATAGTACAAAAAATAAATAACCAGAAAAAAATATAATTCAAAATATTATAAAACATTTTTCTTTTGGTAAAAACCACCTCACTATGCTGAACCTGTTCCGAGGAGGCAGCAAATTACTTGCATTAGGTAGGTATATATCACAGAACATTTGAATCATATATATTTTTTTTTAAATACTTATTTCAAAATTTGTTTTTTAACTTTATTAACATAGAATTACAATGTACAGAAGCCGCGTGTAGTACAAATTTCGAATTCAAATGTATGCCAAGTTTTTTTTACATGTGTATGTGAGGCGGTAGATTGGTTGGTCTACGTATTATGTAGGTGTGCGTATCAGTAGGTGTACGTATACGGCCAGGCGAGTGAAATTCGTCTGTTTCAGAGTAGTTTTAGTTAGCATACATTCATAGCGATGATTAGGTATAATCTAAGTATCATAATATATAATCTAAGTTTATTAACTTGTTTTTTTTTTAAATATTCAACTTGTTTTTTATTATAAAATAATAATTCTTATTGGTTGCACAGAAAGCAAAATAAATTAAAAAAAAAGAAATAAAAATTGATTTTATTTGTAAAAATATAAAAAAATCATTATATTTTTATGTAAATATGTTGACTTTGTGGCACATTAAAAAAAAACAAATAAATTTAGTCTAAAACAAAATCAAATTGAGTTTATCACGTCGAACCAACAAGTCTGGCCTGAGGAGGGAGCGGTCATCTCCGAAAACTAGTTCGATCTTTTAAATACTCATCGTGGTTTATACAAAATTAATTTATAATAATAAATAATTAATTTGTGAAATAGAATTCATTAGATGGGTGATGGCAGAGCGGCTAGGCAGTCGGGTTAGTATATTATAATGCAGCGGTCGCGAGTTCGAATCTTGCCACGACCGATTTCGGTAAAATAATTTAACAAGCATTATTTACAAGGTAATTGTTACAAGATAATATTCATTCTTAAAAAAAATAAAAAAAAACAATATTTTTCGCTATACACAACTAAATAACTAAAAATTAAATAACTAAGTTATAATATTCTACCTTGGTACAGGCAAAGCCTAGTGAGGTGGATATATAATAATATGTAAAAAATGATATTGTTAATTTTTATTAATAAATAAATAAATAAATTAAAATATATTTTTATTCAAAATTAAGTTTTGTAACTTCGATATGTCACATTATTAAGACAGTTCAGGAATGAGGTTCACCCCCATTCTGAATGTAGTGCCTTTTCAGGTGAGAGACTGGTATCTGGTGATATAAACATTACACATGTGTCGTGCCTCATTTTTATAAGGAAATGCACACCCGCACACCTGACGCTGGTTACCCCACATTGTGGGATTTGCCATGATTGTATTATAATGTATGCACACAAATTAATGAATAAATATGTATACCACATTTCATGGGTTGACAAATTTAAAAAATATTAATTATGATTGAAATTAAATAGTATAAAAAAATAAACTTACCCGTACAGTGAACGGCCGACGAAGCCAGGCTAACAAACATCACTAAATGTATAAAAAACATCGTTTTAATTTTTATTCTTTTTTATAATTAATTAACAAGAAGTATGAATCGACAGGGTAAGTCCTGTAGTAAAGTGTTGTATTATAGGGGATGTTTCTCGCTGTAAACGCGGGGATGAACTGATGATGGTACAGGGGGTGTTTTATCTTTTATATCGCACAGTTTCCCACCGGAAGTGAAGGGAGGGGAGGGGAGGGTGGGGTGCTGTGTAACGGCGGCTACCGGAAATGGCTAGTCAACAGGTAGTTATGTGTCACGTTGATTTACGTTGCCGCGGTATTTTTTTGGTTCGAACGTGTGGGATTTGATCTATTAGAATATTGTCGGATTACGTGGGGCTGTTCGATATCCGACTCTGGAGCCGATGGTTCGGGTTCAAACCCCGGCGGAGACACAGCGTTCAATTGTATACTCGGTATTCAATTCGTTCAATTATTTATTTATTTATTTACATTTTATCACACCATATTTATAATGAAAACAATAAGTAGATTACTGCTGCCCAACTAGGAAATCCTGTTTTATGGCTAGCAGTTTACAATTTTTATTGACAATTATATGCAATTATGAACCAGGTGATCCTGTGTTCCCGTTCCACACTAAATATGTACACAATCTCAACTTTCTGCACTCACAATCATTACCTCAACAAACATATGGGCTCACACAAAACAGATCAACCAGGTCCCAATGTCCGCCATAATACCTGTCATAAATCCAATCTCTGATGCGATTTTTATTTCAGAGCCATAGAAAGAGCCTAGTTAACTATGTTGGTGTAATTAATATGAATCAAATGGTTCCTAAATCAATTCAAATATATTTATGTGTTAGGTACTCAAAAAGCATCGCAAACACAATACGGCATATTAATGTTAAGAATTTTTAATTTTGAATTATTTAAGTAGTTACTGTTGAATACTAAGTATTTGTGTTAGTTCTGTCCTCCCATAATTTATGATGTATTTTTTAATATTCATTTTGAATATTCTTTGTGATGTTATTTCTTTAAGAGAGGAAGGTAAACTATTGTAGAGTCGTGGAGCAATAAATGAAAACCTTGTTGGTGTGTTTATAGATTTTTGTGTTCTCGGGTATTGTAGTGTACTTTTATGAAAGTAAGTCAGAATGTATTGGATGTATGTTTGTCTAGGGTCAAATACTTTAAACTCGTTGTGAAGGTTTTCTGTATGATAATCAAAAGTTTTCTTAATTTTTATTTTTGCAATTGTATTGCATTTATGAGATGGTTGATATATCTGGTTGGTTCGATGTTGTGATATTTTCAGTGTTGATTTATGTGTTTTATTTGTATTGTTTTTCATTTGATGACATCAAATTTGCACTGTTTCAGATGATATATTTATATTATAGTTTATTTGTTTATTGGTCGATAGAGAGTTATACAGTCTACATAATTTATAAAACAAACAATGTACATTAATTTATTAGTGGACCAGTGAAAACTCCATGCATTATTCATTAGGATAATATTTATTTATTGGTTGATAGAGAGTTATACAGTCTACACAATTTATAAAACAGACAATGTACATTGCTTTATTAGTGGACCAGTGAAAACTCCATGCATTTTTCAATAGGATAATATTTATTTATTGGTTGATAGAGAGTTATACAGTCTACACAATTTATAAAACAGACAATGTACATTACTTTAATACTTTATTGGTGGACCAGTGAAAACTCCATGCATTATTCAATAGGTAATATTTATTTATTGGTTGATAGAGAGTTATACAGTCTACATAATTTATAAAACAGACAATGTACATTACTTTAATACTTTATTGGTGGACCAGTGAAAACTCCATGCATTATTCAATAGGTAATATTTATTTATTGGTTGATAGAGAGTTATACAGTCTACAGAATTTATAAAACAGACAATGTACATTGCTTTATTAGTGGACCAGTGAAAACTCCATGCATTTTTCAATAGGTAATATTTATTTATTGGTTGATAGAGAGTTATACAGTCTACACAATTTATAAAACAGACAATGTACATTACTTTAATACTTTATTGGTGGACCAGTGAAAACTCCATGCATTATTCAAAAGGTAATATTTATTTAACAGACAATGTACATTGCTTTATTAGTGGACCAGTGAAAACTCCATGCATTTTTCAATAGGTAATATTTATTTATTGGTTGATAGAGAGTTATACAGTCTACACAATTTATAAAACAGACAATGTACATTATTTTAATACTTTATTGGTGGACCAGTGAAAACTCCATGCATTATTCAAAAGGTAATATTTATTTATTGGTTGATAGAGAGTTATACAGTCTACACAATTTATAAAACAGACAATGTACATTACTTTAATACTTTATTGGTGGACCAGTGAAAACTCCATGCATTATTCAATAGGATAATATTTATTTATTGGTTGATAGAGAGTTATACAGTCTACACAATTTACATATAAAACAGACAATGTACATTACTTTAATACTTTATTGGTGGACCAGTGAAAACTCCATGCATTATTCAATAGGATAATATTTATTTATTGGTTGATAGAGAGTTATACAGTCTACACAATTTATAAAACAGACAATGTACATTACTTTAATACTTTATTGGTGGACCAGTGAAAACTCCATGCATTATTCAATAGGTAATATTTATTTATTGGTTGATAGAAAGTTATACAGTCTACATAATTTATAAAACAGACAATGTACATTTCTTTATTAGTGGACCAGTGAAAACTCCATGCATTTTTCAATAGGTAATATTTATTTATTGGTTGATAGAGAGTTATAAAGTCTACACAATTTATAAAACAGACAATGTACATTACTTTAATACTTTATTGGTGGACCAGTGAAAACTCCATGCATTATTCAATAGGTAATATTTATTTATTGGTTGATAGAGAGTTATACAGTCTACATAATTTATAAAACAGACAATGTACATTTCTTTATTAGTGGACCAGTGAAAACTCCATGCATTTTTCAATTGGTAATATTTATTTATTGGTTGATAGAGAGTTATACAGTCTACACAATTTATAAAACAGACAATGTACATTACTTTAATACTTTATTGGTGGACCAGTGAAAACTCCATGCATTATTCAATAGGTAATATTTATTTATTGGTTGATAGAGAGTTATACAGTCTACATAATTTATAAAACAGACAATGTACATTTCTTTATTAGTGGACCAGTGAAAACTCCATGCATTTTTCAATAGGTAATATTTATTTATTGGTTGATAGAGAGTTATAAAGTCTACACAATTTATAAAACAGACAATGTACATTACTTTAATACTTTATTGGTGGACCAGTGAAAACTCCATGCATTATTCAATAGGATAATATTTATTTATTGGTTGATAGAGAGTTATACAGTCTACACAATTTACATATAAAACAGACAATGTACATTACTTTAATACTTTATTGGTGGACCAGTGAAAACTCCATGCATTATTCAATAGGATAATATTTATTTATTGGTTGATAGAGAGTTATACAGTCTACACAATTTATAAAACAGACAATGTACATTACTTTAATACTTTATTGGTGGACCAGTGAAAACTCCATGCATTATTCAATAGGTAATATTTATTTATTGGTTGATAGAAAGTTATACAGTCTACATAATTTATAAAACAGACAATGTACATTTCTTTATTAGTGGACCAGTGAAAACTCCATGCATTTTTCAATAGGTAATATTTATTTATTGGTTGATAGAGAGTTATAAAGTCTACACAATTTATAAAACAGACAATGTACATTACTTTAATACTTTATTGGTGGACCAGTGAAAACTCCATGCATTATTCAATAGGTAATATTTATTTATTGGTTGATAGAGAGTTATACAGTCTACATAATTTATAAAACAGACAATGTACATTTCTTTATTAGTGGACCAGTGAAAACTCCATGCATTTTTCAATTGGTAATATTTATTTATTGGTTGATAGAGAGTTATACAGTCTACACAATTTATAAAACAGACAATGTACATTACTTTAATACTTTATTGGTGGACCAGTGAAAACTCCATGCATTATTCAATAGGTAATATTTATTTATTGGTTGATAGAGAGTTATACAGTCTACATAATTTATAAAACAGACAATGTACATTTCTTTATTAGTGGACCAGTGAAAACTCCATGCATTTTTCAATAGGTAATATTTATTTATTGGTTGATAGAGAGTTATAAAGTCTACACAATTTATAAAACAGACAATGTACATTACTTTAATACTTTATTGGTGGACCAGTGAAAACTCCATGCATTATTCAATAGGTAATATTTATTTATTGGGTGATAGAGAGTTATACAGTCTACAAAATTTATAAAACAGACAATGTACATTACTTTAATACTTTATTGGTGGACCAGTGAAAACTCCATGCATTATTCAATAGGTAATATTTATTTATTGGTTGATAGAGAGTTATACAGTCTACATAATTTATAAAACAGACAATGTACATTTCTTTATTAGTGGACCAGTGAAAACTCCATGCATTTTTCAATAGGTAATATTTATTTATTGGTTGATAGAGAGTTATAAAGTCTACACAATTTATAAAACAGACAATGTACATTACTTTAATACTTTATTGGTGGACCAGTGAAAACTCCATGCATTATTCAATAGGTAATATTTATTTATTGGTTGATAGAGAGTTATACAGTCTACTCAATTTATAAAACAGACAATGTACATTACTTTAATACTTTATTGGTGGACCAGTGAAAACTCCATGCATTATTCAATAGGTAATATTTATTTATTGGTTGATAGAGAGTTATACAGTCTACAGAATTTATAAAACAGACAATGTACATTGCTTTATTAGTGGACCAGTGAAAACTCCATGCATTTTTCAATAGGTAATATTTATTTATTGGTTGATAGAGAGTTATACAGTCTACACAATTTATAAAACAGACAATGTACATTACTTTAATACTTTATTGGTGGACCAGTGAAAACTCCATGCATTATTCAAAAGGTAATATTTATTTATTGGTTGATAGAGAGTTATACAGTCTACACAATTTATAAAACAGACAATGTACATTACTTTAATACTTTATTGGTGGACCAGTGAAAACTCCATGCATTATTCAATAGGATAATATTTATTTATTGGTTGATAGAGAGTTATACAGTCTACACAATTTACATATAAAACAGACAATGTACATTACTTTAATACTTTATTGGTGGACCAGTGAAAACTCCATGCATTATTCAATAGGTAATATTTATTTATTGGTTGATAGAGAGTTATACAGTCTACATAATTTATAAAACAGACAATGTACATTTCTTTATTAGTGGACCAGTGAAAACTCCATGCATTTTTCAATAGGTAATATTTATTTATTGGTTGATAGAGAGTTATACAGTCTACACAATTTATAAAACAGACAATGTACATTACTTTAATACTTTATTGGTGGACCAGTGAAAACTCCATGCATTATTCAATAGGTAATATTTATTTATTGGTTGATAGAGAGTTATACAGTCTACACAATTTATAAAACAGACAATGTACATTACTTTAATACTTTATTGGTGGACCAGTGAAAACTCCATGCATTATTCAATAGGATAATATTTATTTATTGGTTGATAGAGAGTTATACAGTCTACACAATTTATAAAACAGACAATGTACATTTCTTTATTAGTGGACCAGTGAAAACCCCATGCTTTATTAGTGGACCAGTGAAAACCCCATGCTTTATTAGTGGACCAGTGAAAACCCCATGCTTTATTAGTGGACCAGTGAAAACCCCATGCTTTATTAGTGGACCAGTGAAAACCCCATGCTTTATTAGTGGACCAGTGAAAACCCCATGCTTTATTCAATATTGTTTATCTATACTTATTTTTGTATAGTTTTTTATTTTATGACATTTGCACTGTTTCGACTGATATATATGTATTATAGTTTTTTTTATATATTATGTATATTTAAATCGAGTTTAAATGTTTGTATTATTTTTTTGTATTTTAGTTTAGTTTTACTATTTAATTTTTTTTTGTTTTTGTGATGAAGTGTTTTTTAATATGTTTTTTGGCGTTCGCATCATTATCTAGAGTTCTGTAATATACGTTTCTTTTTATTTATGTACATTGACAGTTTTTCATCATTTTAATGCATCGTTGTTTTATTCCTTCTAGTTAATAATTATTGAATTGTTTTAATCTTTCTAGTTAATAATAATTTATAATGTGTTTTTATTTCTTATTTTTTATTACTTTCTTATTTTCGGCTTTTTGTTTAGTATCAAACTTCTATTTTATATCATTTCTAGATTTTCTTTTTGACTTTGTTTTGTTAATCCATTATTATTATAATTGTTATTTTATTTTGTAGCTCATCTACATATTTCATCATTTTTTGGGTCTAATACTTTTGTAACCACCTATGCTTTAAAAATAATAATAAATAAAGAAAAATAAATAAATATATTAAGTTATTATACAACTCTATAAGATAATTATATCTATGATATGGGTAATCATAAGGGTTTTGATTTCGCCGCTTGACCAGACCTGGGCTCAATTTCCAATAGGAAAGAAATGTATTAAAATTCTCAAAAACCCTGATTACAATAATATTTAGTCATGGGTATGACAATGATTAATTGAAATTAATTTGATATATTAAGGGAAGTAAATATATATGTATACTAATAATATAAATTAATAAATACCGACTCTTAAAATAAGTATTAAAAATGTCGCTCTATAAAACCACTACCTATGAAAATTAATTTTGGAATCTAAAGAAAAACTTTATGACTGGGTTAAGACGTTAAAGAAAAGTTCATGTATGAAGCAAGATATTGAGAATATTAGATACATGTACCTACTTGAAATACTTACATAGGTAATCTTCCTACTTTCATGAAGAAAAACGGACTTTTCAACTGGTAGGTAGGTATCTAGTTCAAAACTTAAAGATGATTTTTTTATAGATTAGTTTTATAGTATCAATACTTTAGATGGTTAGCACTCTTCTGCACCACCTGCTCCTCATTTTAAAATTAAATAATCTGTCAACATTTGCCGTAGGCAGTAGAGCCAAATGCTTGAAATTAACTAACACATACATGTCCTCAATTAACAAAAAAAAAATACTATAATTTTTATTGATACACCATATAATAGTATGTTTATTTCCATGGACATCCATTCATTTTTTCTCTATAATTTCAGCTGTTACATAAATACTCTGACGTTCGGGAAAATTGAATTTTTGATATTTGTCTAAAATGTACATATATGTATGAAGTATACCTACAATAGAAATGCACTTTATAAAAATGCATTCAGTGATGATCACTTTTCAAGTGTACCTTCATAAACATTATAATTATTCAAATATTTTTTAAAAGTTGCATATGCGCAATCATTAGATTTATTCCCTGTTGGGAGTCAAAAATATTTTATGACAAATTTTGAACATCCGAATAGAGACGAAGTTGGAATATTATAGTAGAATTTGGAAATCAATGCATGAACCGATGACAGGCCGTAAGCCCTGTAGGTGCGTTTAGTTCCTGGTTCTCCTATAATATTTTAACTTCGTTTCAATTGAGATGTTAAAAATATATTACTAAAATGAGTGAGTTGTGGCTAACACTGTAATGCTGCGTTTATGTTACTATAAAAATATTGGATTCACAACTGGTTGTGAATACAATTCTTAAATGTAGGTATCTATTGCTTAGCTTTAAAGACCATCAAACAAATCAAAAATATTAATGTATACTCACCAGAAACAGACGATCGAAAGGTATTATATAGAGTTCAGATTGAACGTCTAGTGTACGCTCCAAACGCTCTGAAAATTGTCGGGTGAAAAACGGTCCGACAGTTATATAGTATCTGTTGACTTATATTTTATCTGTGGAATGACTTATATTTGTTTCTGTGGTATCTGTTATGTCAGTTGATATTATTTATGATGACAATATGCACTCACAAAGAGGTTAATTTATAAAAATATTATTCAAATATTTCCAATAAAAGGTCAGAGAGCATTATTTACACCACTGACCAATTGTAGTCTTTCGATGAAAATATAACCTAAAAGAGACATGTATGATAAATGACATTTGACATTTAAAACAACCGATGCAGCGTTCAGATTGAAACGCCGCTCGAAAGCGTTCAGTGAGATTGGTGTGAAAAACGTCATAATTTGCAACTTCAGGTACATCCAACGCCCGACACAGCCCTGATATGCTGGCTTCTAACTCCGTCTACCCTTGTCACACATCCAGACCACCAGAGCATCTTCATCTCGATGATGTGGAGTTTTGGTTTGTATATCTGCTTTGCATTACTGGTCTTACAATAGTTATGTGTACATTTCATTGTTTTTATTGGCACACGATTGTCAGATTGTGGATAAATATGTTTGTTAGAAAATTGTCACCCTTCGTTTATAATCTAATATGTCATGTTCCCTGTCAGCTATCTCCATGTCTCCTGTCCGTACATAATCCCTACCTATATCCTATTGAGGATCAAATAGAAAAGTTTCACACGTACGGTAACTGACAATGATTGAGTCCTTCCTCTCACTCTTTTTGTCATTTTTCTTCTTCTGAATTTTGAGTACCTACAAATTTTTAATAGTAATTGTTTTATGTTGTGTAGCTTGAACAAATAATGTAATATCTGCAAACGAAATTGGTCTAGGATATATTGTTAAAATTGCATTTTTTGTTGTAATATTTGTTTGTTAGGCTGTGTCTGTGTTTTTTAGGTTTAATAAAAATAAAAAATAAATATAACACACAAAACATATAATACTACATTGAGGACAACACTAAGAAACTTG
The DNA here is from genome assembly GCA_963576475.1 of Molanna angustata. NCBI lineage: Eukaryota > Metazoa > Arthropoda > Insecta > Trichoptera > Molannidae > Molanna > Molanna angustata. The sequence goes on along the minus strand of OY754988.1, from coordinate 24,391,540 downwards.
GGCATACGGGATGTACATACATACATAAATATGCATACTTCTTATAGGTATATGAAACTAGAACATATTTCCAAGTATTTACAATAGCAAGAATAGAAATAATATAAACGTTAAATAAACCTATATTATCAAATAATTTACCCACTAATTTATTCAGAACGTATGGTCACACTAATACTTTGTATAAATACTTGTTAATGTGGTATATAGTGAGCCCGACACAGGTACCCAATTGTAGTTAGGTGCAGCTTAGTATATATATATATTATAGCTCTGGATTTATTGTGTATGTTGTTTTTTGTATTTTATTAATTTATGTTTCATTTTCTAATGGTTTTATATTTTTGCTATACTTTTATGTTATGTTACAGGTATACTATTTTTTATTTAACGACTGACCAAAAAAATATACATAGGTGTAAGAGATGTAGTGAATAGTAGGGGCCGCCCCAGAAAGGGATGGCATGACCATGTGAATGATATTTTGAAAGAAGGAAATATTCGAAAAAGATATTGAAAGGAGAGTAACGGCAGGTAATAGAGTGAATGGTGCATTAAGACCGGTAATGGCTGACCCAATTATTTCGAGGCAAGCAAAGCTCGCGGTACACAATGGTATCGTCGCACCGACTCTAATGTATGCTAGTGAGACATGGACATGGCAGAAGACGCATGAAAGTAGAATTAACGCGGTTGAAATGAGGTCACTAAGACGAATGTGTGGTAAAACGATGTATGATAGAATAAGAAATGAGGATATTAGACGAGAATGTATGATTGAAAGAAATATCGTAAGTAAGATGAAAATAAATGCCCTAAGGTGGTTCGGCCACATAGAAAGAATGAGTGATGACCGTCTGACAAAAAAAGTATACAAGGCTGATAAAAGAGGCACGATCACATAAATGGGATTTTGAAAGATGGAGATGTTAGAAGTAAGAATAATAGAACAGCGTGTATGAGACGATGTATGGACGTGAATGAAGCGAGGAATGTATGTCAAGAGAGAGGAGTCTGGCGTTCGGTTCTCTCTGCCTACCCCAAATAGGGAAAAGGCGTGATGGTATGGTATGGAAATATTAGAAGCTTGAATAATCGACGAGCATGTATGTATGATGCATGGATGTAAAGGAAGCTAGGAATGTGTGCAGAAATAGAGGAGTATGGCGCTCGGTTCTCTCTGCTTACCCCGTAATGGATATGGCGTGATGGTATGTATGTATATTTTTTATTCATGTTGTAATATTATATGTAAGTATTTACTGTCTTTACTATTTATGTAAAATTATCGACCTCAATACAGGCCAGACCTAGTGAGGTCGATTATTGTATATATATTATCATTGTGACATGTAAATGTAAAGATATATTAAATAAATAAATAAAAATGATTGAATAGATCCTCATATTCTCTATCGATTGATGTTCAAATCTAGTTTGTAGGTTTTATACATAGTTATTCAAAATAAGAAAGGGTTTCATTTTTTATTATACACTAGCTTTTATGTCCCGCCGTTGGCCAAGAATGTAAAATTGTGAAAGAAAAAGCAATCGTTTTTATAATATTGTCACCCAATTATTTTGCAATATCAGACTATGAAAAGTGGTTTGAAATTTGATTGAGTTTAAGTATTGTAAAATGTTCAAGTGATGGCCACAACCCATTCTTTTTTATATATTGCTATAAAGTGTGAATGAAGTATAATATTTATACAATTTCTGCTCGCATGGACTATGCGTAATGGTTTTAAATATGACTGTTTATCAACGTTGTAAAGAGATTGGTTTGGCCACAACCCCCATTTTTAAATATTATCATCGAAAACAAATTGTAATGTGTACCTATTGAAAATTTAGTAATTTTGGATGTTGGGATGTGGTTAAAATTTGATTAAACAAACGTAGGTACTGAAAAGATCTAGTATTGGTCACATCCCATTCGTTTTTATATTTTTTCATCAAGTGTGCATTATATTTTTGCTCAATTTGACTGAAAGTCTTCATTAACGAAGAAGAAGAAGACTTGAACTATAGTAAATAGTTTTTAATTTGAATATAAATGTTGTGAAGAGTTCAGTTATGGCCACAACCCCCATTCTTTAAATATTAGGTGTTGAAAATTATTCAAAATAGGATGATATAAATGGTTTAAATTTAATTAAACAAAAGTATTGAAAAGATTCTAGTGCAGGTTATATCGTCACATCCCATATCCCATTCATTTCATATGTATTTTCATCAAGTGTGCATATCGTTAATAATATTTCTGCACAATAGACTATTAGACTTAAAACTAACCCAAAAAACTAAATAAAAAAGAGAAAAATAAGTATAAGACTATAAGAAATAGTTTGTATAAAAAACTATTTCAATGGTCTACATAAAATAAGTAAAAATACATATACCTAATAGAAGAATTAGACTATTGGAAATAGATTGTATAAAAGCTCACCCAAAGGTCTACAAAAAAGAAGAAGAAGAATATTTAGACTATTGGAAATAGTTTGTATAAATACTGACCAAAAGGTCTACATAAAAGAAAATGAATAAGACTATTGCAAATAGTTTGTATTAAAACTCTCCCAAAAGTCTACGTACTTAAATGAAGAAGAATAATAATTAGACTAAAGGAAATAATTTTTATAAAAAAATGACCCAAATGTATACATAAAAGAAGAAGAAGATGAATTAGACAATAGGAAATAGTTTGTATAAAAACTGCCCTAAAGGTCTACATAAAATTAAGAAGAAAAAGAATTAGACTCCAGGACCCGCCGCTTCAGGCCCTTCAGTACCTCCCGTCCCTTTAATCCCTCATTACGTCCCTTCCCATCAGGCCCTTCAGTACCTTCCGTCCCTTCAGGCAGTTTTATACCTCCCGTCCCTTCAGGCCCTTTAGTGCCTCCCTTCCCTTCATTACATCCCGTCCCATCAGTCGGTTAAGAAAAGTTTAAATCCAGAAACCATCCTGGAAGAACCGCGAAGAGATGAAAGAACCTTCTTTTCCCAGGATGCTCTACTTAATAGGTAAAATGACTAAATACACGAAGAAGAAGACAAAAGTTTAAACCCAGATACCTGCGAAGAGATGGAAGGACAGTTGGACCTTCTTCTCCGAGGATTCTCCAACTTCATAGGTAAAATGACCAAAAATACACGATGAAGAAGAAGAAGAAGAAATAAGTTTAAATCCAGATACCTGCGAAGAGATGGAAGGAAAATTGGACATTCTTCTCCCAGGTTAGTCCACCTTCAAAGGTAAAATGACCAAATAGACGATGAAGAAGAAGAAGAAAAAAGTTTAAATCCAGAAACCTGCGAAGAGATGGAAGGAAAATTGGACCTTCATCTCCCAGGATAGTTCATCTTCATAGGTAAGATGACCAAGTACACGTTGAAGAAAAAGAAGAAAAAAGTTTATATGCAGAACCCGTCCTGGAAGACCTGTAAAACGACCAAATAAACGAAGAAGAAGAAGAATAAGAAAAAAGTTTAAATCCAAAAACCATCCTGGGCATACGCTCGACAATTCACCAAAGTTTCATTATAATCGGACAAACGGTTGATAAATAAATAAATAAAATAATTTTCCTATAGGAAATCAGTATAGGTATATTATTGTTGATTTGTAAGTAAATAGTATTAGGTAGGTACCTACCTACAACAACCTTCTAAATAAATTCGATTCATAACAAATTTTATTTGAATAACAGAATCTTTCCGTTACCATAGTAACCATTCCAATACGTTAAAAATATCAAATGGTTTGAGACTTTTTTTGAATATGTAGGTACCTACATTGGTTTGTTCGATGCCATAAAAATGAAAATTGTCAGAAAAATCAAATATTATTTACAAATTATGCAATTTTATTATGCCTATATCTTTACTAATAATAAACACATTTTTACAATATATGTCTTAAAACTTGCTGTAATGTCTTGTGTTTCATTTTATTATTTCATAATTACATTTATTTCAAAGGTTTATTATTTTCAATAACATATTCATTCGGTAGGAAAATGAAATATTGTATGAAAAGATATTAAAATGGCGGCGTTTATGTACAAAACGCTTACTTTAAAAATAAGTTAAACATTATAATTATACAAAATATTCACCATGTTTTTCACTTAAACGCTAAGTTATACTTGAAAATATATTTTCTTCGTGTAAATACGTACTTCTAACTTTTAAACTAACAGATATTTGCGTGCAAAATGTACACTTTTTTGACAGATACGACTTGGAAAATTTTGTATGAAAAAAATTATTATTGAAAAAATTTTAAAATTCAGCATTTTTATCGCATTATTTTTAGCGTGACACTGCATCAGGTATACAGGTACACGTTCGCACATAAATTAGATTTTTAGATGCTCTTGGTTTTTCAGAAGGCGTGAGACAAACACACACACACATACACACACACACACAAACACTAACATTTTGATTGCTTTATTACTTTAAATATAATGGTGTGTATTAAGCAAATTAAATAGTTGCTCTGTAAAAAGAGAAATTTATTATTAAAATAATTATAAAATACAATAAAAGTAATAATATCATAAACATAAATAAATAATAATGATAACAAATATAATTTTACCTGTAAAAAGAGAAACGACATTAAATGCTTTTAGTTCCTCCTTTTTAGAATCTTAACTGTCACTTTAAAACAAATATAAAACTAAAACTTAAATATAGAACCAATTCAAATAAAAATTAAATAAGTACTTCTAGGTGACATCTACATAATGTAAGTACTTGTTTTACATACATCAAAATTATTTCACGAAAATAAAGATATAAAACTGTTCTTTATTTTAAAAAACTTATCTTTTGAGGGTTCTGAGAAAAACATATTCATAATTTACTTTTTTTTATTTATTAAACCAATTAATCACAATTTACATACATGATATCAGACAATCAGGTGTATAAATTCCATATTATACATTTCATAATAACCCTTTTTAATTGAGACGAAATCTCGAGTTAAAAGAGGTGAGTATCTATTTTACATAATATAGGTACATATGTACTTACTGTTACGTTTACACTGTTATATTGAATATATGTACAAAGGTTTGGATATTTATATGAAAACACATTAATAATATACATACATAATAAGTATTATAAAAGAGGTGAGTATCTATTTTACATAATATAGGTACATATGTACTTACTGTTACGTTTACACTGTTATATTGAATATATGTACAAAGGTTTGGATATTTATATGAAAACACATTAATAATATACATACATAATAAGTATTATAAAAGAGGTGAGTATCTATTTTACATAATATAGGTACATATGTACTTACTGTTACGTTTACACTGTTATATTGAATATATGTACAAAGGTTTGGATATTTATATGAAAACACATTAATAATATACATACATAATAAGTATTATAAAAGAGGTGAGTATCTATTTTACATAATATAGGTACATATGTACTTACTGTTACGTTTACACTGTTATATTGAATATATGTACAAAGGTTTGGATATTTATATGAAAACACATTAATAATATACATACATAATAAGTATTATAAAAGAGGTGAGTATCTATTTTACATAATATAGGTACATATGTACTTACTGTTACGTTTACACTGTTATATTGAATATATGTACAAAGGTTTGGATATTTATATGAAAACACATTAATAATATACATACATAATAAGTATTATAAAAGAGGTGAGTATCTATTTTACATAATATAGGTACATATGTACTTACTGTTACGTTTACACTGTTATATTGAATATATGTACAAAGGTTTGGATATTTATATGAAAACACATTAATAATATACATACATAATAAGTATTATAAAAGAGGTGAGTATCTATTTTACATAATATAGGTACATATGTACTTACTGTTACGTTTACACTGTTATATTGAATATATGTACAAAGGTTTGGATATTTATATGAAAACACATTAATAATATACATACATAATAAGTATTATAAAAGAGGTGAGTATCTATTTTACATAATATAGGTACATATGTACTTACTGTTACGTTTACACTGTTATATTGAATATATGTACAAAGGTTTGGATATTTATATGAAAACACATTAATAATATACATACATAATAAGTATTATAAAAGAGGTGAGTATCTATTTTACATAATATAGGTACATATGTACTTACTGTTACGTTTACACTGTTATATTGAATATATGTACAAAGGTTTGGATATTTATATGAAAACACATTAATAATATACATACATAATAAGTATTATAAAAGAGGTGAGTATCTATTTTACATAATATAGGTACATATGTACTTACTGTTACGTTTACACTGTTATATTGAATATATGTACAAAGGTTTGGATATTTATATGAAAACACATTAATAATATACATACATAATAAGTATTATAAAAGAGGTGAGTATCTATTTTACATAATATAGGTACATATGTACTTACTGTTACGTTTACACTGTTATATTGAATATATGTACAAAGGTTTGGATATTTATATGAAAACACATTAATAATATACATACATAATAAGTATTATAAAAGAGGTGAGTATCTATTTTACATAATATAGGTACATATGTACTTACTGTTACGTTTACACTGTTATATTGAATATATGTACAAAGGTTTGGATATTTATATGAAAACACATTAATAATATACATACATAATAAGTATTATAAAAGAGGTGAGTATCTATTTTACATAATATAGGTACATATGTACTTACTGTTACGTTTACACTGTTATATTGAATATATGTACAAAGGTTTGGATATTTATATGAAAACACATTAATAATATACATACATAATAAGTATTATAAAAGAGGTGAGTATCTATTTTACATAATATAGGTACATATGTACTTACTGTTACGTTTACACTGTTATATTGAATATATGTACAAAGGTTTGGATATTTATATGAAAACACATTAATAATATACATACATAATAAGTATTATAAAAGAGGTGAGTATCTATTTTACATAATATAGGTACATATGTACTTACTGTTACGTTTACACTGTTATATTGAATATATGTACAAAGGTTTGGATATTTATATGAAAACACATTAATAATATACATACATAATAAGTATTATAAAAGAGGTGAGTATCTATTTTACATAATATAGGTACATATGTACTTACTGTTACGTTTACACTGTTATATTGAATATATGTACAAAGGTTTGGATATTTATATGAAAACACATTAATAATATACATACATAATAAGTATTATAAAAGAGGTGAGTATCTATTTTACATAATATAGGTACATATGTACTTACTGTTACGTTTACACTGTTATATTGAATATATGTACAAAGGTTTGGATATTTATATGAAAACACATTAATAATATACATACATAATAAGTATTATAAAAGAGGTGAGTATCTATTTTACATAATATAGGTACATATGTACTTACTGTTACGTTTACACTGTTATATTGAATATATGTACAAAGGTTTGGATATTTATATGAAAACACATTAATAATATACATACATAATAAGTATTATAAAAGAGGTGAGTATCTATTTTACATAATATAGGTACATATGTACTTACTGTTACGTTTACACTGTTATATTGAATATATGTACAAAGGTTTGGATATTTATATGAAAACACATTAATAATATACATACATAATAAGTATTATAAAAGAGGTGAGTATCTATTTTACATAATATAGGTACATATGTACTTACTGTTACGTTTACACTGTTATATTGAATATATGTACAAAGGTTTGGATATTTATATGAAAACACATTAATAATATACATACATAATAAGTATTATAAAAGAGGTGAGTATCTATTTTACATAATATAGGTACATATGTACTTACTGTTACGTTTACACTGTTATATTGAATATATGTACAAAGGTTTGGATATTTATATGAAAACACATTAATAATATACATACATAATAAGTATTATAAAAGAGGTGAGTATCTATTTTACATAATATAGGTACATATGTACTTACTGTTACGTTTACACTGTTATATTGAATATATGTACAAAGGTTTGGATATTTATATGAAAACACATTAATAATATACATACATAATAAGTATTATAAAAGAGGTGAGTATCTATTTTACATAATATAGGTACATATGTACTTACTGTTACGTTTACACTGTTATATTGAATATATGTACAAAGGTTTGGATATTTATATGAAAACACATTAATAATATACATACATAATAAGTATTATAAAAGAGGTGAGTATCTATTTTACATAATATAGGTACATATGTACTTACTGTTACGTTTACACTGTTATATTGAATATATGTACAAAGGTTTGGATATTTATATGAAAACACATTAATAATATACATACATAATAAGTATTATAAAAGAGGTGAGTATCTATTTTACATAATATAGGTACATATGTACTTACTGTTACGTTTACACTGTTATATTGAATATATGTACAAAGGTTTGGATATTTATATGAAAACACATTAATAATATACATACATAATAAGTATTATAAAAGAGGTGAGTATCTATTTTACATAATATAGGTACATATGTACTTACTGTTACGTTTACACTGTTATATTGAATATATGTACAAAGGTTTGGATATTTATATAAAAACACATTAATAATATACATAATAGGTATTATAAAAGAGGTTAAACAAAATTTTTAAATAAATGACAAGTTATATAAAAACAATAAGTACTTTATTGTTGCTGCATAATCTGATATAAGAAGTAAATGAATTTTGTTTTTAAAAATCATCTTTTGATTCATTTTTAATTATATAATTTCCACAAAGTTTGTCCATCGATAAACTAAATAAATTAATCGAAAATAAACATTCAAAAAGTGGTTATAACAAAGTCAATCGTGTTTTTAAACAAGTAAATAAATTATATTTACTTGTTGCATGTAAAACATGAGATCCAACTGTCGACAGCGATAGTATGTATAGTTGAAGAATAAGTACCAAACTATAATCCCATAAATACAAATTATTAAATTTTTTAAGATATTTGATTTTCTATACAACACATGTACCTAGGTATGTATGTCAAGATAGGATAGAATGGAGGTCAGTCCTTTGATCCTACCCAGAATTTGAAAACAGAATGATAATATGTATGTATGTTTGGAGATTAGTATCAAACAATTAAGTCTTACAAATTGTATGAAGCAATGTCGTCACTAAATTCAATATTTTTAAAATTTATAAAAAAAAAATTGAGATTTGCTAATACAATGTTAATATTTTTTATATAAAATTAAATTGTCTAGTTGGGGTGTTTCGGCTTTTTTTGATATTTTTAAAAAATCTGGAAATATAGGCAGTTAAACTCATAAATTTATCATAAAAAAAATATTTTTCTTAATAAAAAATGTTTGAGAAACCCTGATTTTTTTAAAAAAAAAATGATTTGAGATTTTGTATTTGTCTATGTTTATAACAAATTTCAGTGTTCTAGCTTTTATGGTTTCTGAGATATATGGAAAAATAAACCAAAATTTCAAAAGTTGATAACCCCTGACTGAAACAAAAATTCACACTTCTGAGTATAAAAATTTTGTAGGCCTATAACTGTTTATATATTCTGAAAATTTGGGCTCTGTAAATTGAGCGGATCAAAAGTTATAAGGGGGGGGACGGACACACACACACACACACACACACAGACACACAAAACTCACATAAAATGTTCTACTCCGAATTCTGAGTAAATCCATGTATGGGAACATATATGCTGCGAGGCCTCTAGTTGGTGTTATTAGCATGCAAAAAGTCCACTACACCATACAAAAATTTCCTTCGTACACGCATCTTGGCTTAATAATGTCGATTCATTAAGAGAATTGAATTCTCATGAACGAATCGACAGTTGGAAAAGGCAGGGGAAACGCAAAGATGGGTACCTCCTATCGGAACACAGTCGAAAGGATTTGACTCTTCATATTTGAAATATTTCCACAAACAATGGACAGAAGAAAACAATTATTTTTTATTTACTTGTAATGTTTTTTTTTTTGCCGCGTGCATTTGAAGATTGTTATTCTAAGGAAAAATTAATAAGATCGTTTAGATAATCATCAAGTGGAAGACTGAGGACTGCAGAGAGGTCATAAGAAGGCAGTTTTCCGGGTTCGAAAAACATTTGTGTGTGGACCGGTTTGGGGAATATGGAGAAGCTTTTTCGCACCGCCCACGTCTTTATTAGGAAGGGATTACATCTGGGGTGGTTCCATCTGTGGGCAAGTCTGGTCAAACGGTGAAATCAAAACCCTCATGATTATTACCCATAATATCATGGATATAATCCGATTTGTTCAGGAGAACTTTGTTCTCTTAACATATCGACAATGTATCAAGCCAGGATACGCGAGAATTGTCTGCAGAGGTCTACTTTTTTCACGGCTTTTCCAACTTTGAAGTCAAAAAACACCAACTTAGAGGCTTCGCAGCATATATGTTCCATACACGGATTTACTCAGAATTCGGAGTAGAACATTTCGTGTGTCTGTGTGTGTGTGTCTGTGTGTGTGTGTCTGTGTGTGTGTGTCCCCTTATAACTTTTGATCCGCTCAATTTACAGAGCCCAAAATTTAAGAATATATAAACAGTTATAGGCTTACAAAACTTTTATACTCAGATTTTCGAATTTTTGTTTTAATCAGGGGTTATCAACTTTTGAATTTTTACTTTATTTTTCCATATATCTCAGAAACCATAAAAGATAGAACGCTGAAAATTTGTACAAATATAGAAAAATACAAAATCTCAAATAGGTTTATTCAAAAAAATTACAGGGTTTCTCAAACATTTTTTATTAAGAAAAATATTTTTTTTATGATAAATTTATGAGTTTAACTTTCAAGTTAAACTTTCGAGTTCAACTATTTCCAAAACTTTTACAATTATCGAAAAAAGCCGAAACACCCCAACTAGATAATTTAATTTTCTATAAAAAATATTTCAATTGTAGTAGAAGATCTCAATTTTTTTTTAACCTTTTTTTTAAAAATTGAATTTAGTGACGACATCGCTTCATACATTTTGTATGGCAGTCGCCTATACACAATATGTAAGAAAACTTAATAGTTTGATACTTCATCTCCAAACATACATACATACCATCATGCTATTTTCATATTCTGGGTAGGAAAAAAGGATCTTCCTCCATACTATCCTATCTTGATATACATAACTAGTTTATTTTTCAACTGTCGATTCGTTCATGAGAATTCAATTCTTTTAATGAATCGACATTATTAAGCCAAGATGCGTGTACGAAGGAAAATTTTGTATGGTGTAGTGGACTTTTTGCATGCTAATAGCACCAACTAGAGGCCTCGCAGCATATATGTTCCAATACATTGATTTTCTCAGAATTTGGAGTAGAACATTTCATGAGAGTTTTGTGTGTGTGTGTATGTCTGTGTGTGTGTCTGTCTGTGTGTGTGTCTGTCTGTGTGTCTGTCTATCCCCCCCTTATAACTTTTGATCCGCTTAATTTACAGAGCCCAAAATTTTAAAATATATAAAAAAGTATAATCCTACAAAACTTTTTTACTTAGAATTGTGAATTTTTGTTTCAGTCAGGGGTTATCAACTTTTGAAATTTTGATTTATTTTTCCATATATCTCAGAAACCGTAAAAGCTAGAACGCTGAAAATTGGTATAAACATAAACAAATACAAAATCTCAAATTAGTTTTTTTAAAAAAATTCCAGGGTTTCTCAAACATTTTTTATTAAGAAAAATATTTTTTTATGATAAATTTATGAGTTTAACTGCCTATATTTCCATTTTTTTTTAAATATCGAAAAAAGCCGAAACACCCCAACTAGAAAATTTAATTTTCTATAAAAAATATTAAAATTATATTAGCACATTCCAAATTTTTTTCAACAATTTTTATAAAAATTGAATTTAGTGACGACATTGTTTCATACAATTTGTATGGAAGTAGCCTACTCACAATATCTAAGAAGAGTTAATAATTTGATACTAATCTCCAAACATACATACATACCATCATGCTGTATTCATATTCTGGGTAGGATCAAAGGACTGACCTCCATACTATCCTATCTTGACATACATACCTCGGTACATGTGTTGTCCAACTGTCGATTTGTTCAGGAGAACTTTGTTCTCTTAACATATCGACAATGTATCAAGCCAGGATACGCGAGAATTGTATGCAGAGGTCTACTTTTTTCACGGCTTTTCCAACTTTGAAGTCAAAAAACACCAACTTAGAGGCTTCGCAGCATATATGTTCCATACACGGATTTACTCAGAATTCGGAGTAGAACATTTCGTGTGTCTGTGTGTGTGTGTGTGTGTGTGTGTGTCTGTGTGTGTCTGTGTGTCTGTGTGTGTGTGTGTGTGTCCCTTATAACTATTGATCCGTTCAATTTACAGAGCCTAAAATTTCAGAATATATAAACAGTTACAGGCATACAAAACTTTTATACTCGGAATTTTGAATTTTTGTTTCAGTCAGGGGTTATCAACTTTTGAATTTTTAAGGTTATTTTTTATTGCAGATTATCAACACGTATTATGCTGAGATTGTATTCTGGAATTTCCATCACAATATAAGTGTGTGTGTGTGTGTGTGTGTGTGCTGTGTGCTATGTACCATGTGTTTATTCTATTTTATCGATTATAGACCAAAGTACTCGTTCGATTCTTTTCAAATTTTACAAATTTGTATATCTAATACTCGCTTAGACTCCATTATATTTTGAAGGATATCTGAGCAATGCTTCTTAATATTTTTTTCTGTCAAATATTTCAAAGTGACCCCAAGCTCAGGAAATTTGAAATTTGATATTGTTATTTTCAAATTGATAGAAAGACACATCACTATCATAAAATTAAATTGAGGAATTATTAAGTTTATCATGACAGACCAGGGGGGCAAATCTGGTTCAACCGGCGAAATCAAAACCCTTGTGATTACCCATATCATGGATATAATTATTACATGGAGTTCTATGACATCTAAATATATTATAGAACTCCATATAATAATTATATCCATGATATGGGTAATCATGAGGGTTTTGATTTCGCTGGTTGGACCAGACTTGCCCCCCAGGTCAAATGTCTTTTAACTTTTTTAGTTAAAAATTTAATGAATTACGGGTCGAATTATGACCTCTACGCGATCTCTATTAGGTACCTATCTTTAAATACTTTGTGATGAAGGTTGGTTGATATATAGTTAAGTAAGTACCTACCTACTAGTGTTTTTATTATAAAATTAGATACCATCATGACCTGCCCCTTTAAACCATGATTAAATTTTAAAATACGGCGTTAGCTCCCTCTTTCTATCTAAAAGTCTTCAACACCACAATGAATATCTCAAATCAACCTCAACCTAAATAGTAATGTAATGCCAATTTAATTGCTGAATAGTAATGCCAATTTAATTGCTGAATAGTACTTAAAACTATATACGGACTACACTGGCGAACACCTACACAAACTGTATATGAAATAGTAACAGAACCCACAATACAACATATTATAAACTATGAAAAAATAATGTACATTTATAAAATCAAACATGACTTACTTAAACACAACACACTCCTGGAAACTGTTAGTGACATACATAACTACGACACTAGACAAAGAAACAACCTAAGAAACATTAGCAATAGAACAGACAGACTAAACAAAGGACTATTATCCACCAGCCACCATTAATTTGTACAATCAACTACCAGATGACATTAAGCACTGCCAAAAACTCCATTTTTTCAAAAAAAAGTTAAAACAACACGTACTGCATGATAGTGCTTTCAAATAGATTTTCCTGTACTCCCGGAACTGTTTTGGGCTCCACTATGGTTGAATTTTCAATTATTTTGTAAACTTCATTGTAATGTTATAGTTCACCACATTGTATAACATGTATTAATCTAACAAAATGTCAATATAAACCAAAATGTATGTCAACACTCATACCAGCAAACGCTGTCTGTGTTGAATTTTTGAATAAATAAAAAAAAATAATGCGAATTTTTCACCTGCTTTTAATAATAATAATAATAACAAATTATATTGGAATAGAGACATAATCACAGACAGAACAAACCAACATAACCGACCAGACATTACATTAATCGACAAAATACATAAACACACATATCTAATAGAATACAAATATCAATACCAAATACAGAAAATCTACTAAAGAAACATTTGAAAAAAAAACATAGATAAATACATAACCGTTAGCAGAACAGATAAAATCACAACGGAAACTAGAAAAAGGAACAATAGTCCCAATAATATTGTCGTCTACAGGCATCATTCCAAAAACACACCAAAAAATATAGACATCCTAAAGTTACCCCCATACGTCATCAGCAACATACAAAAAACTACAATAATACACTACACTTAGGTTCGAATGCAGATTCCTACCTAAATACTAAATTCTAAATACTAACCATGTTTTCATTGCACAGTCGCTTACTTAAGTTAGGAGATCACGTGGCTTCCTAACTGGAGGATGCTACGATGTTTTTGTACGATGTTTTGTAATATGGAAATGTTTGGTTATCATTGCTGTGTATTCACAGGAAACGAAATAATTATTGTATATTGTATAATGTGTATTTTGTTAACCTTAATAAAAAAATGAGAATGTATGAACAAAGTGTTTTTTTCGACAAATACATCCGAAATCAATTCACATTAGTCGTTATTCTCTATGTTTTCACCCACCTTGTTGTCAAAAGTCCCGCGGAAAAAATCCTCACTTCGATTCATACAAAATTTACTAACTGCAACATCTAGTATATTATATGAAAATCTATGGTCAGTACTAAAGCTAAAGACAAAGATACCATGATATCCAGCAAGCATTTCTTACTGCTTACTATAAATCTCATTCAAGATTATACTCAAGACGTATGTATGTATGTGCTGTTTTCGTTATTTTTAAACAACGTCATTTGAACTTGTTTTTTTGTTTTGACTCCCACTTCTTTTGAAAGTAATTTGTCGGCACCCCGAGGTGTTGGATATTATATGTTGAACCTAATTATCTGTTTCCTTGTCTAAGCTATACTCTGACTTCTCTTTCTTTCTTCATCCCGTTTCCTATCCCAACCTCCCCAATATCCACGGGCTATCTTTAATTAATCGCACTCTACCTTGCCTCAAACCAGTACAGAGCTAATCACTGGAACGCAATTTTCACCGTATTGTGCGATTCAAAGGTATAATAATTAATAATGAATACTTCAGACAACGCAGATTTCATAAATCAATATTGTTGATATATTATGGTCCTTGTTATTATTTATTGTTGGATTATATTATGTCAACGCAGGTCATGATAGTACCCCGCATTCAGGAACAATATATAAAATAGGAACATACTAAAATTGTAGATTTTTATTTACGGTCTTATTTCAGGGTTATAAAATATACACTTGGACTAAATGGAATAGGAAAGTACCTATATTGGCCGGAACGTTCTTAAAAAGTTACTGAATTAGATGTATTTTGAATAATTATGAAAATGATGAAACTTTCATAATTTTCATAATTATTCATAATAAGTCTGATTCAGTAACTTTTTAAGAACGTTCCAACCAAAATAGGTACGTTCCTATTCCATTTAGTCCAAGTTGATATTTTATAACGCTGAAATAAGACCGTAAATCTAAAATCTACAATTTTAGAACGTTCCTTATTTAGTTCCAACAGTTACTGAATACGGGGTAACACAACTGTATATTAACTTCACCGTAACTCAGATTCTTTTTCAATATCGTTTACATATGATGAAATTCCTTGATTCTTCAATTTTTTTTTAATAAAAATTGAATATGTTCTTGTTAAACAAGAACATATACATCTTCCTACATTCCCTAAAATAAGCAAATAAATGCTTGTGCTATAGGTGAACAGGATAGATCGGTCGAGACAGGATTCGAACTCGCGACCACTGGATTACTAGCCCAGCGCGCTAACCGCTCTGCCATCGACCTATCATTAAAAGGTAATGCACATCCGCACACCTGTCGCTGATTACCGAGGTTATATGAATGAATGAAATATTATTAATTAAATATAGGAACTTTATTATTACAATATTAAACAAAAAACGAGAAATATACATTGGACCGGACATCGTTGGGTGTCAACATTAAAGAGAAAACGAAAAACATATTATAATAATTATTCTATGTATTGTGATTTGTGTTCTGTATATACATTTTTCATCTCGCATACTTTATTGTTTAATTAATTTGTTGTTATATCCTCTATCAACATAGTTTTGTTTATATTATTTGTTAATACTTTTTGTACCAAGAATAAAATATGTAATACTTTACTAAAATATGTAGGTAAATTCGTAATTACATA
Source organism: Molanna angustata (assembly GCA_963576475.1). Classification (NCBI taxonomy): domain Eukaryota; kingdom Metazoa; phylum Arthropoda; class Insecta; order Trichoptera; family Molannidae; genus Molanna; species Molanna angustata. Next base: position 24,375,069 of record OY754988.1, on the reverse strand, counting down.
GAATGCATTTATATTTAAGAGGGTGACTGCTGCCAACGTACCTATTTTTTCAATTTGAAATACCATCATTATTACTAAACGAAACATTTTGAAAAAAATAACCTAGTTAGTTTGGATATGAATAAAGAGAAATATACCTTAATTTATTGATTATGTTCTGTATATATTCTTGTAGGAAAATAATAAGCATACCCCGATTTTAACATTTATCTTAAATTTTTAAAAAAAATATAAGGTATAAAAAATATAAGCAATATTTTTTTTATAAATTAAAGAAGAACAAAATACCTGGAAAAATATGATATGACATTGCATTAATGCATCAGGTTAAGTTAATAAACCAAAAAAACTTTTATTACGCAATGGCTCTGAATGGAAAATAAATGTTTTTTAGGTTTATTTACTAAACCTGAAGCATTACTGCAACGTCACATCATATTTTTCTAGATATTTTTGTCTTCTTTAATTAAAAAAAAATATATTACTCCACGCCTTACAGTTTATTAAAAATATAAGATAAACGTTGAAAATCGGAGTATGCCATTATTTTTCTTCAAGAATTTATACAGAACATTATCAAAAAAATAAGGTATATTTTTGTTTATTAATACCCAAACTTACTAAATTATTTTTTTCAAAACGATTTGATAAGAAATAATGATGGTATATCAAATTGAAAAATAGGTACGTTGGCAGCAGTCCCCCCCCTAAATGTTAATAATAGTATTGATTTATAAAGTATCGTTTAGTGATACAAGATCACTCCAAGAGCGCTGTAGCTTATTTGTTAGCTCACAGAAACATACCAGTCTTACGAAGTCTACCGAAGTTATCAATGTCATGTACTATATTCTGCGAATTAACTTACAAATAAAAATAAATATAAATATCATGAAAAAATATATCTCTACCCGGAATCGAATCTGGCTAAGCAGTCTCATAAACTGAGCCACGAAGGACAATTTACTATGTGAGTTTCAGTTTTCTCTGCTTACCCTGTGTGTATTCATGGCGTGATCCTATGTAAGTAAGCTATATTTTTTCAGTACCTACCTTTACTGAAGATTTACTGTAGAATGTAGTGACGCACACAACACATATTAAAGAGACCTTATTGGATTTCGGGTCGCCCACACGTTCAATAAGCTCAAACCATTACCGATTACAATGTATGTAGAATAGAATCATTGTCAACATACAGTAGGCATCGTTTTTGGGGTTGGGATCCTTATCCCCTTTTTAAAACATAATTATTTTTATTCCATTTTTTTATTATGTCGGTGTTGGCTCAGATTTATTTCCAAGTGATCGCTTAAAATTATATTTAGAGAATCTCTTTGTTCATTACAAGATGTCTTCAAATCTTCTATCTCAGATTTATTTATTTATTTTTACTTTTTTACAAAAACAATACAGAACAATAATGTAATAGTGTAACACTTACGCGACGTCTTACGTAGGCGATCTGAACGCGAACACGAAGCGGAGCGTCGCGGCGCGAAAATAACAAACAGTCGGTAACTATGGAAGTGGCCTACGTTACCAAACGCGCGTAGGGTATTCGCGTGTAACCGCATCGGATCGCGTTCGCTTTGAATCGCCTACGTAAGACGTCGCGTTACTTACTTACTTCCGATGGCCATACAACTCCGGTAGAGCTTTAGCCTCCTGAACAATAGCTTTCCAAGCCTTCCTGTCAGCTGCAGTGGACTACCAGTCATCACAAGCATTCAGCACGTTCAGATCTCGGGTAACATTGTCCATCAATCTCTGCCTTGGTCTTCCCAGGGGTCTCTTGGGTTAGTGTAACACTAGTACAACTTATTATAAAACTTAGAAATATTGTAATATGCTGGGACATTTAATTATACCATGAACAGGGTATAATCAGGACACTTTCCTAATACGTGCCTAATCTTGGCTTAATCCTAAAAATTTATATCCTCGATCATAATCTAATCTTTACTTCCCTAAAATTTAATCATAAAAAATGTTAATATCAACTTTTAGTCTGAAATTGTCATTAATTGTTGCATATTTTGTTTTATCATTATAAAATTCTGTATTAATTGTATATTGTCTCATTGGACGTCCAACTAGGTGAACTTGTTTTAGGACGTCCGATATGTATATATATATGTAAATACTATTAGTAGGTATCAATAACTTAACCAATTAAGATGATTTAAAACTCAATAAATAAAAAATATAATTAAAGTAATAGCTAGCAAACTAGAACAAACCCTAATTTATTATTAAATTCATCTATGCCGATGGATATAAGCCAACTGTCTATCGTTTTTTGCAGAGTGTCTATTTTCATATTTTTCCAAGCGTCAGGTAGTATATGTATTGTACATTTTGGGGCCAAGATATTTAAAATGACGTTGTGCGAATGTGGTGTTTGTTTTTTTCATTACGATAATAGACCTTTGATCATTGCAAGTAGAGAATGAATGGCTAGCTATCGGGTATTCCTGTCTATTTGTAACTATAGTTAACGTATTTACTATAATCAATATGGAAAAGAAAAATAATCGTTTTCTCATCACTTACAGTCGATTTATTGAGATTTGTGAAATCTCATGAGATAACAGACAGTATACGTGAGTCATTAAATTTCAGTACCACTTATCGCCTCTTTCCTGTTTGGTAAGGTTTTATAGTTTCAGTTGCAGTAAGACATATATTATTATTTACTGTTTTCCTTTATGCATCAGGTTGTTAGGCGATGGGAGGTGTCTAGGTCATATTTTATACAGGGATACAGGGAAATGGGATGTGTAGCTGATAGAAATTCTCCGTCTAAAATATATTAATTTTTCTGTTGAATTACTATACCTACCATATATACCCATACCTAAACCATACCATACCATACCGTACCGTATCGCACCATAACATATCGCGTCATTTCCCTATTTGGGGTCGGCAGAGAGAGCTGAACGCCAAACTCCTCTCTCTTGACATACACGCTCTTCTGTTATTCTTACTTCTAACGTCTCCATCTTTCAAAATTCCATTTATGTGATCGTGCCAACTTTTCCTTGGCCGTCTTCTACTTTTCATTCCTCTATTAATCAGCCTTTTTTTACTTTTTTGTCAGACGGTCATCACTCATTTAATTTTAAATTTGTTTCACGAACATTCACTAGAGAAATGTTGAAAATAGTTAATATATTTTTTAGAAACACACTGTTTAACATATTTGAGGAATATTGTTTTAAATTAAGGTGTTTAGGTTCATATCCCCTCTTAACTTGAGGCTTCTCGTTTCTTGTGTTGGTTGGAAGAGATGCAAAAATTTGTATCTAATAATAATTAATACAATAATTGATGACCAGCCATCGTGAGCTATCGGTGCAGATATTCTGCTTTGTCTCTGTTGGAAACCATGAATAATTTTTATAGACACTTATGACTTTACACCTGAAAACTTTCCCATCAAATACAGAACTGAGTAGGTAGATTGAATGTTTCTGAATGAGAAAAGGAAGAAATAAAGATGAAAGTTATGTAAAAGGTTTGTAGGTTTGATAGTAAGGTAAGAGGATAAAGCTTCTTGTGTAAATTTTGACGTGTTACTGATGTGACATATTATCTTTTTCTTATTTTCCCCTCACTAGAGGTAGGTATGGTACCTGCAATAGTGAAGGGAAAATGCTTCGACAAGACCAGGATCGTTGATACATATTTCATATACAAAATACAAAATTATCTATTTATTCAATTAAAATAACAATATAACTTTGTTTACTTCCGCTTACTTATTTTTATTCCACAACTAGTTTCAAGAACTACCGTTCTCTTTTTCAGTTAAAACCCACCTGAAGAAGAGAACGGTAGTTCTTGAAACTTGTTGTTGAATAAAAATAAATAAGTGGAAATAAATAATGTTATATTGTTATTTTAATATTTTTTTATAATAGGACGTCACTGGATATATGAGGATGTCATCGAAAAATAGTAGGAACAATCAAAGGACGTCACTGTAGATAATAGAACGTCACCGAAAAATAGTAGGAAATATAATAAGACATCACAAGAGATATGAGGAAGTCATCTATAATAATTTTTTTTATGATCATATAAACATATACATTATTTTAATATAAGATAGCCGCCTCACTAGAATAAATCTGTTCTGAAGCAGCCACCTGTACATTTGTGAAATTATTACATTACAGTAAAAAACAAAAGAATAAGAAAGCTATAAAAATAAACATTAGGAATACTTACATAATTTTAAATTAAAAAATACAGTTTTAAAAGTGAAATAAATAAAAATAAACACAATATAAACAGACAACAAAAAATAATTAGTTAAGAAATTATTGTTGCAACGTTACTTTCATTTTGGGTTCTACCCACATCGAGTAGCCACTTGGTACCACGGGCTTTGAATTGAGTTAACCCTTTAAGGTCCGATGGCAGTTTATTATAAATTCGAGGTGCAGTAAATACAAAAAATCTTTGCCCAAATTTAGTATTCATTTTTGGCACCAAGTAGTTACCCGATATTTTACCTCTTGTGTTATTCAAGATGGAGTATTTTTGAGGAGGTTTGTTTTTTAGAAATATAATTAATATTGATCTGGTATAAAGCTGCCTCACATCCAATACTTTGAATTGCTTAAAAAGTTCTTCAGAACAATACCTAAAAGGCTTTTTGTTGATAACTCTTACCACAAATTTTTGTGATTTAATTAGTGGATCCAGTAATGCACGCGCAGCACCACCCCAGGCACTAATTGCATAACTGATAATACTCTGGCACAGAGCGTAGTACACCATTTTTAATAGTGAAATGTTCATAAAGCTACGTAGAATTTTGAATATATATATATTAATCTTCGCACCTTGGCGCTAACGTATTCAATGTGTGGGACCCATCTTAGACCGTCATCCAATATTATACCGAGATACTTGATTTCAGTTGCCCTTTCAATAGTCTCGCAGTTACACTGTAGGGCTGCATTTGTAGAGCAAGTGTGTACTTTAATGAGATTTGGGATGGTGGGGTTCTCTTGTTTTTTGATTGAAAATGCTAAGAATTTAGTTTTTGTGGAGTTAAGAGTTAGTAGATGGTCATCAAGTAGACTCTTGATAGCTGAAATACATTTTTCTGCCCTTTTAAATGTTTCCGTCCATGTAACACCATTAATAATAATGGCTGTATCATCTGCGTAGCTAATTGTGATTTCGTTATCTATAGTAGTTTTTAAAATGTTATTTATATATATCAAGAACAATATTGGTCCAAGTGTGCTTCCTTGAGGTACGCCATATTTTATGTACATAGGGTTGCTGCGAGTGCCGTTTATTTCTACAGATTGCTTTCTGAGTTCTAGATAGTTCTTGAACCAATCTAGTCGAGTACCAGTGATACCTATCGAATGCAGCATGTTTAAAAGCATGGAATGTGATATGGTATCAAACGCCTTAGACAAGTCTATGAAAATGCCCAGAACCTTCCGTCTTTTGTCCATATTTGTGGCCATAATAGGACGTCACTGTAGATAAGAGAACGTCACCGAAAACAGTAGGAAATATAATAAGACATCACAAGAGATATGAGGAAGTCATTTATAATAATAGGACGTCACTGTAGATAAGAGAACGTCACCGAAAAATAGTAGGAAATATAATAAGACATCAAAAGAGATATGAGGAAGTCATCTATAATAATAGGACGTCACTGTAGATAAGAGAACGTCACCGAAAAATAGTAGGAAATATAATAAGACATCACAAGAGATATGAGGAAGTCATCTATAATAATAGGACGTCACTGCAGATAAAAGAACGTCACCGAAAAATAGTAGGAAATATAATAAGACGTCATAGGAGATTTGATGAAAGCAAACATAAATAGTAGGAAACATAATCATATCTTATATGCCGTTATCATCATAAATCGTATTATCATCTTAATTTTGATGATATCACTATGCTCCGTACTTATGGTGAATTCACCATACTTTAAGCTGAATTCACGTTATTTAATATCAGTTTTCTCAGTGTGCTTAAACACCCTTGGCTTCGAGGGATTTGGTAGGGTACTACGAAAAGTATTATCCAGTTTTCCAGATGCCGTCCATGCGAGACTAATTCTTCTTAAATTTTAAAAAATATAAAACTTTAAATAATATACCTAGAAATACGAAATAAATGAAACATCTCAAGATGCCTACATTAAAACCTCCTGAGACATGATGATGATGATTAGAGCTTATCAAGCAAGTGTCCCATTGTTCAGATATCTAGGCATTTATCTTGTCAACTCTCATGACCTCCCCTAGTAGACAAATCTTCAGCTGTGCCTGCGAGATGTCCTTATATGTCTACATGCGAACCAGCAGCAAGGTATACAATACATTTATAAGACCTGTGTGCGATGTATCCTTATATTGTATAGCATTGAGGCAAGAGCGGACACTGTTAAGACCAAAAGTATGTTGAGGACTGTGGAGATGATAAGTCTATGAACCATTGCTGGATGGACCTTGCATGATCGAATAAGAAACAAATGGTAACTATACATTTACTCACGTTAGAGACCAATCATTGAATTTTCCACCCCTAATAAAAGTATAGTTTTGTAGCAGAGTCAGTTTTACTTTAAGGGGTACGTCTGATGAAAGAAAAACAAAATGTTTGTGAGGAAAATATGTGGGATAGTGATGTTTACATATTATGTATATATGTGGGTGATATTGTATATGTATATTATATAAGTACATATGTAGTATGTATGTAATGTAGACAAATGCAATTTGATTTAAAATGATAAAGTAGATTGTCGGAAAAGACAAACACATACCTAATATATTTTATGTATAATATTATTCGTGTATGTAACATACAGTTGATGAAATATTTGAAACAACAGAAATTATACTGAGGAAACATCTATAATAGATATCAGATTTAAAAAGAAAAAAATGTTACATGTTTTCAATGTTTTTTTCTGTGAAATATATATGCAAGTAGAAGTATTATAGGTTCATGTATGCAAGTAAATTTTCTGCCACCCCGCCACAGCCTAAAAAACAGTCTAACGAAGTGGTATATACCTATCAAATAAAAAATTATTAAAAAATATGTACCTATGTAATATTTATAATTATTTTAAACAGTATTTCTTTCTTATATATTTTTTGTCATGTATTTAGGTTTTTAATAAATAAAAATAAATATTTTGTATATATTCATTGATAAATTCATGTTTAGAAAAAGAAGAGGAAGATAGTTACATAAGATATTCATATTATATTGTATTTTAAATACTTGCTTGCACCCTGTTCAAGTGGCGAGATTCTTGTAAAAAATGAGTCATGTCTAAAGTACTCATTCGATTATTTTCAAATTTTACAAATTCGTATATATAATACTCGCTTAGACCCCATTAGATTTTGTAGGATATTTGAATAGTGCTGCTCAATTTTTTAACTGTCAAATATTTCACAGTGACCCGAGCTCAGGGAATTTTTATTTTCAAATTGCTAAAAAGGCACATCACTTTCATAAAATGGCATTGATTAATTATTAAATTTTCATAATAAAACATTAACAAACTCATTATGAAAATGCTGAATATTTTCATTACGAGTTTGTTACTTTGTGAAGTGACTTGTTAGGGAGGAGTATAGCGGTGGCCACAACCCACTCATTTTATGATATACATATATTTTTTGCATATTCAAACAATTTTATACAATACAACATATTACAATGGAATTTCTAACCTCACACGCGAGAGGTGGAGAATTTTTACAAATTATTAAATAAATACAGGGACACGACATGATATGGAGTATTTATTTTACAAACCTCAAATGATATTTAGTCGCGTAACGACACGATTTCCAAACATAAGTATTATTGTCACAAATCCTGCGGCAAGTATTAATTATACCCCTCCAACATACATAGATACGTATATATTTCATCCGTATAAAACAGTGGTGGCCAAACTCTCACACACTGCAGGCGCCCCTGCATCAAAAATGATATATTAAAGCCTATTGGGAAGTTCTGGATCCGAATAGGTCGACGGTTGACGCTTGGCCACCCCTGCTATATAGAACAGGTAGGTACATAGGATAATCGCAACGTGTCATTAGCTTCAGTACTAGGATCATCAAGTTCTGTTGTCCTGTTGTTAATACAATCATTTCCCTTATTTATCTGATCAATAAACGAGGGGGTTGTTGCCAACACTTTATTATCAAATATCAAAGAGATAAACTGCAATATTATTTTTTTTTTATTTGACAATAGGTACTTGAATGCATTTTTACTAGACCCTTTTCTGTTGTAGGTACGATTTTTTTTACAATAACTGGGAATCGAACTCGGGACCTTTGGATCAGCAGTCAGATACCTAACCAACTGAGCCACGAGCGACAACAAACTTTCTTTTATCTATGATTTTATCTGTCAAAAGTTTTAAAATGTTTTAACGGTTATTTTACTGTATTTATTTAATATTGCTTCTCGGGTAACTAACAGGTACCTACTATGTCAAATATTAATTTAACACGCACCCAATAACAAGTTGTCACATTCTGAAGACTTACGATAATAATCGTCTCACAGATCCAGACTGAAAACACAATAAAAAATTGTATCTCCACAGGTAATCGAACCCGGGACATTTGGCTTAGGAATCATATATCCAACCAATTGAGCCATGGAGGCCGACGTTCAAAGGTTCTGGAATTTATTTTTGAAGAGAAAGTACATACAAACATACATACCATCACGCCATGTCCCTCACGGGGTAGGCAGAGAGAACCGAACGCCACATTTTTCTATCTAGACACACATTTATCGCCTCATCAACATTCATCATCATCAGTGGCTCCACAGCCCAGGATGGGCCTTGGCCTCCTCAAGGAATCGTCTCCATTGCACCCTATCCATGGCCTTTTCTCTCCAATTCCGCACACGGGCTATTTGAAGGTCCCTCTCAACTCCATCCATCCATCGCAGTTTCGGCCTTCCCACACCCCTTCTACCCTCCGGACGCATTGTGAGGATTCTTTTTGGTGTGTGGTCATCTTCCATGCGATGCACGTGTCCTAACCAGCGGAGCCTCCATTCCATCCATCAACATTCATACATCGTCTTATACATGTTCGTCTGTTGTTCACGCTTCTTACATTTCCATCTTTCAAAATATCGTTTACATGATCGTGCCATCCTTTTCTTGGGCGCCCCCGACCTCTTATTCCGTCAGCTTTGTATATTTTCTTCGTCAGGCGTTCTTCATTCATTCTTCCCAAGTGGACAAACCATCTCAATGTGGTTGCTCGGGTTGGTTGGAAGAAATTGCCTTATGGCAATAAACCTGCCTTTGTACACATGTACATAAATTATATAAATAAATAAATAAATAAATGTGTTAACTTTCATTCTGTTAATTACATCTTTCTTCGTCTTACATTTTTTTTCTTGTATCTTCATACCGAACTCTGTCATACATCGTTCTGTGACGAGAAAGTCATTTAAAAAAAGAAATAAGGTTAAGTGTTGGCCACAACCCACTTAGTGAAGAAAAAAATATTTGACACAGAAATAAAACTGATCACGTCTCTACATTTTGTCTTCATTAAAAATCTTTCTACGTTATACCAGTCCTAATATTATGTATGTATGTAGGTAGGAATTATGGAGGACAAATGGCCAAGATAAGCAGAGATTTCGTATTTGGACATTGTCATTATTATCCTAAATCATATTTAACAAGACTTGACATTTTGTCTCATTATTATTATTATTATTATTTCTTTCACACCCTAACTTTGGTTTTTATATAATAAAACGTCGCTGTGAGGTGTATTCCGGCTGAGAATAGTGCTTCCACAATTTTCTATTGTCATCAAAAAACACGTCATATAGTTCATCAATGAGGTTCACCTCATTTTATTTACAAAAAAATGAATATGTCATGGTTAAACAAGTACATAAACATCTTCCTACGTTCCCTAAAATAAGCATAAATGCTTGTGCTATAGGTGAACGAAATCGGTCGAGGCAGGATTCGAACTCGCGACCACTGGATTACTATTCTGAATGTAGTGCCTTTTTAGGTGAGACGTGACTGGTGTGTGGGTATACCTACACATTTGTGACGTGCTTCCTCTTTTGAGGTAATGCAAACCCGCACACCTGTAGCTGGTAACGCATTGTGGTATATGCCGTGATGGTATGAATGAATGAAAATAATAAAGAAATTGGTACGTCGTATTCAATTGGAAAGACAGGAATTCCCAACAGAAGACAACCTGGAAGACCTACGAAGAGATGGAAGGACAGTTGGACCTCCTCCTAGCAGGATATTCCACCATCAAAACCAGGTCGACCTAATTCATGATGAAGATAATAAAAATATTTGTATAGATTGAGATTACGTACATAACTTCATTACTTAGGCCACTACATAGTCTAGCTGATTGTACTTGAAAAGAAGAGCTGAAAACTTCTGTATTGTGAATGGGGATAGCTAGTGTGGTACGTTTAGCAGATCGAAGGGGTTGACCGTGATTTGACAGGAAAACGGCGATAAACACTACCTCGCACCCTGCGCAAGAGCGAGTTTATCACTTAATGGCAATTTATTCCAATTAACTAGTGTTTCCAGCCCAGAGAAGCATATGGGTCGGATATGGGAGATGGGTGGTGGCAGAGCGGTTAGCGCGCTGGGTTTGTAATCCAGTGGTCGCGAGTTCGTATCCTGCCACGACAGATTTCGTTCACATATAGCATAAGCATTTATGTTTAATTAAGAGAATGTATGAAGATGTATATATACTTATTACAAGGACATATTCAATATTTAAAAAAATATATATATATTTGTGGCAGAAATGAATTTAAACAAATTTCTCATCTGCTGAGGAGTGAACACAGGACGCCCGCACAGAAGGCAATCGACTTACCAACTGTGCCACGGTGGTCATCGGTATTGACAAATAAATAATTAAAAAGGTAACCTATTGGTAATTCCTACTTACTTTTACTTAACCTACATACATACTTCCCATTTATTTCCCTATTCCTGTAGTTAGTCATATCTCTTTTCCTTTTTTTCCCTTCCCTTCCATACTATTGTAACAGGTTTCATCTATGATTTGTTTAATTTTCATTAATGTACATATTTTTATTCTTCTTACTTTCTTGTGTTTAAATGTAATATGTTTATAATTTTATATATGTGTTGTTTCCTTTTGTACATGTACCATTTTCTGTCATAACTGTTAAAGATGGTTGTCTGGAAGAAATTGCCATTAGGCAATAAGTCCGCCATTTGTACTAGCTACTAAGTATTGTATAATAAAGTGTTTAAATAAATAAATAAATAAATAATTATTAATTAGATATTATGATAACTATATGTACACATTAAATTTGTCACTGGTGCAAAATGTGTCTCTATGAACAGTATGTTGTTGGTTTAATACGAACTTGAAAATTGTTCCTCGAGGTCACAAAATCCGCGTGACCAATGAAGAAGTCCACGTACAGCAACTTTCGTCTATTGTTTTATCACCGTATAATCTCTTTTCGTTTGCATCTTTTGTTACCAGCACCCTCACTAGGCATGCTAAGGAGAGCTAGTTCAATGTTACTGTCCATTATGAGGCTTTAACTTCGGATCCAAGATAGTCTCCTTGTATTTTTTTTTTCATTTAACGTCCCATCAATGATGTGTAGACAACCCACGCCACTTCTTGACATGCACACCCATACCATTAAGCTGAGAGGGTGGTTCATGGTGACGGTGGTATACACTGGTAACAAGTCTTCTCCAGTCCTCCTCCTAACATATTTTATTCCATCCGATCCAAATATAGAAATTATTGTTTCATCGCTCCAGATTACATTCTTCCAGTCTTCTTTGGTCCAATTCTTGTGTTCTTTAGCCCAATTGAGTCTTTTTTCCCGTTGTTCACTATTCAAGTAAGCTTTTTTTCTTGGTCTTCTGGTCCTTAATCCATTGTTGACTAGGCGTCGTCGAATCGTCCTATGTTTTCTTTTCTTTTGTACATGTACCATTTTCTCTCATAACTGTTAAAGATGGTTGTCTGGAAAGAAATTGCCATTCGTACTAGCTAATAAGTATTGTATAATAAAGTGTTTAAATAAATAAATAATTATTAATTAGATATAATGATATATGTGCACATTAAATTTGTCACTGGTGCAAAACGTGTCTCTATGAACAGTATATAGGTATGTATGTATGTTGTTGGTTAAATACGAACACGTCGGATGGGTGAAATAAACCACGTTTCCATATTAATGGTAAATAATGTCTTGCTTCTGGTACAGGTACTTTCACATCTGGACTGGACTGGACTGGACTGGACTGGACAAGACATGGCGAGGAGCACGAGCCGACGGATTAATGACAAGAGATTTACAATTGAATCAATCATGACATTAATAATAATACACTAAATTTATTTATTTATTTATATACCTATTGCTAGATAGTTTATTTCAGTTAAATTCTTAGGGAAACACACAATAATACAATAAACCAGGGTTATTTTATTATTGTGTGTTTATTGGTTATTTTAACCAGACTCCGGTGGTATGGTCATGTGAATAGAAGGGGAAACGATCACGTGGTCAGGGTGGCCCTAAATATTCCCACACCACCCAGAGCTAGAGGCCGTCCACAGGCCACCTGGTGGACGAGTATTGAGAGAGATCTGAGGAAGGACCAGCTGACCAGTGAGATGACACATGACAGAAAGACGTGGAGACTGCGTACCAGGAGGGCCGACCCCAGATGAACTGGGAAGAGGACCAGCCAAAGAAGAAAAAGAAGAAGTTTATTGGTTATTTTATACGCATGGCTAAAGTTCACTGGTCAGAACACATCAGCAACGACGAGGTACTAAGTAGGGTTGGAGAGACAAAGTAACTTATGAAAAGAATTGCCCAACAGAGAACAACTTGGATAGGCCACAACATCCGGTACCTGCTTTTTACCATCGTCGAAGGAATGATTGATGGGGGTAACTGTAGAGGTCACCCCAGAAACAACTATATAGACCAGATATTCGGTGACGTGCGCTGTAGCAGTTACAAAGAGATGAAGAGACTGGCGGACGATAGAGTTAAGTGGAAAGATTGAGTGTTTGGTGCAGAACAATCCTAGGATTGTGACTCAGAAGAAGAAGAGGAAGATTTTTATACCAAATAATATTATAGTAAGAGTATAACATTAAATTATAAAAACATCATGTAAAACAACAGAAAACATTAATAGTTTTTTATTAAGTATTCAGTACATAGCCTACGAGGGTTGTTGTTTCTTTTATGTTTGGTGGTAAATTATTATACATTTTGAGACCTTTATGGTATAAACTATTTTGTGTACATGTTAATCTCGTTTTTGGAATTCAAAAATCCTGACTTCCACTTGTAGGGTAAATGTCAGATGTCAAATGTCGAACTATCTGAACCACGAAGGCCGACTATGTTAAACCAAAAGTTAAACAAGGAGGCACGAAAAGTAGAGGTCGACCAAGGGGAAGCTGGCATTGGTACATAAGTGGGATTTTGAAGATGATAGCATGTATGAGACGACGCATTCACGCGAATGAAGCGAGAAATGTATGTGAAGAGGAGTCTGGCGTTCCGTTCTCTCTGCCTACCCAAAAAAAGAATTGGCGTGATTGCATGGCGGGTGGTAGGTAAGAAGAAAAATATGAACGAAAAGTTATGGACGTTTGGACAATCTCATAATGGTGGGTTCGGGCATGATTGGCTGTCTGCTCTGACGTTCAAAAACAGTAGTAAAAATAAACATCAACAAAAAGTAACTATGAAGTCATGGGGCCAAGGAGAAGGATGCAAAATAAAGTATCTATGAAGTCATGGGGGCGAGGAGGAAGAAAATAAAGTAACTATGAAGTCATGGGGCCCAGGAGGAGGAAGCAAAATAAAGTAACTAGGTATGAAGTCTTGCGGCCAAGGAGGAGGAAGCAAAATAAAGTATCTATGAAGTCATGGGGGCGAGGAGGAAGAAAATAAAGTAACTATGAAGTCATGGGGCCCAGGAGGAGGAAGAAATTAAAGAAACTATGAAGTCATGCGGCCAAGGAGGAGGAAGCAAAATAAAGTAACTATGAAGTCATGGGGCCGAGGAGGAAGAAAGTGAAGTAACTATGAAGTCATGCGGCCAAGGAGGAGGAAGAAAAATAAAGTAACTATGAAGTCATGGGGCCGAGGAGGAAGAAAATAAAGTAACTATGAAGTCATGGGGCCGAGGAGGAAGAAAATAAAGTAACTATGAAGTCAAGCGGCCAAGGAGGAGGAAGCAAAATAAAGTAACTATGAAGTCATAGGGTCGAGGATGAAGAAAATAAAGTAACTATGAAGTTATGGAGCCAAGGAGGAGGAAGAAAATAAAATAACTTTAGTGTATAATGTGTTCGAGGCGATGAATGCGTGTCAAGATAGAAAAATGTGGCGTTCGGTTCTCTCTGCCTACCCCGTGAGGGACATGGCGTGATGGTATGTATGTATGTATGTATATAATGTGTTCGAATGTACTGTCTACTGTATATTGACATTTAGGTGGGGAATTTAAAACTCGAAAATGGAAGGCGGAATATATTTGAAGTAAACAGAAACTATTTATACAAAAATGTAACTTTTTATCAGTCATTTTAACTCCATACAGATTGTTTTGCAATATATCTCACGGATCGCGATTGGCATTCAGAATCAATTTTCTTGAAAATACACAAGTTACAAACGCTCGGAGTACCTAAAGTTTGAGTGGTAATTTTGAATAAGAAACCATACATCGCTTTGTTTTCCTTACCATTATCTCGTGCCTTGTGTGCTCAAACAATAACGAATACAATATTTTTTCGCGAATTTTCATTTTATTTCGCGATGCGAAAATATAAAAATATTTACACGTAGGTGGGTATAAAAGAGACCTTCGTTTATTTTTGAAATAAAGATACACAAGCTTTTGTGCGTGGGAAAATGTCGAAGACAATTTTAAGGATTACATATTTTGACGTATTAACAAACGATATGGCAATAAATCATAGGTAAATGTATAATTTTTTTAATAATGTGATTTCATGAATCTAATTCTTCTTTATTGGCCAAAAGTGGCCTCTTTAATCTGCTAAACGTACCTACCACATTTGATAGTCTAATTCGTTTTATTCAATTTTTGATGAAGATTTATAAAAACGAGTTGCTTGTGACTGTGCCAACACTGAACTCTTTCCATCAATTACATTTAAACCATTTCCAAAAGTCCTGCTAGTCTTGCTTAAATTTTGTGTACACACTTGCTTTCGATGACTATTTATAAAAAAAAACGAGTGAGTTGTTTCCAATACTAAACTCTTTCAAACGCTTAGGTATATTCAATTACATTTTAAACCATTTCGGATTGTTCAATCTTTCTGATTTTTATACATACTTGCTTCCAATGAAAGTATATAACAAAACAAATCTAAACACTTTCCAACGCTAATATTAAATTACATTTTTAATCATTTTCTATACCTACTTCATTCAACATTGCTTAAATTTTGTATACACACTTGCTTCGGATGACGATTTATAAAAACAGTTGCAACCAGCAAGAGTTAACAGCATATGATGATACGGGTATTTTTTTTCTTTTATACACAAGCACGCCCATGATGGGAAATTTACATATTTATTGGTAGGTATGTAGTATTAGGTATTTATTATTTTTTATCTTGAAATAAAACACTATTGTGATATTGTTCTTTGTTTTATTTAATGATTATTTTCAAAATAAAAGAATCGATAATCTATAGACATGACATAAGCAAAATTTTTTGTAAATTTTTACATTGCAAAATTTCAAGTATTCTGTTTTGTTAACTAATACCATAGAATTATACTAGAATGATCATTTGCCTGCAGAAAACGATACCGCTTTTTGTTTTCCAATTTGGGTTACATTTGCCGTGAGGATATTCAGTAATCATTTGGCCGCCCGCGTGAAACGTTCTCCGTATTTATTAAATAAAACGTGGTCAAAATGCCCAACTGTGCAGTGTCGAGTTGTAAAAACTATCCCAGAATTAATGGAAACATTATGGAAATCTCATTTCACTCGTAAATATCGTGTTTTTCTATTAATATAGTAAAAAAAGATAAATACGTTATATTCAAATGAATCGAAATTAAGAACACGACATTTCACCGAAAGTTGTTACCTCTCAAACATTTTTTCCCCATTTTTGTAATTAGTCCATAATAGAAACGGCTATTTTAAAAATTATTTAGATTTCTTTTCATGGCAGTGTTTACGAGTGTGCTAAAATATAACCAAGCATTAATACTTGTGCTACATCATATACTATAGATTCGAACTCGCGACCATTGGATTACTAACCCAGCGCGCTAACCGCTCTGCTGCCGTCCATCTTCAATTTACGATTGTAGGTTCTGTATTTACAACACAACCCCGTCAGAAAAGACCATTATTATGGGTGACTTTAATGTGAGAATAGGAAGTGCATATTCCAAATATTTTTGTTTTTTTTTCCATATGTTATTATGATTATTTTGTTTGCTATGATTTTGTTAATTCCACAATGTTGTTTGTTTATTTCTATATTTTAATAAAGCTGGGATTTAATAAAAATAATAAAAAGAGGCCATTGCCCAACCGGGGACTTTGGTGAAAAACTGATGAGTTGTCTGCACGTGGCCCGGACGGAGGCGCTTTACACCACCCGAAGGAACACGTGCACCAACACCTACATATATGTTATCTGGCGTATGTGCGGAGAGCGAGTCCCGGTGGTGGACGGTCCTCTATATATTCCATCTATTAGGAAGACCACATAAGAGATGGAAGGCCAGTTGGACTTCATCATCTCAGGAAGCAGAGATGACCTTTCTGCAAATTTACACCTTGTTCTTGTTACTTTGTTCAGTATTATGTACTCGTAGATAATTTGTTCGTTTTGACTATTAAATCAAATAGACCATCGAATACATTACACAATATTTTATATTCCTACGAATTCCCTCTAATACTAGTTATTTTTTGTTAGTATAAAATAATTTATTATTTTTTAATTTCTCAATTAATTACCGATTGGAGGTTTTGTATTGTAAATCCAATGTTTTGTTTCATATTTGATCATATTAAAGATTTATGCATATTTCTTTTTCTCTCAAATCCCAATTATTACCTATTAATATATTTATAGATAGAGAAAGTAAATAGAGAAAAGTTGTGGGATATCCTATCAATGTATGGAGTGAAGAGCAAACTAATACGTGCTGTTGCGTCTCTATATGAAAATAGTGGAGCCTGTGTCCGTGTCAACGATACGCTGACAACATGGTTCCCTATTCATAAGGGGGTGAAGCAAGGCTGCGTACTATCCCCATGGCTGTTCAATCTTTATATTGATCACTGCGTAAGAGCACTAAAGAATAAAAATATAGGTCTGACTCTAAATACTGTAAATGTACGTGATTTGATGTATGCAGATGATAAAGTGGTGATTGCTGAATGTGCGGATGAGTTACAGTATTTAGTGAATAAAGTGTATGAAGGATGCTTGCAGAACGGACTGAGAATGAATGTGAGTAAATCTAAGATATTGGTATTCGAAAAAACTGAAAGTATAAATCCGTGTAGAATAAAAGTAGAGAACGAATGGCTAGAACAAGTAGAGGAATATTTATACTTGGGGAGTATGTTTGAACGGAATGGAAGACCTGATAAATACATTGAAAGAAGAGTTATGGCAGGTAACAGAATAAACGGAGCTCTCAGACCAGTAATGTCCGATCCAAGCATCTCAAAGGAAGCCAAAATTGCCGTACATAATGCAATTGTAGTGCCCACTTTGATATATGCCAGTGAAACATGGACGTGGCAAAAGACGCATGAAAGTAGAATAAATGCTGTGGAAATGAGATCACTAAGAAGAGTATGTAATAGAACGATATATGATAGAATAAAAAATGAGGACATAAGGAGGGAATGCAAGATGAAGAAGAGTATTATAAATAAAATGAAAGTGAATTCCTTGAGGTGGTTTGGACATATTGAAAGAATGAATGATGAACGACTGACCAAAAAAATATACATGGGTGTAAGAGATGGAGTGAATAGTAGGGGCCGCCCCAGAAAGGGATGGCATGACCATGTGAATGATATTTTGAAAGAAGGAAATATTAGAAGCTTGAATAATCGACGAGCATGTATGAGACGATGCATGGATGTAAAGGAAGCTAGGAATGTATGCAAAAATAGAGGAGTATGGCGCTCGGTTCTCTCTGCTTACCCCGTAAGGGATATGGCGTGATGGTATGTATGTATGTATGTATGAATATATTTATAAAAACCTGCGACAAAACAAGTTCTCTCAAGTTTGTATGATGTTGGCTTGTGACACCAGAATAATGAAATACTGAGGCAAGTAGGTACGGAAAACATCTAAAAAACATCCAACGTCAAAGCGGGCCTATTGACTTAATTTTAATTTGTACGTTGTAAATACAGTAACTAAAAAATAAAAATATAACTATCACAATGTAACGCAAATAATAACATTAAAAATTTTAATAATTAAAAGGTAAAAAAAATTGTCTCATACATGCTATTCGATTATTCAAGGTTCTTATATTTCCATTTTTCAAAATATCATTCACATGGTCATGCCATCCCTTTCTGGGGCGGCCCCTACTATTCACTACATCTCTTACACCCATGTATATTTTTTTGGTCAGTCGTTCATCATTCATTCATTCAATATGCATGGATGTAAAGAAAGCTAGGAATGTGTGCAAAAAAAAGGAGTATGGCGCTCGGTTCTCTCTGCTTACACCGTAAGGGATATGGCGTGATGGTATGTATGTAAAAAATATATAGGTATTTATTATTAACTCAAATAATGACATTAAAATTATTAACACCATTTTTATAGGGAATTTTTTAACTGTTTGCAACATTATTTACACACACAGTCATACTGAGTGGTAATATACGTACAACGCTTACAGACAGTATTACACATACATACATAGACAAGAGCCGGCTTCTCGTATACAGCGAGAGTTTGTATGGGAATGAGAATTCTAGTATATTATAATTCTATGACTAATACAAATTTTAGTGGCAATAAATATAACGTATTTGAATATTTTCGGTATGGTTGGTTAGAAAATTGAAACAGTACCAACACTAATATCAAAAAGTCCATGTTGTTGACAAAGGGATTTAAATTTCAAAAAGCAAATACTTTTACTCCTATATAAATGTGTCATTAGATAATATCAGATTTATGTTTAATAAACATTGAATGTTTTTGGATGCCCTCGTTCCACCTCACGTTGTGTATCAATCTCCTAGCCTAAATTCGTAGATAATGTCAGCTCTGTATATTCTTTACTCTGTGATTGTAAACAAGAAGCACAATTTTTTATCAGTTGATTTTGCAAATGATTTCTTGCAAGTTTTATTCGTTGGGGATCCTCCCAGAAAAGACAAGGTTGATACTTCTATCAGCTTGTGTGTCGTTAGGATCTCCCTTGGCAGCGTCTCTCATCTCGAGAGCTCTGATGTCAATCTCGAGGGTGTTAGTCTTGTCCAATAGATCGTTGTAGATGAACAGAGAAGTAGCCTCCAGATCATTTAAAGTTGCTCTGAAACATATTTTGAAAAAAAAAAATGTATCAAATTTTGGCATGCATGTTTAAACTTATTATATAGTCATTTATTTATTTATACTAGTGACATTTATTTATTTACACTAGTGACATTTATTTATTTATACTAGTGACATTTATTTATTTATACTTGTGACATTTATTTATTTATACTAGGGACATTTATGGTCAAAGCGGACCCCGATAGAAACGGGACAAAAGCGCTAAGGGGAAAGAAGAAGAATAATATTAGGGACATTTATTTATTTATACTAGTGACATTTATTTATTTATACTAGGGACATTTATTTATTTATACTAGTGACATTTATTTATTTATACTAGTGACATTTATTTATTTATACTAGTGACATTTATTTATTTATACTAGTGACATTTATTTAATTATACTAGGGACATTTATTTATTTATGATAGTGACATTTATTTATTTATACCTACTAGTAACATTTATTTATTTACACTAGTGACATTTATTTATTTATACAAGTGACATTTAATTATTTATACTAGTGACATTCATTTATGTTGTCAATTCTCTCTTTATGAAAATAAAACATGTCTGTTATAAATAAAAAAAAGATTGGGCTGTGGTCAACGTTAAACTCCTCACTAACAAGTCACTCGACAAAGTATTAAAATTTTGCATGGAAAATATTCAGCATTTTCATGTTAAATTATTTTTGATAAATATTTTATTATGAAAACTTGATAATTTTTCAATGCCATTTCATGAAAGTGATGTAAGTACTTTTTTACCAATTTGAAAATAAAAATAACAAATTTCGAGTTTTCTGAATTTGAGGTCACTTTGAAATAGTTGAGAGTTAAAAATAATGAGAAGCACTATTCAGATATCCTATAAAATCTAATGGGGTTTAAGCGAGTATTACATATAAAAATTTGCAAAATTTGAATAGAATCGAATGAGTACTTTAGTCTATAATCGATTAAGTAGAAAAAACACGCCGTATATAGCACATATGTAGTACCTACATAGCACGCACATATACATATACATTGTGATGAAACTTTCAGACTACAATCTCGGCACGATACTAGTCGATAAAATGCAATAAAAAAATAACCTTTAAAATTTAAAATTTACAACACCCCCTTTGGTAAGTGAGGAGTAAAACGTAATGTTTTCATAAAGGGGTACAAAGATTTATTTTCACATAATTGATAAGTGTAATATTGTAAAAGTACGATTTATATTTTTTTAAAGTAGATTATATATTTTTCTTAATCATGTTCGGTATTTAATTTTAAAACGACTGCATTTGACATGGTAATGTGAAAGTAAACAATCTATGGTTTAACGTGAAATATTTTTTGTTTAATTTAATATATATTTGTGACACTTAATGTATAAATTTTAGTTTTCTGCACTCCTCTTCCATAAAAACTTTATTAACGATGTCAAACCTCAAACTCCTCCGTGAGCTCAGTTTGTTTAAAAAGGTCTCACAGATCCCGACTGAACACCCAATAAAAAACTGTCCCCGCCGGGATTCGAAACCCGGGACCTTTCTCTCCAGAGTCAGATATCTAACCAACTGAGTCACGAAATCCGACAGTCCTATCAGCGGCCTTACTCCGGATATTCGATTCCAATCTCAATTCCAAATCTACACTTAGAGCCTACCTTTGTAATCGAAAATGATGCGGAAAGTAGGTAGGTATATTCTAAGTGTAAAATAATAAGAATGTACGCTTGCAATGGAGAAAGGGATAGCGTCCATATAAGAACAGCAGACGGAACGGACGCAGCGCATCGTAGACAAAAATCCGATCCGTACGCTGCGCCTATGTGGACGCTAAGCTGGCGTCAGTTTTAGGTTCTATGCATAGATTGAGTATTGGAATAAAGTCTAGAAGTAAGGCCGCCATTCTCTTTGTTCAATTTATTGATGCAAAGTCTTTATCACATCAATTTACCCATTTTCATTGTCACTTTCTTTTTAGAAATTTTGTATCCATATTACATTCCCTAAACTACAAGAAATAGACTTGATCAATTAAATCTGCTTGAATAGAATTCAAACCGTTGTCCGTTGTTTCACAAACAGCTCAGCCATCATGGCTGAGAACTTACTTTGCAAAATTTAATCTATCATTCAGAATCTTCATTGTCTCTTTTAGATTGGCCACTTCATTCTTGAGGGACTGATCTGGCGCATCCAATGACAGATCTGGTACTGGACGAAGACATCTGTTTTCCAGACGTGTCTCAGCTAACTTCAGGGCGTTGCTTTTGGCCCTGAGAGAGGCCGTCAGGGTCGCTATCTCAGCTACCAGTTTGTTCATGTTTCCCTCCATCTGTAATATTGATAAAATACGTAATGAAAATTGTAAATTCAGGTTTCATAAGCAATAATGCATCATCAAAAATAATACAGACGACATCAATGGAAAAACGTTGCCTTGCGACAAATTACTGCATGCTGTTCAATTACATAGCAAGGTAGCACTCGATCTGAAATTTTTTAAAATTATCAGTTCATATTTTATTTTCTAACTGAAATGAATTTGCCAGAGTATAAGGCAGACAGAACAGGAATTGAATGAGCTCTTGAGAAAGATGAGAACTATCTTTAGCTCCAATTATACATAATATGAGAAATAATAATGATACAACATAATGATAAACTGCCTTCGAAACGTGGTGCTACAGGCGCATAGCTAGGATCAATTGGTCAGACCAAATTCCAAACGACGTGGTGCTGAGCAAAGCCTGAGAAACGAGACAACTCCTAAAGAGGTTTGCCCAACAACGCTCCAAATGGGCCATAACATCAGGCATCTGAGTCTGCTTGTTACTATCACCTTAGGAATAACGGAGGGTAGAAACCATAAAGGTCGCTCTAGAGACAATTACATGAACCAGGTGATTAGCGAAGTGCCCTGTAGCAGCTACCAAGGGACGAAGAGGCTGGCGTACAACAGAGATATGTGAAGAGATTGGAGTGCTTGGTGCAAAGCAATCCTAGGGTTGTGACCATGAAAAAAAATGAGGCAAAATAACTAATATCTTCAATATTCAATTTAACTTCTAATGTAAGGTATTTGGTAGTCACTTTACGTTACCTTGTCTTTTTGATAGCTAAGTTCCGTATGGGCTCTCTTGGTTCCGTGAATCCTGACCCTAAGTTCGTGGTCTGTGGCGTCTATTTGTGCCCTCATGTTATTGCGAGCTCTCTCTCGAGCTATAAAAAGTTGCTCCCTGGCTCCAAGGGCAGCTCGCAACTGACGTTCCCCTTCAGACTGAAACTTTTTCTGATTCTCCATCCAAACTTCGTCAATTACAGACCTGGTCAAATACATTCAATAGGTGAAACTCGATAACAAAGTCGTATGGATTTTATTGGATAAATGAAACAGTATATTGTGATTTGTGAATTACATTAGATATATCAGGCAAGTCAATGCTTTGTTAAACAATAAAAATATGTCTTAATCAATTTTGTGAAAAAATGTCGAGTGCGAGCTGGTTGACACAATTAAGCGACGAACGATATCATATTTGGGTCACGTTCTGCGAGATAAAAAGTACAGGCTGCCCCAACTGATTATAAAGGGCAAAATAGAGGGACGTCGAGGAATAGGAAGACGTTAGATGTCATGGCTCCGCATTCGTGAGTGGACCGGAATCAGAGACGTCGGCGAATTGTTCCGGACGGTGGCGGATAGAGATATCTTCTCAGCAGTGATCTTCAACGTCGGGGGAATCTGATATGGCATGAAGAAGAATTAATGTTGTACCTACTCGGTGAGTTAAAGGATAAATATTTTGAGTATGAACAACAAGTCAATGTAGGCATTCAGTGTCATGTCTTCCAATGAATCTTAGGCAATCTATTATAAACTGATTTCATACCCTGTTGGTTTTCGTGTTGCGTCAGGTTTGTATGTGATATTGGCACAGTTATTGTTGAGAGTTAGTTGATCTTTGTCGATTGCAATAGTCTCTTTCTTATCGTTGATTTCCAGCAGCAGTTGAAACTTTAATTTCTCCAGTAGGTTCACGTTCTCCCAGGCCACCTTGATATATTCTGCCAATAGCTTTTTGTTCATTTCCTCAACGCACAGCTCCTGAAAATATAGAATGATCAGTTCGAAAGCATTTATCATTGAGAATTTTGTTATAAAAAATTCCTTTAAGTGGTCATGAGTGAAATTTTGAAAAAACAAAAGTTTACAAATTTTTAAAAAATTTTCTGTGTGACTTCGGTTTGCATATGTTCAAGTGAGTATCTCCTTTAATTCAAAGTGGACGTGGCTCAAACGAAAGCAGTAGAAACAGCAATAACATTTATACACACTGATAATATTTTTTATCCAATAACCAATTCCGTTTAGTTCAGTTTTTATTCTTGATTTTTTCAAGAAAATTCCGTTTTTTAAATCGGTATATTTAAAATTTTTCTCTCAGTGCTCTTTGCCATACATAATATGATAGCATGAATTATAAAATAAATAAACTAAAGTAACCTTTTTGAGTTCAATATTAGCATGATCGCTGGTTAACTCTGTCGATTTCCTAGCGTCCCTGTTACTGATGCATTCGGATGTAACATAAATAAAATTACTGAGTCCTTCCAACTCCCTCTCAGTGGCAGCTCTTTCATCTTTGAGAGAAAACAGCTCTCTATCTACTTGGGTCAGCAGATCTTCACTCCTTGAACACCATCGACTTACTTCGTATATCCTGAAACAGAATGATGCATTAGCAAGGTTTTCTGACCTAATTTTTCAGAATAATCACCGATACCGAAATGGTGTGGGTGTGGAACTAAATTGTGTGTCGATACAGATATTTTCGGGGATAGTTAGCCGGTTTTCAATACAAAAATATGGGTCTTCTTTATCGATAGTTGCTAACTTTGCAGTTGATCTAGTGATTCATTTGTTTTTGTTTTCTCATATTTTTTAATTCTTATATTGAAGCTTAATAAATTAATATGTACATTATTTGTTTAATTTGTTATAGGTACTGTTTGTTTCTATTTTTTTATCTGTTGAATTTATCATTGAATTTGTCAAATATTAATTTAACACGCTCCCAATAACAAGTTGCCACATTCTGGAGGCTTATGCAGTATATTGAGTAAATAAATAAATAATGTGTGACAATAATATTGTAAAACATTTTCCATTCCCATTTAAGTTTTAAGTTCTTCTTTCAAAATGCAATCAGCTAGACTGTGGAATAACTAATACATAAACATAATATGTACATAGATGGATCGGTGGTAGAATAATTAATGCGCTGCACTAGTAATGTACAGCAAGAAGATCTAGGTTCTAATCCTGACTTGACCGATTTCGGTCACCTATAAGGATGTATAATGTATATGTTTGATCTCTGATCTCTCTTCCCTCTTGTTTTTATTCTTTTTTCCTTCTTACTCTGCCCCTTTCTTTTCCCTTCCCACCCCCTCTATGCATTTTTTTTCATATATTTTGTTGTTTTTACATTTAAGTTTTTTTATATACATATATTTTAATTAGGTTGACTGGAAGACGTTAATTCATTAACAAGTCCGCATTTTGGCTATAATAATGTTTTCTTTTGTACACGAGGTTTTAGTTGTATTTTATTTTAGCTAATAAAGATTTATTATTATTATTATTATGTTTTATGTACAAATACATGTTCATTCTATTAAAAAAAACTTGAAAACTGTGTCTCTACTACGATTTGGCTAAAAAATCAAACCAACCAATCTTGGAATATTTTTCGCTACTCATATTATACATAATATGTATATATTATTTTATAATGGACCTCTAGTATAATTTTTTCTTTTTTCATATGAAAGGTTTGCTCTACAGCTACAGCCTTATTAAATGAAGCGGGTAATATAGTTCGTGAATAAAGATTATTTAGAAGAGCTGATTACAAACAGAAGAATGTTCCACAGGTTAATTTTGAAAATGATTCAAAACAAATAGTTACCAGGATTAAACTAAAGGCGGGAAATTGTTTGCACAAAGAAAGTTATGGAGTTGTTTAGTATTAGGACAGTATATCATGCGGGTTGGTTTGGAGGACAAAGTCATCATTTTATACTAATACACAATGAAGTAGCCTTTCAAGCTCTGTTGAAACATTAAAATACTTTCTACTTAAACAGATACACAGTATGATAGTCATCATTTCCTAAATAAATATCAAAAGCCGATTCCATAAACTCAAACATAGATGTGTTTTCACTAAAAACAATGAAGAAATTAACGCCTTATGATATTTTGAGAAGAAGATAAAAATTCTGATTTAATTTCAAATACTGTCTCAATAAAAAAGTCTATTCTAGAAATATAAATGTGTAGTTGTAATATCTAGTCTAGCAATGTTGCTGTAAAAAGTCAAAGAATCGTTGACTTAGGCCACTTGTAAACAATTAGCCAGTTAAGTTCTCAACAGCCGGACTTACGCCATAGGTATTAAGACTGATTTTTACTACTCTGAAAATGCTGAATAATTTCCATTAAAAATTAGAATACTTTGTGGAGTGACTTGGTAGTGAGGAGTATATCGTTGGCTACAACTCACTCGTTTTATATGTAAGGATACCACACCAGATAACAAAGATTGGATAGTAACAATCTGGTGGCTTCCGGAGATAACAGCCTCCAAAGTGAGAAAACTAGCTGGGTCTTGATCTATCGGACTAGTTCTATCAAAAGATTAGCTTTTAATTAAACTGAACTAATTGCGTGCATAATATATTATTGATCTTCGATTTCTTGTAGTTCCGTCTCATATCAGTGGTATTGTTAGAGACCTCATTTGATCCAACTAACAATATCTGTTTGCAATGAGGCACCTTATACCCCATGCTTAGAACCAACCAACCCAAAAATTTAAAATAAAATAATATTCACAAATAACTCGGATCAATGAAAAACCTACTCTATGAACAAAAAGATCTTCGAATTCGTTTTTTTTAATTTACAACAATTGTAATTTTAAACACAGACATTTTCCATGACTCTAAAAATTCTCCGTAAACAAATAAAGATATTTTTCAACCCAGTTCCTTAACTCCTTCAAACAAGCTCCTTCCTTCAGACCAATAATCCCTCCTTTTCATAATTTTATTCTAATTATGTATTGTTTTTTTTTATCAATCCTATTTTTCTGTTATAATTGTTATTCATTTATCTACTACTTAGCATACTTGTTTAAATATTTTAACTTCATTATTTTTTTAATTAGAAGAAAACATTCTTGGCTTGTATTAATTTTAATAGCAACATAATAATATATGTAACCGCATAATTTACAAGCTGTAGTTTTCTGAAAATTTTGCGCACACTCGTGTTATCCGTTTTTTACTCTCCACTCATGACGTGAAATCATGACTCTCCACTATGGAATAGTGGAGAGTCATGATTTCACAATTTTTAAGCGTATTTTTTTTACATCAATTTCTCAATGGGTATCATGTAGAGAGTGTATACTTTGAGTTTCATCGTGATGTTTTTGTGTGTATGCCGTATGCCGTACACAAATTTGAAAATTTGTGTCCTCTGTACAGCCCAAACCAAATGACTGATGAACTTCATATTGATACCATATGTGTGAAGTACATAAACTTAGAGCTGATTAGTTTTCCATAGACAACAGTTAATTATTTCTCTATGATTTCATCTGTTAAAACTTTAAAAATGCTCTCACGACCTGGAAATTTGAGATATTTTCATTTTATTTGAATTATTCATGCAAAAAAAAAGAATTTTCACAAAACTGCATTCAGAGTTTGCCAACCTTAAAAGAAAAATATATATCCTTTCAATAATTATGTTTCTATTAATCAATATTTTGTATGAAAAATATATAGGAGAATTTTTATGTTTAGCAATGTTTAGTTACATATTTGATTTCATATTGATATTAGAGTGTAATATTAGCAGGGAAGCTTCATTGTGTAGTGGAGAGTTTAGTGTTGGCCACAACCCACTCGTTTTTTCTATGGAGTGGAATCGTGGACTCTACGGGTTGGATATAAAGACAGAATATAGACGCGTTTGATATGGAGTGCTGGAGAAGAATGCTGAAAATTCCCTGGACAGCAAGAAGAACAAATATATCTATTCTTCAAGAACTTCGTATCACGGTGAGATTGTCGTCTCTCTGTCTTGAAAGGATACTCAAGTTTTTTTGACACGT
The DNA here is from genome assembly GCA_963576475.1 of Molanna angustata. Taxonomy (NCBI): domain Eukaryota; kingdom Metazoa; phylum Arthropoda; class Insecta; order Trichoptera; family Molannidae; genus Molanna; species Molanna angustata. Next base: position 24,347,169 of record OY754988.1, on the reverse strand, counting down.
AGCTCGTAGAGAGGAAGACTGTCTTGAAAAGCTCATCATAGTCGGAAAAGCGCCTGGTATAAGACCGAGAGACAGATCGCCGATGCGTTGGTCCGACCAAATAAGGTAAAACATTCCTGCTACGTCACTCCATAGAGCCGGCCATCAGGCAGCTGACAGGACGACCTGGAGAGCAATGGTCCGCAACAGGGTACGTGATCGTCATGACCCTCAACATTGAGGACGACGACTGGTAAGGTAAGGTAAGTTCTGAAATAAAATAAATAAATAATATTTTAATATTCAAATAACCTACCTCTCATTGAGTTGTGTGTCGCTGAAATACGTATCCCATCTGGTCTTGACATTCGTTTCGTTTCTGAGTTCCCTGGTGCTGTGTCTCAGTTGAAAGGCATGGGTCAGTTTATCCTCGGCTGTCTTCTGAAGGTCCGCCAATTTAGACTTCCACTCGTCAAAGGTCAGATGTGGCAGGGGCTTATCAAAAGTCACCACGGACGTCTGCATTATGTATGATTGTGTTAATAAATACCTACTATTAATTTTTAACTAATAAATTAATAATTCATATCAAAACAAATTACGCAGTTCTAAATAACAACGTTATTGACAGTTTAAGATTTCAAGTTTATTGAAAGTTCGTTTCTTTTGTTTGATTTGATTGGATGAAGAACATATTTGTGCTGTTAAAGCTAGTAGGTACTACAAGAGGGGACTACTTTGTGATGGATTTTGAGGTATACAATAACTAAATTGCTGCGGAAATATATTTTTTTCAGACAACAGAACATTAAACTACACCAAATATTTAAACGATTTTGAAAATGATAGAGTTAATGACTTACAAAAATTTACTGCCAATAAATTTGAACATACCTATGATTTGTTTTTAGAAAATATACATAAGAGCGAACTATTAGTCCCATTGGGTAGGGATATTCATATATGACCAATCGTTGAATGACACGTTATGCTGTCATATAAACTAGTTGCATGTAACACATGAAATCCAACTGTCGATAGCGATAGTATGTATAATTGAAGAATACGGACCAAACTATGAATACTTAAACACAAATTAATAAATATTTCTAGGTATTTTGTTTTCTATATAAAACTGTAGGTATGTATGTCAGGATATGATAGTATGGAGCTCAGTCCTTTTATCGTACCCAGAATATATTTTATATTTTTTATATATTTTTTAAATTCATTCTAATTGTTTTTCAATACATAAAATCATGTACGCGCCAAGCATACAATTACCAAGCCGAACTAAAAAACATTTTGGTATTTGCATCTTCCGTGGAAACAAATCCAAATGACAGTTGTGTCGGCGGTTCGTCTGCTTCGCCTGTATGGACGCTAGCCTTTAATCGTTATAGTAGATAACTTGAATGTACGAGTAGGTACGTAGGCGCCAGGTACAGAGGTAAGTTTTAAACGAAAATGTAAAGTAAGGTCATGTAACTCATGTTTTTTCTAGTATTTCTGGAAAAGATTTCCCGATGTCATCAAAAGACGCATCTTATTTATAAATATTTTAGATAGAAATGTTTCTTTTAGAAAATTAATTAATTTGAGCTTTGAAAATAATCAAGCATATATACCTTGTCTCCTTCTAAAAAAAAAGAAAAAAAAAGATAGAAGGTCGCCGAGGGACTGGAAGGAGACAGATGTCCTGGCTGCGCAACATTATGGAATGGACCGGCTTCAGGACCGTGGAACAGATATTCCGAGCAGCACAGGACAGAGAGGGATTTGCCAGAGTGATAGCCGACGTCGGGGGTTCCTGACATGGCACCGGAAGAAGAAGAAGTCTCCTTGTTCGGGAAATTTTAACAAGTGTTGTTTTTATTACTATTGTCTTCTTTTTTTCTTCTTCTTCTGTATTTGACTCACGTTATTTAGTTTCAAGGAGAGACAGAGATAAAGAAACTACAGGTCTGTCACGGGGCGGAGGGGCACTCCTGGCAATCAAATTAGAACTTAATCCTGTTGAACAGGCTCAGTGGAGGACTGGTGCTGAGGATACGTGGATGTCGATATCGGTCAGATCAAAAAGTGATTCCCGCTATAACCTCAATATATGTTGCATCTATCTTCCAAGCGGACCCAACCACGCCAACCTCTTGCAATGCTTTCTAAATCAACTTGAAACATTAATGCTTGACAATCCAAACGACAAATTTTTCATAATTGGTGACTTTAACCTACCTGACATAATTTGGACTAATAACTCAAATATCTCCGTTTTCCCCTCCAATTCCATGTCAGCGATCAGTGCGGAACTTGTGAATTTTATCGAATTCTCGGGGATTAAGCAATATAATAATTCACCTAATAGATTAGGTAGAATTCTTGATTTGGCACTTTCTAACTATAGTGATAACTTAATATCCTGTGCAGCCTGTGAATCACCCTTAGTTCCAGAGGATTCCCACCACAAGGCTTTAAATCTGACTATCATTCTTCAACTATCACCATCACCGATAGTAAATACCCAACGAAAAAGGGTTTATTTATTCAAGAATGGAGATTACGCTTCACTGAATAATAAATTATCTTCATATAACTGGAACGATGTATTATCAAAATATGACATAAATGATGCAGTGAGTGTTTTTTATAACATTCTTAACGAACTAATCCATCAATATATACCATCAAAATTAGTTTTCCCTACTAAATATCCTCCGTGGTACTCACCCGCACTTATAAATTAGTAAAGAAAAGCTTAAATTTTTCAAAAAATATAAGAAATATAAGAATACTTCTGATTATGTGTCATTTTCATTACTAAGAGTCAGATTCAAAAATATTGAGAAGTCCCTTTTCATACAATTTAATGCACGAGCTGAATCCACTATTCAAAATAACACTCGCAAAATCTGGACATATGCTAAAGAAATCAAAAACAAGCATTGTCAAATTCCAACCAATATTAAATACTTAAACAAAAAATCCGAAAATCTTCAAGAAACGTGCAATCTTTTCTCAGATTTCTTCAATTCTGTCCTTGTTCCTTTTGCGCCTGGAGCCTCTCAACAATCCCAATTTACCTATTGTCCTGCTGACTTGAATAGTTTTGTTGCTAACCTATTGTTTATAAACACATAATTAATCTTGACCTGAAAAAAGGGGCTGGGCCAGATGGAATCCCCTCATCTTTCATTATAAATTGTTGTCCCAACATAGCAATTCCTCTAAGTTTAATCTTCCAAAAATCTCTGCGCGCTGGTATATTTCCTGACGTGTGGAAACAAGCAAACATTACACCCATTCACAAATCTGGGCCATCAAATGATGTAACCAATTATAGACCGATCTCCAAAATATCCATATTTAGTAAAATCTTCGAAAAAATTGTCTATGAACAAATTTTTGATGCGTCAAATCAATATATTTGCGATCGCCAACATGGATTTAGAACAGGCCGTTCTACTCTGACCAACTTAGCAACCTTCTCGAACTTCTTGCAGAGGTCTATGGATCAGCGCTGTCAGGTAGATGTTATATATACTGACTTCAGCAAGGCGTTTGACAAGGTGAACCACACAATTCTTATTAATAAATTAATAGCAATTGGCATCCATGGCGACCTACTTAGATGGCTAGCATCCTATATAGCAAATCGCAGTCAATGTGTAGTCATAGGAGGTTATAGGTCCAACTGGTCTATCATCTCTTCTGGCGTTCCTCAAGGAAGTCTACTCGGGCCCCTCTTATTTCTTCTTTATGTTAACGACATCAACTTATGCTTCAAATTTTGTAACTTTGTACTCTTTGCCGATGATATGAAAGTCTACTCTGCCGTCAAATCAATTGAGGACTGCGTCAAAATACAAGCTGACCTTAATCGTCTTTCGGATTACTGTATAAATAATAGTCTATACTTAAATGCGAAGAAATGTATTCATATTTCTTTTACTAGAAAAATCAATAAAATTTCCTATTCTTACTACATAAACAATGCTCAAATTGAACAAAAAAGTGAAACTAAAGATCTTGGTGTCATTTTCGATTCAAAGCTCCTATTTGACAAGCATGTGGACTTTATAACATCCAAAGCTGTCAGAATGCTCGGTTTCCTGCTGCGCTTATGCAAACATTTTCAAAACCCACAAACCCTTAGGATTCTATACTATGCTTATGTTCGAAGTCAACTAGAATACGCGTCACAAATTTGGAATCCCCAATATACTACATATATAGAAAAAATTGAGAAAGTGCAACGCAAGTTTATAAGGTACCTTAACTATCGTACTTTCAATCAATTTGATACATACAAGGAAGCCCTGGACTTCCACAAACTTGCACCTCTGGTAAATAGAAGGTTATGTGCTGATCGACTTATGTTGTATAAAATATTAAATGGCCTCCTTGACTCCTCTTCTCTTCTATCCCAAATTAACTTTCACGCTCCCACTAGGTCAACACGGCAATCTACTCTATTTCATGTCCCAATAAGTAGCACTAATTTCGCAAAAAACAACTTCATAGCCAATCCTACAACACTAAATTCAGCGAAATAGACCTTTTCAATATCAACCTTGTCTCCTTAAAAAAACAATTACATATACGTTCCTTATCAGAAATATAACGTAGTGGTGATGAGTGATGAAGGTCAGGATGGAACCCTATGTGTAGGTCAAAGCGGCTCCTTTTTTCCTTTTTTTTTTTTTTTTTTTTTTTTTTTTTTTTTTTTTTCCCAATGTCCCACCCACAAAGACCACCTCCCACCCCCCCCCCTTTTTCTTCAATTCGCAGACGTCTTTTTTCTTTTTGTTTTTTTTTTGCTTCTCCTGTTTACTTCTTTGCTCTTGATATATATACATTTATTTTTATCCACTTTTCATGTTGAACATTAGCTCGTATCTATTATTTGTGAACACGTGAAAACCTTTAACTGGTGTATGTTATAATTATTGTTTTTCTATGCATTTTATTCATTTGTATGTACTGTTGGTTTTCCATTGTAATAAAAAAAAAATAATAAAAAAAAAAAAAAATAAAAAAAGTACTAAGATTGTGGATCTAAATTTATTGGAACTATTCATCTGAATTTTATTCATCTTATTAATATTGCCGATTAAATATTGCTGACTACTATTGCCGATTATAAACGAAAGTTGAATTAGGATTTTAGGTTTCGGAAATCGAGGGAGATCGCGATCCACTTCCACGCCGGCGACGCTATAGAGCCCATTGGCCCTGTTCACCACCGGACGCAGCCGCAACATCGGACAAACACAAATATCCACCATCCATCGGGTTCAACCACTGCCCCCGAGAATCCAACCACACACGTCAGGGCCTCCGATTGGTCTCGAAATCGGCCGCTAAGAACACTCCGTTTCAAGTCGGAGGGGCTTGTACCCCGACCCCTCGGTCCTCGTGTTGGCGTCAGAGGCGGCTCGTGATTGAAATTATAGGCGGTGCATATTTACATAAACATAATAATATGTACCTACATTCATCTTTATATTTCTTACGCAATTATTGCTTCTGTGGGTTTTAAACACTGTTAAGTTGGAAGAATTGCCAAATGCCACTTAATTCGCCACTTATACAGGATGCAAGGAAGTATTTATTATTTTTTGACAAATTTATTTGATTACTAGTAGGAAAAAAGTCCAATCTATGCGTATATGGTATATGTTATCATAAAATAGTCGATTGTATTTTTTTTTCTCAAGAAATTTAAATGTACTTATTCAAATATTAATTTAACACACACGTACCCAATAACAAATTGACACTTTCTGGATAGATATTTATCGTCTCATAGAGCTAGACTGAAAACACAATTAAAACTATACCTCATCTGGAAATATAACCCGATCCTTTATATAACTCTATAAATTGATTGGAATGAATTGCCTAATGGCAATAATCCTACGAGTGTGTAATAAATTTGCATATATTATGTACAAAGGGATTAATAAAAATTAAATACACAAGCGAGAAATTCAAAATTTTTGTATTACAAATAAATGACTACAGTAAGATTTTATAAGTTAATTTTAATTAAGATTTTCATATCGTTTGGCCAAATACATCACAATAAAAAATATATAAAAACATTTTTTATTTGTATAAAAAATGGATATTTCTTATAAATTAAAGTTTCATTAAATGCTAGGTAGGTACTCACACTGGGTATATCTAGATGCAAATGAAAAAAAAAACTTTCGACACTTTCATTTGTATAAACACTTCGATTACAAGATTGTTTTAAATATGGATTTGTTTTTGGACACCATTGATAAAGCAATGAGACAGTCTTCTGTTATAATAAGAATATAATAATGTATTATCCTCAAAAATATTAGAAAAAATGCGTAGAAAATCACCGATGGCACTCCTCAGTTGTCATTGAGATTGTACAAATAATTGTATGATAATTTACTATAAGACTGGATCGTAGGTATTTCAAATAGTTTTTAAATTGTTATCACTCCATCGACGTTGAAAAAATACCACGAGAATAAAGAACACGCAATTCAGTCGATATTATTTCATATCTTTATTCACTGTAGAAAGATGTTTTGTTTAAAAAACAGATAAATCGATGAATGACACTTTGTGTTCTGTGTGGACAACCGGTCAAACAGTCAAACTTGAATGTTGTTGTATTTGTATAACATTATACGTTGTATAACATTATACGTCAGTAAATGTAAAATAATCTTTACTAATCAAATCTAAAAGGTCGTTTTTACGCATGTTTTTGGTAACTCTTATTATGGACAGAATATGTCTTCAATGCGCATGTGCGGGGCAGATCGGGCAGTGCACGACAACTGAATGATTACATCTCTTTCTAACGCATATGTAGACCAATGAGGCATTATAACACCGACGATTTTGAACAAAATATAGAATTTGTATGAGGTCTCACATTTATTTACGGGCATTATTGAAAGTGCACATAATCCTTAATGCGCATGCGCGAAATATATTTCGTACTACAGTATACTCACGGTCACGACTACACCGCGCATTCACCATGTACCTACAGGAAATTTACTACATACATATTATTATTGAAATGTATGTTTACAAGTGTTTTGATAAATTTCTAGGGATATTTCTTTTTTATTTTAGTAAGCAGTGCAGTGCACTTATGCACACACTAAGAAACCGCCTGTGGTTGGCGTCCGAAGGTTCCGCGGGCTAACACCGGGGGCATCCGACACAATCATCACCTGTCAGATTTGACGTCTAGTTGTCAACACAGGATGTCTGACCCGACGTCTGCGCCGGCGGTGTGCCCGAACCACACAACAACATTCGCCACAGTTGACGAGTAACTGCCGAGCGAGACTAGAGGCGTCCGTCCTGCTCTTCTCTAAGTACAGAATGACGAGGGCACAACAGCGTCGGCCGCCCACCCCCGCCTTTACTGCCTAGGCCCTTAGAGCCGCAACCTAGGATTATATCCCGACGCATCGGTACTCGTGTTGGCGTCCGAAGGTTCCGCGGGCTAACACCGGGGGCATCCGACGCAATCATCACCTGTCAGATTTGACGTCTAGTTGTCAACACAGGATGTCTGACCCGACGTCTGCGCCGGCGGTGTGCCCGAACCACACAAGAACATTCGCCACAGTTGACGAGTCACTGCCGAGCGAGACTAAAGGCGTTCGTCCTGCTCTTCTCTAAGTACAGAATTGACGAGGGCACAACAGCGTCGGCCGCCCACCCCCGCCTTTACTGCCTAGGCCCTTAGAGCCGCACGGCCTGTTGGCTAAGATCAAAGTGTAGGTTTCGGAAATAATTAAAAGGCGAAATTTGTAGAAAAAATATATTTTCAGAATAATAAAATATCTAATATTGATGTATAGAAGGACGTACCTAGTAGCCATATTCTTTTTGCTAAATAAATAAAATTAAAGCATTATTTTTCGATGAATGGTTGACAAACCCTTAATATATTTTTATGGAGCCCATGTCAATTGTATACATTGTTTCAATAATAATAATAAATAAAACTAATTTTCCTGAATCTGAAAGACCTTTTTTTATCTGATATAAAAACGAAAATCAAGTTTTTTAACCGTTGGCGTTGTTAAGGAAAATTAATCAGCTGTAAGTTAAATGGATTTTTACACATAATATGTTTGATAAATTTCACCATAACCCGCTTCACACAACATGGGGACAGGTGCTTGATTCTTTGAAACTTGACAACCCCAGCAGATAATGATAAATGTTTGAAAGTGATATGATGCTATCTAAAAACATTTTTATCCAAAATTTAATCGATATTTGATGTGAAATATCTAGTTTATACTTCATACAAATATTATGTAGGAAATTTTGATTTTTATGTTGGGGCAATTCTTCCCTGAAAGTTGACTAATCCAATGCTTCTATCGGCTTGGCTCTCCTGTATAGTTTCCCTGGCGCCATCTCTCGCTTTCATTGCTGTCAGGTCAATGTCCAAGGTGTTAGCTTTCTCCAATAGATCAGCTCCGATCCTGATGCACTGCGACTCCAAGTTATTGTATGTTGCTCTGTCAAATCAAACAAAATGCTTATTTGACTTTCTATGAGGTTATAAAAATCTGTTTAGATTGAATAACAAAGTCCAGAGGGTTTAAAAATGCGTTTTAAAAACTATTGATCAATTTGAATAATTATAAATTGCCATTGAAACTGTGGTGACACACATTATTAGGTACTCATATCGCGTCATCACATCTTTCGCCAAGATTCCCGCTGGAATCCCCGCATCTCAAGCAACCAGTCCCAAACACATTAAAACACGGGACCCATGCAACTTTCCTGTCCGGCCCTCAGTCAAAGGCAGTCGCACGCACCCGCCGCGCACATCGCGGACACGCACCTTCATCATCATTCTCAACCAATTCGCGAACAAACCACCATCCTTCACGCCTCATATCTCCACAAAACTATTAAGTTCAATAATCCATTGAATTCAGTGAAATTAACAGAATTTCGCAGTCTCATACCCCACTCCATTGAGAACGTTTCAGAGCTTGTAGCTCTATTGATCTATAAATCCAGGGAAAGTAAATGCACCAGAAAAAATCAAGAACGCCAGCGAAAAATAATATGTTATTATCTGCAAACATCTTGAAAAATCGTGTGCGCTGCGCAGGACCAAATTTTGGATTTTAGCATGAATAGTATGTGTGCTCGGAAAATTATTTTTTTTATTTTATATTACTTCTAGGGCAACTAAAAGGTACGATTTCAAATATAAAATTAATACACACCCAGTATCGTGTTGCCACACTCTGGAAACTTACGATATTAACTTACAGATCAAGACTGAAAACACAATCAAAAACATTGTCTCCACTTGAAATCGAACCCGGGACCTTTGGATCTGCAGTCAGCAGCAGTCACCAACTGAGCCACGAAGTCAGACAAATGATCAATTATGAAGTTGTTAGCAGATACCTATACAAATACAGCAGTAATTCGATGACATTTTCTAGAAATTTATGGCTCTTCAAAATGCTGCTTTACAAATAATTATTTAGCCACTACCTATGTGATTCTTTTCCAGATTTAGCGTACCTACAAGCCATGGAATTCTGGATGTTTTATAACTTTAACAGATTCCGTGACACTTACTTGGCCAAGTCGTACTTGTCATTGAGCGTCTTCAATATCTTCATCAAATCTCTAACTTCGTCCTTGATCCATCGGTCAGGTTCGTCCATCGCTAACTCTGCGTTTGGTCTATATCCCCTGTTCTCCAATCTAGTCTGAGCCAGCTTCAATGTGTTGGTTTTGGAGAGTATAGAAGCTTCAAGCTTGGCCATTTCTATCATTAGTTTAGCCATATTATCTTCCATCTATAAAAAACATTTTATCAAAATTCGTATTTTTGAAAAATCAAGCAACGTTTGTGAATTCTTGGCAAAATCCATTATAATTTACTCGAGGGTTTTGTTCTTCTACTCTCTTTTATTTTTCTGTGTGGAACAAGTTGATGAATGCATCGAGTCTATTATGAAAATAGTTCTCATTCTCTAATTCTAAGACATTTATTCTGGAGAGAATGTCCGGTCAAACAGTGAACTAAAAACACTTTTGATAACCCATATGATAATTATATCCATGATATGGGTAATCATGAGGGTTTTGATTTTACCGTTTGACAAGACTTGTCCCTCTGGCCTGTATTTATTTTTTATGTAGGTATGTACCAAGTATATTGTACATCAAAAGAAAAAAGAAAATATACATTACACTAAGATAACCACTAAAAAAAACACTTGGGACAGCAAAAAAAAAAAGGATTGGGAAAGGACAAGGAGAGGAAATCATTAGGTTTTTTCTTGAAAATACAAAGTGAGTTAGGCGTTTTAATATCCGGACTTTGGCTATTCCATAGTCTTGCTGATTGTACTTCGAACGACGAGCTGAGAAATTCTGTGTTATTTGAGACGTGATTAGTAAAAGAGTTTTTACTCCCAATTTAAAGTACAAAAAAAGCAAAATTAGAAATTGTAGGCAGTGTATAAGAAAACGCAAATGTGTAAGACTTTCAAAAACACAAAAATTGAATAATTCAAATAGTAAGGAATGTTGCCAATTTGGATCCATTTCGAAATAAATCTCTAATGATTCCCATATTAGAGTCAAAATGTAATAATAAATTGATGGCATGCGTCGAGTATCAGCAATAAATTATCAGTTTAAGATAAATGTCTAACCTTGTCCTTTTGCCACTTGAGTTCTCCATGTGACTTCTTCGTCTCGTAAATCCTTCTCCTCAGAGCATACTCCGTGGCGTCCACTTGAGCCTTCATAGTATTCTTTGCTCGTCCCCGCGCCAGGAACAGTTGCTCCCTGCTACTCAGCGCCTGCCGAAGTTCCCCCTCATTTTCAGACAAAAATTTGAACTGGTTTTCGGTCCACTGCTCCAAAGAAATAGAACTGAATTCCAACATAGTAAAAACATCATCGTTAGTGATTTTGATAAGTATATTATAAAATTAAAATGCAAAGACTACGAAAGAGAGTTTTGAATTCTGAAATAGAACCAGGAGAGCAACAAGTAAATGGGACAAAGATGTAATCAACAAAAATCTGAGAGTTTTGAATTCTGAAATAGAACCAGGAGAGCAACAAGTAAATGGGACAAAGATGAAATCAACAAAAATCTGATAATACAGTATTCGAACAGGTAACGTACAATTTTCTTCATAAAAATGGTGACATGCTAAAACGAGTTCTTTGGCAATATTATTGAAATAGTTGTAAGTATCCAGAACTGTGTAAGCTATGGTTATTGTAGTCTTGAGTCATTGTTAAGTCTATTTTCAAAAGGATTTTGGACTTGTGTTTCGAGTTCTGTTTTTAATTGGTGAATGTGTTTTAAAATAATGGTTGTAAACAAGTCTACGAATATATAAGACCAAAATGTCTTTTGTATGTATGTTCTTATAACACGTCTGTCTCTCTCGTCCATATCCTCATGATTGAGGATGGTGGCTGTAATCAATCGCTCTTTGTCCACCTCCTCCATGCTAATCTGTTCTGGGCAGAACGTAAAGCATTAATCACTGAAGATCTCAATGCAAACTTAATAAGATTACTCCATCACTCGGTAAGTCGGCAAGCGACCACGAGATTTTCATCCCTCTACACTCCAGATCACAACAAGCTTTTCGGGGCAGTATGGTTCTCAATGCAAAAATAATGCAACAGTAGCAAATTGTTGACACGTATCTGGGTAGGTATGATTATATATTTTCAACTTATCTTACTTTTTCGGAACACGCAAAGGGTCAGGTTTAAAGGATATCTGAGCATCATCTTTGGTCAACGAAAGCTGATCATTATCTAAAAATACAGTCTTCGTCTTGTTTTCTATATCCGCCTCAAGGCGATACTTCAACTTCTCCAGCTGACATATCTTTTCATACGCATTCTGACAATATCCTGTCAGCATCTTTTTTATTTCTTCTTCGACGCATAATTCCTATAACAACAAATGCAATCAAATATTAATTTTTACAATTCTTTCATCACTCTATAGGTAGGTACATCGACGCCTCTTGTTTAACAAGATCTGTCTTTCGAATGGTACAATTTTCAATTTCGTTCACATTGTCAAGGAAATAAAAACCTTTAAAAATAGTAATTAGTAATGTGCTATTTCAAATACATAAAGACATATGAAAGTCACGCCTTGCCTTTGTAAGTATAGAGAGTACCTAATAGACAAAATATATGGTGGGTCAATAAATTGTGCAGCACGTTAACACATACAAGTTTTGCACGACACTACTAAACGTTCGATGAGGTGGTGTGGTTCAACCAACTCGAAACAGTTTTAAGACTGGCAACTGAATTTAATTAATAAAAAATAGCAATAAATATTGACTGATTTGTAAATTGTATGTATTCACTTCATTTAGTAGGTATAGTTAATAATTCTGTAGACATAAATTTTTGTTCCTTTGATTTTAAATGTCTCCTGGCAACATGTTTTTTTCTGTATCGTATTATTATATTTTTTATGTGTTGTATTATTTAAATACATAAATAAATGAGTTGTTCTTCAAAGCCTGTTCTGTAAAGGATCATTGGTAAGTAATGCCAAAAGCCTTGTTGCTGCTACTGGCATGGTTATAGCAGCCATCTTTGTGGGACAATAAACAATAATAATAATAAGTTATTTGTATAGCGCCGTTTAATGATTCGAGATCATACCAAGGGATATAAAAAAAACATAAAGATAGTTTAATGTTGTGTTGCTCTCTGAAACAAAACTGTTTTTATAGGTATAGGCATAGAATTATAATAGTATAGAATACTCTTTATTCTGCAGTAAATGAGACTGCTTTATGTTGACTAATTTGGTCAACATTTTGCTACGAGCATTCAGTAATCATTTGGCCGTCTGCGTGATACGTTCTCCAAATAGGAAATTTTTTAACTGCTTGCAAAATTATTTACGGAATAGTTAGCAAAACAGCAAAATTACTTGCTAAATTATAGCAGAGTCATACATATATTGACACGAGACGGCCAATAAAACGGCTTCCCTTTTTCAGCGAGGTATTGTATGGGAATGAGTATTCTATAGTTTAATTATTATTCTATGGGTATAGGTAATATAGGGTTGTGTGGAGAAAATAACAAAAAAACTGTTTTCAAAAAATAGTTAAATGTAATTAACACAATATTTCTAGACACAAACAAATATAATAAATTATTGTTTCGACAACAATTCTTTGTCGTTTTACATCAATATGTATTTCAAGTTCTGGTATAGGTATGTATGAATATTAGCATCATATCTTAATTTTTATCAATTCCTTAGTTTTTTTTTCTGTGTTTTTTTTCTATGGAAATTTCTTCCAACTAACCAGAGTTTCAACTTCCAACTAAATTATGACAAATATACTACCTTCTTCAGTTCTTCGTTAGCCAAGTCATTCGTCAGCTCCGAAGACTGTCTCGAATCTCTATTTGAGATGGAAGTTGCGGTGACTTCCATGAAAATGTCCAAAGCACCCAACTCCTTGTCGGTTGACAGTTTCTCTGCTCTCAGGGCTTCCAGTTCTTTTTCTACACATTCCATCAAGTCTTGGAACTTGTCGCGCCATAGCATCACTTCGAAAACTCTGAAAAATTCCAACGCCACAACGATGACCATAAATAAAATTTTATTCGTCAAAAGGATTGAATTCGAAGAAAACAACTAATTGAATAAAGTACTTTTTATCGCAAATTATAAAGTTACGAAGAAACCTTTCTGTAACGCCATCTATTGAGACATTGTTTTTTTTTGTGAACAATGAGGGCATCAGTCCTTATACATGAGGTGACAGTGTTCTCACACAGATATCACCTCTAAACTGCGCCAGAAATATTATTTCATTTTTTGACTTGTTTACCAAATTGTACCAATGTGTATGTAAATTGAATATTTTTTAAACATTTGTCAAAAAATATCATTGACTCCCGATTGGATCATTGTGCAGGAGTTGTCTCGTATCTCCCACTTCGCTCAGTATCACGTCGTTTGGAATGTGGTAAAATAGGTACCTAGTTGTTTAAAAGACATTTGAAGTAAATTACCTATCTCTGAGACGATTATCATTGTGGTAGGTGTTCCATTCCGATTTAACTTTACTTTCGATTCTCAGTTGAGTAGCAGCGTGTCTCAATTTGAAGGCAAATTGAATTTTAGAATCTGAACTGGATTGTAATTCCTGTAAAGCTGAAATCCAATCGGCAAAGTCAATATGAGGCACAGGCTTTTCAAATGATACCACAGAAGACCCTGACATTTTGTGATGGTAAAATATTATTAATTAGAATGAAATATGTGCATGTGATAAATGAATTCTTTCGGAGTTCAAAGTCAGTAAACAAAATATGCATAAATTTAATAACTGTCACAAGTTTGATATTTTTAGAAGGAATAAAAAAACAAAACTATTTTTCCTTTTCCAAAATTATTCAAAATAAAGTTTTTTCCGCGTTTACCTATGGTACGTTAACATGTACCTATTTGAATATCTTATACAGGTAACATTCATAGATTTTCATATAATATACAAGATGTAGTACCTACTCCGTGCAATAAGTGAGTCATGGTATAGCGCGCGTTTGACTCTTTAGTTGGCAACATATTGCAGTTTTCCTTACATTTCAACACTTCATAGATAACTGTTCTCTAAATATTAATTAACAAAGTGTTCTTTTTTTGACAAATAATTCCGAAAACAATTCACATCAGTCGTTATCAAAACCTAATATCCCCCGGAAAAATGCCTCACTTCGATTCATACAAAATTTGCTAACTACGACAATATTTCCAACTGTCGATTCGTTCAAGAGAATGTAACAACAAGTGTCCGACTGATAATAGATGTTGGTCTAAGCCGAATGTTTGGCTATATGAAGTTTTATAATAATACTGTTTATAAACGAATGAAAAAAGACCTTGAGCTGCTTGACTGATAAAGACAAGAAAATTGCAATACTTTTACCATATTATAATGAGAAGGAATGAGTACCAGTACTCCTGCAGCCAGGGGAGGGTAACAAGGGGGAAGAGGACCAAGACGACAAAGAGTTTCATGGCTCTGTAACCTGAGACAGTGGTTCAGAAAAGTACTAAGTCATTTATTTTCTAAATACATAAATGCAGATTTATCTTGGGTATTTACATTGACAACTTCTTTAGATGGACAGAACATATAAATGCAACTGCGATAAAAATAAGAAAACATATATACCTACCTATTTAAAAACATTCGCAATATAATGGACCAAAAAACTTTGAAAACTATATATTATGCAATATTACAATCCATTATCTCTCATGGAATGATCGGGTGGGGAGGTGTATCTAAAACAAACATAGATTCTCTATTTAAGGCTCAGAAAGCTCTCATTAATGTGATTATTAAAAAACCTTTCCATTTGGCGACCATTCAATTATTTAAAGACTTTTAACGTACTAACTACAGCACAACTCTATATTAAACAAATTCTTATTCACTTTAAAAATGATAAGA
Organism: Molanna angustata; assembly: GCA_963576475.1. NCBI lineage: Eukaryota > Metazoa > Arthropoda > Insecta > Trichoptera > Molannidae > Molanna > Molanna angustata. The sequence goes on along the minus strand of OY754988.1, from coordinate 24,331,645 downwards.
AAAACTATATCTCCGCTCAACATTCTCACGATATAAGACACAGACATCAACTAATCACTCCGAAGACAAACACTACATACGGACAAAGACATTATCAATACTTGGCTCCAAAGATCCTAAATTTAGTTGCAAAAGATATAAAGAACATACATTTAATAGAAAATACAAGACTTAAACATACAATACAAATATGATTATATAACAAAGGGATCAACTATTGTCAGCAAATTCTCAATTTATTCATAGCAACATACACGACAAAACTACTAATAGGTATAGGACTCAACAAATGGACCATGAGCTACACAATTATTCTATATAACAACATACAATGATTTAGTAATTAATTTTATGTAACTAGTCTACCAACTTGGAACAGGCCTGGCCTAGTGAAGTGGTCCAAACCAACCGAATTTATTTATGTTGCGTATATAAAATATTGTAATTTTTTTGGTATATGTTATAAAAAAAATCTAATACGCATTGCTTAACCACGACATTAGTAGATATTATAACTGTTTGTTTATACCATCCACCACCAGAAAATCCACGTAGGTACCTACCACAGATGTTAATAATTATATGTTCATAATTTCTCGTCTCTTGTAATGTTTTTTTTGTTTAGAACAAAATGCATTGTGCTTAAAGACTTGAAATGAAGGATGTATTTTTCATAATGTGGTGACACATATTATGCATTATTACATAATATGCCGCCAATCTCCATAATATTATTTTATTATTCCCTCGACAAGATAACCTTTTTAGATACAAAATTAATCTTAATTTTAGAGGAGTAATAATAATAATAAATATAAATATAATTATTTGTAATGAATCGTTTAGTGAAATAATCAACATCATTAGCACCACAGTCCGCTACGAACCCTGGCCTCCTCCAGAAATTGTCTCCATTCCTCCCTGTCGACCGCCAGTCTTCTCCAATTTATCAGGTCCAATTCTCTTATATCACACAGCACGTCGTCCAGCCATCTCAACCTAGGTCTACCTCTACTTCTTCTCTACAGGTGTCTAATACCTTTTTAGGAATACGGTCATCATCCATCCGGCAAACATGTCCAAGCCAACGTAGGCGCTGAATTTTGATAAATTGGACTACATTAGTTTCTTTGTACATTGCCTCTAGCTCATGATTATACCGTATTCTCCAGGCCCCTCCATCGTTAGTCGGGCCAAAGATTTTCCTTAATATCTTTTTTTCGAACACCAATAACATTTTTTCGTCCTTTTTAGTCAGTCCCCAACATTTTGCTCCGTATGTCAGGACTGGTCGGAGAAGAGTTTTGTATATAAGGACCTTAGTGTTTCGCGAGATTTAATCTTGACTTGAAATGTTTGAGTAGCCCGTAATAACATCTATTAGCCACTGCAAGCCTTTTAATTTCCATGCTAAGATAACTCCTAGGGTGCCTAAATTTTAAAATACGTCGTAAGCTCCCTCTTTCTCTTTAAAAGTCTTCTACACCACAATGAATCTCTCAAATCAACCTCAACCTTTTATTTATCTGCTGAATTGAATTGAAAACTTACCAATTAACTTGCTTTTAATAATAATAATAATTTATAAAGCGTCGTTTAGTGATACAAGATCCTTCCAAAAGCGCTATAGTTTATTTGTTGGCTCTACGAAATAAGACAGTCTTAAGAAGTATTATACCGAAGGTATCAATGCTCTGAGATCCACGTATGTTGAGGGGAAATTTATATCATTTCAAAGGCCTGTTCTCACTAAAACTGCGATCATACATAGTAAGCCGCCTTATTGATTCTTTTAAAGAGTTGGTACTCTGTGATCCATATTTTATTTTTTATTTTATATTACTTCTCGGACAACAGGTACTATGTCAAATATTTATTTAACACGCACCCAATAACAAGTTGTCACATTCTGGAGACTTACGATTTTAATCGTCTCACAGATCCAGACTGTAAACACAATTAAAAACTGTGTCTCCACCAAGAATCGAACTCGGGACCTTTGGATCAGCAGTCAGATACCCAACCAACTGAGCCACCAAGGCCGACAAAATATGATCTTAATGTAAGCTGTCTGTATCGACATATTATGATCTCAATTTAAGCTGTCTTCCTGATGGAACATTATTTTGGCACAGTTCTTGAATGTAGTGTGGAACCAAGTCGTTCAGAGCCTTAAACACCATCAGTTATACCTCATAGTCCACTCGTTCTGGATATTTCATCCAGTGTAGGTCGTTAAGAAGAGGTGTTATGCAACATATTATTTTGTCGGCTCCATATATCAACCTCGCAGCCACAGGCGGTTTCTTAGTGTGTGCATAAGTGCACTGCACTGCTTACTAAAATAAAAAAGAAATATCCCTAGAAATTTATCAAAACACTTGTAAACATACATTTCAATAATAATATGTATGTAGTAAATTTCCTGTAGGTACATGGTGAATGCGCGGTGTAGTCGTGACCGTGAGTATACTGTAGTACGAAATATATTTCGCGCATGCGCATTAAGGATTATGTGCACTTTCAATAATGCCCGTAAATAAATGTGAGACCTCATACAAATTCTATATTTTGTTCAAAATCGTCGGTGTTATAATGCCTCATTGGTCTACATATGCGTTAGAAAGAGATGTAATCATTCAGTTGTCGTGCACTGCCCGATCTGCCCCGCACATGCGCATTGAAGACATATTCTGTCCATAATAAGAGTTACCAAAAACATGCGTAAAAACGACCTTTTAGATTTGATTAGTAAAGATTATTTTACATTTACTGACGTATAATGTTATACAACGTATAATGTTATACAAATACAACAACATTCAAGTTTGACTGTTTGACCGGTTGTCCACACAGAACACAAAGTGTCATTCATCGATTTATCTGTTTTTTAAACAAAACATCTTTCTACAGTGAATAAAGATATGAAATAATATCGACTGAATTGCGTGTTCTTTATTCTCGTGGTATTTTTTCAACGTCGATGGAGTGATAACAATTTAAAAACTATTTGAAATACCTACGATCCAGTCTTATAGTAAATTATCATACAATTATTTGTACAATCTCAATGACAACTGAGGAGTGCCATCGGTGATTTTCTACGCATTTTTTCTAATATTTTTGAGGATAATACATTATTATATTCTTATTATAACAGAAGACTGTCTCATTGCTTTATCAATGGTGTCCAAAAACAAATCCATATTTAAAACAATCTTGTAATCGAAGTGTTTATACAAATGAAAGTGTCGAAAGTTTTTTTTTTCATTTGCATCTAGATATACCCAGTGTGAGTACCTACCTAGCATTTAATGAAACTTTAATTTATAAGAAATATCCATTTTTTATACAAATAAAAAATGTTTTTATATATTTTTTATTGTGATGTATTTGGCCAAACGATATGAAAATCTTAATTAAAATTAACTTATAAAATCTTACTGTAGTCATTTATTTGTAATACAAAAATTTTGAATTTCTCGCTTGTGTATTTAATTTTTATTAATCCCTTTGTACATAATATATGCAAATTTATTACACACTCGTAGGATTATTGCCATTAGGCAATTCATTCCAATCAATTTATAGAGTTATATAAAGGATCGGGTTATATTTCCAGATGAGGTATAGTTTTAATTGTGTTTTCAGTCTAGCTCTATGAGACGATAAATATCTATCCAGAAAGTGTCAATTTGTTATTGGGTACGTGTGTGTTAAATTAATATTTGAATAAGTACATTTAAATTTCTTGAGAAAAAAAAATACAATCGACTATTTTATGATAACATATACCATATACGCATAGATTGGACTTTTTTCCTACTAGTAATCAAATAAATTTGTCAAAAAATAATAAATACTTCCTTGCATCCTGTATAAGTGGCGAATTAAGTGGCATTTGGCAATTCTTCCAACTTAACAGTGTTTAAAACCCACAGAAGCAATAATTGCGTAAGAAATATAAAGATGAATGTAGGTACATATTATTATGTTTATGTAAATATGCACCGCCTATAATTTCAATCACGAGCCGCCTCTGCTCGCAGCTGCAGACCCGCATATATATCATTACAGTAACCCAGACTTGATACAATAAATGAATTAATAAGCGTTTTAACCTCGTTTTTGGGTACGCTCCGGCGGATACTTTTCCATTGTCTCAGACGAAAGAAGCAAGAGCTAACCGTTTTTGAAAAATGATGTTGCTGTCTGTGATTTGGTTGCGAATTTAAAACGCTAAGCGAACAGTAGGTAGAGGTCGCATCAGTCTCTCACGAGACACCCGAAGACAATGGTAATAGAAAAGCGTGGAAGCACTATTCTAAGCCGGTGCCCCACTGCATAAGATTTTTCATGATTTATGATCGTGCATATTATATAGTAATTGAACCATGAATAGATTTTGCGATTTATTGGCCAACGTGGCTCAGTTGGTTGTATATCTCACTGCTGATCCAAAGGTCCCGGGTTCGATTCCCGGTGGATACACAGTTTTTAATTGTATCACTTGTTGTTGGGTGCGTGTTTAAGTAACATTTGACGTAGTACCCATTAGTTGCCCGAGAAGCAATATTTAATTAGATTTTCTTGGCGTTTTATGAACATAAATTAAAATTATAAAAAATATATATTATTTGAGATCATGGTTCCTGTAAGGAAAGCTAATTAGATCATTGCGATCTAAATAAAAACAAACGATTCATTGTTAACTAAACTATTACAAATATAAAGCCTTATAAAAAATGTTATTTATAAGCTTCTTGCTACGAAAATCAGTTAGGGGAAAACAATGTGTCCAAAGTAGATATTCCGACAATATTTAATTTAATAATTTACAATATCTACTAAAATTGATAACATGCATATTGAGCAAATATTTTTTATTAATAGTAGATAATTCTATGTAAGGAAAAATAGTATGAATATCAAATAGATGGATTTATAAACAATAAGTAGGATATGAATAATATAGGTTATGCCAAAAAATACATCTAGCATTTGATATAAACTTGAAACTTTCAAAATCAGTTAAAATTTATTCAGTTTGTGCATAAAATAACCGGTAATTTAAATTAGTGTTTTGTATGAAAATTTGCCTTGCCGCCATTAGTAGACTATAGTCACGTGGCTTTTCCATTCAAATCATGTTTACCGAAAACCTGCCAAGCAATACGCTTTTATGCGCGGTCCATATACTAGTACGTCTATGAGTTTTCCCTCTTTTCCATAGAAAAGTTCCTTTCTATGGTTCCCGCTTAAAAATGTTCTTTTGAGATGTCATGTCTAAAACTTGATAGTTTTTTAAGTTTTTTTGTTCATTTGTTTCTGCAGAATTTCCAATTGAATGTTGATTAGAAACAAACAAAATTCGGTCATTCGTGGATTTCAAAAGATGGTATGTTTTTTGTTTTATATTCTATCATATCAAGCTGAAAAAACATCCATGTCGGTTTATGCGTCGTATTTTCGAGCAAATAAATGGATATAATAATTTTAAAGGTATGAAAAAAATGTTTATTTCGTCATTTTTATACTACTATCGACGTATTTAAATACATAAATGTCATCTTTCGTTTATTAACATGTAATTAGTTTTTGTTTTTCATACAGCTACGGACTTAAATCATTGAACTTAGTAGGTTTTTTTTAGATCTGCTTATGTATTAGTGCAATTATCTTGGCTACGGCAGAAGATACACTAAATAATATGATTAATGTTGTGGAAATGAGGTAATATGATTATATTATAATGGTTATCGGGTCACGTATTTACTTTTCCGTGGTGATTAGGAGGCAAGTACTGCCTCGAATTAGGCACTAGTTTGCTGCGCTAATGCACTTAAAAACTCGTGTTGAATTCAAGGCACAAAAACGCAAAATGTTCCTGTTAATTTGTGTTCAATTCAAGGCAATTAATTATTGAATATGGAACATATGAGGCCATAAAGATCGCGCGCTATTTCATTTCGCTCGCATTTCGTCTGTCACTGTCACATGCTCGTGATTTAAAAGGGAATACTTAATACTTTACGAGTCCGAGCACTTCACCACTAGGCCATCCCACTTCAGAATACAGCAGTCGCAACGGCATTGTCACTAACCATCTTCAGGTGCTCTGCCTCGCATCTCACTGCCATATCTCGACAGATGAGGTGTTTGTCAGTTTGTATCTCGCTCGCAATTGCAGGAAACATCCTCTTCCATCCTGGTTAGGCAAAGTTGGGTACACACACAAACCTTTCCTATCGTAGTTTACCTCGGCCTAAAAACAACCTACCTACCTACCTGCCAGCTATATGCAAAAAGAGAAGTATTGTTACATATAAAATTTCTCTCATTATAACAACTGTCATCTTGACAAACACACCGCACTGCTCTTTATGAAAAGTATATCTTCAAAATCTGCTTAAATGAATTAACTTCAGTGAAGTGTTAAATCTTTCATACTGTGCTGTGAATGTGGTGAAAAGTTTACACCGAACCAGAACTATAAATATTGAGGCAAGGTAATTCCCTATACATTTATCTTTTCCACCACACCCTTATACCCCACCTTAGCATGTTCTCTGTGCATCTGGTGACACCGACGTTTAATCTATTAAGTGCCTTAATATTTATATATTTTTGCTTTTTCAGCCTACAAAATGATCGTAAAAAATAGTCACTTGGCAGATGTCCATGCTTGTGAAATGGATCGAGCACCATCAATGATTAGTGCAGACGATTTCATAGCCACGCTTGTCATCTGTGGAATGAAAGGGCCTGGGATGAGTTGGCCCATCGTTTGAATGCCGAACCTTCAGAACCATTGAAGACAGCTGCTAAATGGTACCAAACGGAATTTATTGAATATTTGTATTCCTATATAGATGATAACGTAATTATAATTATAAAAAAATTGTGTAAAATAGACAAACATCGTCGTCGGCCTTCATGGCTCAGTGGGTTAGGTATCTGACTTCTGAGCTAAAGGTCCCGGGTTCGATTCCCGGTGGAGACACAGTTTTTAAATTGTGTTTTCAGTCTGGATCTGTGAGACGATAAATATCGGTAAGTCTCCACGATGTGGCAACTTGTTATTGGGTGCATGTTAAATTAATATTTGGCATAGTACCTGTTAGTTGCCCGGGAAGCAATATTAAATAAATAAATAGACAAACAATGGTTTGGCCACATGGGGAGAATGAATGAGGAACGCATGAAGAAAATATATTGTACGGACAGGAATGGAATGAAAGGTCGGGGACGCCCAAGAAAGGGATGACAAGATCATGTGAACGATATTCTGAAGATGGAAATGTTAGAACCGTGAACAAAAGACGAGGCATGACTGTGGAGGAGGCGAAGAATGGGTGCCAGAATAGAAGAATGTGGCATTCAGTTTTCTTGCCATCCCCGCGAGGGACATGGTGCCTTGATACGTATGTATGTATGTACAAACAAACTCAAATTACCTATTGAAAAAATATTTAGGTAAAAAGTTGTGTCAGGAAATAAATTGAATCAAAGTGCTAATTTATAGAGGTATTTTATACAATTTAGAAGAAAGCCCGAAATTTTGTATGTCAATAAGAAATTGTAAGTCATTTATTCATTAAGTAAATCAAAAGACATGGTATGGTATATAGAACGAAATTGGTCGAAACGATGATCTGAACTTGCGTCCACTGGATTAATAATCTAGCATGTTACTAACCCATTTAGCCACACTGTCACTAACCCATTTAATCTAATATCATTACAGGATTAATTTTATAGTTATTTACTTTGTTTTAGGTTTGGAAGGTCCTGAAGCATAATTAAAAAAAGACCTCCAAAATTAGAATCATCATCATCAGCTCCACATCCCAAGGTGGGACCTGGCTTCCAAAATAAGTCTTCCGATCTGTCAGCGACTCCTTGTTTCCAATTGACCACACCCAAAGAGTCCAGGTCCCCCTGGACGCAGGCCATCCATCTCAACTTGGGTCTCCCCCTACGCCTCACACCCTCTTTCCTATGGTGATAGCTCTGCTTGGTGTAGAAGCAGTGGAAGGCGTCGAAGGCCATGAAAGTATTCCTTCTAAATCAGCAGATGCAATGACTCTCTTTTTCGATCCAGAATAGATTCCTGTGGACTTTGTTTTTTCTTCTGTAAGTATCAAAAATTAACACTACTATTATAATATAGCAATTTCTTTGTATATCTTATGTGGACTAACTTCGACCTTTATGGATAATAATGATGTCTTCTTTTTGAGAACATTGTTGGTAAAATTAAATTCTTTTTTTCAAATTTAGACTAAAAGCATACTTACGATGTTTAACTGGTTATATTTCAAAAAATATTGAAAAAGCCGAAGCACCCCAACTAGATAACTTAATTTGCTATAAAAAATATGAAAATTGTAGTAGTACATCTCAAACTTTTCTTAACAATTTTTATAAAAATTGAATTTAGTGACGACATTGCTTCATAAAATTTGTAAGGCAGTTTGCACTAGTTTGATACTTAATCTCCAAACAAACATACGTACCATCATGCTGTTTTCATATTCTGGGTAGGAAAAAAAGACTGACCTCCATACTATCCTATCTTGACATACATACCTACATGTGTTGTATAGAAAACAAAATATCTTAAAATATTCAATAATTTGGATTTATGGGTTTACAATTGGTACTTATTCTTCAACTATACATACTATCGCTATCGACAGTTGGATCTCATGTGTTACATGCAACTAGTTTATTTTAGAATTTAATTTGTTGAAAAGGCCCTTTCAAAGTAAAATGATTGTTACATTAGAAGATGAAGACAATTTTGCAGAATTATAAATCTAGTAACTAGTTGCGTGTAACACATGAGATCCAACTGTCGATAGCGATAGTATGTAAAGTTGAACTTGGATATTGTGTATTCCATACAAATTGTATGAAGCGATGTCGTCACTAATATCAATTTGTACAAACTTTGTTAAAAAAAGTTTGAGATATATTACTATAATGTGTACATTTTTTATAGAAAATTAAATTCTCTAGTTTACATGTTTCGGCATTTTTTGATATTTTTAAAAGAAATTGAAATAAAGGCAGCTAAAGATAAAAATTTGTAATACCAATTTTTTTCTTCTTAATAAAAACAGTTTGAGAAACCCTGGAACTGTTTTTCAAAATCCATTTTGAGATACTATATTTGACTATATTTGTACAAAATTTCAGCGTTCTGGCTTTTATAGTTTTTGAGATATGTGGACAAAAGCTATAAAAATTAAAATGTTGATAACCCCTGACTGGAATAAAAATTCTAAATACTCAGTATAAAAGATTTGTGTACCTAAAATTGTCTATATATTCTGAAATTTTAGGCTTTGTGAATCCAATGGATCAAAAGTTATAAGGGACGGACGGACAGACACACACACAGACACACAAAACTCACATAAAATGTTCTATTCTGAATTCTGAGTAAATCCATGTATGGGAACATATTATATGCTGCGAACGCGAATGGGAACATATTATAAGTTGGTGTTTTTAGCATGCAAAAAGTCCACTACGCCATACAAAATGTTCCTAGTATTCCTACGCGGGTCTTGGCTTAATACTTTGTCGATATGTTAATAGAATAAATTCTCTTGAACAAATTGACAGTTGGATTGCATTTTTTCTGATCACCTCATTTGGGAAGGAATGATGGTATGTATAAGCATTGATTTGCTGTGTACTTTTCAGAACAGTTTTTTGAGTGCCCCCACCGCCACCATTACAACCCTCTGCACCATGACTTCCATCACTACTGCACCATGCTTGGCTACAACCGCTCCTTTCTCCAGACGAAGAACCAGAGGGGTTGCAGGATATCCTGTTACACCCACCCAATTAGGTAGGTAAGATTATATGGAGTCTGAACCTTGATGAAAACCTCTCGATCGACGGGAACCGAATCTGCCAACCGAGAGACTATATCGTGAGCCCAGATGTCCTGTTCCTCTTATTATGTGAAACTGAAGGTTTGCACACAATATCTAAAATAGCTGGGATATTACATAAAACAAGAAGGTTGATGAAGGGTGTAGTAAATATTAAAACGGAGTACGGATACGGAGTGGTGGTATGGTGGCACAGCTTGAAAAAAGGAGTGCACCTAAAAGAGCTGGCAAAAGTTCAAAGACTAGCAGAAGTGACAACCACTGGCTGTCTGAGAACTACACCATCAAAAGCCCTTGACACCATCCTGCATCTGATGCCGCTTGACCTCCTAGGAAAACAAATGGCAACGAAAGCTGCCATAAGAATGAATTGTGTCAACCCTTGGAGGGAGACACACATTGGACACTCCATGGTTCTTCAGGAGTTCAAAAAGCCATCCGAAGGTATCGACTATGTCATTCCCAAGCCTTTCTTCGAGAACAGGTTCTCAACCCAAATCCCCCCGCGGGAAATGTGGAAAGAGAATCTGATCCGTCACGATGAAGCTCAGGTGTTTTTCACTGATGGGTCAAAACTAGAAGGTAAGGTGGGCGGAGGAGTCTTTTCGGAGCAATTAAATATTAATATTTCTTTCAGGTTGCCGGACCACTGTAGTGTTTTTCAAGCAGAGATCTTGGCAATCCAGGAAGCAGTAGAATGGATACAAGGCAATGCAGTATCAAACAGCATTGTCCGTATTCTCACAGACAGCCAAGCGGCTATTAAAGCCTTAAAAGGCGTAAGTACTACTTCTAGAGTGGCCCTGAACTGCCGCAACATCTTAAATGGGGCAGCGGAGCGGTTCAATCTACAAATCATGTGGGTGCCGGGTCACAGTAATATAGCGGGGAATTGTAGGGCAGACGAACTTGCCAGAGCAGGTACCCTGTTATCTCTAGACAATATCAAACACAGACCTGGAGTCCCCATGGCAACATGTAAACTCCGGGTCAGTGAGAAAATTATTGCTTGTGCTGACCAAAGGTGGTCTGAGGAGAGCACATGCTCCATTGCCAGACAAACATGGCCAAAATATGATCTCAGAAGAACCAGAGAAATACTCTCGTTCAGAAGAGACTCACTTGCCAGAGTCATATCAGTATTAACGGGACACTGAGTTATAGGAAAGCATGCCAGAAGGCTAGGGCTGGAGGCATACGACTACTGCAGAGCATGCCAAGACGAGGAGGAGGAGGAGACAGTGGTCCACTTCCTCTGTCACTGTCCTGCTCTCTCTAGAATTAGGAGAAGCTCCTTGGGAAGTTTCTTCTATGATGATTTAATTGACATAGCGTCGGCCGACATTGCAGACATTATGACATTCATTAGCCGCTCAGGCTGGTTCAAGGGGGATAAGTGAGTGGGAGGACAGCCCCAATGTGGTATCACAAAGGGCCACATTGGTTTATTTTAGCGAAGACACAACATTAAAATATAATACTAATTACTAAATTATTAACACGTTTATGCAAAACTATAATTTACAACAATTATTCGAGGATGAAATCAACTATCGACGAGCTGACTAACGCGCAGCGTAACAGGTATCGAAGGAGAGACACCGAGCTGCGGCGTGCGCGAGGTTAAATATCGCGAAGCGCATCATCGTTTCCTGGAGGGAGGTGTAGTGATGATTCGTTTTCAAAATCAATATCAGTTTATTCAAAAACATCACACAAGCTTATGTAGGTACAATCAACCCAAAACATAAGTTCTAATTCAAACCAATCTTTTCTTTGACAGACTTAATAATATATTATTAATACAGTCGAGGCGGGAAAATAACATTATGGATGATCCGAGAAATTAATTGACACCTTTTATATTTCCTTCCTTATTAAAGCCAAAGACAACGCAACATAGATAAACAATTGTAAATTTACATTAATTTAAATAAGAGAAATACGCAAGAATGAACTTAAAAGACATAATATTAAAGTGGTCATTATGCACACAAATAACCTTTCTGGATCCAAATAGATAATTTTGAATAAAATAATAATGTTTAATTTCTATACTTTCGTAGAAAGTTTGTACACTTTTCTAAAAATAATAAAAGATTTGTCATTTTAAACTTTGAACAAATTTGACAGCTCGCAAAACATGACCTACTTTGCAAGCGGAAACATAACTTGGAGTAACGATGGAATCTCTTTGGTCACCCTGAACGGGACTTGCCATTTGGTACTGATTCGTGTGGAATAGTTATTTCGCTCATCAAAACCTAAAGACGGGACATTTAACACCGTTTCAAACAAATTTTGTAAACAATCTGAATACTTCAGTCAGTGTAATTTGTGCTAAATAACGCCACACATTTTTATCCTGACAATTATGATTATTCGTCGTCTACGCATGTATGTACTTCGTGTATTTTTATAGTATTATGTCATATGGTGTGATGTTCTGGGGGAAGGCGACTGACTCTACCAGAGTTTTTGTATTGCAAAAGAGAGGGGTTAGGATTATTCTTAATTTGCGCCCAAGAGATTCCTGTCGTGAATATTTAAAAAAAAATGGGTGTACTCACATTGGCTGGCGTCTATATTCAGGAATGCCTTACCTATGCTCGATGCAATATGAAAAACACTCCTGTTACTAGGAATATCATCGGTATAATACGCGAGGTGCAAACAACATCAGACCTGCAAAGTGCAGACTGGCAAATGTTGCAAATAGCTTTGTGGGACAGAGTATTAAGACAGAGTATAATAAACTGCCACCTTACATACGGTCTTTGAAAGAAGATAGTTTTGAGAGAGACGAAGAACTATCTCGTCGATAAATCATTTTATACAAGTGACGAAATGCTAAATGAAAGAGATTTCAATCAGCATGGAGTATTTTGTCTTTGTTTATTAATAATGATTTGTTTGTTTATAATCAATGACGACTCCGAGTGCTCTGCTTGGGAGCCTATGGAGGATAAATCAATACTAAATACATGCTCTTACATGTATTCCTCATCAATGCATGCTCTACATGCTTATATTTAATTTATATACAGCAAGTTCAAAAATTTTATTTTTCAGGAATATGAATCATCTTTGAAGACCTCCCAAAGGATGGAAGGAAGGAAGGACAGCTGAATATCCACCTCACATATTGGAGCAACCAACACAGCACAGGTCTGTCAAAATTTACAAGAAGATGAAGAAGTAATATGAAATTGATGAATCATCCTGAATCCAGAAAATACTTCACTTCAGGAATATTGAGCTTGTAAGGACAATTTTGACTACTCTGCAAGGGAAGAAATATCTCAAGTACCTATTTTCATATAAGGCTAATATTATTTTTGTTTTAAAATATTCTTAAGATTTTTAAAATGTATCAATGTTGGAGAGATAGGTATATGGAAATACGATTGAATTCAGCTAATTTATGTGCATTGTTTGACAGTGTTCAATGCTTTGAACACACTATAGTGTTATAATGAATTCGACCTTTATAGCATAGTGGTGTGCCTTTTGATATGCCACTTGCACAGGGTGACTGAAGTGTTAATAATAATAGAATATTAGAGAACTGCGTCTGACAAAAAATTTCAGATTTATCAACAGATTGCACTAGTTATTACCATTATTTTTGTTTTTCATTGAAATACGCTTTGTTTATTTTTAGGATTACTTTTTTCATTATTATATTTATATAACTCTTCTTTCAAATTTCAACGTAACAATAATTTCACTGTCATAGTTTTTAAATCCTTATAGTATTTCATTCACATGATTTTATATTATATTTATTTATTGAGACATTTACGGCTTAAAGCCCTCTACAAAACAAAATATTATATGACACAGCATAAACTTAACCAGAGAAACACAATTAATGAACATTCATAACATCTATACATTTCAACGTTAGCAGATAATATAAAAAATAAAAACACATAAGAAAGGTAAATTAAACACTAAAGTACATACATTAAGAACCAAAGAATAAATAAAAAAAAACGACTCAAATAAAATAAAGTAATTACTATGCCCCCAAGTCAAATTGAAAACGCTGTTCGTTATCGCCAAGCGCTTATTTTTTTTTCTATGTGATTTGACGTTTGTTGTAGAAATTTTTTCTACAATAACAAACAACAAACGTCAAATCCCATACAAAAAAAAATTAGCGCTTGGCGATAACGAACAGCGTTTTCAATTTGACTTGGGGGCATAGTATGAACATAACAATATTACTGACATATATATATATATATATATATATATATATATATATATATATATATATATATATATATATATATATATATATATATATATATATATATATATATATATATATATATATATATATATATATATATATATATATATATATATATATATATATATATATATATATATATATATATATATATATATATATATATATATATATATATATATATATATATATATATAAATATAAAGATGAATGGTGTGAACAACTACCTACATACTTAGCCACACTGAATCAGTGAATGCTGCCAGATTTGATAATAAACTACATTATTGAATTAAATAAAATAAAATAAATAATTATTAAAAGATATTGAATAATAAAAGTATAAGATGGATGGTGGCAGAGTGTTTAGTGTGCTGGGTTAGTAATTCAATGATTCCAAGTTTGAAACCTGCCAGTTCATCTTCCCCATTACCCTCATTTCTATTGTTATTATTGAGATTGTCCACAGGTAGTCTTTCATAATAATTGTTAATCCTAGAGATCTTTATATTTCACATATTTTATCGAATTTGCTTAAAATAGGCCTTTGGTATGAGATTCTCACCATTTCCAGCTCAAGTTATCTTTTTAATCAATCGGTGCCTCTTCGAAATACTCCCAATAATAAAATATAGTAAAAAATAATAATTGTGGTTTGTCCTTCTTAAAACGTAACCACCTCACATTATTCCACTTTAAGCTTGTGCCACAGGTAGATTTTATACTTTTGGAAACTTTTTGAAATGGAAGAAATCTATGTGATTCATTATTTTAAGTTGATAGGGAATATCACATTATGCCAGTCCTCTGGAACATGCGTGCATTTATTTGGTACCAATTAAAATGCATCATAAAAATTCTTTATATCGTTCATCGATAATAAGGTAAATTGATAACCCAATCTATGTCCACATTTTGGATATTGAGGAAGGTCTTTAGATGAATATCTGGAACAACAAAATTAAAACACAATGAAACATGCACTACCTACATACTTAGCCACACTGAATCAGTGAATGCTGCCAGATTTGATAATAAACTACATTATTGAATTAAATAAAATAAAATAAATAATTATTAAAAGATATTGAATAATAAAAGTATAAGATGGATGGTGGCAGAGTGTTTAGTGTGCTGGGTTAGTAATTCAATGATTCCAAGTTTGAAACCTGCCAGTTCATCTTCCCCATTACCCTCATTTCTATTGTTATTATTGAGATTGTCCACAGGTAGTCTTTCATAATAATTGTTAATCCTAGAGATCTTTATATTTCACATATTTTATCGAATTTGCTTAAAATAGGCCTTTGGTATGAGATTCTCACCATTTCCAGCTCAAGTTATCTTTTTAATCAATCGGTGCCTCTTCGAAATACTCCCAATAATAAAATATAGTAAAAAATAATAATTGTGGTTTGTCCTTCTTAAAACGTAACCACCTCACATTATTCCACTTTAAGCTTGTGCCACAGGTAGATTTTATACTTTTGGAAACTTTTTGAAATGGAAGAAATCTATGTGATTCATTATTTTAAGTTGATAGGGAATATCACATTATGCCAGTCCTCTGGAACATGCGTGCATTTATTTGGTACCAATTAAAATGCATCATAAAAATTCTTTATATCGTTCATCGATAATAAGGTAAATTGATAACCCAATCTATGTCCACATTTTGGATATTGAGGAAGGTCTTTAGATGAATATCTGGAACAACAAAATTAAAACACAATGAAACATGCCATTCAAGAGAATAACTTTGAGTTTTTTCTGTTGAATCTGTTAAGCTGCTAAACAAAATATTTACATCACAACTATTAAACTGGTTAAAAATAATATTATCAGATCTAAGATTAACGTGTTTATTTTACTCCAAACTAATTTGTATTTTTAGACTTAGCTCCATTCATTCTCAGTCCATTTTACCATACAAACTATGGAGAACATAGTTTTTAATTAAGTATTCAGCACCTAGCCTATAAAAGGTGGCAAGGGTTGTGGTTTCTTTTATGTTTAGTGGTAAACCATTATACATTTTGAGACCCTTCGAAGAATGCACCATCGTTTTGGTTGACTTGGTTGCGTTTCTTCCAGATCTTCAGCGATGATACTACTGAACAGTCATCTGTTGTTGGTGTTGCATCTGTTTCTTCCTCATTCTTGATAGTCCTTTTGGATTCTCCCCTAGGAGCCAAGTGGTGCGTTGAGACAGTTGTTTCTCTCCCATCTATTTAACTTTAATAAAACTTGAGTTTTGTAAATACAGCATCCTTCCAATATACTGTTGCCTTTAATACAATGTTTTTGCACATTGTATCGTCATAATTAACAATACATTGAAAGATTTTCTTTGTTTTTTCAAAATCAGGACTAGCCACACAATACAATGCTTTGAACTTTCCAGTAAAAAGCATTTTTAGTTGTATTTGAGCCATATACTTTGGCGATGGCTGATTACCTGAAAATTATTTTTTCAATGCAGTCTCAGTCATGGGGCATTATACTTCCAAAACATACTCTTTTGAAATACCGTCAGGTGATGCTTCAAACATTGGAAAATCGGCGAATAGGAATTGACCACATTTTTTAAATTTAATGTTATTCATTTCTTCAACAACTCTCAAAAATTGTTCATCGAGTATTCTTCCACGTTGTAGTGCAGTGGTGTCTCTGAGTTTAGCTCCGAGCAAAGACTACTAGGGACCCCTCTATGGTCTTAAAGCGTTGGGTGAATGCAGAAGTTTTATAACTGCATTTTACAAAAATGTTCAGGAGAATCATTTAAAGTTTTCATTTTATCATTTCTAAATAACTTTTACAATTTTTGTAATAAAACTTGTACACCAAGTATAAAAGTGTGATTACTTCTTAATTCAGCATTAAAAATAGAATGACAGATATTTACCTCTTTTAGGTGTACTCTCGTCACCTGTTTGGCTTTGGGCCCTCGGGATACCAAGTTACCTGATCTTGGTTACCGAGGACTGGGTTGTGCTGCCGATCAAGTTAGATAACCTGTCGGTGGTCACCCAGGATAGGCTATGCCGGTCTATATAGGCTTTAGGTATTTCAACCTGTTTGCCTATCCCCAAGCGAAGGTATTGTAATGACTGTGTAGGTACTTACCTAACACAGCACTACGTACATATAGATATTTAATATTACAGTAAAACACAGGTAATTAGATGGCAGAAATCAAAAGATAATTGGTGCAATTACTTACATGAATTTATTTGGATAAGTGACTCTAATACATTGAAAATAGTTGACTTAATAAATAATTATATTTTAAATTAGAATAATATACGATGATTACGCGGATTGAAAACTATGGGGTCGCAAGGACAGCGCGACCGCGACAACTGGAACAGGGTAGATCGAATGAACGCTCCCGGTCTGAGGCGTCTTTATATAGGGCTGAATCGTCCGGATTCAGACACTAGCGCGCGCCATAGATATTAAAATTTGAAGAAAATCTGAATTTTCTGGATTTTTATTATATTGTTTCAAAAAATACAAAAAATAAAAAATATGTATGCAGTACTATTATAAGTTAGGTACATGTTGTGACCTAACATCCTTCTGCAACAAAATTTCTTGTAATTCTGAACAACAGAATGTCACTTGAACTACTGTTATTTTATTCTTGGACTATAATAAAACATCTTTCTACATCTAGGACTTGTCTTTGGTGGAAGAGGGGGACTCAAATAGGGCTTTGGCAGTTCGAAAATTGGTTCAAATTGGTTATGATGCTATTATGTGTCATAGACAACTAGATATTTTTATGCAGAGCAGTGTTAAGTAACATTGTAGCACTTATAATTATTATTATTATTTTGATATAGGCAATACGACCATTTAAGGTCAATTTGTGCCATTTGACGAAGTGAGAATTTTATATAAATAAAAAAAAAAACATTTAAAGACAGAGCAAACAACGCCTACAAAACTACCATGTTTTTCTCAATGAACTTTAATATTTCTCTGTAAATCATCGGGGAAGCAATTGCAAGAAGGTGCCGAATTTTTAGTGGAAACTGCACTTCGTTAATCTTTCCACAAAAAGATCGGTATAAACTGTATCGATCTATAATAGGGCACCTTCTAGATCCAGGCCACACTCGCAATAAGGAGAATTTATAAGATTCAATCTATACAAATGGGCATCGAGTCTATAGTGACCAAACCGCATTCGGGATATACTCATTACTTGTGATACCAAGGCTTGCTTGGAATATCACATTGTATTTCTTTATACAACGAACCCTTAACCATGCTCTCTCGATCCCAGAATGTTCTCCAGTGATCACGTGCAATCTGCCCAGCCAACCGTTTACGATCATTCATGGGGAGAATCATATTAGAATGAGGTTCACCAGAGACAGTTGCTGTCCTAGCCAAAGCAAAAAGCACTTATAATAGTACTGCACGAAAATTGAATGTATATTTTACTTCTGCACAATTAAGAATTATGAAAAATATATTTGGAATACATTTGTAATAATTCTACACATCATAAATTCTACGTTTGCGAACATATTTGCATCAAAAAGTGATTTTGGTTAAAAATGCGACTTATAATAGTTCTGCATCCACCCAACGACAGTTTGCCACTTCATGAAGTTTAGAGGCAGTGACCCTCGCATATTTCAAATTATGCCTTAAAGGTGAATTTGACTGGCCAACTGTTTCTTTTGCAGCTTTCTTACATAAATTGATATCCATTTTTGTCTTGCAGAAACGAATAAAATCATCTGCTGTGGAACCAATTTTCTTAATGTGGAACGTTCCTAGCGTATTATGTATGCTCAAGCTTTCTGTGTTAGTTAGTTGGTTGGTTCAGTAAAATATTTCATCAATTGGTTATTTATTAATCCACATATGTTTCATATTTTCTTCAACAAGTGTTGATAATAAGTGTTGTTCATCAGGGTTTGTCATATTAATTTTATATTTTTTACCTAAATCTTTGGCGCTTATTAATCTAATGCTAGTACTAATACCACTCATTACAGAACGTTTCTATTAACATTCTACTCAAGTTTTTGATGATTCTTCGCTCCGCCTATTCAGCCACGACAAAAATGCAACCGCATGTTTACAAACTCCTGAAATTAAAAAAAAAGAAGTTTATCAGTAAAAAAAAAGAAAACTATCAAGGATGAGGAAGAAACAGATGCAACACCAACAACAGATGACTGTCCAGTAGTATCATCCTAGGAGCCAAGTGGTGCGTTAAGACAGTTGTTTCTCTCCCATCTATGAGCTTGATATGAGCATAATCAGGATTAGCTTCAAGGAGTTCCATATTTATTGGCACACACATAGTTTTATAACTACTATACTAGGCTTGAATAACCCAGGTAGGAATGGCACTTCCATTAGGGGTTCTTCTATTGTGTGAAAACATTGTTATATTGTTCATGTGGAGTTGCATTGTTCGCTGTACACAATGATATCTGGAGAACTTCTTCCCATTGTTCAGTTTTCATGCCATGCGTCTTAAGAGCAAGCTGGATAGTTTTCCATACGATCCCGTTGTACATTTTAACTTGCCAATTGCCTTGCAGGTTGTATGGAGTTGTACGATTCGATACTATCCCCTTTTTTTGTGGAGGGAGAAATCCGTTATAGACACATAAGATTCTATTATAGCATAATATGCTTCTTTTTCAATAGATGAGTGTTCGGGAAAAGAAAGCTTCAGGGCGTCGCATTTATTACAAAGTGATGCATCTGTTTCCACTCTTAAAGGAATATTATCTTCGATTGCTGCCAAGGATGCGTTGACAATATCTGTCTTCAAAGCATCAAATGCATGTACAGCGTCTTCTGGAAGAGGAAAATTGTTTTTTACTAAGCAAAGGTTGAATTTTATGAGAGAATTCCGGTATCCAACGGCAATAATGGGCAAACATGCCCAGGGCACGCTGTAATGAAGAAGTGTTTTGAGGAATGTGTAGTTCCCTCAAGGCTTTGAGGCGATCGGGATCTGGTTTAATACTTCCATCTTCAATTGCATATCCTAACAGGCGAACTGAATTAGTAGAGAAAATGCATTTTTCTTTATTCAAGGTCAAGTTGTATTTGTTTACTGCGTTCATCATGTTCATTTTGAGTGTTTCCACAATTTAAATGTTGAACAAAAAATCCACAGTCTAAATGTCTGAGAAAAAATGTATAGTGGTTATATCTGGAAATTATTTTTTATGTATTCCAAAATAGGGTCTAAATGAGCCCAAATCGCTTCAGGGTTGTGTATGTTATTAGGACAGAAAGTACAAAAAGAAATTGGTTTTTCGGCATCCTTGTGATATAAAACGCCTGTGTGCAGAGTAATTTGATTTTTGGAGGACCCAAAATGCAGTTTGAACCTCCTTATATTTGCACATACAGTTTTCAATTTGAGGTGCTATTTGATTTTCTTTTTTAAGTTCTTGGTACACCACTTGTACTGTTGGTATCGATGCATGACATTGAAAATGTGCATTTTGAATGTTTTCAATTTAATATTAAATAATTGTATTAATTCATTCACTGTTCCTTTTATTTCCTCCTTCACCATCTTTTTACATTTTTTGAAACTCCTTTATTGCAGTATATGTGCTCTTTAAGATTATGTTAACCAAGATATTTCATCATTGTTTCTTTCTTTTTCTGCGATGCCATTTTCAAAACAGACATTACATAATCCATGCATACAATCCTTAGATTACAGTGTTACATGCAAATTTTGAAATAACTTCGTTAATGATTCTGGAGTTTTTGTGTTTATTAACTTCGTTAATATTATTTGTATTTAGTACACCTCATGATCTGAGTGAACTAACTATAAATTGCATGTTTCTGTGCTGGACACAAGCGCAGGTTTCCAAATCTCTCAATCTCGGCGCATCTGCGTAAAACGGTCTGAGCTTTTTGAAAGTACTCAAGCCAATGTATCTGTTCTCTAAAATGTACTTTTTGTGCAAGTTATATAGAGTATCGAGTAGGTATCTTTTCTGTTTTTAACGTCTGTTACGGCGTTGGTTCAATGAATTGGCAATTTTGCTCTGGCCGGCATGATGCCCGACCCGTTTGAGTGGACTGTAATTATTTGTGGAAGAATTTGGTCGGGGAAGGAAAAAACAGAGAAGGAAAGAGAATATTATCACCAGAACTGAGAGCGACTTACCCCGTTCCGGCGATTTACTGGTGGTTGCCTTCCGCCTTCAGATGGACACTGACCAGAGCACTGGAGAAATGTACATACACAAATAGATAAAGGTATAATGATGAATCGATTAGATGTAAATGAAGATGAATAAGAACTCGCGTTATTGAAGGTTTCTATTGAATGTTTCGATGTATGCCGTACAAGTTCTCTTAGGTAACTTTTGGTACTGAAGGTCTCTAAAGAATGTTTCTGCACCGCGCGATATATCGTATGCAACTGAACTAAAAATATTGTTTCTCCCGGTGGCGCGGCGAGCCGACGCAAGCGGTCGCCTCGGCATGGTGACAATACTTTAAGGATGGGATATAGGTAGGTAGGAAACCTAAACGCCCGAACAACGTCCCTTCAATGTTTTACATTCTTTTTTTCCAGCACTTGCGCGACACGTCATCTTGTTCATAAAAAGCTGTTAATTTACTTCGCAGATGGTTACTTATACACATCTTGGTTTGTTATTTCTTGAAACTGGTGTTCAGTCCTGGAAGAGAAGGCGTGTAAATATCCTGCTGTCTGGGGGTTCAGGGCTTAATTACTCCAAATCAAAAATTATTGTGAGCAAATCTACTACAAATCGAGATCTGTTATTCCACCTGTTAATATAAACAGCTCCGACATTCAATTATCTTGCTCACAGGAAGGGGTAGGATCGTCAGTAGTGTCACAGAACCGGATTTGGTCACAAATAACAGCACACAAGGCCAAAAATACGTGATAAATATGTGAGCCACGAAATATCAATCCAAACCGTAGAGTTGGCCGACGAAACTCAATGTGACGTTTAAAGCACAAAAAAACAAAAGTCAAAAGTCCATAGATCTTGCCCTCTGTGCATGTTTGGATTTTAAAATAAATGATAAATAAATGACCGTCCATTCCACAGATGGCAGACCATGATTGAATAGCAGACTTGCTTGTTATGTTCTCATCCTATTAAAGTTTATAACATAATAATAATAATTAAAGACTTTTATTGACTTAATCAACGTGGGGGACTTATTGCCCAGGTAATTTCTACCATTCAACCACCATGGTAAATACAATCAGTTACAGGAATATAAGAATAAAAATAGAAAAAGAAAATCATAAATTAAAAATACAAAATGAATATAAAAAAAAAAAAAATACGAAACATACGATGGATTTGAGAGATATTCTGTTATTGCACTTAATTCTTTTTTATATTGAATCTCTCTCCAATAAAATTTTCTTCCATCCTCATTTAAATGAGGAATTTGGAGGAATTCTTGGATGAGTTTATTAAAAAAAAAAAAAACAAAAAGTCTTCTTGTTGCATGACATCTCTATATTAAACTTATTTTTTCCAGCTTGTCTCTCAAGTTGGTACCAGTCGTGTGGAACTGAAATGACCATGCCACTATTTTTCTTCATCCTTTTTATAACGGCATGGTCAACATCACACTCCATATGATCTGTATGTATGTATGTCCCACAACTAAATATTTGTGATCAATCACCTCCAATGTTGGATGATTCTTTAAAACCATCTGAAACATAACTCAGGACTACATTATTTTTATTCTGCCCTCCACATGTATCACCGTAAAATAAATGTTTGGTTTAAAAAAATTATATAAGCAAGATGCCGACCGCCATGGCACAATTGGTAAGCCGTTTGGTTTCCGTGCGGGTGTCCTGGGTTCGATCCCTAGCAGAGGAGAAATTATTTAAATTGATTTCTCCCGCAAATATTGCTTCTCTGGACTGGAAACACTGGTTAGTTGGAAGAAATTGCCATATGGCAATAAACTTGCAACTTGCGCAGGGTGCAAGGAAGTTTTTATTATTTTTTTTTATTTGAATAACAAAACAGTCGTAACAAAGTACAATTAATTAATCGAATATTTTTATTATTGCATATGCGCAAACATTCGATTACTTACACATTGGTACAAGTAGGTAAATAAGACAAAAATGACCTTATAAGTCTGGCGCAATTCAGGGGTGACTTCTATGCGAAAAATGCATTGTCACCTCAGATATAAGAATTGTAGCTTTCATTATTTACAAAAAACCAATTCTCTCAATAGATGGCGTTCCAACAAAATAAATAAAAATAATAAGATTGTTGTTCATAATTTCACCCATAGATGGCTGTAGTAAAAATTCCTTATTTTCAAGCGAAAAGAATTTCAGTATTACAATATATAGAACTTTCAAAATTGAATTGATAGGGATCTCATTAAAAGGCATAATTGGTGAACGTTGCGCAAGCGCATAAAGTGATCACGTAAACCAGCCGATGACAGGTCGTAAGCCCTGTAGGTGCCTTGATTTCCCGGTTCTCCTACAATAAATATTCCAACTTCGTCTCTATTGAGATAATTAAAAATCTGTTAAAAAATACAATTAATTACATATACAAAACAATTCAAGGACCAAAAACTGTTTACAGCTTATTACTAAATAGTGAAGAGCACTGGTCATGTACTGATCTCTTTCATCACACTCGTCATTCATTCATTCATTCTATAGTTGATTGAAGTGCTTTAACATGCTCCTCCAACTGTTATAGCTGTTGTATCCAATAAATAAATAAAATTTTACAGAAGTCTCCACTGAGAGATATTAAAATGTTCATAATGTCAGAATTAGTCGGCTCACTGTCAGAGTTTGGAGGATTGGTAGAGCACTCATCTAGACTAACAGTAGTCTCGACAATATCAGGATGAGTATTAGGTAAGGCGCGCATGGAAACTTAAATTAATCGGCCGATTATTATCGGCCGATAATAAATCGGCCGATCGGTTCTAACGCGCATGGAAGCTTATAGAATCGTACGATTGGAAATAACACGGCGGTCAACATTCATATGATTAGAAATAATTGGCAGATCATAATTTAAAAAAATCATTAACTTGGGCTCCATGCGCCTGTACAACAAGCGGGAAAAAGAAAAACATTGCGCGGGAAACAGAAAACTGCGGTACCTTTGTATTGCGCGGTATAAGGTATGTATTGCACGGGAAAAGATAAATAAATTGACAGATCATAATTTGCCAAACATAACCTAGAAATCATTACGTTGGGCTCCGCGCGCGTACAAGCGGGAAAATACAAACATTGCGCGGGAAACAGAAAAGAACTATTGTGTGGCAGAGCAAATGTACAGACGCAATAGTGAACCAAGTATATATAATATAAAACTTTTTTTAAGGTTTTTTCGTTGACACAATTGAAGTTCATAATTATAAATTGTAAAAAAAACACTTGAAACACAGTTAAGTTTTTATTCATTAAGTGGAATATTTATTAAATTACCTATGTAACTATTAATCAATTAAGTAATAACTTACCCAATTCAGTTCTTTTATTATGATTTAGCTGTTCCCAGCCAGTTATTAATATTTCGCTTATCTCCAACCATAATTTTTGCTTAATTTGGCGGTTACTATAATTTTTTATCATATAATGAAGGACGTGCTTCAACTAATATAATTAATTTTTCCGAATCAAAATTTATTTCATCTGACATTTTGTTTGGCAGCACTGAAAACGTACTTCTCGATCTACTGCGCTCGGACGATTAAATTATCGGTGAGCATGCGCCATGCGCGCCCTCATACAACAAGATTGATTTTTTGTAACCAATCTTTTTTGTAACCAATTTTTTTTTGATTTTTTTTTCTCGTCACAGATTTTAAAATTGGCCGATTCTGTTAGCTTTCATGCGCGCTCTTACATGTAATTCGTGTGTTGTAACTCACCGATAATTAATCGGCCGATGAAATTAGCTTCCATGCGCGCCTACCTTAAGGGACAATCTTGTCTACATTTTTACACCTGTAGAGTACTCTCTTTTCTCCAGAAGAGAGAATATCTTTTGATGATTTGAGGAGTTTTGAAATGATTTAGACTTGTATTAAAATTCACTGTTTAATACAATACTTCAAGAGAAAATAAATCACAATGTATATTATTTACAATAGTTAACTGTACCTATATGGTGAGGTCTGAAACCAGAATGAGATTTCTTTATTTTTCACTTCATAAAGAAATCTCTTTATTGTTTGTTCCCTTTTACAAATTCAAATTAATAATTATTAATTATGAATCATCTTGGATAGCAACTCAATAATATTACAATAAATCAATATTAATAATAGACATCTGTCTGTTACTATAACAACTATTCCTAATGAACCTCTAGTGTGGTTCTGAACCATGTTATTTATTTATTTGCCATTCCTACAGATGTCTATTTACTTGTCAAATTGAAATATAATTTATGTATACAGTGGTACCTCGACATACGAGTTTAATTCGTTCCGCAACCTTGCTCGTATCTTGAATTACTCGTATCTCGAAGCAAATTTCCCCATACAAAACAATTGAACTACCATTAATCCGTTCCAACCCCCAAAATGTCACCCCAGTTATTTTTGTTACGTAGTTTTGAATAATAAAAACGTATTTATAAATGACAAATATGTATTGTACAAAAACAAAAAATAGAATGTAAAGAAATAAATTAGATATTCTCACTGGTCTATGCCTTTTTCGCTACATTTTTCTCGCTTTCACCTGTAGGCTGTTTAGAAAAAAAACATGTCCAAGGAGATATGTTTCTTCCTCCCTCTCAGAATGTTCCGGAAATGAGTTAGGCAAGTGTCATTAAAAAGATTAGATGCACGACCTGTTGCAACTTTTTCTGGGTTTCTTTTCCACGAACTGTGAAACTCTCTCCCACATTCCTAAGATCTCCTTTATCTCACTTGTAGAAATAACCTCCTCCTCCTCTGACTCCTCGAAACCAATTTCTTGCATAACCTCCGTATGCTGCTGTGACTTTAACTTTTGTATCTACCGGCCGACCTGCTAAACCGAACTCGTATCTCGAATTTCGCTCGTAACTCAAAGCAAAAAATCACTCGCTCGCCGGCTCGTATCTCGAAAAACTCGTATGTTGGGGCACTCGTATGTCGAGGTACCACTGTATATATATACAGTCCCTGATCTAATTATTAGCCCACCCTAGGAAATTTGGTAAATTATGACTTTTGGATTTAAAAACTCACATTTTTATAAAAATATATTTGTGTATTTAAAACTTTGGGTGAATATACATATTTTTAAACATAAAACAATAACACTAAAAAAAAATAATAGTTCTTTAGTACTTTATTTTAATATTTTGTGGATCCTCCCTTATTTTTTATCACAGCTTGCAAACGGCTTGGCATGCTTTCGATACATTTAAGAGCCATTTCTTTCAAATGATCATTATGGTTCCAATGCCATATCACTTTCTCGATTAATTGGGTCTTATTCGTAACATTTTCTTTAGATATTTCCCTCTTCAATAGTTCCCACACATTTTCAATGGGGTTGAGGTCAGGGGAGTTCCCCGGCCAGTTTAGAAGTGGGATTTTTTTGGTTTCAAGTAGTTTTTTTACAGATTTCGCTGTATGGCATGGAGCTCCATCTTGCATAAATATAAATTTATCGCCCGAATGTGGAAACCATTCCTTTATTTGAGGCATCAGTCGAGTTTCAATGACTTTTTGGTACTGGTCCTGTTTCATTATGCCCTCAACAATGTACAGCCGGCCAAGACCTTTACCACTAATAACTGACCAGAACATTAATTTTGGAGGATGTTTGATAGTTTTAATTACACAGTCCTGGTTGTACTTCTCAGATGAAGTTCTTTTAACATACTGTGCCTTTTGTGTCAGTATTTCGATCGTTGACTCGTCACTAAAGCATACCTACAAATAACCAGAATTTTAGACAGAATTTAATGAATATTTCTAAAAAAATAATAAAGCATAATCAAATATATTTTTTAATCTTACTCTTTTCCAATCTTCAACTGAGAAATCGGAATACAGTTTAGCCCACTCCAACCTTTTTTTCTTCATATTATCCGTCAATTTGGGTTTTCGTACTGGCCTTCAACTTTTCATTCCTAGTCTATGGAGACTTCGACGGACAGTAATAGTGGCTACTTTTACTCCCGCCTCATTTAATTTATCAGTCAATGTAGTATTGGTAGCAAATCTGTTTTCTTTAACGATTTTCACCAATTTCCTTTCATTCCTAGGTGTCATTATCCTTTTACGTCCACATTTACCATGCCTCTGAGCATCCAATGATAGCCCATTTGTCAATTTTTCTTTAATTCGTCTTACTGTACGCCTTGATATGTTACATTTTTTTGCTATTTCACTTATAGTAACATTTTCTTTGGTCAAAAGGTGTTCCACTACTGCTTTTTTTTCAACACTAATATCTTTGGCCTTGCCCATAATGAAATTTAAGGTTAAAACCACGTGTAAATAATTAGGACGGAATTCAAACTAAATTTCTATAGAACAAAATAAAAAATAAATGAATTAATAGTCCAAAACTTATTGTAAAATGCGTAGAAAAAAGAAAACACAGTTTTTTGTAGAAAAAAACACCAAATTAACCACTAAACTTAAACGAAGACACAACCGAACTGCCCAGACAACAAAACACAAATCCTATAGAAAACACTAATGTCATATTTCATGTGTAAATGTTGCCAACCTAATAATAAATTAGTGTTGCCAACAATTAAAATGAACCATAAAATATATCCAAAACAATATTCAATATTTTGTTTTTGCATAAATTAAGATATGTATTAATAACAAGAGGAAAAAGTCATAATGTACCAAATATACCAGGGTGGGCTAATAATTAGATCAGGGACTGTATATATATATACAATATATTACAACACCCCTTACACCTCCAGCTTTGTTTTCTTGTTCCCATCATTCTGAAATTGGCATCTCGAAATAAAATAAAGTAAAAATAAAATATCTAAGGCCACAGCAGGCAAAGTGATAGTTGTTTCCACACAGGGAACAAGTTATCTTATCCTCAGCGAGAACGTTCCTCCCACAGGTCGGGTCAGGCAGTTATTCATTTCACTGGGTGCGCCGTCTCAGAGAGAGAAAAAAATAATAGTAATTTTTGGAGTAATTCTAGAAAGTTTCGAATAACAATTTGTTTTACTCAAGGATTAAATTATTTTAAATATTTTAGATTAAAAATAGCAATTAAAAATGACAACTACTCACACATAGGTGAAAAATGTTATATTTTTGGCCACTGCTGACTTTTTTATAGATTTTCACTTGTCATTAACAGAGTGTTTCTTTTTAATGTTTGCAATATCACATTTATTACATGTTTTTACTTTCACTGGATCTTCAATGCTTCTTTTGTATAATGCATACATTTTATTCATATTTAAGTTGGACATCAAATATTTGACCTGTGAATGTCTAAATGTATAATGAGATTCATATACAAATTAATGTGATTTATAATCTCTGTAATATTTTCTTGTGGTGTCTTGTTAACTGGAATCTTTTTCCCTCGTCTATCTGGCATAGTAGTAGCGCCACTGAGTGACTTTCATTTATTTTGAATTGTTTGTCTGATACTTACTTTACTTTTCGTGTGGCTCTGGTAATTGTATCCTCTTCACCCATATGGGCAGTGTCTAAGTTTTACAGCCTTGGATCAAGCTCTGTCAACCATTCCACTGCCTCCGGTCTCGCCTCGTGGATATCCTGGAGGGTGCCGCTGAATTTCCCGAGCTGGCAGTCTTGATCCATGTGCTTTACTGTCTGCTCAGCTCCACATTCACAATTTCCTCATCTCCAGAGCAAGAAGTTACAGCAACCTTGTTCCATGCTACTCGGGTTGTTGGGTCCACAATTAGTTGGTTATTGTGTACGTACACGTTGGCCCATATTTCTTTCCAAGCGCATTCAACATTGAAGTCCTCTGCCTCGGCTGTCCAAATTGGGTACCGGGAACTTAGCCTTTTATGGGGTGGGTGGAAGATGTCGTCAAATACTGGCAAGTGATAATTGTTTTTTGTGTCTGGCAGTGGCATGCACTCTACACAGATCTGGCGGAGCAATGTTAGATAATACTGGTAACCACGGTGTTGGAGTGGATTTCACAGTTCCTACTATGGTTCTCATGTTTGTCTGATGAAACCTTCAGTTACATCAAATATTTGCATGAAGCATTTTTTACAAACTTTGAATGTTTTTTCTTTATAATTTATATTATAAGAAAATGTCAGTTCCCTTTTTTTTTTGTTTAAAAGGACTGCATACTTTTGTCCGTGATATTGTTTTTTCATTTGCTGTTATTATGCTTGCTATGAAAGCAACTCGCTTATCGTGCAAACCCATGGCCCAGTAATCTGTAAACAATTTTATTTGCATATCAATTTTTTGGTTGTAGTGTAGGCGACAATCCCATAAATGTTTGCACATTCGCTGTCGTACTTCAACACCAGTAGAAGAAATATAAGCGTTGCCAGAATTTAATGCTTCAGTTCTTTTACTTTGCACATAACGTGTTGTTTGCTTTATGTTTTTTTCATTGACAGTTTGCATTTTGGTCACTTCGCTTATGTCTGTATCCTGTATTGACAAAGAATTATTGGGATGAGAAATAATTTCAGGTAGCCACTCAGGAACCTCATCATTATCAAGTATCTTCTTCTTCTGGGTCACAATCCTAGTATTGGTCTGCACCAAACACTCGATCTTTCCACTTATCTCTATTGTCCGCCAGTCTCTTCATCTCTTTGTAACTGCTACAGCGCACGTCACCGATTATCTGGTCTATATAGTTGTTTCTGGGGCGGCCTCTACAGTTGCCCCCATCAATCATTCCATCAAGTATATCGTCTTCATAATTTCCATCAATGTCAATTGTAAAACTGGAATCTGCAACAAAATGAATAAACAGTATTACTGTATTGAAATACACATAGAAACAATCATAAATTGACAGAATTCAGGCAAAAAAGACAAAATAACTCACTGTTGTTAATTATTTTTTTAGACGTGGAAGGCTGGTTAATATCTATTGAATCATTAGGATTTTCAATAATATGTAATGCGGAAGCTGAACCAAAATAAAAAAAAAATATTATTGTTATGTGTAGACATGAACAAAATAATACGTTGATTATGATCAAAACTTTGTAGCTGTTTTAAAGACAGTATTAAGATGATCACAATAATTTAATAATGTTACTTACCAGTTTTGTTGTTATATCTTGCACATTTTCTACACAGTTCAATAATGTATTGGAATATTATAATCTCTGACTAGGATGAAAATATCATCAGGATTAGGAAAAACTGGTTCTCCTAGGGACACTATTTTTATCCTAGTTAAAACCGAATTGAGATGTGATATTTTGATGCAAGTTAAATACAAAATATATTTGAAATTATTCATTAATGGCGTTTAATTTTTGGATCGCATATTTTCATTATTTTGGTCATGTTCTACATTACCTTCAAAGCCAGGTTCTTTTGCAGCAATTGTTGCATTATTATGCAATATAGCTGAGTGGTCTTAGGACCACCCAAAAGAATGATTTTGATGGCTGCCGCGGTCTTCGGCGGCAAGGTGGAGGATTCCACGATCCCCAGTTTTGGAGCGGTTATATGCAGCTGCGACGATCTGATTTTATGGTGGAGAATCAATGCCAGGTATAAAGGACTTACCCTGTCTTATAGAGCACTCTCCGTTAATCACTCCACCAATGTTTTATTAAATTTATTGTTTGATAACACTGCACGGCTGTATGGCGCTTATACGATTTGTTGTTTTTACGTTATGTCACAGTTTGTCGATGCAGTACTGGCTGAGTGGAATTTTGGTGTGGATGCGCTTGAGATTTATTGTTGCAACGGGGTTAATTGGGTATAATTTAGATATATGGATGTTGCTAGAATTGAATAGTCCTAGTTTCAAGTAGGTACACAGAATTTACGTTTATGAATTGTTCATATATATTGTTATTGTGAGTTAATAATGATGGACTGCGTACAACATGACTTTTTGGTGATTGACTGGTAGAGATTGCCTGCGGGCAATAAGTCCGCCACGTTGTATAAAACAATAAAAGTATTTTATTATTATTATTATTATACTTTTTAATGAATTTTATGCAATTTTAACGCATCATACTATGGTGCCAAATGGTGAACTGTTCTTATGTATATCGGCACTGTTCATCAACAAATTTTTGATTAATCGATATATATTTTGAATATAATCCATGATAGGTCACACCGGTAGACAATGCTAAACATTTTCTAAACAAATTACATATCACTGTAATATTTTAATGGGTATGTATTTCGGGTGAACGACGCTATCACAAAAAAAAAACCTAATTTTCGTTCGATTTGTACTTGGTAAAGTTATGAAAACATGTACAAAGTATCGTAAACTGTTTTTATAAATCCTTCTAGAGGCTTCTTCACGTCAGCTTGATATGTAGCTCATTGTGAATGATTGGCTTCTAGAGGTCTTCCCATAGTCCAATCTCTAGAATGAATCTTAAGATCTTCAGTGGGCTGGCTTCTCTGATTTGTGTTTCATCAGCGATGTGAGTGCCAAATATTCTGGCTCTTGTTTGCGTCAATGGTCCACAGTCCTTAAGCAGGTGTAGCGGAGTTTCATGTTCGTCTAGGCAGAATCTGCATTGATACATGTCTGCTAAGTTCATTGTGCATAGGTGTTTTGTTTAATCTACAATGTCCAGTCAGGGTTCTGATTAGAATTCTTATATTTTCTCTGTTAAGAGTAAGAATTTGTTTAGATCTTTTAGCAGAGAAGCCTGAGATCATTGATTTTGCATGCTTTTGTCCTGATATGTTAAGCCAGTTTTGTTTCGCTTTTTCTAGCATGTTGCTGTATAATATTGTTTTAATGACACTATTGGTTAAGAAGCAGTAAGGTTCTGGTCCATAGGTAACTGAGTCAGTCCCCATATTTGCAAGTTTGTCAGCTTCTTCATTGCCTTTGTAGTTTGAGTGTCCATCTTAGAACCACCTTGTTGTTGTGTTCTATTGTTAGTTTGTTTAATGCTAAATTACAGTCTTGGACTGTAGATGAATTTATTTTACATGAGTGTAGAGCTTTGAGAGCTGCTTGACTGTCGGAGTAAATATAAATAGTTTTGTGTCTATAGTTTCTTATGAGATTTTCATAGGCACAAATTGTTATGGCGCATAATTCTGCCTGGAAAATTGTTGTGGTGTGTCCCAGGTGTTTGTATATTTTCACTTTCGGTGTGAGTCCATACACTCCTGAGTCCACTCCTTTTTCTTTTTTGGAACCATCAGTGTACCAGATAAGGGCACCATTTGATTCTTGATACCAGATTTCAGATATTTCATTTCTGGTTTGAATTTCGATTTTGTAAGGTTTATCGAAAATGTAGACTGTCTTGATTTTGTCTTTTGGTAAGCTAATTAGGTTTTCTTCATCAAGTTCCTTTATTAGGTTAGATTTGCTTGAAAAGCTGTGTCTTTGGTTTGCATCAATTAATCTTATTATACCTTCCTTCGCTACTTTCTGTAGATGAAGGTAAAGTGGTGGAAGATTAAGGAAAGCTTCTTTGTAGCTTTGAGAGTTTGTCTCTGCAGCCTTTCTGTTCTAATTTGTTGCTCCAAACTGGTATTGCATATGAGATTGTGGGCCTTACTATGGATTTATACATCCACAGTGTTTGCGAGGGTTTTAAACCCCAGTTCTTGCCCACTAGTCTTCGGCATGTCCACAGAGCTTTTGTTGCTTTCTGCGTTATATTGTCTACATGTTTGTTCCATGTAAGTTTGTTATCTAGTGTTATTCCTAGATATTTAGTTTCTTTTGAGATAGTTAGTTTTCTTCCGAAAAGAATGGGTGCAAAGAGTTTGTCAAGTTTCCTCTATGGAATAAATGTGGTTTTGTTTGCGTTGACTTTTAGTCCATTTTTTATGCACCAATTTTCTACATTTTTAAGTGCATTTTGCATCAGTTCGGAAATAATGTCACATTCTTTCCCTCTGATTATAATTACAATGTCATCAGCATATCTTTGTGCGTTATAGCCGTTGTCATTGAGTAGGCTATCTACTGTAAGTGTCCATAGTAGAGGAGAAAAAACTCCTCCCTGAGGACATCCTTTGCAGGTTTTAGCTGTTAAGTTTTCTCCCAGCAAATTTGTTGTAATAAATCTGTTTGACAGCATGTCTTCGATCCATTTTATGATGGTGGCGTTAACCTTTTTGCGCCTTAGTCCATTTAGCAGGACATTAGTTGGAGCACCATCAAAGGCTCCTTCTATGTCTAAGAAAACTCAGAGTGCTATTTCTCCGTTGTTTAGTGAGTTTTGGATAGTGTTCACTAGTTCAATAAGGGCAGTCTTTGTAGATTTCCCTTCTTGGTATGCATGTTGTTTGACATGTATTGTATGCTTGCTTAATGTTGTTTCAATTGTCTATGTATAATTTTCTCCATAGTTTTAAGCAGAAAGGATGTTAGACTTATTGGTCTATATGCTTTAGGTGTATTGTAACATTCTTTGTTAGGTTTGGGTATGAATGTTACTTTTACAGTTTTCCACTTCCCCATGCCAAGCCGTCCATACGTTACTTAAATATTTCGTTGCCGTAGTGGTGAAGTGAGTCAACCCACACAAACATTGTTTTGAGATAATGGCTGTCAAAGATTTGGTGTTTGTAAGCAATGCAGTATTTTGCATATAATTTAGTTGATTTTATATGAACACAAGATTAGGAATACACATTTTGTGAGAAATTTTGCACTGATTTCAACAAATAATTAAAAAAAGTAAATAATTTACCACAATTTAATAAAATTGCGATCTTTCACTTGAATCCTTTCACCACTGGTAATGTGCATACATAAATAATGCACTTTTCTTAGTGGTGAAAGGAATCAAGTCACTTGTCTCTCTT
This sequence comes from Molanna angustata, assembly GCA_963576475.1. NCBI lineage: Eukaryota > Metazoa > Arthropoda > Insecta > Trichoptera > Molannidae > Molanna > Molanna angustata. The sequence goes on along the minus strand of OY754988.1, from coordinate 24,297,460 downwards.
CACCACAGTAGTTAGTTCTAAAACACACTTTACACTGTGAGTGGTGAAACATTCTATGCCACATATTCATACATACATACCATCACGCCATTTCCCTATTTGGGGTAGGCAGAGAGAACCGAACGCCAGACTCCTCTCTCTTGACATACATTCCTCGCTTCATTCACGTCCATACATCGTCTCATACACGCTCTTCTATTATTCTTACTTCTAACATCACCATCTTTCAAAATCCCATTTATGTGATCGTGCCAACTTTTTCTTGGCCGACCACTACTTTTCGTTCCTCTTTTATCAGCCTTGTATACTTTTTTTGTCAGACGGTCATCACTCATTCTTTCTATGTGGCCGAACCACCTTAGGGCATTTATTTTCATCTTACTTACGATATTTCTTTCAATCATACATTCTCGTCTAATATCCTCATTTCTTATTCTATCATACATCGTTTTACCACACATTCGTCTTAGTGACCTCATTTCAACCGCGTTAATTCTACTTTCATGCAACATACCAACAATTATTTTGATTCTTTAATCATTGAAATAAAAAATAGTGCTTTATTCTTCTTCGACAAATGTTTATGTATTTTCGAAGGAGGGAATAAATAAATAAAACAACACTTTTCATTTCAACATTTTTTACAGTTTATTTTTATTTTATTTTACCAAGGACAGCACACAGTACATGCATACAATTATTAAAAGTAAATAAATAAAAATACAAATATAACATGTACCTCTTACGTACTATACCTAATATCAAAATAATACAACAAAAAAGTGTGAATTAGTGTGGGTGCGCGCATGAGAGAAGAGTAATACATGTGTGTGTGAAAGAGATATCTAGAAAGAGTGTGAGTGTGTGGGTGTGTATGTTATTCATTTTCATTTTCATAATTTATATTGTCCTGCCCTACCAAGCTTTTGTAAAATGAATGGTAAGTAGTAGGTATTGTCCCAACTCTGCAAAGGTCTAATAGGTCTTTGAGTTTGTTTTTATTGATGGGCAAGCAGGATGTGTAGAGAGGTGAAATATTGTCTGTATTTATTCTAAGTCTAGTGCTCCTACGAATAGTTAATTTATTAAAATCATTATCACTTAACCTATATTTAAAATAAATAAAATTTGGCTCGTTCTTCTTGTATTGCAACCATTTAATGCGCAGCCTCTTCATTGGATTGCCATCTGCGCCAATTTTCGTTCGTTGGCTGTATGACTTGAAGTCGAGGAAATCATTATAACTCATCTCCTTGACCACATATGGAGGGTGGCTCACTTTTGCGGTTCTAGCCACAGTGAACCAGCCATCAGGAACAAAAATATCAATTTTTTCCCCCCGTTCTCAATCATGGAGTGTACGCTATCACACTCCATTTCAGAGTGGCCTGACTCCATAAACTTTTGATTCATTATTTCTAGTGTCGGAGAATTAGCTAACGCTTTTATAAACATGGCCGACAATATACTGTTCCTATTTTGGCCAGTTGCAGTATCTGAATAAAAAGTTATCTCCTTCACATTCTCAGGCAAACTTGTAATGTGTGTCCATAAACACGAAGCAACTTCTGATGCCCCTTTCGTGCCATCAGTTTCATGCCACATATAGTTAGTGGCAACTTTATCGCATAAACGAAAAACTGTCAAGTTGTAGGATTTCATTTTCCGTTTATAATAAAGTTGCCCTATTTGTAACTGAGGAGTTAATAAAATTTTTTCCAAGTCCATAGTATACGCCAAAAACGTTTGGTCGGTTTTGGAGCGCTCTTTGTCAGCAAGCTTATGTTCACTGGCCTCAGTTTTTCGAGATAAGTGCAGCTGATACTCATCCTCAATCAACCCCTTTTCACTTCCTCGAGTGTTATTATACTGAGTGCAGAAACTGCATAAATCTTTTTTCGGCCTATGGAATCCAATGTTGTATTCCGTTGTGAAAATTTGCTTATAAAAACTAAATTTAACTGGAGTGTAAGGTAACTCTTCACAATATTTTATATAATCATTATAGAGTCTGGCCTCACTTAAACCAGTAGGTAAATATTTCCTAACGGAAGAACCCCTACAATAGTGAGATTCCACAACAGGCATTTTGTTAATGTGTTCTCGCACTACTGCTCGCTGTTCCTCACATATTTTATTTGGGGCAGGATTTCTGCCTTTCATATCCTCTTGAGCAACTCCTGATTCGCTAGTTTTTTTAGAGCTACTTCAATTTTTTTTTTCAGAAACATCTAGTGTACCTGTGAAGAACTTTTTACAAACCTGCTCCTGGTTTGATGCTTTTAAAAAATATTTAAGAGTGCATGATCGTTTCAAATTTTCACTAGTTACATATCTACGCTTAGGGGTCACTTTCTCAACAGAAGCACTAATGTAAGCCCATTTTAGGCGTTCCTCCTTCAGGGACAAAAATTCTGTGAAAATGTTGATCCGCTGTTCTTGAGTAAACTTGGTGTTACACTTGTAATGGCATTTGCAATCAATTTGTTTCAAAATGAGCATGGTCTACATTATTTTTGTGGCAAATAGTTATTAATTTACCATTATTTAAAAATATTATAATAGTCATGTATGCACTTACCTGAAGACACAACTGTATTAGTCGTATTTTTCAATTTATCCTTAACCATTTGAACCATTGTCAATCCACAAGATAACTTCGACATTTTATTTATTGTAAATAAAATTAAGCTTGTAAATTGCACTTGCGAAATAATATTATATTAAACGAGTGGGTTGTGGCCAACGCTAAACTCCTCACTAACAAGTAATTCTATAAAGAATTCAAATGTTGTATGGAAAATATTCAACATTTTCATGAAATGAGTTTGTTAAATTATTTTTTATTTAAATATTTTATTATGAAAACTTGATAATTCTTCAATGCCATTTTATGAAAGTGATGTGACTTTTTAGCAATTTGAAAATAAAAATTTCAAATTTTAAGTTTCCTGAGTTTGGGGTCACTTTGAAATATTTGACAGTTAAAAAAATTGAGAAGCACTATTCATATATCGTTCAAAATCTAATGGGGTCTAAGTGAGTATTAGACATACAAATTTGCAAAATTTGAATAGAATTGAATGAGTACTTTAGTCTATAATCGATAAAGTAAAAATAAACACGCCGTACATAGCACACACACACAGATACATTGTGATGAAACTTTCAGAATACAATGTCAGCATGATATTAATCTGCAATAAAAAAAATAGCCTTAAAAATTGCGAAATCATAACTCCCCACTATATCCCCTTGGGTTAGTGAGGAGTAAAAATAACTCGAGATGTACGCGTCGCAACAGAACAGTTTCAAGAATAAAATTTTGACGTTTTGACAATTTAAATTTTTTGTTGACGGTTAAATAAAATCACAACAATGAACCATAAGTTTCAATGTAAGTAAGCCATATCGAGCTCTAATACTAGTACGAATAGATATGAATTTAGCACTTATGTTTAAAACTCTTATGTTGGTATTGCTTGTGTCGGATTTTTTAAACGTTTGTCATCTTGTGGCTTAGGTTGTTTCACCACCCATAGAAACGGAATGATAGATCGAATTGTTAAAAGAGATAAGACGCTTGTATCGGTTCTCTTCCGAGGTAAAATATATGAGAAGGATTATAACTTCTTTCACAATTATCGAAAAATCACATTTACAGCTAATAATTCACTTAGCTCTTTTCACCACTTTAAAATGCACCTTTTATAAGGCAAATGGCATTGTTAGTTCATTTTTGGTAAAATTGTGGCTTGACTCACTTCACCACCACGGCAACGATTTTAGAGTTTTGTAAAGAGGACCTTGTAGCAATAACTATCCCTTCTAATTCTAATGGCAGAGGATTAATACTCTGCTCAGCTTATTTCGCAGGAGATAAACCATTACCCCTGACACTCCTCGAAGACCTGATCAGGTATGCCAAGAAAAACAATGCGCAGCTGATCATAGGTTGCGATGCAAACTCACATCACAAAATTTGGGGAAGTACTGACCAAAGAGGTGAGTTACTTTTAGAATTTATTCTAACACATAATTTGTACATTGCAAACAAAGGCAATACACCTACTTTCATGAATAAGGTGAGATCTGAAGTTCTCGATCTTACCCTATGTACTGAAAATGCCAGTGACAGTTTAACAGACTGGAAAGTAGTATCAGAGGAATCTGCCTCTGATCATAACTTTCAATATAAAAAATATTGAAAGAAAAACTGCAGAGTACAGGAACAAAAGACTAACCAACTGGGCTATGGTTGAGGAGATCACTTTGGGGACTTCCTACAGATCAATCAAAGATTGGAAAAGCATAGATCTTGCAACAGACTTTCTAACAGAAAGCCTTAAATCAGCCTACGAACAAAGCTGCCCTAAGAAAGCTAAAAGTCAAGCCAGAGAAGTATCATGGTGGAACTCTCACCTGGTAAAACTTAGGGCAACCATAAGAAAGCTATTCAACAAGGCAAAATCGTATGGAACGTGGGATAGCTATAGGAAAGCACTCACGGAATACCATAAAGAAATCAGGAAAGCTAAAGCTACATCCTGGAAAAACTTCTGTAATTCAATAAACGACACAACAGAAACAGCAAGAATTAACAAAGTACTTGCAAAACAGAGAACACCAGATATTGGCCTTCTCATGAGGCAAGACGGCAGCTATGCTGCAACAGGAAAAGAAACACTTACCCTACTTGCAGATACTCACTTTCCGGGATGCCAGGTTGTCACCAACAACCACATTCCTCAACAAGTTATTTGCAGGATGTTATGTTTTAAATTGACTGACACACCATTTTCTTGAGATCACTTTTATTATTGACCAAAGAGGATATATTACATTATGTCACTGACAAACAAAACATTAAAACAAAACTTATCTACCCACATTCCTCTGACAAGTGATGTTGCCACCATTAAATAGTACCTACCTATATAACACAGGCCAAATCTAGAAGACTGGAGATTAGCGTCAGAAATCTTCAAACCTTCTAAAATTAAATGGGCTATAAACACCTTCAAACCCTACAAAAGCAGCGGAGAAGATAATATCTTCCCTGCCCTTATTCAAAATAGCATTGAAGTAACAATGCCTCTTCTGCTAAAAATCGTAAACTGGTTATTATCACTATAAAACGATGATTGGCACTGCGATAAACGATATTCCTTTTTATAATTTACATCATTGCGTTGTTTGTTCGTTAAAAAAAACTCGTATTGAAAGTGATTGAATGAATCGGGGAAGATCGGAAACGTTCGCGAATTGCCGAAAGGCGGCTGATGTGATTGGCCAGACAGGTTGCGCGCGCAGCAGATACTGGGGTCCGTCTGTCGGCAAGGGTTAAATTCGCTTGTTTTCTCCTAGTAGCATGTTAAGACATTATGACACACCACGCTAGATACAGAAGTTTGCGTACATCCAGAAGTAAACATGATTTTGGAGTATCGTTTTACTCGTAGTATGTCTAGATATTTCAACATACTACAATGTATTGCCAAGCCACAACAATAGCAGTTGCCATGACGACTTTCAAATCCGTATTTAAATGAAGTCTTCAGAAAGTATCGGAAAATGTTTTTTCCAAACACCATACTACCTTTCAACAGTTGATTGAGAGGTTCTCTTCACGACTGCCTGTCTCAGCATCATTTAGTCCTGTCCATCTTTCTATAGCATGACATACATTAGTCATCTTATTGCTAAGAGATGCATGAACATCGGTTACTACAGATTGAAGTTGCTTGATAATGTCAGTTGTTAACAGCATTTCTTGTCTTGATTTGCGCCTCATTATACCGCCGCTCTGGAAGAGATTCTGGTCTTAGGAGCGGTGTCAAAAGATATGGTTTTAAACCATAACCATTAAAACTTCCTCTATAGGATTAACTGAAGAAGATGCAACACAGGGTTCCACTCCTTTGACTGCTATAGATGTTATATTGACAGTTCCCTGAGAGCAGTCATACCCAATTAAACTCCTGAACCTCCCACACATTTAAACAAAAGCAACAACAGCACCCAGTGACACATAGTCTTGAACAACACAGATAACCAGCTTTTAAAACAGAATACAATTGTTTCTAGCTCGGGTTTATATTGATTACAGTATTCCAATGGATATAACAGACGCTCCCCATCTCAACCCGAGAGTCCAGTGTTTAAAAGGGTCCCATTCTGTACCATGTAAACCTATTGGACCGTCAAATTGAGCTGGGGTTACAGGGTATAAACCTAATGTTCTTGGGAGGTTGCTTATAATTAATTCATACTCTACATTAGATCTAATATCTCTTAGTATAGGGTGAGAATTTTCTAAGAATACTCGGAGAATCATACTAAACCCCTGAACTTGCAAGTACCTGTACAGGATGATCTTAGAGTGAGTCAATGTATTATAACTAGTGGGATCTTGTGCATTATAATTTTGCATCAAGTCACTATATAAATTGTTAGATGCAGTGTTTAATCTAGTAAGTAGGAGCTCCAACCAAGCATGAGGAGGACGTGTATCTCTGAAATGCAGAGTATGGGATACAATGACCTTAGACACTTCCTGTAACTTGGACCAACCTAACAGAGGCAGTCTTCCCCTCATATTCAGTTCTAGCTCGGAATACATTCTAATCAGAGGCAACTCATTAGTTCCTCCCAAAACCCTCAAAATGTCTCGATTATATCTTACATAAGCCACCAACCGTTGGATTACACTATAAGGAGGATATAACTGTATAGGATTATCAAATCCATAATTAATATTATTGTCACCTAATTGAGATATCAAATAAAGCTCTCCATCTGTGGCAGAACTAGGACACCTTACAATAGTACACAGTTTACATAACGGCCTTAGCCTAGATACACATGTTAATATTAATTCTAATTCACTGGTATAAAATTTGATGATTAGTAACCCATTCGCACTTCCATAAGCTAAAAAGAATGATACTGTATAGTAGAGCATTGCTAACCTTCCTCCAGTCCTTAGATCTGTGGCCTCGGCATCTAAGGTCATTAGCGCCCTTGAGGTGAGTTTTCACGAAAACGGCGCTATATAAATTATCCAACCATATATATATATATATATATATATATATATATATATATATATATATATATATATATATATATATATATATATATAAATATAACGTAACACCTCTAGACAACTGCTCCAAATAGAGCCACGTGGATGATAAAGACAAGTCATATTGTTTTGAGAAGCTATACCTATTGCCACAGACGGCTCAGGGCAAGACCCTACTCTGTTGGGGTAGGTATTATAAATGATATTGCTTCTCTGAGTCATAGCAGCTATGACAGATGTATAACCCCCATACCCATCCGCCAAACATATATATTATGTTGATCTGTTGGGTAACTGAGTTAAATCACAATGTGTAAAAATTGTAATTAGCTTACTCATGGAGATATTATTACACCCGTATGGTCTATGGAGCCATCTTCTGTTGTACCTGCTCTGTGGCCAGTCATCAGGTGGAGGAATGTTGAGCTCTGCCACATAGGATTAACCGGGTAAGATGCTATGAATACTTTAATGTTAATTAAATGCATGCGAATGGGTCTTACAATTTGTAATTGACCATATGGTCTCTCCAATAAATGTGTCTGAGGGAGTGGAAGACTGACGGCAGACATCTTAACTTTATTGAGGCATGTGACTGGGTCTGTTTTGTATATTGTCACATGAATACCATTTAACCTAGATGTTATGTCTCTATGAATCCTATCACACCTGTCATCCCATTCTGACAGTTGATCCTCAGCCTGTGTCCAAGGAATATCTGTAAATCTTTGTTTCAAGTTAGTATAAAATTCAGATTGCGAGGACGGATCAGTCTTCCACTCATCCAGAGTTTCGATTGGATTTTCACTCACCTCAAACAGAGGAAATTGCATAGCTTTTCTCCTTCCAAATTCGTCTATATCTACATTACTAAGAACATCATTGGGACTCGTGATCATAGACCCTAGAACGATGGACATCACCACATCTAGGGTTAGCTCATCATGTCCTGTTGATTTTACGTCATTATACAACTTAACACATTCTCTTCCGAAGAAACGGTGACGCATTCCATTGATTCTAGGACCTAAGATGTTGGACAGGTCATCATCCTTAAGATTAGACAAAAATGGTATTTTAAGGTTGACTACATGACTGCTGCAGTACCAGAATGCACAAGCCCCCAAAACTGGAGCAAAGGACATCCAGTTGTCATACAAGCTGGACCCTATGTGGGGATACAGATGTGTAAGATGCCTCTGCATCTCATAGAACCGGTTGCCCTCACTCAACTCATGTAAGAGTGGAGTCCATGGTAGCTCTTCAGAAGGAACCGTCGCTATTTGAGTCAAAGCTTCCTGGTTTGTGATGAATTTAAACGTGTCCGTAATATAACCATACACAATCCAAGCTATCTGTTTAAAGAGTATATCGATACGTATATGTCTGAGGTCATTTTTTTTTTTTTTTTTTTCATTTATTTTAATTCTTTACACTTGTTTTTTATTTTTTTATGTACGACCGACACCCGCTTCACTGGGAACATACCCGTGTCGGAGCGAGTATCAAAATGACATTTATTAATTAGTTTGTCACATCACAAATGTACCTTAAAAATAACACATAAAATAACTCATAAAATTCATAAAAAAATATCAAGTTGCAGGTTGTCATCAGCAATAATTAAAAACACAACAATTGTCACTATGTCACTGGCATGTCCATAGATAAAGGCGACAAGTCGCGGGAACATGATAAAACAACAAAAAAAAAAAAAATTAGTGTACAGGTTGGCATCACTTATGATAGGGTAACGTTCGCTTTACAGTTTGCGGGACCCTCTTGAAAGATCCATTTTTTTATGTTAAACTTGAACACTTTATACTCTTTGATGTTCCTTATTTCACTTGGCAGCATATTGAAGAGTCGAGGTGCCAAGTACAGGTGACTTTTTTGTCCATAAGTTGACGATTTTCTGGGAATTAATTTAAAGTTTTCTGCAGTCGACCTTGTATTTTTTGGGTTATGGATAAGCCAGTCCTCGGGAAAAACGTACGTCAGTAAATCTCTTGCAAATAGTTGATAAATTGTCATAACGTCAAGGTTTTTATATATTGTTTCTGTAGGGGTTCTTATAGGTACTTTTAGTATGACTTTTACTATGGATTTTTGTGCCATCACTAATTGGTGTATGGCTGTTTTGTTTGCGCAGCCCCATCCTATAAGTCCATATTCCAGGGTCGATTGGCATATAGCATAATAAACTTTTTTGATCATAGCCAAACTGAGGATGTTTCTTATGTTTAGAAACACGTAAATTAATTTTTTCGTTCTCTTGAATACCGTGTTAATATGAAATTTCCAATCCATCAGTTGGTCTATGGTTACTCCTAAGTATTTTATTGACTTTGTTTTATTGAGTGAGGGGCAGCTGCATTCAAATACATTGTTTTCATTACCAGAGTCACAGCTGTGAAATTTAATTATTTCATGGAGTGGTTGTGTTCGTGCGGTCTTTGTGAATGTCATGAATTTTGTTTTGTCTGTATTCAGAGTTAAGTAATTTAAATCCATATATGCTTTTGCGTTTTTCATAACTGTTTCAGCTTTATCATATGTTGTCTCACAAGAAGTTCCTTCAACTAATATGACTGTATCATCTGCAAAGCTGATTATGGTGCAATCTTTTATTGTTACTAGTAGATCATTGATGTATATTAGGAATAATATCGGTCCTAGTACACTGCCTTGAGGAACTCCATATTGTATAGGTAGAGGATTGCTCAGCTGGTTATTTACTTCAGTAAGCTGCAACCGGTGTGACATATAACTTTTTATCCACATAAATTCATTGCCTGTAATTCCGTAATATTTAAGTTTTTGAAAGAGCTTTTCATGGGAAATTGTGTCAAAAGCCTTTCTTAAGTCCAAGAAGATACCCATGCATTTATTACCTTTGTCAATTTCACTTTTCACTTTCCTGTGACTTTTGCAATTGCATTAGTTGTACTGCAATTATTGCGCAACCCATATTGATTGTCAGAGAGTATCAAATTTTTTTCTAAATATTCATTAAGTTGTTTTTTCATTAGTTTTTCAATTATTTTTGAAATATTACTTAATATTGATATTGGCCTGTAGTTGCTTATATTTTTGGGATCTCCGGATTTATAAATTGGTATTATTTTGGCCTTTTTGCAACAATCGGGAAATATACCACTTGAAAAACTTTTGTTAATCATTTTGTGAAGTGGTGCTATGATTTCATTTTTAAGTGTTTTTAACAGAGTGACAGATATGCCATTTAAGCCAGTTGCCGAGTTCTCCTTTAATTCCGAAATAGTTCTTAGTATCTGCACTTGTTGGATTTGATGTAGTTTAAATCTTGGGGATCTTTCAGAATTATTAGTTGGAGTCACAGTGTCAACAAAAGTTGAAAGTGTATTCTGTTGAGTTTTTAAGTCTTGAGCTAACGAAGAGCCTATGTTTGAGAAATAGTGGTTGAAGCAGTTGGCCATCTGACTAGGGCATGTTATTACATCAGGGGCTGTTGCGTAACAATTTATTTCTTTTATCTTTAGTGTGTCAGATTTTTTCATATTTGCTACGTCTGTAATTATATTCCATATTTTTGTTTTGTTGTTTCCACATTTTTCAATTTCTTTCTTATAATATGCATCCTTTGTATTTTTGATTATTTTACTACACAGATTCCTATACCTTTTGTAGAATCTCTGGAGAACTTCATCATAGTGGTTGTTTCTAGCTTTTCTGTATAAAGAGTCGCGTTTTCTAATACTATTAATAAGTCCATTTGTAATCCATGGTTTTAAGTGCAAGTTTGGTTTATTGTTACTTTTAATAAATGTTGTATTTTTTAATATTTCGTTTTGTAGGTATTCCAAAAAAGCATTACAGGCTTCATTTGTATTTTTTATATTAACAATTGGTTCCCAGTTCATATTCTTAAATGTTTTCTTTAATTCATCATAATTCACTTTCTTGATAACCTTTTTTTCTTTATCTGATATTTTTTTTTGTGTATATTCATACTTTTTTCGTTCATCAACTCTTATACATGTAGTAAAATGGTCTGTTATTGATGATTCATAAATGACTGATACATACGGACGCTGAGTTTTAATCATAATATGATCCAGACAGCTTTGGCTGTTTCCATCTATTCTTGTGGGTTTTTGGATTGTGGCCTTAAGACCATAGTGGGCCAGTACAAGTAAATAATCTTGAAGTTGCCTATGACCATTTTCTAGTATGTCTATGTTCATGTCACCTATGAGAATTATGTTGGCCTTGGATTTCAAGGAATTGAGAAAATCGTTTAGAGATTGGAGAAATGGTGAAATATTTTGTGTAGATGGAGAACGATACATAGCCAGAATAACTAAGTCATTATCTATTTCTACCTCCAGTCCCGTTGTATCATTAATATAAATTTCTTTGACTGAAGTTACTTTAATCGTGTTTTTTACGTATACTACTACTCCGTCGTTTTGTTTCTTGTTGTTGTGGGTATGATAAATCGAGTATTTCGGAAGTTTATTTGGGCTGAAGGTTTTTTCTATCCAGCATTCTCTTAGTATCAATATGTCGAAGTCTATTTTTACTTGATCCAAAAATATTGTAAAGTCGTCAAAATTTTTATTAATACTCCTTATATTTTGATTTAAAATTTTTAAACTTCTAGAATTTTTCATGATTGTTTTGAAGTACTTCGAATTAGTAATCGTGAACTGAGAGTTTTTCTCACATGAGTCTAATTCCTTTTCTATGTCGTTATCCATTTTTGTATTTTTCTTCACCTTTTTTTTCTTTCTTTTTTTTTTAGATATGCAGTAGGTCTTCTTCGTGTTTTATTTCTTTAATTTTACTTCCGTCGTCCTTTTTCATTAAAATTGCTGAATTTTTAAACCAGATATATTTGTAATTTGATTCCTTGCCTTTCATTTTGGCTTTCCATAGAAGTTCTCTATTGTAGGGAGTCAAGGCTTCTCCAATATAAATATTTAAAGAGAGTATTTCGTTTTTTGTTTGTGTGTTTTCAATTGTAATAGTAATTTTTTTTGGTTTTCCTGGTCGTCTGTCAAATTTTCTTACTGCTGTTTTTATTTTGTTTTCATTGATTTGTAATCCCAAGTTCTGAAACATTTGTAGCGCCGTGGATTTCGTATTCTCATCTTTACTTTCATCGACTCCTGTTATATCAATTACGTCGCTAAGCTTTTCTTGTTCAAGGTGGGTAAGCGTTTTTTCCATTAGTTTAATGGTTTTTCCTTTTTTTTCCAATGCAACTTTCAGATTTTCAACTTCTCTGATATCTGATATGTTTTCTAACTTAGAAAGAATTTCATCGTATTTATCTGAAATGAAATCGGTTGTGTTTTGTATTTCTAATATTTTTTTATCCATGTTATTCATGATTTCATTTTTAATTTTTTTAGTTTTAAGTCAATATATTTTGTAATATATTTTAAAATAAATTAATAAACTTTGTTTGTTTTCACTAGTTATATTTTTTAAAACACAACATGTTTCGATAACCTCCGTTATCTTCCTCAGGTGAGAGGTGAGTTAATACTAACTGAAAACTAATTTTGCGTGGTATGTGGCAGTGTCAAGGGTGTAGTAGAAAGCGGGGGCAAGGGAGGGGAGGGGGTGAGCGTTGACCTAACGGGAACATGGACAGTAGTGGTGAAGTGTAGGGTTGCGTCTGATTATTTATTATTTTCTTGTGATTATTAATTGCTTTGTGTATTTCTAATGTCTCTAGATTGTTTTGTTTCAGTCCGTATGTGTGTTTATGTAATAATTGGGTGTTTGTATTGTCAAATGTATGATTTTCTTGTATTAGGTGGTTTGCATATTCTGAAAAACCGAGTCCATTTAAACAGCGTTTATGTTCTTTAAGTCTGGTTTCAATTGTCCGTCCCGTTCTTCCTATGTAAATGCTGTCACAGTCTCCACACTGTAGTTCGTATATTCCACTATGTTTCAAATAACTTGTTTTTTCTGTGTTGTTTTTCAGTATTAGTCCTATATTATTGTCTGTATATAAAGCTGGTTTTATGTTTGAAGGAAGTTGTCTTGTTATGCCGTGTGTAATTTTATCCAGATATATAATTTTTCTCCAATTTTTACCTGTTTCTCGTGGTTTTGGTTTGTAAATGTATTTATGTATGATGTTCGTATGTATTTTTCTGTTTAATATTTTATGAAATATGTCTTTTTTGTAACCGTTGTTAAGGGCTATTGTTTCTATTGTTTGTAATTCTTTGTTATAGTCTGTGTTATTCAATGGTACGTTGAGTAATCTAGTGATCATTGAATGAAATGCTGCCATTTTGTGTGTGATTGGGTGCTGTGAAGTGTTATGTATGATATTATCCGTGTATGTTGGTTTTCTGAATATGTCAAAGGTAAGGGTATTATTAGCTATTTTTAAGATCTAGGAAGTTTAACATTCTGTCTTTTTCTGTTTCTATTGTAAATTTGATTTTACTGTGTAGAGTATTTAGATGTGTTAGGAATTTTTGTAATTGTCTGTCAGTACCTGTCCATAGATATGTAGATGATATTTTTTCGAATAATAATACTAGACGTTAATTGAGACAAGTTTGAGTTTTCACAAGTCGGAAGTTGGGATCGTAAACACGACAAACGATGAGATATTACGCAAAGCGACGACACAACCCTTCCGTTTGAGAGGCGCCGGGCGGCATTGATCCCAATACGAAGCCCTGTCTTACTACGGGTCCAATCTTGAAGTGTTGATAGTCCAGATGTAGTTAGGTGGTGTTGTGTATATCGTTCTTGTAGTCGCTTTCTTGATCCAAGCAATGTTGTTAGGAAGTGTTGGATCAGTCCGGCCTGAGCCTCTTCTAATGTAATGATTTCTTCGGGATTATCAGGGATGTAATATTCAGGATCTTCATATTGACTCAATTGTTTCATAGTCTCTTTAAGAGCTATTGACCCTACAGAAGTGAACGTTATCAGGTTAAAAAGAGGAAGCTTTGACTTAGATAACACAACAGGCAGTTCATATAAAGGCTTCATGCATTCAGGACACTGTGTAGTTACAGCCCACAATCTATTTAAATTGTCGTCAGTGGACCCTAACCACCATTTAAGTGCCCAAAGGCTGGTAACATGACAAAATACATGTAAGTAGTTAATCCTATAATGCTCAGCAGAGAGGTCCAACATCGTGTGAGAGTGAGAGTTACCTTGTACTCTTGTATAGATATTTAAGAGAGTATTAGGTACTATAGATACCTTGTAAGAGCTCTAACATGAGCTTGCACTGCTCTAGTTTCTACACGATGAGTAGTGAAAGGAGCCAGCACAGAAAGGGGCTGCTTACTGTAGCCCTCTATCAATACTTTGATAACATCAGGTAAATTACCTCTCCATCTCTCTCACATGATGTTGAAGCCCACTTTAACAAGTCAAGAAGAGCATGAATCTTAGTTGTTAGGACATTGTGAGACAGTAGCTTCACTTCAGGAGGAGCTAAGCTTACTCCTGTTGATCCTCCTAAAAACGGTTTATGCCTTCCTATGGTAAACAACCCGTGATTTCGGCTAGCCCCTTTTGTGACGTCGAAAAAGTATTCGAAATGATGATAGGTAGGGTGGTCCCCTACACCACAGAAATCCACCGTACCTACCCGAATTAAATGTTGTAGGGGCGGGTGTGTGACTGATTGGATACCCCTACCCCAAGCTTTCTCTCTAATCATCTGTGAGACTACTGTCGGACATAATTCCTTCCATTGAGGAGGAAGTAAGAAACCTGATGTTTCTATCCCAAATGTCATTAATTGTTTCCTATAATTCTTAAGCTTACGAGTTAGGTGGAACGCCTGTCTCAAGATCCTTTTAGCGTTGCCTGTATTGTCTCCGATTATATAGGAATTTTGAATATTTTCCATATATGTCTTCACAATGCTATTATTAAATATGGTTTGGTCATGACTCGAGCCAGGCCATCGTGCAACGATACTTCATATTTTAAGAGTGTGGTCGGATATTGTCTAAATATTTAAAGTATCCCTTTCAGTTGCAGTATATTTCGGCGTCTTCTCCACCTGGTGACTGAATACGAATATGTGTGGAGTCAATAGCACCGATTACCGAAGGAAATCTAGCGATGCTGTAAAATCCATGCTTTACATCATCTATTTCACTGCATATGTGCCATATTTATGAAATCTCTTTTGAGTAAAGCAATACATTTGCTGACACTTTTGACAATACGACACACAGTTGCTTTTGAAACACCTGAAAAATCTCTAGCAGAAATCAGAAAGCTACCCTTGGCATAAAACCTTAATGTAATCAACAATTTCAACAGTGGTTGTATGCTTGCACCTCTGAAACGATAATACAAACATGGTTCATTCACATAATCAAAAATAGATACCTATAATAAACAAATATTTACATTTTGTATTGCTAAACTTGCAAATAGAGAATAGGGTTAGTTCATGTACCTTTGGACAAAATAAAGAAAGTTCAAAATGAACTCAATTTTTTCCAAATCTACAGAATTGTTAGTATTTAAGGACTTTTATTACGAATAAGCAGTATTTAAAACATCATAAACAAGGATGTTTTATTTAATATGAGTATAGTTAACAGAATTATAACACATTTGTAACCATAGTCATTTTTGTCCAAAGGTACAATACAGCATGGTTTGTACCTTTGGACAGACCATGTACCTCAGGACATCAAGACATGATTTATTTATTAATTACAGGATTATGAGAGAAATGGATGTCCAAGTAAATATATATATATATATATATATATATATATATATATATATATATATATATATATATATATATATATATATATATATATATATATATATATATATATATATATATATATATATATATATATATATATATATATATATATATATATATATATATATATATATATATATATATATATATATATATATATATATATATATATATATATATATATATATATATATATATATATATATATATATATATATATATATATATATGTTAAATCTAAGGTTTTCGCGAGTACAAAATATGTTATTATTAAGTATTTTGGGGATAACCCGCGTCAAATTATGATTCCCGAGAGAATCAGTCGTCTGCCGACGTTTCGTCTGAATCACATCAGACATTTTCTAAAGGCGCCTTGTTAATAAATTTTTTCGTCTCGAGGGATAGTGCACGCACGTCCGTTCGAGTTGAAAGCTTACTACCAATGCATATATCCCTCGAGACGAAAATTTATTAACAAGGCGCCTTTAGAAAATGTCTGATGTGATTCAGACGAAACGTCGGCAGACGACTGATTCTCTCGGGAATCATAATTTGACGCGGGTTATCCCCAAAATACTTAATAATAACATATATATATATATATATATATATATATATATATATATATATATATATATATATATATATATATATATATATATATATATATATATATATATATATATATATATATATATATATATATCTTCCTTGTATTTTTTTAATACTTAACATAAGGTAATATTACTAAATTAAACAAAAAGTATATAATGTCAATATATTAAACATTTTGAACATAAAAAGAAACAATGTAACAACAATGTCGCCTGAAACAATGTAACAACTGTGACATAAAAAAAAAATATATATATATATATATATATATATATATATATATATATATATATATATATATATATATATATATATATATATATATATATATATATATATATATATATATATATATATATATATATATATATATATATATATATATATATATATATATATATATATATATATATATATATATATATATATATATATATATATATATATATATATATATATATATATATATATATATATATATATATATATATATATATATATATATATATATATATATATATATATATATATATATATATATATATATATATATATATATATATATATATATATATATATATATATATATATATATATATATATATATATATATATATATATATATATATATATATATATATATATATATATATATATATATATATATATATATATATATATATATAATATATATATATATATATATATATCTTCCTTGTATTTTTTTAATACTTAACATAAGGTAATATTACTAAATTAAACAAAAAGTATATAATGTCAATATATTAAACATTTTGAACATAAAAAGAAACAATGTAACAACAATGTCGCCTGAAACAATGTAACAACTGTGACATAAAAAAAATATGATTTTCTTCTTTACATTCGGGAATGTGTTCAATGTGTGGAATGCATATAATGTGATAGTTTCCTTTCCACTTCTCACAAAAAATAGACGTTTTTTTAGTGCTAAATCGTTTACAAATATTGTCATCATCATCATTGGCACTACAGTCCGCTACGGACCCTGGCCTCCTACAGAAATTGTCTCCATCCCTCCCTGTCGACCGCCAGTCTTCTCCAATTTATCAGGTCCATTTCTCTTATATCGCACAGCACATCGTCCAGCCATCTCAACCTAGGTCTGCCTCTACTTATTTTGCCTTTGGGACAGGTGTCTAATACTTTTTTAGGAATACGGTCATCATCCATCCGGCAAACATGTCCAAGCCAACGTAGGCGCTGAATTTTAATAAGTTGGACTACATTCGTTTCTTTGTACATTGCCTCTAGCTCATGATTATAGCGTATTCTCCAGACCCCTCAATCGTTAGTTGGGCCAAAGATTTTCCTTAATATCTTCCTTTTGAACACCAATAACATTTTTTCGTCCTTTTACAAATATTGTAGTTTACTACAATTTCATCTAATTAATTTTTTTATTTCATCAAGTTAATCAAATTGTGGTATATTTTAATAAAGAATAATGCTGTCGATTTAACACCACTTTATTAATAATAACCCGATATATCTATATTATCTATATATTCAAATTATAAAAGCACACTTATTCAATGACAATTAGACTAGACGGTGTATTCAAGCGGAACGGTTTTTACAGAATGAACGTGACCCACGCCATTCTGTTTTTCTGGACACTGCCGACCGTCCCCAAGGATATCACAAAATGTGAATTGTTATGGCAATGCCATATACCACACAAGATCTTGATTTTTTATTTTTGCTTATTTTTGTCTGCTTTTTAGAGGCATTTTCTAGAATTTCATTTTTTCTGGTGTGTTAGTTATAATTTTTGATTTACCAACTTTTCTTTTTGTAATATTTTCCTTTCTTGCTGGAGCTATAGGAAATGGCATGATTGTTTCTAAGCTTGTAGAAGTCATAGGCTCCAAATTGTTTTACTCCTTTCATTGTAAACACCTTTGGACAATTTTGTACTGTTGTCACTCCTCTCTCTCATCAACATTATAAATTCTGGATGGATCAAAACTGTGTCGTCGTACAACATTGGAGTAAATATTAAAACAATCCTTTATGTTTTCCTTGTTAAAAGAAGTTGCACAACCTAAACTTGTGCCTTCAGGTTTTAAACATGCGTAACCATTCATCGCCCGCTTCTTGATTTTTTCACACTATTCAGGATATCTTTTATTGTTTACTTTGGCAAATTGGAAAGCTAGTTCTTTCAGCTTCTTGGTAGCTAAGCCAAAATGTAGTTGAGATCAAAAGTTATAAGGGGGGAGGGACAGACACAAAACTCACAAAAAATGTTCTACTCCGAATTCTGAGTAAATCCATGTATGGGAACATATATTCTGCGAAGCCTCTAAATGGTGTTTATAGCATGCAAAAAGTCCACTACGCCATACAAAATGTTCCTAGTATTCCTTATATGCGGGTCTTGGCTTTATACTTTTGTCGATATGTTAAGAAAATAAATTCTCTTGAACAAATTGAATTTTTTTGACGGCCCGCTAAAAAAATAATTTTTTAAAAAAATTGAAAAGACTCGATACTATCCAAATCAATTCCTTTATAAGTTATTGGTCTCTGAGAATACTTTTCAATGTCTGCATTTTGTTGAATAGACGCCTTATCATCACTCGTATTTATTTGTCTTTGAATTTCAAATCCTTTTACCTGTATATAAACAAAAAATCTACTACAATTGTACAAAGGAGATAATTCTATCAAATGATGACATGGTTCTTGAGCAGTAATATCTCTTTCTCCTGTTGTTTTGATCAATAATTTTTGTATTACTTTTTTAGGTGTGTCTCTTTCATCAGAATAAGACAGAATATTCGAAAAGAGATCTTTCAATTTGTTGGACCGAGGTTCACTTATTGACGCATATTTGATAATGTATTCCAAAACTTTCTTTTTATCGACAATCATTGATATGTCAATATTTGCCCGCCATGTTTGTAAAATGCCTCTATTATGATTATTGATTAACGGATCATTTCTCTTTGTTACAAGTTCGGCACTTGTACTTTCATCATCCAATTTGGTGTTGTCGCACAACTCTTTAGGAAACTTGAAACGACATTCATATTGACTGTTTTTCTGTTTTTTTAAACAATAACCAGGTTTACATCTCGTGTGTCGCTGACAGACATTAATTAACGACTCGTAATCATTTTCCTTGTCTATAATGTCGTTGAATTTTTTTTATTGGGTTATTCTCCGGACGTACATTCCCAAGCACAGCAGAAGGCGGTTGATTAAAACGCTTGATTAAATTATCATCATTAGAGAAAACAGCCTCCTCAATATTGGGTGAGTCAGTAATATAGCCAATACCGTGTATATGTGGACTACCTCTGTGCTGATATTCAATTCGTTCCCAATAATCTTGAAGTTTCATAAATTTCATCATGAACAGTTCTCTAAACTGCTTTACGCGAAAAAAAAAGATCCAGTCACAAAGCAGTTGGTTTTCGTCATTGGGAGTTGAAGGATATCATCATCTGGGAAGCTATTTATTCTATTGTGATTTATAATGATGTCCCTGTAATATTCATTATTTTCTTTTAACCAAATTAATGCGTTTATAATTTTTCTATGTCTAACTTTGAAATCTTTATGATAATTATTTTGTCCTTGCCTCCTAAATACAATTATTTCTAAATCTGATAGCTCTCTGGGCAAGTCAATCACCATTTTTGTGTGGTATGTTCTGTGGTAAATTTATCACATGCCCGCTGTATCTTAATTGTCCAAAAGGCAATTTATAAATAGACATTTGTTTAATGATTTTTGATATTAATAGTTCCTCTACACACCTGAGGTCAATTAATTCGGAAGGTGGTGTTACGGGAATCATAAAATTTTCATTACTGTATAATTTAACATGATTAGTTTCTCCCAATTGTGCTTTATCTTTGACACAACGAGAGCATATTCCAGAAATTAAAATAACATTTTCTAAATTTAATTCTTTACATATAGTACATATTTCTAATTTTAAATCATTAAAATTAAAATAAAAATAAAATAAAACAAATAACTTTGTTTACTTCTACTACTGTAAACACCTTTAATTTAAGAAAGGGGTTATAACGTTTTCGAGCGTGTGCTCATCCTCAGTAACCACTTATTACTAGTAGGATGAGCACACGCTCGAAAACGTTATAACCCCTTTCTTAAATTAAAGGTGTTTACAGTAGTAGAAGTAAACAAAGTTATTTGTTTTATTTTATTTTTATTTAAAATGAACTTCTACAAAGTTTCTCACGAAAAATTCGAAGAATCATTAAAATTGTTGGTCAGAGCTGCATATTTAGTAAATTCGCAGCTCTTTTCATATAACTCCCAGAGTCCGTCACCAAAACGATATCTCTCTGTGGAATTTGAAATTCTTGCAATATGTCCTGAATTTCCTTTTTAATGTTTTCACCAGAATGTTTCCCAGTAACTTGTTTTGTTGCTAGGATAAATTTGAAATTCTTGCAATATGTCCTGAATTTCCTTTTTAATGTTTTCACCAGAATGTTTCCCAGTAACTTGTTGTGTTGCTAGGATAAATTTGAAATTCTTGCAATATGTCCTGAATTTCCTTTTTAATGTTTTCACCAGAATGTTTCCCAGTAACTTGTTTTGTTGCTAGGATAAATTTGAAATTCTTGCAATATGTCCTGAATTTCCTTTTTAATGTTTTCACCAGAATGTTTCCCAGTAACTTGTTTTGTTGCTAGGATAAATTTGAAATTCTTGCAATATGTCCTGAATTTCCTTTTTAATGTTTTCACCAGAATGTTTCCCAATAACTTGTTTTGTTGCTAGGATAAATTTGAAATTCTTGCAACATGTCCTGAATTTCCTTTTTAATGTTTTCACCAGAATGTTTCCCAGTAACTTGTTTTGTTGCTAGGATAAATTTGAAATTCTTGCAATATGTCCTGAATTTCCTTTTTAATGTTTTCACCAGAATGTTTCCCAGTAACTTGTTTTGTTGCTAGGATAAATTTGAAATTCTTGCAATATGTCCTGAATTTCCTTTTTAATGTTTTCACCAGAATGTTTCCCAGTAACTTGTTTTGTTGCTAGGATAAATTTGAAATTCTTGCAATATGTCCTGAATTTCCTTTTTAATGTTTTCACCAGAATGTTTCCCAATAACTTGTTTTGTTGCTAGGATAAATTTGAAATTCTTGCAATATGTCCTGAATTTCCTTTTTAATGTTTTCACCAGAATGTTTCCCAGTAACTTGTTTTGTTGCTAGGATAAATTTGAAATTCTTGCAATATGTCCTGAATTTCCTTTTTAATGTTTTCACCAGAATGTTTCCCAGTAACTTGTTTTGTTGCTAGGATAAATTTGAAATTCTTGCAATATGTCCTGAATTTCCTTTTTAATGTTTTCACCAGAATGTTTCCCAGTAACTTGTTTTGTTGCTAGGATAAATTTGAAATTCTTGCAATATGTCCTGAATTTCCTTTTTAATGTTTTCACCAGAATGTTTCCCAATAACTTGTTTTGTTGCTAGGATAAATTTGAAATTCTTGCAATATGTCCTGAATTTCCTTTTTAATGTTTTCACCAGAATGTTTCCCAGTAACTTGTTTTGTTGCTAGGATAAATTTGAAATTCTTGCAATATGTCCTGAATTTCCTTTTTAATGTTTTCACCAGAATGTTTCCCAGTAACTTGTTTTGTTGCTAGGATAAATTTGAAATTCTTGCAATATGTCCTGAATTTCCTTTTTAATGTTTTCACCAGAATGTTTCCCAGTAACTTGTTTTGTTGCTAGGATAAATTTGAAATTCTTGCAATATGTCCTGAATTTCCTTTTTAATGTTTTCACCAGAATGTTTCCCAATAACTTGTTTTGTTGCTAGGATAAATTTGAAATTCTTGCAATATGTCCTGAATTTCCTTTTTAATGTTTTCACCAGAATGTTTCCCAGTAACTTGTTTTGTTGCTAGGATAAATTTGAAATTCTTGCAATATGTCCTGAATTTCCTTTTTAATGTTTTCACCAGAATGTTTCCCAGTAACTTGTTTTGTTGCTAGGATAAATTTGAAATTCTTGCAATATGTCCTGAATTTCCTTTTTAATGTTTTCACCAGAATGTTTCCCAATAACTTGTTTTGTTGCTAGGATAAATTTGAAATTCTTGCAATATGTCCTGAATTTCCTTTTTAATGTTTTCACCAGAATGTTTACCAGTAACTTGTTTTGTTGCTAGGGTAAATTTCGTAAGCTGCATGTTGTTTGAAATAAAATGAAAGGTACAGGTTATGTAATTACGGCGTCTGAATTGTTCTGTCCATAAATATGATGTCACAGCCCCAAATTGAATGTTTTGTTCTTGAATAATGCCTTTAACGTATGCTAACATGCTATTATAGACGTCTTCTAAGCCTTCTCGGGAAATGTTTTGGTGTGATGGTAGATCTTCATCTGCCTCAACAATGTTATATTTTTTTAAAAATCCCTCATGGTTTCATCATCTATGCTGTCGAATGACATTAATGATCTCGCAAACCAAAGGGCTAGATCCCGTGAGAGCAGCCACTTATCTTTTCTTCCACCAGTTTCACCGCTTTTTAAAACAGGCTTCGGCTTTCTTTGGACAGAAAAAAACTCTTTTGATAGGTAAAACTTTCACCTTTAGTTGGCAAGTTGTGTTCATCTTTTAAATAGCGCAGAAGATTACTAGTGGTTATATTCTTACTGTAGACTTTCATGTGAGCTCTGAAAAAATGAAATTGTATGTGAAAAATCCACTGTAAAGGTAAACATGTAATCTCAATTTAACCTATTCTTTTGATTGGACTCTCCTATAACTAATGGTTAAAAATTAGAAAACAATAAACCGCATAAGTATTTAGAGGGACACACGGTAAAACTATACTTATTAAAGTTTTAGTATGAAACAACTAAGAGGCACTAGCAAAATAATATTGCACTTAAACAAAACAATTAATTAACAGTTAAAAACATTTTTAAAAAATAGCTCATATTCGACATGTGCCATTTTGAAAATTCTGGCGGCGGCCATTTTGAAAATTTTACAACACTGAGTTGAGTATTGCATACTGTGTATTCATTGTTTAACCATGTGATTATCATTATTTTGTCTGGTAATGTGTCCATACCATCAGTCTGGGCTCCTTTAGATTCTCGGAATAGACATGACTCCAAAACTACTTTGGACGCATTTGTTTCTTACTCTAAACTCCCTTGTAACATCTCTAACTCTATCCTCTTTTAAAATATAGATTTATTTTTTCAATTAAATGAATTTAATTGAACTCATAATCAATGTTACATTCACGGTGAATTTGTAAGTGCTTCGGTATAAACCACTTTTAAAGTTTTTCCATTAGGGGACAAAATGAACATTTTTTTTATTACCCACTCTCGAACATCCAACATACAGCTGACCATGAGAAAAACAGGGTACATCCAGCTTAAGGCCGACAACCTTAAGTGATTGTCCTTGTGAGCGGTTTATCGTCATTGCAAAACTGAGATGAAGAGGAAACTGAAGACGTTTAAATTGAAACGGAGTATCATTTGGTATTATAGGGATACGTGGAATTATGACAGTTTCTTCTGACGTGTGATCATTTAGGATTGTAATTATGACAATATTCGGCTTTAACTCTTTCACAATTAATCGAGTTCCATTGCACATTGCATTGGTCCAAATTTCTGAGTAGGATAATAGGACACCCGATTTTGAGTTGTAAATTATGTGGAAGTACACCAGTTAATTCCAAAGAATTTAGGAATTCTGTAGGGTAATTGACTGCTTCATCGGGATCCTGTACAGTATCCACAGATTTATATGTTTGAAGATTACCTGGAATCAATGATAAAAGTTAAGAATTGATTGTATTTACAACATCTGTCCTGGGTGCTAATATGGCTCTTTCGCGTAACCAATGATCAATAATAAATTTCCTGAAAATTCTTGCGCTTGTTCATCACTTGCAAGTAACATACTCATATTAGTCTGCAAACTGAGACATTGTTCATGCTTCCATATATATGAAGCCTTGAGAAAAGCATGTAGCTCATCAGCTCTCATTCCAGAGCGGATTACTGGAAGGGTCTGCCTAAAATCACCAGGTAGTGACAATGTATCTCCCCCCATAACATTGTTATTTTGTCGGATATCTTGCAGTGTTCTATCTAAAGCTTCCAAGGCACATTTATGTGACATCGTACACTCATCCCAAACCATTAGTTTGCATTCTTGTAAAACCTTGGCTTTGCTAGTTCCCCGGCTTATATTGCACGTTGGAGAATTTTCGGAGGTATGATTTAAAGGCAATTTAAAGACGGAATGAGCTGTTCTTCCACCTCTCAAGAGAGTAAGCAGCAATGCCTGATGATGCTACTGCAAGTACAATCAAACTTCTTTGTCGAATCTTCGCAAGAAGGAGATTGATTAAAAATGTTTTGCCAGTCCCTCCAGGTGCATCCAAAAAGAATATCCCTCCAATATTATTTAGAACAACTTCATTATTTTCATATAAACTTTTTTTTGCTCTTCACTGAGTTTTGGTTCATTTTCTTCAATGTATGTATATATTCAGCTGATTTATGTCATAGTTTATTTCTCTTAAAAATTTGTGTGATACTCTTTCACAACTACGTTGAGTTTCAGACAGTCTGATAGTTTTGAGATCTAAACCTCCCATTGACATTATTTTGTCCTCGATAATTATAAGACATTCATTAAACATGTCATCGTTATATCCCAACGCAATATTTGGATTAATTATTTGTGTTCGGTGTAAAATATCTCCAGCCAAATATTCCTTGAAATTATTCTATAATTGAATCAGATTGGACATAGCGCAGGTGTGCAACATTATGGCAAATAGCATTCTGAGCATCTTTGGTGACTGTACCTCAGCAGCCTCCTGCAGTGTGCTATTCCAATGTGAATCGTCTTCGAGAAGTCCTCTGAGTTGGCAAGCTTGTTGATATGTATCGCAAACAATATCATTTACAGTGCGCAAAAACTCAAATGAGGTTGGACCTATCACTTCATGCAAAAGCACTCAGCATTACTTGGATGTACAGAATATACACACCCAAGAGCATCACTGGCTTTGACATTGGAGTGTCCAGGTACATTCTATTCTTCGCCGAATCCACATTTTTTATCTTGTATTCCACATATAATATGCTGGCATTTGATTATACAAAAGTGTTTGGGCAAATCTATCAGCCCTACATAGATTGAAAAAAACTGGTCAGAGTTGTATTCTGCATTGATTGTGCTCTTTCTTGAATATTTTACTCAGTAAAATAAACTCTTTGACCATTTTCAAGATGAACGCTGAGATGAGTTACTGGAGGATATCTCTCATGAATAGGAAAGTTAAAAATTCTCCAGATGGCTTCATTAGTACTTATATACCTTCCCAATTCAAACTGTTGAATTTCATCATGAATGTTTTCATAATTGTTTGTTAATCCAAATATAGCCATATCAGATCCTTTGTTCACATATTTGCAAACATATTTTATTGACTTCACAGAATGACAATACTCTACATTAATATGTGCATTGAATATTAAGGAAAGAAATGGACAATATGGTACAATCCATGAATTATCAATAATCACCTCGACGCCATGAACTTTCATCGTTGTAGTCACTCCACCATCTTGTGGACTTCTTCGGCGATAAAGTGGACAGTCTGTGTGTCTTTCAAAAATTTGCGTGGATATTTCTTTGAACACTTTATCTTTCATACATGGTGAATTGGACCATTTATGTTTTAACAATATTAAATAATATTGGATCACTGACAGGATTTGGCAACTCTGCACTTATGAAATCATCTACTCTTTGTGCATGAATTTTCTCCTTAAGCCACAACAGAATATGTGAATGTGGCAAACCGTGTTTCTGCCATTCTATTGTGTACATTGAGCATTGAACTGCACCAAATATCTTCACATTTTTGAGGAGATTCATTAGTATTTTTAATTTTAACCTGAAAATTCGTGCCAGTAAATCATGATGATCATGTGGTTTTTGACCTGGCATTAATTCATCAGCAACTTCAACCCATGCAGCATTACATGTGAATGTTATAAAAAGATCTGGTCTTCCATAATTACGTACATAAGTCATAGCATCTTGGGTACGTTCATGCATATACCGTGAACTACCTGTAAAGGTTGATGGTAAAATAGTTAACCTTCCGTTACTAATATTACCATCACTACTAATTGCATCCCGAAGATTGATATAATGGTCAACTCTTAAACTTTTCTGATTCAACCTAATAAACCTCAATCTTTCAGTTTCAATTTTAACACTAAATAAATTGATTAAATAGTTCTTTGTACCTTATAATAAGATTCAAATTTTCATGTCGCACCATTATTCTATAGGCATAAAAATCCATTGTGGATAGTTTTTTTTGAACTGCTGCTCCCGTTATAGGGTTCCCTAAATTCAATTGAAAATGATATTCATCATCTCATTTCCAAAAGATTAAAGGATATTGAAGAGCATTATAAGATCAGAGTCTCTGCGATTCTTTGAAGACTGTTATTTCTAAGTGTTATCACTATATCACGATTATTGTGTGATTCACCTGTTAATATAACTGCTACTTCGGATGTTGTAGGTGCATTGAAGCACCTTTCATTTTCACCAACTGGTGTTTTATCAGCACGAATAATAATATTGTATTCTGGAGTTTCTCCAGTGCATATTTAATACTTTGAACATATGTATTTTCTCTATGCAACATAAGCTGTAAATCCAATACAACATCCATTTTTGTTTGAGCCACAGTATTACATCTCTGTTCAGCTTGCTTAATCCCATCACTCATGAAGTAAATTTGCATAAACTTTGGCTCTTCATTATGTAACGGAAGTAAACTTCCAATACAATGGTAAACTTGACCTTGAATTTTAAATGAGGGCATGTAACCAGACTCTGTTACTTCTTTAGTCGTTCCAAAATATGTCATTTGAAAGCAAGCATTATATATTCTAATATTACTTTGAAAATGGCATGCATTTATACAATTACCTGTCAATAATGTATAAAGAGGCTCTAGAGGATCATCTATTGCAGGCAGTGGCGTGCCAGGGGTCCTTCAGCTGGTTCTGCCCAAAAAAAACTACATCCTCTGTTTAGTCAACCTCCATAATATGTTTTCACCTTATATTTTTTCTTTAACTCCTGTTTTGTACTATGCACATAGCACCAATTACACGCATTGCGTAAAGGTAGGAGCAAATAATCAAAATTGCATAATATTATGAATATTTCAATTCTATTGATAAATATTTTAAATGCAGCCCTTTAATAACTAAAAGTTTTTTAATAACTAACTGTAAATACATATATCATGAATGTTAGTTAAAATATTCAGAGACATCTATGAAGTATCTTTCCAACCATTATCACAACAAATTTACTAGCAGTAAATGTTTTCATCCATTATTTTATTTTTCGTCCATTAGATGTCGTGATATATTAATCGATATTTTATCTACTCATATTTACGCAAAGGTTCTTTTTCTTATATTTTAATAATATTTATGAATTCCTTACAAATTGTACATACATTATTTTATGAAATTTCTTACATATTTTACTAAAAGTTTATTTAAAATATAATCTTTACTTGTTTTTTTACAATGAAATCAAATTTTTAAACTGCTATGAATTACGCGGCAAATGCATAATACTAATAATATTTTAAATATTTTTTGAAATTTAATTAGAAACAATTATTATCACTCTCCCTTTTATTTCCAGTCATTTAAAAGATAAACGATCTATTCGGTATGATTCGAATCAAAACAATTCAATATATTTATATTAGCGCCAAAATCTTGGCGTAACATACAATAATCTAACGGTCGTTGATGTAAAAATGTACCATGTTGAACCAAACCATCTGAATATTCTTACACCCATACATACAAACTGTTGAAGAAGCTTCATACATGCCCAGCATAAATCTTACCTTAAAAAATACACAGATACACTAACACAAACAAACAAACTTGTTCCTTTAGTCATGTGTATTGTATGCTCAAATGTATCCGGCATACTGCAATGAATATTGACGACAAAAGTTAAAAGAGATTTATAATTTGTCGCGAAATAAATCGTGAACCATATATGTGTTCTGACATTTTAGCTACTGTTATCAAAACTGTCGTATGTTTCTTCCTTGGAAGCAATGTTGCATACGTTTTAAATTCAGTGTTGTAACAGACGAAAATAATTACAGGCAAATTGAACCTACAAAGGACAATTATTCAAATTTTAAGAAATTCATATCTCCGTTAATATTTGCGCTAGAAAAAAAACAAAAACTGTTTTATGATTCGTTATACGCCCTACAACTCGTTGATACATTAAAAATATCGTACAAGATTTTTAATTTTTTTTTTTGAATATATTTTTTTTTTTAATTTTTTTTTTGTTTTTGATAGTCATGCCAGGCATATAGGCATGTATGGCTTGCACGCCACTGATTGCAGGTATGTGTACTTTTACACTGTTACAACACATTCCTGGGTTTTCTCCCTTCAAATTATAGACATTCTACCAAAAGCTAATACTGGATCAGAAAGATAAGATAAAAAAGCAGAGTTTTCCTTTTGTCTCTAGGATTCATGTCTCAATGCTACAATACCACATCTGTTATCAAGTTATAATCTTGTTTCATCTAAAAATAGTGAAGATGCCCACCCAAGAAAATGTAAGAAAAAGGTAAGGTCCCGCACTGCGAAAATACTGCCTACAAAACCTCAACCTCCTCCCACACTTCCCCAAACAACCCCCGCAATATGAACCCCAGCATCAATTGTTAGCAACTATGTATAAATTTATACCACATTATAATTAAGCAGTGAAGGAAAAAAGACAAAGAATAATAAATGAAAAACAAGGAAAAAACGCATACATAAATTGGTCATATAGATTTGATGGCGACTTATGTAGATCCACTTTCCGCTCGTGTACATTCGATTTTTCTTATTTCTAGTGGGAGCTGATGTTGAGAAAATTTCGTTCTTCTTTTTGTTTGGAGATATACGTACCTTTGTCTTGTTCTATTTTCAGTTATGAAAGCATGGTACTCAGGCTCTCTGAGTACTTGAAGTATTGCATATTTATTGAAAAGTTCATTGAATTTTGGTACGTTAAACTCCTGAAAAACTTGTATTGTTGGGTAATCTGTTGGCTTTTTTTAAAATAATCTTTATTATGAGTTTCTGTACAACATCCACACATTTCATGCTAGTAATATATATATATATATATATATATATATATATATATATATATATATATATATATATATATATATATATATATATATATATATATATATATATATTATATATATATATATATATATATATATATATATATATATATATATATATATATATATATATATATATATATATATATATATATATATATATATATATATATATAATATATATATATATATATATATATATATATATATATATATATATATATATATATATATATATATATATATATATATATATATATATATATATATATATATATATATATATATATATATATATATATATATATATATATATATATATATATATATATATATATATATATATATATATATATATATATATATATATATATATATATATATATATATATATATATATATATATATATATATATATATATATATATATATATATATATATATATATATATATATATATATATATATATATATATATATATATATATATATATATATATATATATATATATATATATATATATATATATGTTATTATTAAGTATTTTGGGGATAACCCGCGTCAAATTATGATTCCCGAGAGAATCAGTCGTCTGCCGACGTTTCGTCTGAATCACATCAGACATTTTCTAAAGGCGCCTTGTTAATAAATTTTCGTCTCGAATCTCGGCGACAAATCGCAGAATCTCGGCGCGCGTCTCTGAACATCGCGTAGATGTTAAAAACCGGAAACTAACTTCATCTCTTGTAAATCACTTATTGACCGAAAATCACTCCATAGACTTTGAAAATTCAAAAGTAGTCGCGAATATTAACAATGAAACATTTAGAATTTACAGGGAAGCAATCGAAATATATAAAAGAAGCAACAGAATAATGAATAACAGGGACGATAGCATTCGAATCCCGACCGCATGGACAAGTGTACTTGAAAACAACATTTTTAAAAACCATAGTAATCAAACTACCGATATTTCAAACAATAGTCACATTAAAAACATTAGTAAAATTCTTAGTAAGCCGAAAACCGATAATCCACCTGTAAACAATATACCGTTAAGTACTAGAGTCACTAGAAGCCAAACAAAACGCAATAATGACGTCATTGGGGAAACCCACCCCTCCACTAACACTTGACGCGGCTTCCTTTCAAACTTTCACTTGGTAGTAAGCTTTCGACTCGAACGGACGTGCGTGCACTATCCCTCGAGACGAAAAAAATTTATTAACAAGGCGCCTTTAGAAAATGTCTGATGTGATTCAGACGAAACGTCGGCAGACGACTGATTCTCTCGGGAATCATAATTTGACGCGGGTTATCCCCAAAATACTTAATAATAACATATTTTGTACTCGCGAAAACCTTAGATTTAACATATATATATATATATATATATATATATATATATATATATATATATATATATATATATATATATATATATATATATATATATATATATATATATATATATATATATATATATATATATATATATATATATATATATATATATATATATATATATATATATATATATATATATATATATATATATATATATATATATATATACATATATATATATATATATATATATATATATATATATATATATATATATATATATATATATATATATATATATATATATATATATATATATATATATATATATATATATATATATATATATATATATATATATATATATATATATATATATATATATATATATATATATATATATATATATATATATATGTTATATTTGATGTTTTCACGGGTGAAATATGTTATAATATTTTTATCTCGGTTTTCCCGTGTCAGTAGGTCTTGACTAAGACCATTTGTCTTCCGACGTTTCGCCTGAATATCACCAGGCATTTTCAAGGACTTAACGAAAAGCACGCGCGCGACACACGTCTACTCACACTGAAAGCTCACCGTCAAGTGACTCGTAGCGTACAAGATGGCCGCTTATGTCAAATATTGTTAGCGCGACGTGATTGGCTCCTTGTGACACGCCCACCTGTGATATTCAGGCGAAACGTCGGAAGACAAATGGTCTTAGTCAAGACCTACTGACACGGGAAAACCGAGATAAAAATATTATATATATATATATATATATATATATATATATATATATATATATATATATATATATATATATATATATATATATATATATATATATATATATATATATATATATATATATATATATATATATATATATATATATATATATATATATATATATATATATATATATATATATATATATATATATATATATATATATATATATATATATATATATATATATATATATATATATATATATATATATATATATATATATATATATATATATATATATATATATATATATATATATATATATATATATATATATATATGTTATATTTGATGTTTTCACGGGTGAAATATGTTATAATATTTTTATCTCGGTTTTCCCGTGTCAGTAGGTCTTGACTAAGACCATTTGTCTTCCGACGTTTCGCCTGAATATCACCAGGCATTTTCAAGGACTTAACGAAAAGCACGCGCGCGACACACGTCTACTCACACTGAAAGCTCACCGTCAAGTGACTCGTAGCGTACAAGATGGCCGCTTATGTCAAATATTGTTAGCGCGACGTGATTGGCTCCTTGTGACACGCCCACCTGCTGTCGTGTTCGTTGGTAATAATATTTTATCATTATTTTTGTGTTGTGATTTATTGTTAATTTTAGTTGTGACATTAATATTATTATTGTTGTGTTTTGGGGTTATTTTCG
Source organism: Molanna angustata (assembly GCA_963576475.1). NCBI lineage: Eukaryota > Metazoa > Arthropoda > Insecta > Trichoptera > Molannidae > Molanna > Molanna angustata. Next base: position 24,264,866 of record OY754988.1, on the reverse strand, counting down.
CTATGGTATTATTAATATTATTATTGTATTGTTTGTCATATAAAATGTTCTTCCAGGTACTAGGCAAACGAACTCCGTCGTCCCGATTGTTCATTATATCCCTTCTCTTATATATTTCTATAGCTTCCCTGTAAATTCTGAGAGGTTCACTGTTTAAACTTGCTATTATTTTTGAATGGTCAAAATCTATTGTATGTCCTTCTGTGAGCGAGTGTTGTACAAGTGAGGATGTAAGTTTTTTGTTTCTCATGTCGACTCTGTGCTCCGCTATTCGTGCTTCAATTTTTCGATTGGTTCTTCCTACATAAGTCTTATTGCACGATCCGCACGGTATTTCATATACTCCATGAGCTTCAAGTGGAATGATGTCTTTCGGGTTTCTTAGAAAGGTTGATATTTTATTTGTTGTGCTGAAAACGGTACGTATGTTATTTTTGTTTAATAGACGGCTGATTTTATCAGTGACGCCTTTGATATATGGTAGTCGGGCTGTCGATAATGGTGTTTCATTGGATTTTTCTTTCACTGTTTTTGGACTCTTTAATGCTTTGTTTATTATATAGTCTGAGAAACCATTACAACGTAGAGCATTTTTCGTGTATTCTAATTCTTGTTTTTTATGCTCGTGGTCTGCAATTCTTTTTGATCTTGTTATTAGTGTTTTTGCGACTGAGCATATTTGTGCGGGGTGATGATTGGACGTTGCGTGTAGGTATCTATCGGTGTGTGTGGGCTTTCTATATACTGTGTGCCCCAGTTTACCGTTTGCTTTTTTTAACACTAAAACGTCTAAGAAAGGTATTTGTCTGTTATTTTCCTTCTCCATTGTAAACTTTATATCTTTATGAATGCTGTTAATAGTGTTCAAAAAATTATTTAATTCTTCTTCTCCGTGAGACCATACTACGAATGTGTCATCCACATATCTTAGCCATTTCTTTGGTTTGAGTATTACTTTCTTTAAGACTTCTTCTTCAAACCTCGTCATAAATAAGTTGGCGACTGCTGGTGACAATGACAAACCCATAGGTGCTCCTTTTATTTGTTTGTATGTCTTATTGTTGTAATAAAAAAATGTGTTATTTAAACAGTGATAAAATAAATTTAAAATATCGTCTGTGGTATTGAGTGTTTCTTTGATTATGTCTAGTGTCTCGTTAATTGGAATATTTGTAAATAAAGAAACAACGTCAAAACTCACAAGAATATCTGTACTTTCCAGTTCTAAGTCAGTGATGAGTGATATGAAATGTTCTGAGTTTTTGACATAGGAGTCTGCGGATTCTACATAGGGCTGCAACATATTCGCGAGGAATTTAGAAAGCATTTGTAACGGCGAACCAATGGAACTAACAATTGGTCTGAGAGGAATATCTTTCTTATGAATTTTTGGAAGACCATACAATTTTGGAAAGCGTGACGACTTCTCTCGTGATGTTTATATAATAAACAAAGCATTAAAGAGTCCAAAAACAGTGAAAGAAAAATCCAATGAAACACCATTATCGACAGCCCGACTACCATATATCAAAGGCGTCACTGATAAAATCAGCCGTCTATTAAACAAAAATAACATACGTACCGTTTTCAGCACAACAAATAAAATATCAACCTTTCTAAGAAACCCGAAAGACATCATTCCACTTGAAGCTCATGGAGTATATGAAATACCGTGCGGATCGTGCAATAAGACTTATGTAGGAAGAACCAATCGAAAAATTGAAGCACGAATAGCGGAGCACAGAGTCGACATGAGAAACAAAAAACTTACATCCTCACTTGTACAACACTCGCTCACAGAAGGACATACAATAGATTTTGACCATTCAAAAATAATAGCAAGTTTAAACAGTGAACCTCTCAGAATTTACAGGGAAGCTATAGAAATATATAAGAGAAGGGATATAATGAACAATCGGGACGACGGAGTTCGTTTGCCTAGTACCTGGAAGAACATTTTATATGACAAACAATACAATAATAATATTAATAATACCATAGCGAAAATAACCCCAAAACACAACAATAATAATATTAATGTCACAACTAAAATTAACAATAAATCACAACACAAAAATAATGATAAAATATTATTACCAACGAACACGACAGCAGGTGGGCGTGTCACAAGGAGCCAATCACGTCGCGCTAACAATATTTGACATAAGCGGCCATCTTGTACGCTACGAGTCACTTGACGGTGAGCTTTCAGTGTGAGTAGACGTGTGTCGCGCGCGTGCTTTTCGTTAAGTCCTTGAAAATGCCTGGTGATATTCAGGCGAAACGTCGGAAGACAAATGGTCTTAGTCAAGACCTACTGACACGGGAAAACCGAGATAAAAATATTATAACATATTTCACCCGTGAAAACATCAAATATAACATATATATATATATATATATATATATATATATATATATATATATATATATATATATATATATATATATATATATATATATATATATATATATATATATATATATATATATATATATATATATATATATATATATATATATATATATATATATATATATATATATATATATATATATATATATATATATATATATATATATATATATATATATATATATATATATATATATATATATATATATATATATAATATATATATATATATATATATATAATATATATATATATATATATATATATATATATATGTTGCTCCCCAACTATGTAGTTATAGAGTATTGTAATACTGACTGCACTAGGACATAGTAGGTATATTGAATAATCCAAAAATATATTAATTGAGAAGCTTGGTATGGTATTTTGAATGCCAAAGTAGTATGATCCATATAATAGTATGAACTGATTTTCCACTGCGCTTGCCATTTAGTACTAATATAGGAAGAGATAGAGTTGAGAAGATCAGTTTCTGGATAAAGAAAACTTTCAGGAAGTTTACCAGATATTGTAGCTAAACGGGTTGAAGTAAAGATGAATTGATATTCTCTGGATTTATATTCATTGGTGGGGAAGGAGAAATATTGCTTGGATTTTTAAGAATACACCCGTTTTCTGGGTTAGTTAGTAAAGATAGCGCTTTGATCTCCGATTTATCATAATTGTTTGTAATTTTTGGAGGTGATTTATTAATAGGTTTGAATATCGTAGTTCTATAATTTTGGTTTTGATGTTTGGTTTGGTGATTTCTTTTTGTTAATTTTGGGCAAAACTTTAGATATCATTAGCTTAGCCATCATTGTTTTAATTTGTTATTGTCTTAAAAATTCAGGGCAGGAAACACTCATAGTTGCATGGTTACCCAGACAGTTTAATATTATCATTTGTTTTGGTCCTATGAACGTTAATACAATTGTAGATGAAGGTATCCAACATGCCGTTTTGTCCTTTCAATTAAAGTGTCTGACATCTATGATACCATCAAAATAAATTTTTTAGCGGCTTTATAGTTTGTAAAAGGTACAATTATTCTTCTTCTATTCTCTGATTTCACCCCACCAATAGTTATTTTTTTTATGTGATCTTTTTGTTAGAAAACCTCCGAGAAAGGCATTGGGTGTATGGCCTTGGACGGTTCAACACAATTGTTATGGTGGATGGTTAATTAATTAAAGAATTTTTACAATCTTGTTATATTTATTGGTAGAGCGGTGGACTGTAGCGGTATAAAATAATAACATTGACATCCATAGGTCGCCGGTTCATATCCGGCTCAAAGTGATTACGGAATAATGTAACCAATTCCTTGTATTTTATTGTCTCCGTGTCGTGTCGCTGTTGAATGTTCGAAAAACGTTATTGGCCGGTTTTCCTATAGTTGATAATAACAACGCCACTTTTCTTTTGTCTGACGCTTCATCGAGATCGGAGGCTATGAGACATAAATTAAATTCCTCGATCCATGTTTTCCAATTCTGGCTTGCTAAAATGCAGACATTCGTCATTTTGTTACCAAGAGATGAGTGCACGTCCGTGATCACCGCTCGGAGCAGCTTGATGGCAGCAGAAGTCTTTGTACTCTGGGCGGAGAGAGTTTCGGACATTTCTTTGGTGAGTTTCAGCATGGCGTCTTGCTGTTTGGCCAATGTGGTAGACATTCTTTGTATCACCTCAATGTTTTGGATTCCAGCAGTCGAAAGTGACATGCTGGTTGACAGAAAGGTCTTAGTGTCATGTGAAGAAACAAGTCCTGATCGGAATTGTGCTACCAGGAGGCCATTGGACGCTTGCATGAGTTTTAAGGACCAGGCACTGTTAGAGGGGGAGTCTCGGATAGTCAAACAGAAGAGGTCTATGGTCACCTGATCTTCCACTGCCCAGAGATGGTCCCACCCGTCTTCATACCACATCTTGACAATGGAAGTGGCTTTGTCTGTTGATAAGAATGTCGGGTCACATAGTGGGTATCAGGGGGTTGGTTGTTTATTGGGTTCTCAGAGGAAGATTGCAGGGAGAATACGGTAGGGATTGATGAAGATGTAGATGGATTGTCTTTGGCAGACCTTTTGGATCTAGTTTGTAACGGGGTTTTGGGGGCAGTCTTGATTTTTCTGGAGGGACAGGAGATGGATGTCCTTTTCATTTTGGCGGGTGGACCTTGCGGTTTGGAAGAGTGAGTCTCAATTGGTATTTGAGTTGAGTCTCCGGAGGCTCCTTGGTCTTTTTCGAACTCGATATCTTCTGCTATGGACTGAAAGATTGGATCCACTTGGCAATTGAGCTGATTCATGATAGTTGAGTCACTAGAATTTAGAAGTGAGTGGTAACTAATTACAGTGCGACCATAGAGTGACCAACTTGTCAAAGACCATAGATATATGTTATGGTGGGTGGTTAATTAATTAAAGTCTTTTTACAATCTTGTTATATTTATTTAAATAAAGACTGACAGCGACTTGACTCCATGCGTCCCGACCAGTGCGACCATAGAGTGACCAACTTGTCAAAGACCATAGATATATAATAACAATGTATAGTGGTGGAGAAGATACCGTGTACATGAGAGGCATTTTGTCCCCTTGGACGTCTGAGGTATTCACAGTACTATTTAATGGTTGATCCATAGGACTAACATCTCTACATTTTTCTGCCAACTCAATATCGGGTGGCTCCGCCATAATTATTTGCTACATATCATATAATAAAAAGATTTAAAAATATATAAGATGTATTTTTTTAGTGATCAAGACGACACAGTCAATTAACACACAATTGAGTTTCTCTGTAATCAAAGTTTTATTGAATTAATTAACATGTTATATTCATTATCAAAACAGTAACAAAAACCAACTCTACCTGTAATCAAAGAAACGACATTTAATGCTATTAATTACATACAATGTCTGTTTCCAAATCACAATTACACACATTACTTACTCCCTTTATCAACAAAATTATACTGTCTCGACAATTTGCTATCACATGACAGCTGAGCCCACGGAAAAATACACCACAGACTAAGAACAAAATTTTCAAATTAATTAAACTTATCCGAGTCATACAATAAGTACCTAATAAGAGTAAGTACTGAAACTAAAGAAAACTATATTTTTCTTTACAAATATATAATGGGTATAAAATAATAATAGGAAAAAGAAAACAGAAACTACATATTTTCTTTTTAAATAAACCAACTCTATACCTAAAGAAAAAAGAAGAAAAAATAATAATGTAATACCCCAGAGTGTCCAGGGGAGAAAAACTCTACGTAAAGAAAAAATAAGTAGGTATATAATACACCCAATGTGCCTAGGAGAAAACAAATTGTGTATGCAAAGAAAATAAGAAGAAAAAAATAAAAATATAATACTCCCGAATATAACATCTAATTACATCTTCTTCTTCTTCTTCTTCAGCCAGTTTTCATCCATTCTTGGACATAGGCCTCCCCTTTGATCCTCCACAACTCCCTGTCTTGGGCACACTGCATCCATCTCCCTCCGGCACATTTCTTGATGTCATCAGACCACCTTGCCTGGGGTCTGCCAACACCTCTTCGGCTTGTTCTCGGTCGCCATTCTAAGATCTTTTTGGTCCATCGTGAATCCTGGCATCTGGCAATATGCCCAGCCCAGCTCCACTTAAGGCCAGCGACCCTTTCCGCTACATCGGCTACTTTGGTTCTTTGTCTTATCATGACATTCTGAATTCTGTCCCTTATTGAAATACCCAGCAACTTTCTCTCCATAGCTCTCTGTGTCACTAACAGCTTGTGCATTATTCTTTTTGTTAGGAACATACAAAACAAAAATTAAACGGAACAAATAAAATGGAAGGTTTGCATGCCCATGGGAAGCAGATGGATATTACTCTCGGCGAGAACTCTGGCCGGAATGCTGGCTGAGGGTAGACTGGGAAGATCTGTGCATTACCTTCCCAGTAGCAGAGTCGCTAAGCCCGGTCCACTTCTCAATTGCCACGCATACGTTGGTCATTTTGTTTCCTAATGAAGAGTGAACATCTGTGATGACTGATTGTAATTGCTTGATTATGTTCGATGTCTTTATGCTCTGAGCCATGAGAGTCTCTGACATGTCTTTTGTTATTTGTAGCATAGTTTCCTGCTGACTGGCTAAAGTTTTAGACATATGATTTATTACTGTAATATTCTGTATACCGGCTGTCGATAAGGCCATACTATTTTCCAAAAAGGCCTTTGTCTCATGAGAAGGCACAAGACCCGATCTAAACTGTGCCACCAATAGCCCATTGGATGCTTGCGTTGGTCGGAGGACCCACTCACTGTTGGTTTTGGCCTCTCTCACGGTTGGGTGGAGCGGGTCTGTGGTTGCTTGGTCATCCGCAGCCCGTGGTCTCTCCCATCCATCTTCGTGCCGGTTCTTGATGATCGAAGTTGCCTTTTCTGATGTGAGAGGTGCTGGATCAGAGAAGTGATGTACCGTTTCATTGGTTATTGCGTGGAACGAACTCACCAATTTCGTTGAAGGAGAAAACATAAAAATGAAGATATTTAACTAACTTAATTGAAACAAAAACTAGGATCGTATGAGCCCTGGCCAGGAGGTCTACTAGAGACGTCTGTCCGCCTAGGCGTGCTAGTTTGTTTCATGCCTTTTATACTTGCTGTGTGATTTAGATTTAATCTGTTTGTCTTTATCTTCGTTTTCATATTTGTAAGTCTCTTTAGTTTCGTTTTCGGCATTACTCACAGGAGGGACCAACGTGAAGATCTAGCACTTCCCCCCCACGCATCCTTTTTCTGGGCGCAGAAGAGCCTAGCCATTCGAAAAGTAAGTAAGAAAAAAAAAACTAAATCATAAATCAAACACATTTTTAGCAATGAAATAAACAAATTATATTTATATAGTTTCTGCCACTGTTAATCGCTCGATTTGAATTAATTCACCGGAGAAAAAATCACACGTCTGTCATTTTCAAAATTACATCTTCAAGAATTGCCGATTTCGATTCAGGGATTCCAATACTTTTAATGTTATTTCGCGTGTACCATTGCTATTTTACATTTAATTGTTTCTTGATATCAATTATTCCTTGTTTAATGGTATCAATTTTTTTTATTTGCAATTGTGTTGTATTAACTTTCTTTTCAAGGTCGTCCATTTTTTCACTAAAAAACATGCTTTTCTTGAATGTATTAAGATCCTAGTGTAATGCAATGACATCATCCTTTAAATCTTTTATTGATGCAAGGTTAGTTCGCATATGTTGGATTTCTTGGATTCTGACTTAAGGCCCTACTATACCCTGGATATACGGATATACGCAAAAATGCACACTAAATTAGCTTCTAATGTATGAAACACGAGAAAATATTGTATATCACCTGATATGTGATATACAACATTTTATCGTGCGAAAATGGTAAAATTTAGAGGTTTTTTTTAAATAGCAAGAAGAGTCATTGAAATTTTATAATAATAAAAAATTCAGCCGGTAGATTTTCATATTCTCTATCGAATAAAGTAAAAATATACTTCATAGGCCTTGTAGTTTTTTAGTTACTTACAGTAAAAAAATAAAAAAGGGTTTTACTAAAACTAATTTTACAAGAAAAGTATTAAACAAATTCAAAATTCAAAAAAATCATGCAATAGATTAAAGATGTACATACAAACTGTTCCTTATTTCAAATACGTATCTTTTGAGGGTATTAGGGAAATTATTTTCAAAATATAATGTATAGCCTACTATAGCCTCTTAAGCGGGTCCTCAGTTGTCACAGTAGGCGTAGATGCTTTTTCGTGACCATGTGCATTATTTTGTTGTCTTTCCATCTCCAAGTTATCCATTGTTTATACCACAGGTGTACCCTTGAGAGTTGTCTTACTTCTTCCTGATAGATGGCGGAGGAGTAACAGTTTTATCTATATTTTTATATGATCTGGTTTGGGTCTTGGGTTGAGTTGGAAAACTAGTAACTTGATATTAAATGATAATTTATAGTTTAATTCTTTTCATCAATTCCAATATTATTCTATTTTAATGGAGGTTTCGTAGTGTGAATTTTAAAAAATAAGTAAAAATTGAACTGATTCCCTTTGCTGGGATCGAACTCGCGACACAGAGAACCAACTTCTATGTCCGGTGTGTTAACAACGTCAGCTACGACTCGTTCTTCATTGAGTGAGAAATATCCAGTATAAGTATCACTTTGAAATATGACTGGTCGGTATTATTGGATTGGATAACAGTATGTAGATTTCATATATTTCAACTTGTTTTACATGTAAAACATACGATGCATTTCACAAATATGATCACACCATGATTCACTATAACACAAGTTTCTGTAAAGAAATCTGGTGCTTCCAGTATTACTGGACCATCATACCTCTGGTTGTTGGTATTGAAACTGCCGTTGAAGGTGTTGACGTTGAGGCGATTTATGTGATCCATTCTCCTTAAAAGATATACAATTGTTTTTCGTACCTGCTGTAACAAATTTTTAATTAAAATGAAATGTTAGATTTCCTATCTTAACAATAATTTGTCACGTCAGCTTCCATAATATATCACAGATTCATTCTGAAAACACAATTAAAAACTGTTGTCTCTGTCGGGAATTCAACCTGGGACCTTTGGATCAGCAGTCAGCTACCCAACCAACTACGCAACAAAGGCTAGTATAGCAGATTTTGAAATTGTTATAATCAAGCGATGAATGTGGCAAGTATCAATTAATTAAATCTTTTAGTGCATACATGATGTGTAATATATAGTAAACATAGCTACCTAATTATGATCCCAAAGTTTCTTGAGTGTACTTACATCAAGTAAAATTTCCAGCTCCAAGTTTGATAAAGTGTCGTCTTCTGAAGTGGCACTGAAGGCTGGTATTTCAATCGGTGAATGAAGGACACTTGCTGTGGTATTTACATAATGTTGCTTGGTGAGTGTCCAATTTTCATAAAATCTTTTAAAAATGCCTTTTTTTCGAAATACCATAACAATGGTTTGTAGACTTAGAAAAAATAATAAGGATTTGGTTATTGATTGTGGTTCACGACTACAATAAATAAACAAAATGAGGGAAATGGTTTCATTTGGCATAACAAACAAAAATTACATTGATTTTAACAACAAGCTACAAAAGATTACACATATTGGAGAACTTTATTTCTAGGTTATGCGAAAACAAAACAAGAAACAATACAGAAATCACAATTCTAAAATTGGACATGAAAGTCGATAGCTGTATAAAAGAACCTGCTGTAAAGTAATAATGGATATTGGCAGAACATGCATTACTTACCTATTTAAAAACTATAAAATATAAATTTATTATATTTATTCAAACATATACATAATTGACAAATAATATTCTTAAAACTGCAATGCCCCACTAGGTAAAAAACCTGTGCCGGGGCTAAAGCATTTTGAAATAATGATACTTTTAACAGTGAATGTCAACTAACAAAACATACACAAAAATAGCATTCCAAATTAGAGATAACAAATAACAAAATTAGAAATAACATTAAAAATAAATACATACAAAAGTGTATTACAAATTAGAAAAAAAAAACAATAGGTGAAGGGAGGTCTGAGATGGCATAGATTTCGAAAAAACATATTTTTAGGAACCTCGTAACCAAATTGAAATAAACAACAATTCAGTATCAAATAGTGGTTTATTATCATCATAAAAATATTCAACAAAACGAACTTAAACTATTTTTTTTATTAAATATTTAAATAGAAAAATGGCTAAAAAATCCATTTCACCCAACCCCTATGGGTGTTGGCTGACTGCATTAATATTATGTGGCGTAGGTGTCTCTAATGTCCTTACATGAGACTGAGTCATTTCTAAATTTTGACATATTGAAATGGCATTTTCTAACGTCAGATCTTTTTCTAGAAGTAAACGTTCTTTAATGTATATATACTTCCTGGCTAGACCACATATTAAAATATCTTTGACTAGGCTGTCCCCTAGAAGTCCAAATTCGCATGGTATATTCAAATTCTTTAAGGCTGTGACATAAGTCTGAATCGACTCATCGTCCGTTTGTCTTCTTGAGAAGAATTTAGGAGTTGATGTTGAGATAAGAAGTCTATGACTTCTTCTCCTCTTTTGTCAGTTCGCGCACTGCCCCACCAGATGCTTTTAGCATTTGCATCAGCACCAAAAAGGACGGTATGCTTTTTGTCCGAATTCATAATTTTATCGACGCAGGAAACGTTCCTTTCAACGCTTTCTCCTGGTTCGCAGTATACAGATCCAACGACCAACTTTATTCCGCCGAGTGTCATCTCCACAAACACGCACGCGTGATCGGAAAGCTGCTGTAACATAATGCTGTCATTCGCGGTCCCTTTGGCCACTAGGATTGCCGCCTTGACCACATGGTCTTTTTGCGGTTTCTGGAAGGTCAGTCCATCAAAGATCTTCTTGTTGACCTTTCCTTTATTCCCAGTGTAGGGTTCTTGTAGAAGAGCAACATCATAGCCTTCCTCGGAAAACTTATCAATGAAGCTCAACGTTGCCGCTTCGCACCTCTGGAGATTGACTTGAGCCATTTTGATGGAGGGGCCCTTAGCAAAGGTATTCGACCATGTCCCTGTACCGTTTTAGATACCTTCTGTATATTGGGCACTCTTTGGTTTGGTCTTTGTGCCGAGTCGGTTGTGTTTCCTTGTATTTTTCATTGCTCTCCAGGCAATGTACACATTCCGAATGTTTACCTTTGCATTCATTAGGTGGGTGACTTTGGCAGCACAGTCTGCACGTTTCCTCCGGTGCATTGCACTTTGCTGCGTAGTGGCCGTACCTCTGACATTCTGCATGTCAGGGACCCAATATGTTCGTCGACCTTCACCTTAAGGAACCCGATGTTGACAGATTCCGCTCTCAAAAGCTCATCGAATAGCTGAGGAGATGTTGAGATTACCACCTTTTTAAGCAAGTTATTTCTCCTAAATCTTGCCATGTACACAATTTTTGTTTCCTTATCGAGACTGAAATATTCTCTGCTTTACTATTTCGAGAATATTTGAATTGGAGAAGAATAGTATTTTTAACTCAAATAAAACTCTCTTAGTTTTAATACATGTATTCTACATACATAATCAATAAGAATATACAGAATATTTTTATATCAAATGTTTACAGTAAGGCAGTCTAAACCAGAATAACTTTATACAATTTTCAATTCTTCACAACAATTCTTTATTGTTGTGACTGATTCATATTATTGTTTTTTATTTGCCAATAAATAAACTTTCTAGAATATTCCAATTATAATTTCTAAATATTAAATAAATTACAAATACATGAGAGACATCTATGTATCAAAATGGTAAGTTATTTTTCATAAAATAATATAACACAAACCATAGTAAATACTTATACAAATCTCCCATAGATGTCACTCAACTCAAAATATTATAATTATTACAATATTTTACACTCCCCAACTTAAATTATAAATTACACCCTTGAGGAGAACTAAACAAAAAGAAATTATATATTTGTTGCCTTGCAACACAATAAACAATAATAAAATTAACCAATTATACAAACTTAAATGACTTATACTTTATAATTAATCATTCGGTTCCTGGGTCTTAGACGATTGCTCCAGTCTGGAACTGTCTCACTCTGAAACAAAGAAACGGCTTCATCAGGAAAATATTTTAAATTTTCCAATGAAACCTCATCTGAAAGATTTTCCAAACTTTCATCAGAGTTTCCATCGGTTCTTGAGTCACCATTCTCTAAACCTTGACACAAAGAACGTAACTGATTAAAATGTCTTTTCCAAATTAACTGATTAACCTTAACCAAATAAACATTTTTAGAAACAACCTTAAAAATTATCCCTTCTACCCATTTTCTACCATTTATAGGTCGATAATCTTTTACGAGAACTTTATCACCAATATTAAATTTATTTTTCTTGTACTTTCTACCACCATAATAACATTTCTGTTTATTTTGACTTTTCTTAATATTAGATTTAATCTTATCTGGTATGTCATAAAAATGATCAAAATGATCCCCTGGTAAAGATAATTGAAATCTATTTCTAATCTTTCTACCAAACATTAAAACTGCTGGTTCACATCCAGTTGACGAATGAGGTGTGTTTCGATAATCCATTAAAAATTTATTAATATCACTTTGAATATTAATAAGCAATTTTCCCCTAATAACTATTTTTCTTAAATAATTTTTAAGCGTTCTAACAGAATTTTCCGCTAAACCATTGGATTGTTGATATTGAACAGGAGACGTCAAATGAACGATACCCCATTTATCATAAAATTGCTTACATTCTTGAGAATTTAAGTTCTGAGCATTATCACTCACAATTGTTTCTGGAAAACCAAAATTAACAAATAATCTCTCCAATTCATATAACATACATTTAGATGAAGTATTCTTCATTACAATACATTCTAACCATTTTGAAGTAGCATCTATAATTACCAAACAATCAATACCATCATATTGCAAAAAATCTATATGTAAACGACTCCAAACCTTCTCAGGACTTTCCCAAGGAGATAAAACTGATTTATGAGGATTTTCTTGACAACTTCTACATATACTACAACTATCTATCATAACAGAAATATCTTTATTTATGCCTGGCCAATAAAAATAATTTCTCGCTAGATTTTTAGTTTTAACAATACCTTGATGTGAATCATGTAACAAATTTAAAATTCTCTTCCTTAATGAACTCGGGACAACTACCTTGTGTTGCCACATAATACAATCTTTATAAATGCTTAGTTCATCTTTTATTTTATAAAAAGGCCATACATCTGATTGTTTATTTATTTGTGAAGGCCACCCTTTTTGTAAATAATCTATAATTTGATTACACAAAATATCCTTTTTAGTTTCCTCTAAAATTTCATCAAACTTGATACTGAAATTTTCTTCTGCATCTAGAAGAAAAACAAAATCACAATTAATATCAATACAATTTAAACTTTTAAAATTTTCTAAATCTGAAACATCTAATGTTTCATCCTTTTCTATAGGACACCTCGATAAAAAATCTGAACAGTTATTTTCTGATTTCACAAATTGTACTTCATAATCAAATGCTGACAAAATAACCCCGTAGCGTTGTAACCGATTTGCTGCTAATTGAGGAATATCTTTATCCTGCTTTAAAATATGGCATAAAGCCCTATTATCAATTTCTAAAATAAAATGTCTTCCATATAAATAATGAAACCATTTTTGTAAAGCAAAAATAATCGCTAATGCTTCAATATCTAATATTGAATATTTCTTTTCCGCTTCTGTTAATTTCCTTGAAATAAAAGCTATAGGTCTCGCTGACCCGTTTTCAAAAATGTGTAATAAAGTAGCAGCAATACCATTAGATGAACCATCTGTCACAACCTTTAACGGTAACTTTTTATTATAATGAATTAAAACTAAATCCGAAGATAAAATATTTTTAATCTCTAGTACCGAATTTGAGCACTCTTGTGACCAAACCCATCTAACATCTTTCTTCAACAAATTATATAAAGGAGACAGAATTTTAGCAATATTCGGCACAAAATTACGATAGTAATTTACCATACCTAATAAACCCCTCACTTGCGTAGTATTTTCAGGAATTGGAGCCAATCTAATCGCCTCCACTTTATCAACTAACGGTTTAATTCCTTCCTCAGATATATTGTAACCTAAATAATCTACTGATTTTGTAAAGAATTGACACTTTGATTCATTAATTGACAAACCACATTCATTTAAACGAATAAATAACGATAATAAATTATTAAATAAATCTTCATCGTCTTTTCCTGATATTAGAATGTCATCTATATATACTGACGTACCTCGTAAATCTTGCGTGACAGAATCTATTACTTGCATAAACAAAGCTGGTGAAACCTTTAATCCAAATATTAATGTTTTGTAGCGAAATAAACCCATATGGGTTGCTATCGTAGTATACTCTCTACACTCTTTTTTTAAACCAATTTGGCAATATGCAGACTTCAAATCAATTTTCGCGAAAACCTTACCTCCACTAATTTTTTCTAATAAATAATTAATTCCCGGTAAAGGATATTTAATATCCATAACATAAGGATTTATCGTTCTCTTATAATCTGCACATAATCTAAGAGTACCATTACTTTTCGGAATAATAACTAAAGGACTTGCATATTCTGAAAATTTTACTCTTTCAATAATGTTTTGCTCTAACATTAAATTTAATTCCGATTCAACTTTTTCTTTTAAAGCCAATGGAACTGGTCGTGCTTTACAAAATTTAACTGGATGATCCTTAACCATCTTAAAACCTACTTCATATTTTGTAAACTTACCTATATTATTCGAAAATACATTTGGAAATTTTTTTTTTAAAATTGACACACCATTTTCCTTAAAATTATTGTTAACCATTTCCGAAAAATAAATACCGGAAAACCCAATCTCGAATTCTTTGAAAAAATTTCGACCTAACAAAATTTCACTTCCATTTTTAATAATTATAAAATCTAAAAACCTTGTTTTTTCATTAAAACTTACTTGTAGGTTAATTTTTCCCAATACTTCCAAATTAATATTTGTATATGCTTTAACCTCCAAATTATAAGTCACTATTTTCATCTTATGAAAATATCTTCTATAAATATCTTCAGGTAATACCGAAATGAATGCACCTGAATCTAATAAACCTTTAAATGACTTGTCACATAAAAACACATCGATCATACATGAACTGTTATTGTTTTGAATGGTATTCAACACATTAATAACTTTTTTTTTTGTATTTTTCTGCTTTTCAATATTCACTTTACAATTTGCTTTAATGTGACCTTTCAATCCGCAACGAAAACACACAAATTCTTTTTTATAAATATTTGTTTTTTTAAACTTAAAATTCTTTCGACTATAATCACAAGTTTTATTTGACAATACATTTTTTTCTCTATCATGCAACTTATTAGACGAAAATTTATTATTGTCAAGTTTACCAACTACCTGCACACTATTGGTCGAATTGTGACCAACTTCACGTTCCATTTGAAATGATTCACCAATCGAAGCCAAATTAACACAATCCTCGAAATTTAAATTTTCTGCTTCAAGAAATAATTTTTCTTGAACCTTATACCTTTTTATTCCTAAAATAAAAATATCCTTCAAAACAAAATCTAAATACTTATCAAATTTACAATTAATTGTCGACTTTCGTAAACGAACCGCAAATTCCTTAATAGATTCATGTACTTCCTGTTTAGTCGAATAAAACTTTCTCCTATATTCAAATACATTTGATACATTTTCACAATACTTCTTCAATTTTTGCATCAAATCTTCGACACTAAAATCAGTTACTTTCTTAGGAACACATAAATTAATCAATAATGAAAAAGAATCTTCACTCAAAGCATTGAGAAATAGTGCTCTTTTTTGAATCGCTGAAATACTATTTTCATCATATAATATGAGACTTTGTTCAAACCTTGTGTGGAAATTATCCCAATTATCACAATTGTGATTAAATTTTGAGATGTCCATCTGGAACAATCTCCCAGACTGTCCAGAAACCCCTTGATTACTATAATCTTTAGTATTCATTTTCCCACACAATAAAATTATACAAAATAAATAAAAAAAAATAATTTCAACAAAATATCTGATTCAAAATACAAAAATACTGATCTTTTTCTTCCCCTGATGATTCTGGTAGACCCTCGCTGCTCCTCTGGAACTCCAAGAAAAGTGGACTGCTACAGACCTCCTTCCAAGCTTCCAGCAACTGGCTGCTACACCTGCACCTTGGACCCGTACCTGGATCCTTGCCCTTGGTCCTCTGCTCCTGGTTTTCTCCTTGTCTGGATACTCTCCTGGATTCCTTGCAGATCCTCCCAAATGAGTACTTGCCAAAGTACCCAATCCAAACTGGAACGAACGTAGACCTCTTCTACTTGTCTCCTGTTTGATCTCTGTGATGTAAATCACAGATGAAAATAGCTCTCTGTCCTGGACAACTGTCTATTTTCTTCCACTTCAGTCCTCCTCGAAGAATGAAGATTTTAACAAAGAACCCTTGGGATGAAGTTCTTAAAGTCCGACTGCGCCATGAAATATTCTCTGCTTTACTATTTCGAGAATATTTGAATTGGAGAAGAATAGTATTTTTAACTCAAATAAAACTCTCTTAGTTTTAATACATGTATTCTACATACATAATCAATAAGAATATACAGAATATTTTTATATCAAATGTTTACAGTAAGGCAGTCTAAACCAGAATAACTTTATACAATTTTCAATTCTTCACAACAATTCTTTATTGTTGTGACTGATTCATATTATTGTTTTTTATTTGCCAATAAATAAACTTTCTAGAATATTCCAATTATAATTTCTAAATATTAAATAAATTACAAATACATGAGAGACATCTATGTATCAAAATGGTAAGTTATTTTTCATAAAATAATATAACACAAACCATAGTAAATACTTATACAAATCTCCCATAGATGTCACTCAACTCAAAATATTATAATTATTACAATATTTTACAGAGACCCTCTTTGTATTTGTTTGAGATCGAGGGATTCTGTTTCCACAGTCCCTCGAGTATCTCCTCCTCTGTCAGGTGCTCTTCGACACAGATAAGGACTATTCTGGGTCTCAGTTTGGGTTTTTCGAGTGTAGTTATATTTTCTTGGCTGGCTAAGATTTTACGAAGTTTTTCGATATGCTCTGCTGTGTCGCACTGAACAGCGACCTGATATCCGGTCTTTTTCCATATTCTGCTCACTCGCAGTCCCGATATAATAGGGTTTACCTCTTTCTTAATTTGTTTGAGAATGTCTTCAGAGGCCATCGGTTTTTTGCCTGTAACCACTATTGTTTGGGCGCGAGGAATGGTTTTTGCTGCTTGGCGAGATGTTGAGGGAGAAGGTGGTGATGATCGTGGTGTTGGAGTAGGCAGGGCGGGCCAATCGTGCGCTTTTAAGGCGAAAGCATTTGTGTGCCTTATTTCTTGTTCCAACAGTTTTTGTGTGTTGGAAAGGCGCTCTTTATGTAGGTCCTCTTTACTCGAAAGGACCCGCTCGGCAAGTTCCTCTGCGCATACCGATATTGAGTTGAGGCTATCCTTAATCTCCTTTTTGATTTGTTTGTGGATATTGCCACTCCTATCAAGAGCTGTGAGAGCGGTGGTGATGAATGCCAAAATTGGTCTTAAAAGGCTTTTGCAAGCCCTGGGTGTCTCTTCAGAGGTGCTTGGGGTTTGTGATTGGGTGGCGGCGGCTGGTGATTTTGACATGGTAGGGGAGACCTAGGAGAGTTGTGACAATTTTTACTCTTTTTAACATATATCAGTCAAAAATAGTCTTATCTCTACGAAACTTTTACCGTAAAATATTAACTCCTTTGACTACATAAAGCTACCGTAAAAAAAACATTTAACACCCAAGTTCAAAGAATAAATCAACAATAACAAAAGAGACTCTTGGTGTCACAACTCTCCTAGCAACGAGGTAAGTTGTGACATAGGACGAGGTAAGTTGTGACAAATATGTATTCGAGGATTTGAAGGTGGATAATTTAATTAATAATGCTGTTGGTCAATAAAGTATCTTTATTATAAAAAAACATAAATATTTCAGAAATTTAACTGCCTTAATTTGCCTTTGGAATGTAATCACAACCTATAAAATCAATGTAGGTATACAATTGATTGATTCTAGGCCAGACTTCTTCTTCTTGTGTCATATCAGGTCCCCCCGACGTAGACGACCACCATCGAGAAAGCCTCCCTGTCCTGTGCAGTGCGAAAAAGCTCCTCCACCAATCTTATACCGGTCCATTCGCGGATATTTCGCAGCCAGGAAAGCTGTTTTCTTCCGACCCCTCTACGACCCTCAATCTTCCCCTTCATGACGAGCTGAAGGATGGCATACTTTTCACCTCTCAGAATATGGCCGAAGTTCCACACTTAACGGAGCTTAACATTGGTGAATAATTTTCTTTTGGTGTTGGCTCTACGTAGTACTTCAGTGTTACTGACCATGTCAGTCCACGATATTCTAAAAATTCTGCGGTGGATCCACATTTCAAATGCTTCAAGGCAGTTTATAATATTAACTTTGAGAGTCCACGCCTCCACCCCATAAAGAAGAACTGACCACACATAACACTTGACCATTCTTTGTCTCACCTTTAAGATAATATTGTCGTCAAGGAGAAGATTTTTTATTTTGAAAAATGCCGATCGGGCCGCTTCTATTCTGCATTTTACTTCAGTGTCAGGGTCTAAATTCTCAGTAATTACACTACCCAAATACTTAAATTGTTTTACCTTTTCGATACTAACACCCTTAAGTTGAAGATTTATATTTGGGTGGCTATCACGGCTAAAAATCATCATTTTGGTTTTCTTAATATTAATTCCATAATGCTCTCCGATAGAATTGATTTTGTTAAGTAGTTGTTGAAGGTCTTGTATATTGTCTGCAACTAATAGATACAGTGTCATCTGCATATCTGATATTATTGATGACCACAACATTGACCTTCACACCAAGATCTGTATCAGTCATCGCTTCCTTAAAGATCATGTCAGAATATAAATTAAACAGAGTGGGTGAGAGAACACATCCCTGTCGGAATCCTCGTTGAATGGAAATACCCTGGGAAGTGTTTCCATTATCAAGTTTAATAATAGCCCTTTGGTCCCAGTACAGGTTCTTGATTATTCTCACATCTTTCTCGTCTATACCACATCTTAACAACATTTCAATTAAATATGTGTGTTTTACTATGTTATTTATTTTATGTGTCACCTGTTAGTTGCCCAGTCATAATCTGATGTTATCACAGCAGATTTTGTTTTGCGTCTATTGTTTTGCTTGCCCTTTATAGAGGGAGCTTTTGGCATAGGTCTGAACACTACTCGTGAGAATACAACGGAGGTTATGGCGAGCGGACTACGGGTGTTGGATGAAGAGGCTATATGTTCCATTCTACACTGTGATTCTTCATCAATTGCCCTCTTATTGACAACGTCGTTGTTCAAAATAGACGGAGTGGATGGAGATATCGTGTAACAATCGTCATTATCAGTTCTGTGATCGTCATGATCATGAGACCTTAAAGTAGTGGCTTCCAAATGGTCTGTGTTTAATGTGTCCTCGTTCTGAGGCATATCAGTTATTATGTTCGGAGCAGAAGTTCTGCTGCTTCAGCAACATCTACAGGTGGCTCTGTCGCATTGTTTAAAACGCGATCAGTTACCTGACTGGGAAGGTCACTAAGGTTCCCATTTTCGCGGATGTCATGGCACTGACCTGCTTTTCTTCTCGTCGTGCGATCATCCTGTCTGGTCTTTGGACTGTTGTTATGCCCGTTTCATCCATGTTCCATTTTTTGGCATCAAGGGAATACTTGCTTATGACAGCTGTATAATTGTCAAAAAAAATGCTCACGTTGGTTTTATTGAAACTTGTGGCACGAGCTATACTAGTAGGTTTAGGCAACCTTTATGGCAAGATAGGGTGGCGCTTCATAAACAGTTGGAGCCATACTTCTCCTGCCATTTCAGGCTCAACCCACGATGCAGGGAAATTGTTGTTAAAATTTCATTGAAAAAAAAAATCATTAGAAAAGAATCTAGGAGAGTTGTGACAGCCTGTCACAACTCACCTCGATTCAAAAAATCGTGATTATTTATAATTAACGCTTCATAACTTCAAAACGTATGGCGAAAAAACGAAAATAATATCAAATAATGAAAACTGAATAGTAACAGTGTATTATAGCTAGTATAATTACATACTTCAGTAACTTAATACTTATTATTTTACAGGCTATTGAAATTTTAATCAAAAATTTACTTTTGGAGATTTTTTTTGGGTAGAAAATGTACAAGCATAACCACTTGCTGTAAAGCGCCGCTGTGAACTGTTTAATATGGCGCGTCAAAAAAGCAACAAATGTGCGTTGTTCCCAGCTCGCTATCGGCCATAGTCTTCGAAAAATTGACTATGTCACAACTCTCCTCTGTCACAACCCTCCTCGGTCTCCCCTAAAGTTTAAAATAGATCGGGTTAAAACTGAAAACAGAAAACTGAACAGGGGTGAAGAATGGCCTTTACAAAAAAAGTATGTCCCTGAGTCTAACAAGGTCGGCGAATTTTTGAAACAATAAAAATATAGTATGTGTACACTCTAGTGTGAATGAATAAATATAATATGTATAGGTATGTATTTGGGTGTTGTGAAATTAAAATATATAATATGTATGTATGTAATGAAAGTAGGGGAAGTACGTACAAAATGACATACGGTTTTGTTTTTGGGTTATTATTCTTTATTAGTAATTCACAGAACAGTGATATTCTACACCAATCATCTTTGGTTCTTTATTAATCGAAACTTATCAACATTTATGGAATAAAAACACAGATATAAAATATATTAATAGTTAAACTGAGATTAGCTAAAATCCATTTTGTTCATATACTATGGACAAAATGACATATACGTAAAAACTATACAATCACCTATTGACAAAGTTCACAAATAAACTGCTTTGTTTTTTTAGGAACATCAGCGCAAGAAACGTGAGCCCAATGCGAACAAATTTGGCACCGCAACCAGCTTTCTTTGGGCTTTGATCTTGAAAAAAGATCATTGCAGTATATACATGGACAGTCTTCCTCGTCATCTTGTGGAACCTTTTCTTCTTCACTGTTATCTTCAAACATCTTTTTGGTGACGTTTCGTTTTCTCTTTTCCGGGGGAGCTGTCGGCTCATTTTTCGACTTAATCTCCGTCATATTAGGAGTGGAAGTTAAAACTAAGGAGGTCTGCCTTGCCTTTGGTTTGCGTTTTCCTTGTCCACTAATAAAATGACCTTTTGGTGCAGGAGAAATCTCCTCAATAGGGACAACAAGAGTAGACGATGATGGCTGTTCTTGATTTGAAAGAGGAATTGCTATAATTTCTTGACCTGTGTTTATTGATGGAACCTCAGGTATCTCGGAATAGGATGTCTGTAACTGAATCGTATGTTGCTCATTAGAAGTGTATTCTAGCGGTATGTTTGTAGTTTCCGCAGGTTCGTACATATATTCAGGAAATATATCAGAGTTTAGAGGCCAAATACCAGTGCTTTTAAATCCGTGACAACCATTTTGCACTGTCGCTGCCTTGCCGTATGCTTCCTTGAACAAGCCAGCAATTTGAAACTGAGTAACCACACGTCCAGGATGTCCTCTCAGCCACTTAGATATTTCTTGGTTGAAGTAAGTTTTCAGAGGACCGAAAAAAGAAACATCGAGTGGCTGCATTCGATGCGTACAATGTGGAGGCAGACATAAGACATGAATACCGTTTTGTTTCGCATATTCCAAAGTTTCGATTCCTTTGTGACTTGCATGCCCGTCAATAATCAAAATAACTATCATCGATACTTGCTTTTACAAAACTTTGAAAATGTTTCATCCATTTCAGAAATATTTCGGTCGTCATCCATCCTGATTGTTGGGCTAAACCTATAGTTCCAGGAGGAGCTTCGTCGACAAGTTCATTCTTCATGTTCTTCCTTGGAAATATCATCATCGGCGGGACAAACGTACCAACGGCATTAACACAACAAACAACGGTGGTGTTTATTCCACGTTCTGCACTAGTTATAACACCAACTTGCTTTCTTCCAGCCGAAGCCAAAATTTTTTGAGGTTTTTGTACTGAAGATAGGCCTGATTCATCAGCATTATAAATTCGATGTGGCATAAAGTCTACAGACGCCAACAGTGTCTCATAAAGATGGAAAAATTTTTGGACTTGAGGCCGATTGAAAGCCTGAGCACGGGCTGCTGAAGTAGCTTCGGGTTTGCGCAAAGAAATATCTGTATTCCGTCTTAAAAAACCATCCAACCATTCTTGTCCAGCTTTTTGCTTTTTTTTGTTAAATTTATGAGCAAAACCATTTTTTTCAGCCAACTGAAAAGCTAGTTCTTGCACTGAAGCTCGCGTTAATCCAAATAAACGCGATTCAAGGAATTTTATATGCTGAACTAATTCCTTTTCAACATTTGGTGGAAATGTTGGTTTCCAATGTCCAAGACCTTTAGAATTTGACATCAGACTTTTATTTCTACCCAATGCATGCCTCCGGAGCGTTGCTTGAGGGATACCAAATGTTTTTGATGCCATTAACCAGCCCATTTTTTTTATCTCGAACTGCCTCTATAGCTTTCTGCATTGACTCTTCACTCCAAGTTTGGCGATCAGTTGTGCGCTTATACTTGCGTGGCATTTTACTACCTGTAAAGAAACGAACAGTTTAATTAAATTTTCCACAGTTAGGTAATCTTCTTGATTGAGCTTTTATGGACAAAATGATATACCTATGTCATAATACCCATTGTCTTCGTATGTCATTTTGTCCGTTCAGCGTTATTAAAAAACAAAATTGAAAAAAAAATACATAGAGGATTTTTTGTGTGGAAAAGGTTATTTGAAAGCGACAACATATCATTGATAGATAAATTGAATCATATAAATATGCATAAAAGCGAAAAACTTACCGTTTATAAAGAAAACTTCCCGCAAAGAAAAAAAACTCGTGACGTGCACTGACACAATATCGGTCATAACACCGGAACGACTGAGATTGACGCGTTCATGTTATGACAGGATTTAGGGAGCCAGTCGGAACATGCGATGCGGCGGTCAGTGGTATGATAAAACCCGCCAAATTCGAAATAAGCCAATAATTCGTTTTGTCCGTATATGTCATTTTGTACGTATTTCCCCTATATAATATGTGTTTGTGTAATGAAAAAATATATAATATGTATTTGTGTAATAAAAATAAATAATAGGTATGTAGGTATTTGTGTGATGAAAATATATATAAAATATATGATAGGTAGGTATGAATTGAGAGTTAAAGCAGAAACTAATATAAAACAATGCAAAACTAGGTATTGAAAATTAAGTTTATGGATTTAAAAAATGCAAATCAAGGCTCGGAATCGAACTTTGCCTAGGAGTTTTGTAAGTACTTAGAGAATTTATATTAAAAATTTAACAATTTGAAAATAAAATATTGAAAATATCGAACCAATCTTCTCAAGAAGTGTGTGTTTCTTCAGTTAGGTTAGGTTAGGTTTTTTTTTAAGGATGTTTTACACCCTGCTTATAATGAACAAATGGTTAGGTTAGGTTAGGTTGTTTGGAGTTGGGAGTATCTGAGGTTCTACCTTGCAAGTTACACACAAGGTGTTAGTCTACTTTGGTTTTGGTTATTGAGCTTTGCTTATCGCGGACAAGGTCTCCTGTCCTTTCGGGTGTTCTATAATTTGTGTTTTATTTGATATTATTGTGTATGTGATCAGTGTGTGTTGTTGTGTCGGGATAGGCAGGATGGCGGCTGCGGCCTGATTTGGGACTCTCCCCGCATTTGCTTGATTGATAGGGAAACCGCAGAAACCCTATCGGGGAGACTGGCCGCATCGGCCTTCCGTGACGTAGTGACGTCTGGCATTTTTGTATTGTTAGTGTTTGTGTGTAGTCTTTTTGTGAACCTGAAAAGTGTGAGAAAGTGTTCATATTGCATGTTGGCGTGTTACGTTTGGTTTGGAATTTCGCTGTTTTCGTTAATTTCTTTAATTTTTTGATTCGCTGTTTTTAGGAATTTTGTGAAGCTTTTGCTGGTATTCTTGTTGTTCCATATTTTGATTCTCTCTTCTGGTGTTATTCCTTCCTTTCTTAATTCGTATTTTAATTTGTGCCTTTCTTTCTCTAATAGTTGGCAATTTTCTATTACGTGCAGGCTGTCTTGTGGGGTGGCATTATCACATGGGCATGCTGGGTAATCCTTAATTTTGAATCTTTCTAGATAAGCTCTAAAGCAGCCGTGGCCTGTTAGCATCTGTGTTGTGTGATAGTCGTTTCCGTTTTCTTTATATCTTTTAATTGCGCTGTGTATATCGGGCATAATTTTTTTCGTTGTATGGCCTGTGGTTTCTTCTAGGTATCGAGTGTTCCAAAGGCGTTGCGTTTTGCTTTTGAGTTCTTTCTTGGCGAAACTGAGTGGAAACTTGTCATAGTCTGCCCGTTTTTTAAGGAGTCTTCTACAAACGAAAGTGCAGATTGCCGCAGCAACCGCTGCAAATAAAAGAAAGAAAGAAAAAAGAAAACAAACTTAATTATCTTAGAAAGACATAATGGATAAACATGATAAACATCATATATAAAGCGTTGAAAAGAAAAAGTATATAGATAAACATGAGTTGGGGCAAGACATAATAATCTAAACATAGTACATCATAATTTTGATACATGTTACAGCTGTAGATATACTTAAATAAGATAGCATGGATAAGAACACGGTATATAAACACAAATAAGTTCAGTGAATAAAAACATCAAAACAAAAGTATTCACAGCATTTATGAAACATAAAACAGTACGTTGACTTTTTGAAGAGGGTCAGACACATCGCACAGCAGCTTCCTGCAAGATGCGAAGCGTCAACAGCCTTCGTTGATGGTTTTAATCTTCTTTACGATGTGGACCAGGAAATCACTGTAGGTATTTCTCAAGCTTGGGGATGCCATGATACGTTGTGAATCCTCAAGGAGCACCCCCTCCTTTCTGCATAACGATTCAAATTCCTGTCGCTCTCTAGCCAGTATTGGACAATCTATAATTAAATGTGAGATGGTCTGACTAGTCTCATCGTCACACGGGCAATGAGGGTCGTCTCTTAACTTGAACCTGTGTAGATACTACCTGAAGGCCCCATGGCCGCTTATCGCTTGGGTTAACTCAAAGGATCTGCCCACCTCGTCCAGTGCTGTGATGGCAGATTTTATGTCAGGGAAGAACTTACGCGTCGTTGTGCCCGTGTGCGACATTTCATACCTGATTTGCCATTGCTGCATTGTGTTGGATCTGATTAATAATTTCACATGGCTATATGGTATTAAGTCGTGCACTGGCTTGGTCTTCTTCTTCGTACCCGCTTTTGCCAGTTCGTCGGCTCTCTCATTCCCTGCGGTGCTTGCGTGGGCCTTGACCCAACCCAAGACGATCTCATGTCCTTTACCACTAGAAATTCCGAGGAGGCGATGTATTTCTCCCACAAGTAGGTCTGTAGAGTAAAGGTCAGAGACCGCCATAAGACTGGACATGCTGTCGCTGTGAATTTGGGTTTTGCAAGGTATGTCAGCTGCGATGATCCATTTAATCGCTTCTCTGATAGCTACTTGTTCAGCCTGAAACACGCTACATTCGTCAGCCAGTTTGTAGGTACGATACAGATGTTCGGAGTCTCCTTTGAAGACCACAAAAGCGGCACCAACGTGGTCCTCTAGCTTGCTACCATCGGTATAAATGTTGATATCATAGGTAGAGTCAGCTGATGAGGGTGATGTTCTAACTTTCACGATAGGTTTTTTCCCCGGGTGGTCGAAATCCCTGAATTGACCCTTCCCTTGTACTTCTCTGTCCTCGGGAAAATTGGGTATCTTCCCAGTTTTTTTCACTTTGTAAAGAGCAGCACGTTCCTTTATTAACAGGTCTAATGGAATTGTGCCTGCGATGACTTGGGCTGCGGATGTCGACAGGGTTCTATAGGCTTTCGCAATTTTGATATCAAACCATCGTTGAACGCCTTCCAGCTGTCTCCTGCCCACTTTTTTATCGCAACGGTCCTCCCATACTGGTGCGCCGTAAGTGATTATTGGCACTATTAAATAATCGTATAGGATTTTTGTTACTTCGGGGGAAAGACCCCAAGTAGCCTTGGCGGCTCGTGACAATTTCTTAAAGATAGTCATCGCCTTCTGGCAGGCATAAGCAGAATGCTGCCCCCAACATAGGTTTTTATCTATAATTATTCCAAGTACCTTGAGCTGGTCGATGGGTACAATGGTTGTGTTATTCATGGAGAATGTAGGGTTCTCAAATTTCATTTGCCTGGTCACTATGATGATCTGCGTCTTTTCGGGGGCAAAGTCCAGTTTAGCTTTAATACTCCATTCATGAATCTCACTTAGGATGGCGTTACATGTGGACACAAGGTCATCACTGTTGCTCTTGGAAATGACCAGCAGCAGGTCATCGGCGAAGGCGTGTCTATAGATGTCATACTTGCTTACAATCTCCAAAACCTCGTCTATAATGACATTCCAAAGGATTGGACCCAGTACCGAGCCCTGGACGCAACCCTTGGTATTTTGTTTTGTGCATTGTGAATCGGCCAGTTCCAGGCTTATTTCCCTGTCGC
The DNA here is from genome assembly GCA_963576475.1 of Molanna angustata. Lineage (NCBI taxonomy): Eukaryota > Metazoa > Arthropoda > Insecta > Trichoptera > Molannidae > Molanna > Molanna angustata. The sequence goes on along the minus strand of OY754988.1, from coordinate 24,238,130 downwards.
TTAGGTAACTCTTTAGGAGGTTCAGGATGTTTCTTGGAATCTTCTTTTTCCTCAGATTGTGGAGGATGAGGGGCCACCAAGCGTTATCAAATGCCCCCTTTATGTCCAACGAGACGACCGCTACTATTTCCTTGGCATTTCTTTTGCACTTAATGTAATCCACAGCGTTCGTGAGGGCATCCTCCGTGCTTCTTTGAGGAAGGAAACCATGTTGGTTGTCTGATACCAGGTTGTTAGTGATTAAATACCACATCAACCTACGGCTGATGATTTTTTCGAAGATCTTCCCCAGCACAGTGTGTTGGAAACCACCCTAACCTGAACTAAATATCGTCCTTAAACTATTTTTCTGTGGATCCATAACCTCCTAAACTAGCTAGCTAAACTACCTATTAAAAATCTAACGTCTATTTCCTAGTTCTATAGCTAATTTCCCTAACTAGTTTATTCTCTACCTGCAAAGTAAAATCGAGAATTTGTTACATCCATTTGATTATTCATTACTGGATAATTCTATAATGAAAGAAAATCGTATTCTTCTATCTTATTTCGCTAATTTTATATGTTTTTAACGGATTTTGGCCAATGATCGTCTAGTGATTATTATTATTATTTACGTTAAAAAGGACCCTTTACGTTGTGTTTTATTTACGAGTTATTAACAGACGAATATTTATAATAAAATTTATAAATATTATATTAATAATTAATAAATTAATAGACTCCATGACCGTTGAAAGGTAGTTAATCTTTACATACAAAGTTATAACTACAGAATTATTAAATTCGTATAAAGTAATGATAAAACTTCGATTCAAAACCTAAATTATGTAACTTATTAGTTACTCAATTTGATCGATATATGTATATTAATATACCTACAGACTTAATAAATTTTACTTTATAATAAAATGAATCTTTAACAAATCCATTTTCTTATTCTTCTATATACAAGACACAATGTGTCCGTATACCTACAGAGTTATTGAATTATGTATTCGATAAATTATTCATAAATATGATAATTGAAAAATATTTCAGTTTAGAAAACAAAATATACACGGTTTCAGTAAATTTCGGAATACACATTTTATCAATAATTATGTATTTCACCCATGAAGTTAGTTATGAAAAAAAAACAAGAAATATTCTTCTTACCTTTTATCTAATCTAAAAAACAAAACATATTGAAGAAAACAAAGAACAATAAATAACATTGCACAACAAATAATATTTCAGGTTCACATGGGTGAAATTTCAAACGATCGGTACATATCTAAGAAAATATAGTTATTTAGTCTCTTTCAAAGATTAATGTTAGTTCATAGAGACAGTGTTACATATAAGTGGACCAAGATGAGAATTTTTTCCATTATTAAATCAATGATATTAAAGATTTAGCAATACTGCTGATTCGAACACAATGTACATATATTATATATTTTTCTATTTGTACAAATTTATTTCACGCAAATTTTCATGCTTCATGCAATTAGAAAGGCCCCAGTACACGCCTTTCAACGTCTCAAAACACCGACAATTACTATTTTTGAGTCCGAGTGCACTAACTACTTTTTATACTTATAAACTAAATAAATCATGCGCTACTATATATATTTATATATCTGCCACATATCTCTTAATTAAGTTGAGGACTTCCCAACCACTGGGATGTCGGTAACTCCTTAATTCTAGTGTCCATCTATTCATTTATCTATCTAAATGACAAATAAACAAATAAATAAACTATATAGAGATAATTCGAAGAATGGAGCCATTGGTCAGATGGCGATGTCTTTGGGACATCAGAGGGTTTTTGGATTTGGTAAAAATTAGGTTAGTATTATATTTTGTTAATGAGACGTTTAATCCCGAAACTCAGAAACCAAACGTCAGGTAATTTGGATTTAGAAATATAAATATATTCTAATAGGAAAGGACATGCCTCGTGCAGAATATTGGAAAAGGAATAATTGAATTGATTAGTATTATAAATAAATAATTTCTTGAAAAATATGTAAAATAATGTAACATGCAATTTTGTATTCAATATTAGGATCAACAATATTTCAAAATAAAAATTAGAAAATAAACAATAATTTTATAAACAACATTTCAAATCTTAGTCCAGCTCTATAAAGAATAAAGGTGTCAATAAAATATATATAAAAAAAAAACTTATCAAGCTCCTTGCGTCTCTCAGGAAGAATGGCGCCTTCCAAATTTATTTTAAGAATTATTTTTAACGAAGCGGTTTTATTATATTTTTAGTAAACAAAATAATTAAATATATTTAATATTTAAATGGTCCCTCTTCTCCAACAGCACTTCACTTATATAAAAACTATTTAATTATTATTAATTAAAATTATAGATTATTATTTTATACTTAATTACTGGTTTTTTTCTAAACAAAGGAATATCAAATGTGTTGAACTTTGAACCTCGTCGCGCGCGTTTTTAAAAGTATAGTTCAACCAGCTTTCCCAGTAATTGATCTATTTCACTCCCATTTTAAAGACAGACCATCTTTCTTCGCGACTAAAACCCGATTATCTTGAAATCAACACCACCCGAGTCTCATAGTTCATTCTCCCTCTCCCCCCCAGTACCCCAGCAATAAAATATATACATCTACTTATATATATACGGATATGTTGAACGCTATGCTTCACCACACATCTCAAAACAGCCATTATATACCTCTAATAGAAAATACACAATCAGTTGAATATTTTGAAGAAAAATGAGATTCATCACACTCTCCCCTCTGAAGTTACGTAATTTTATTAGGAAAATTGTGGAACTTCACACAAAAGCTACTAAATAGTCAACCGCAATTCATAAGAAGTAATTCGACGCGTTGTTCTAATCTAAATAATGTAGCCCATATTTCTATTATAAACTTAAGATTTCCTCCCCTCCGATTGTTAATCCATTCATCCATTCTGAAAATTATTGTCGACTAAAAGGAACAGACAACACTACTCCTTCTCCCCCCCGACCTTAACTGTCTTTGTCCCTTCAGTGAATTGGCAAATATAAAACAAACTCAATACAAAACCTCTCCCCTCCAACTATATGCCCTGATATCAATATCCAAACTTTGAAGTGTATAGATAGTATTGAAGACACCATTTGAAATTCCATCCTTTATCTATTTAAAAAAAATAATGCGGTCACCCTACCATTTCAACCGAATAATGTATCACTCGATAAAATATTTTGGTCACCCTATTCCTGTTACCGCTCGTAAGCAATAAATCATTTCAATCTAAGTGGTATCCATGCGTGTCGACCCAACGTACAAATCCCGCGCGTATGTTTCATATATAAACAAAGAATGCAACGCTGGTAGGTATTCTTACATATAACACAACTCGTAAAAATGAAGCCATTATATAAATAAACATTCTAAATCACTACTCTGAACTAAATAATCTGAAACTTTGTTCTTTTTTTTTCTTTTTACCGACGATCTAATACTGTACAGTAAAGTAGAAGTTATCACAGATTGTAATCTACTGCAGAAAGACCTCGCCTCCCTATACACATAATTAGTGTAAACCAAATGACCCTTATTTTAACGACAGCAAGTGTCAATATTTTCCCTTCACAAATAATAAATCTAAAATATCTTTCCAATACAACATAAACAATTATTATTTAGCAAGATGTGATACTGTGAGAGATTTAGTCGTCCTATTCGATATTAAACTTAAATATGACACGCATATAGATGAAATAAATAATAAAAAAAAAAATGTTCAAACCACAAGGATTTATATGCAGGCAAACAAAAGACCTTTTGGACCAAACAGTAGCATCGAATTTATACAAAAGTCTCATAGTTTCTGCTCTAGAATATAATTCGGTCTTTTTGTCACCGAATTTCGAAGTGTGAGAATTGAGAGAATAAAAAAAATCTTCAGGATTCTGGCTTATCGCTCAAAGAAATCACATCTATATACATACGAGAAAAATGAACTTTTATAAAATCCCTGAAGGAAAGAAGAAGAACGGCTGACTCCCATGCTATGTCAACAATCGCAGACAAGTTGCCCCCAATATACCGCGTCCACCGAATTTTGATAGAAAAGAAAAAAAAATCATACAAGATCTCGGGACCCCTTATCTTAAGTCATACAAAACCAATATAGGCTATTTCTCCCCCCTCCCCAGAATCACTCGCGATTCCAAAATCATATCGTTGACCAGACATCTTGTAGATATTTTCCCAAAATTAAACGAACTTGAAAATGTATTTTCTTGCCCTGACTTGGGGAGATTGTACAATCTACCTTTTTTTTTCTCTTGCAAACAAGCGAATGACCAGTAGATCATTCTCGAATGCTTTAATTTAATTTTTGCAATTTACAATTTGAAATTTTATACACAGCGATGTTATTACTTTATTAAGATTAATCGTGTAAAATAATTGTAGGTTAAGCCTGTTTATTTTACCTAAATAAATAAACTATTCAAAAAAATACCTAACCAATGGAGGAATAACGAAACATAACGATCCCCTCGTCCAAATAAACAAATTAATGTTTACGATAATGAAAAGAATTTATGCCACATTGAGAAAAAAACAACAATTTTCAAAATTTTTTTTTTTTTTTCGGAAAATATTTACCTAAACGACCTCAAATTTCTGAAACCATAATTATCATATAAATTTGGTCAACTTTACATGTTACATAGAACTCAATAAATATGTCCAATGTATGGAATGCCTATCTAATTTAATATTTTTCATAATTTTCTAACAAAACTGACTAACTCTATTAAATGTCATCTAAATAAATTATTATCTTTTTAATATAAATTAGTATACCTAAATATCAATAGTATTATGACCAGTGGATCAACAAAAAATTAGGAAAATAAAATCGAAGAGGGTTGCAAACACTCAATAAAATATTTGACGACCCAACTATAGTCAATTATAATACCTCACATACTCCAAGCGCCCCATCTTCAAAGATTATCTCTAATCGGATGAAAGAAAAGATAAATAGAAAGAAAGCAATCATTGCTATATTTCCTCCCCTACAATGTAAGTGTATTTATCATTACTGCGCATTTGAAAATGTTAAATAAATCCTTTATATCGACTCCAAATTCCAATGATTGGTTAACAAAACTATTGATCGAAAAAAATATTTCGCCAATATTCAAGTTATTTGCACTAGAAAGCGTCAAAAGAAGAAAAGGTGAGATAAGAGTGCAAAAACATTAATAGTTTAACAGCCAACTAAATGAATCAATAAATAATCAAACGATGAATTTAGCAAAACTAATTTATAACAATATCACGCCAAATTGTATTATTATTACTCAATTATCGTAATTCTGAAACACTGTCAATCGTTATACCAAAAAAAAAATAAAAAAAAATTGTATTAGAAATACAATGTCTACATATAAGTAACATCAATTTCTTCTTTTTCCCGATGAACTAAATAAAATGAACCCATGATACCATACAACAGTTCCGAATGTTTGTATTTGAATAAGCCCATTTTAAGTACCATTTAAAACAAATATACCTAATCTATTCAAAGTTAAAGACAAAGTATGTACTCCTTTTCTTTCATAATAATATTTTTCTATGCGTGTTGAGCCATAAATCAATGCACTCCCACAAACGACGAATTTCAGTTTGTAATATATAACAAGTCCATGCATTGTTTATATCTTTAGTCACAACAGAAACATTGGTACTCATAAAACTTAAAACATTGATTCATTAAATGCATATGTTATGCGTTTCTTAATGGTAAACGATAAAAAAAACATATATGTATATTATTCTCCTAGACATAAAAGAAAACAATATCCCCTTTCAAAAAAAATTAACCATATCGGGTCTGTAGGTAATTAATAATATTATTTATTACCAAATGCATTACATGTACAATAAACCCTATTCATAATGATTTTAAATACCTTCTTGTTCTAAGTTCATTGCCCCAACATAAAATATTGTTTATTTAAACTGACAAATAAAAATGCAGTTATCAACAATACAATATATCCCCTTTGAAACATGGTTTCAACGAAGTACATCTTTAAACATTGGACGACATTAAAAGAAACAAACACTTCAATAAGCACCTTTTATTTGTTTATTCATTTTTCTCCTTAGGCAACCAATATATAAGTATATCATTCCATTCCCGTTTATTTTATGATCTCACTAAAGACATTAGGCACCAAAATATACTCTGATAAAATATTTCGTCTATGATTTCTTTGTTCCTCCTCGATAGCAACCCCAACATTTTAAAACATTAGATATTATGTGCGTCTAAACAAGAAATTCAAATTGGACGACGTCGTTAAAAAGCAGCTCTTACCATAACAAAATATTTTTAAAAGACTTCAAATTAAACACCCAAATACCTATCGTAATGGTGTAATTAAAAAAAATAAAATAAAATGTATTTATAAGTTAGGCAAATACAATTCATTATAAGAAACGTGTCAAATCATTTTTTTTTTCCAACAAAACCGAAAATTAATTCTACTCTAATACTTTTATCATCAATTTAATTGAACTACTTATACAATCAACAGTCCAACTAGGGATTATTCCTGATAGTTAATATAAGTTTTTCTATATCATAAAATCTCAAAACCAATTTATACAAAATTAAGCTTTAATTTTACCAGTATATCTCCAAAATATCAATGAGATGTCTTGGAAGAAATTATCTTTTCACGTTATGACTCTGATCACTATTCTAAATTCGTTATTCTTAGTATGGTAAAATTTATAACACAAATTTAGGTACCAATATTAATATCAAGATAAATCAAACATATTATTTATGATAAATTATTTCCTAATTCTCATCAATGTACATGATTAAATAATTATATTTATCCCTCCCCACAAATGTAATGGTGCGAGACAAACAAACAAAGCCCCACACATTTCATTTGGTATAGAGAACCGAACTCCACACTTTTCTATCAGGCATATCAGACAACTTTAGTTCAATAAATAATGACATTATTATAGTCTCCGTTACGTATTCATTTTATTTATCTATCCATTAATTAGCCTATTCAATTATGTATTAAGTGTTTAAAATTAATAAGATTACCGCTCCTAACACTGTTCATTACTAAATAATTTCAATTTTATATTAAACTATAGATAATATTTTACTCAATAAAATAACCAAAATCTAACATACAGTGGACACTACTAATCCTATACAAAATTTATATATATGTATCTATAATTTCGACTTTCGCATATATATTGGCGAGTCGGTTTCAAACAATTTATACCAATTTATATTTATTTATGTACCCTTTCAGCGTAAATATTATAATTTGAAATTATGCTTGTCTATAATTGGATCATTTAAATTGTAATGTCCATTGCAACATGCATGTACAAAGCTGTTGACAACAAATAAATAAACAAACAAAACAAAAAAAAAAAAATATATATACTTTCGAATAGCCAATTTCTCTTTTCTGTTCCCAACTACTATATATAGATTATAATTTTCCTAGATTAACAATTGTACAATCCCTCAAATAAATAATTATTTAATTTACATATCATTTATAGATAAAGACACGAGCAAATAAACGATTCTCTACCTCTTTCTACACTTATGCCAAAACAATTCTCCCCCCAGAGACTTCAGCTATCTATCAAATTCTGATAACTTCATATTATTGCGAACTAGGCAAAGAGGACAGAACACCACACTTTTCCCTATACGAGAAATTTATGATTCCGCCGTGATGGTATGAATTAAACGAATGATTAGAGAATACCACACCTTTCCCTATACGAGATTTATCATGCCGTGATAGTATGACTGAAATGAATGATTTCGTACCCTCAAAAGGTAGGCAAAGAGGAGAGAACACCACACTTTTCCCTATACGAGATTTACGATCCTGCCGTGATGGTATGAATGAAATGAATGATTTCGTACCTTCACGAGGTAGGCAAAGAGGATAGAACACCACACTTTCTCCTAGACGAGAATTTAATGATTCCACCGTGATGGTATGAATGAAACGAATGATTTCGTACCTTCACGAGGCAAGCAAAGAGGAGAGAACACCACACTTTTCCCTATACGAGATTTATGATCCTACCATGATAGTATGACTGAAATGAATGATTTCGTACCTTCACGACGTAGGCAAATAGGAGAGAACACCACACTTTTCCCTATACGAGATTTACGATCCTGCCGTGATGGTATGAATGAAATGAATGATTTCGCATCTTCACGAGGTAGGCAAAGTGGACACAATACCACACTTTTCTATTTTTTTTCTCTATACAAGATTCGTGATTCTGTTGTGGTGGCATGAATGAAACGAACGATTCCGTCCCCTCACAAAGTAGGCAAAGAGGAGAGAACACCACATTTTTCCCTATTTTTTTCTATACAAGATTCGTGATTCTGCTGTGATGGCATGAATGAAACGAACGATTCCGTCCCTTCGCGAGGTAGGCAAAGAGGACACAACACCACGTTTTCTCTAGACAACTAATTCTAATGCTTCCGTAGCAATCCCAGTCAATATTTAAAATGATAAATATTGATATATCCTTTGTCACGAGCACCATTCTGTGTTGGAAACCACCCTAACCTGAACTAAATATCGTCCTTAAACTATTTTTCTGTGGATCCATAACCTCCTAAACTAGCTAGCTAAACTACCTATTAAAAATCTAACGTCTATTTCCTAGTTCTATAGCTAATTTCCCTAACTAGTTTATTCTCTACCTGCAAAGTAAAATCGAGAATTTGTTACATCCATTTGATTATTCATTACTGGATAATTCTATAATGAAAGAAAATCGTATTCTTCTATCTTATTTCGCTAATTTTATATGTTTTTAACGGATTTTGGCCAATGATCGTCTAGTGATTATTATTATTATTTACGTTAAAAAGGACCCTTTACGTTGTGTTTTATTTACGAGTTATTAACAGACGAATATTTATAATAAAATTTATAAATATTATATTAATAATTAATAAATTAATAGACTCCATGACCGTTGAAAGGTAGTTAATCTTTACATACAAAGTTATAACTACAGAATTATTAAATTCGTATAAAGTAATGATAAAACTTCGATTCAAAACCTAAATTATGTAACTTATTAGTTACTCAATTTGATCGATATATGTATATTAATATACCTACAGACTTAATAAATTTTACTTTATAATAAAATGAATCTTTAACAAATCCATTTTCTTATTCTTCTATATACAAGACACAATGTGTCCGTATACCTACAGAGTTATTGAATTATGTATTCGATAAATTATTCATAAATATGATAATTGAAAAATATTTCAGTTTAGAAAACAAAATATACACGGTTTCAGTAAATTTCGGAATACACATTTTATCAATAATTATGTATTTCACCCATGAAGTTAGTTATGAAAAAAAAACAAGAAATATTCTTCTTACCTTTTATCTAATCTAAAAAACAAAACATATTGAAGAAAACAAAGAACAATAAATAACATTGCACAACAAATAATATTTCAGGTTCACATGGGTGAAATTTCAAACGATCGGTACATATCTAAGAAAATATAGTTATTTAGTCTCTTTCAAAGATTAATGTTAGTTCATAGAGACAGTGTTACATATAAGTGGACCAAGATGAGAATTTTTTCCATTATTAAATCAATGATATTAAAGATTTAGCAATACTGCTGATTCGAACACAATGTACATATATTATATATTTTTCTATTTGTACAAATTTATTTCACGCAAATTTTCATGCTTCATGCAATTAGAAAGGCCCCAGTACACGCCTTTCAACGTCTCAAAACACCGACAATTACTATTTTTGAGTCCGAGTGCACTAACTACTTTTTATACTTATAAACTAAATAAATCATGCGCTACTATATATATTTATATATCTGCCACATATCTCTTAATTAAGTTGAGGACTTCCCAACCACTGGGATGTCGGTAACTCCTTAATTCTAGTGTCCATCTATTCATTTATCTATCTAAATGACAAATAAACAAATAAATAAACTATATAGAGATAATTCGAAGAATGGAGCCATTGGTCAGATGGCGATGTCTTTGGGACATCAGAGGGTTTTTGGATTTGGTAAAAATTAGGTTAGTATTATATTTTGTTAATGAGACGTTTAATCCCGAAACTCAGAAACCAAACGTCAGGTAATTTGGATTTAGAAATATAAATATATTCTAATAGGAAAGGACATGCCTCGTGCAGAATATTGGAAAAGGAATAATTGAATTGATTAGTATTATAAATAAATAATTTCTTGAAAAATATGTAAAATAATGTAACATGCAATTTTGTATTCAATATTAGGATCAACAATATTTCAAAATAAAAATTAGAAAATAAACAATAATTTTATAAACAACATTTCAAATCTTAGTCCAGCTCTATAAAGAATAAAGGTGTCAATAAAATATATATAAAAAAAAAACTTATCAAGCTCCTTGCGTCTCTCAGGAAGAATGGCGCCTTCCAAATTTATTTTAAGAATTATTTTTAACGAAGCGGTTTTATTATATTTTTAGTAAACAAAATAATTAAATATATTTAATATTTAAATGGTCCCTCTTCTCCAACAGCACTTCACTTATATAAAAACTATTTAATTATTATTAATTAAAATTATAGATTATTATTTTATACTTAATTACTGGTTTTTTTCTAAACAAAGGAATATCAAATGTGTTGAACTTTGAACCTCGTCGCGCGCGTTTTTAAAAGTATAGTTCAACCAGCTTTCCCAGTAATTGATCTATTTCACTCCCATTTTAAAGACAGACCATCTTTCTTCGCGACTAAAACCCGATTATCTTGAAATCAACACCACCCGAGTCTCATAGTTCATTCTCCCTCTCCCCCCCAGTACCCCAGCAATAAAATATATACATCTACTTATATATATACGGATATGTTGAACGCTATGCTTCACCACACATCTCAAAACAGCCATTATATACCTCTAATAGAAAATACACAATCAGTTGAATATTTTGAAGAAAAATGAGATTCATCACAACAGGTAGGAGACCGATCGGTCTGTACGATCTTATGTGTCCATAGTCATCCTTCCCAGTCTTCGGCAGAATTATTGCCGAGGAGATTTTCCAGAGTTTGGGGAAATAACCCACGTCTAGGCACCTGTTGATTAATGATTTGTACAGACCAATATTCGCCTGCAGAGCATTGAAACAAATGTCCGCCGAGAGTCTATCCCTACTCGGAGCTTTGTTTGCGTTCATGAGTTTGGCCGTATCGATAATTTCGTAGTCCGTGATCATCGGGTCGTCATGTGGTACCCCGCAATGAACGGAGTTTCCGGCTCTGATGGCTCTATGTAGATCGTTCTCCTCTCGGTCAGTGTCGTTTGGATAGAATGTGTCCATAATGAGACAGAGAGTTTCATCGGGGTTATTCGTGGTATTCGTCCCGTCCGAGATGCACAGAGGGATAGATTGTGCCCTTGACTTAGCCAGGACGCGGTCCACCGTGCTCCAAATTGTCTCCTTAGTCTGTGAGAAGCACACCTCTCCAACTGCTGATTTTCGATTTGTTGATGAGCACCATAAAGGAATCTTTGTCAGCAAGATAGTTTTGGAATAGTGTGTCCTTCCTTCTTCCAGCAGCGTTATCCACCCTTCTCTTTGCCTTGATGAGTTCCTTGCTTTTAATTTCTATTTCTTCATTCCACCATGGAGGCTTTCTTTTGCGTTTCCTGATATTCCTTTGGAGCTTCAGGCAAACTTCATCACAGGTATCTTGGATGTGTTCTGTGTTGGCCTTGATGACTGCTTCAAGTCCCTCTTCATCAAGGTTAAACATATTCTCAGGATTGAAGATGCTTGACTGCTGCAGACGTGCTTGCAGTTTTGATTCAAATAGTGGCCAGTTCGTGTTCTTGGTGTTATATAACCTTGTGAAGTTGAACTTGAATTCCTTAAACTCCGTGTCTATCACAAATGTTATGGCGTTGTGATCCGACAGGAGCGTACTCGAATGTTGTATAAGTGGACATTGTCTATGGATACATAAATATTGTCGATGTCACTTCCGTTTCTGGCACGCTCAGTCATGTACATTTTGTCTTGTGTTAATCTACTTGCAAACGTCGCAGATTACATTTTTAGCCGTTTTTGGTAATTTTATTATTTTTATTTATTTAAGTCTCAAAATGAATTAACAAATACAAAACCAAGATTGTAACACCAATTATTACTAACATACGGTCTTACAATAAACAATCATAAGTACAAAATGAAAAAAGAGAAAAACCAAAAAAGGATAAAAAAAACAATCAATATTAAATAAGCAAATAAATAGTTGCATACAAGCTAGGATGTTTGGGAAAGGACAATGGATAGTAATAGAATGAGAAAATCAGGAATAGAATATCAATCATTGAGAAAGCCTCAACATACATTCTGTGTGGCACCATCGACGACAGACTTGACATTGAAGCCACCATTCCCTCGAGCGAGAATGACTCCACAAGGCTCCATGCAATGAAGGCAAGATGGATCTTCATCGTCCGAGGCGGTCGGATCTTCTTCATCGCTGGAATCTGCCAAAACGATTTTTTTTTTAATTTGCCGAGCACATTTCCTCAAACAGGCTACTTTTTTTCTGATACAGCATCTTTTAATTGTGCTATATCTGGAGATGCATTTAGCATTCCAAATTTACTTTTCTTTCGGTTAACAAATAGTTTTATTTGAGAAGATTTGGGCAATGGTAAAATATCTGCTATTGTTAAACATAGCTCAGTTCCATCATTGGAATGGGAGCACGTAGGCACTGAAGGCCCAGCTTCTGTTTGGTCATTCACTAGAGAGCTCTCTGGCACTGAAGGCCCAGCTTCTGTTTGGTCATTCACTAGAGAGCTCTCAGGCACTGAAGGCCCAGCTTCTGTTTGGTCATTCACTAGAGAGCTCTCAGGCACTGAAGGCCCAGCTTCTGTTTGGTCATTCACCAGAGAGCTCTCAGGCACTGAAGGCCCAGCTTCTAACTATCCAAACCCAAGTAGAATGACTATCCAAATAGAATGTGAATACATCCAGCATCGACTATCCCCAAAGATGTGTAGCTTAACAATGTAGTTCATCTGCGACCGGATTTTTTGCTTGCGGTGATGTCGTACCGATCACTTGATGTTTGTCCAGGAAGCAGCATTTAAACAATTTCTATCCATTTCAGATTGCATATTTATTTATTTATTTATTTAGGGACAAATACAGTCTTAAAATACTAAAATGGAATAATACACTATAAAATAAAAACAAACAGACCAATTACATATGTCCACAGATATTAAATATAAAACATTTCAAACATCATAAATTTAAATATAACTAAGATGTATGTTTGCCTGTGACGGGAAAGGAAAAGGATGGGAAAAGGATTATGACAGTTAAATTGTTATATTTTTGTTACAAACAACAACTCAAAATGTAAATAAAAGTATACAAAAGATAATATTAGAAAAAACAAAAATAACTAACAAAAAAAAAAAAAATTCAACATACGAGTTCATGCTATGCACTTATAGAGAGAATTTTTGTATGCGTTATTACTAGCGGTGAATATATCAGAATGTGTGATACTGGCTGAGAGGTTGACATTATAGAAGTTACAAGCCCTTTTGATAAACTTATTTTGATTAGAATTAGTGTTACTTCGAGGAACATAAAACAAGTAGTTCAATCTGCCATTTCGCAACGGCGCATGGAAATTAATTTTATTTAATAAATCAGGACAGTCAACTTTTGAATTAATAATTTTAAAGAGAAACATTTGATCCGCAACTTCTCTCCTGTGTACGATTTTTTTCATTCGGAAATGTTTCTCAATTTCATCATAAGAACTGTATATGTTATATGATTTGAAATTTAAGAATTTTAGAAATCGTTTTTGAACTCTTTCTAGTCGATCAACGTATATACTGTAGCGTGGGTTCCAAATCTGTGAACAATACTCTAAATGTGGACGAACATAACTATTGTAAAGGAGCAAGAACGTTCTGAAGTTGGTGAAAAATTTACATGTTCTTAGAACAAAACCCAGGCTCTTTGTTGCCTTAGTGACTATGCTATTAATATGAGCCTCAAAAGTAAGTTTTGAGTCCAGAATAACTCCAAGATCACATACACAGTCTTTGTTTGATAAGAGCGACCCAGAAATATTATAATTATGGATTACTTTATTACGGTTACGAGTAAAGGTAACTTTGTAACATTTAGATATATGTATTTATAAAGAGTTTATTTTCATGGCAATATTGGGACAATCGATCAAGATCTTCCTGTAGGCTCACACAACTACTAACTGAGTTGATGGGAAGGAAAATCTTCATATCATCCGCAAAAAGAAGTATTTTAGCAGAATGGAAACGAGTTGCGATATCATTTATGTAGATGGAAAAAAGTAAGGGGCCCAAAATGGATCCCTGAGGTACACCGGATGTAATCATTCTCCAAGTTGATGCAAACCCACCCACGGCAACAGCCTGAGATCTGTTTGTTATGTAAGATGACACCCAGCGGAGTAGGTCTCCATGAATACCATGGTTAGCAAGTTTTTTACATAGTATATTATGGTTGATTATGTCGAAGGCTTTGCTGTAGTCGGTATAAACAACATCAACCTGCTTCCGTTTGTCCATGCAATCTAATAAAAAGTTTGTAAGTAAAGCGAGATTGGTAAGGACAGAACGACCTGCAAAGAATCCATGTTGAAAATCGTTTATTGTTTTTTTTACAACAGGAAATATTTGATCATATACCATATTTTCAAAAACTTTAGAAAAAATACATAGCTTAGATATAGTCCTAAAGTTATTGGCTTCATTCTTTGAGCCCGATTTGTGAATTGGAGTTACATATGCTTTTTTCCAATGATGAGGATACTCAGCTGAATCAAGAGATAAATTGAATAATATCGATAGAGGAGTTGATAACTGCTTTGCACATTCAATAAAAAATAATGGTGGAATGCCATCCGGCCCAGCTCCCTTACTAGAATCTAAGTTCTGTATGTATTTACATACAAGCTCACTGTGGACAGAAATTGATCCCACTGTATCAACATATTCTGCCGAAGAGTTATTAATGGTAGAGCTCAGTAATTCTGTTGGTTCATAAACAGAATGAAAATAATCAGCAAATAAATCACAGACAGCTTGACCACCTTCAGCTTTCCTGTTATTGAAGTTCAATACATTTGGGATTGGGGGTGTTAGTTTTTTTGATTTAACGTATGACCAGAATGCCTTTGGGTTTCCAATGATATTTTCCTCCGCATCACGAATAAAGTCATCGTGGCATTTCTTTGCGAGTTTTTTTTGTCTACTTCGTAACAAGGAAAAGATTTCGTAATCGGAAGGATTCTTGTAGGTAACATAACGTCTGTGAGTTTTGCTTTTTTCTCGAATGAGCCTAATTAAAGACTGTGTATACCACGGAGGATAAAAACATTTTCTTACTGGTTTTGAAGGGATTTTATTAGAAATTATATTATTAATGACATTGTAAAAGAGAGAGATTGCATGATTTGTTGACTCAGCAGCATTGAGTACACCCCAGTCCACCTGAAGGTAATGAATATAAAGGTCGACCGTAATGAGATAGAACTGGCCGACCGTAATGACGAACATATGTCATAGCATCTTGAACATATTCATGCATATGATGCGGGCTACCGGTGTATGTCGCCCGTAGATTGGACCAACATAGCTGCATCGCATTAATGGATATACTCCTCTGAACGCAGTTTGGCTTGGTTCAACCGAATGAAAGTTAGGCACTCTTTCGATTTTGACATACATGACGAAGCAATTGACGAAATCGCAGCAAATAGTTGTCAGCGAATCATCAAACGATGTGTGTAATTATTCATCAAGCTAACCTTCTTGGTAGTTTCCTCACCTGAAATAAAAAGGTCACTTTTAGCATATTCCAAAGGAGATTCAGTTGAATGATTCATTGTTCTCCAAACAAACATCCCCTAATCCCTTAGTCGACTCTTATGACTTCGACCGGTCAGCATATTGATAAGGTTTATCAGTCGTTACACGGGCAAGTTTGTAGATTAGACCTTGTCTCCACACTGTGTTGTAGGCCGTCAACAGGTCTATGAATGTGGCGGATGTTTATAGGTTCTTTCAAACTCCGACTCGATGTACCTAGTAAGTGCAAGGATTTGGTCGCTACAACTGCAATTCGGGCGGAATCCTGCTTGCTCTATCGGGATTACTTAAAATAATTTCGGGCTTATTCTATTATATATGAGCCTTTCCACGAGCTTAAAAATAATTCTTAAAAGAGCTATTGGTCTGTAGCTTTTTGGGTGATCTGGGGGTTTCCCTTGCTTCAGGATCGCGATTATCTTGTCACGTTTCATCTTGTCTGGAATGTTCCCCGAGGAAATTATGTAAGAGAAAAATTGTGTCATCCACTTGATGGCATATTTACCACAATGGATCAGGAACTCGGGGTGGATTCCGTCAAAGCCGGGTGCTTGAGGTTAGGAGTTAGTATTTAGTTACCTAGGACTGTGCATTCAGGTCTTTGTCTCCACCATAATTTAGATACAACTTATTGGTAGACCTGAAGCTAGCTTCTGGCAATGAGTGAAGAAATTGAATCACTTAAAAGACATAATGTCTGAACTTTGAGTGAACTACCACCAAATGGTTATTATGAATAAATCTGGTTTCCGAGCATACTAATAGAATAAATGATTTGATAGTGAAATTTCCTGATGATGGTTTCTTGATTATTGGCGATTATAATATGCCCTTTATAAATTGGGAAACAACGGATGTTATAATGGACAACATAGATCAATGCTCTACATTATTGATAAATTCCCTTGCTTTCTCTAACTTAAAACAAATGAATAATATTCGCAATGCTCATAATCGCATATTAGACCTCATACTTAGTAACATATTAGTCTCTGTATCTGCTGCAGATGAGCCACTTGTTAGTGAGGATCCTCATCATAGATCATTGCTGCTGGATATTACTCTAGCGGATTCTACGATGAAAACCTCTATACCACGCTCGACAAAACAGTTCCATAAAGCAGATTATAATACAATAAATGAAATTCTTTCAATAACTGATTGGAGTCCAGTTCAAAATACTTCTTGCATCAACGCATCTGTTGAAAATTTTTATAATATAATTAATCCTATTATAGATTCATTGATCCCAAGTAGAGTCATAAAAAGTTGTCACTATCCCAATTGGTATACATCATCATTGATAAAAATAACTAATGAAAAACTTTTTTACTTGAGATTATCGAAAAAAAATAAAAATCCCCTTGACCGCGCCACATATGAACTCTTAAGAAAAAGGCACAAAAAAATGGCTAAAGAGATATATAAACGATATATCACTTCTGTAGAATCGAATATTCAAAATAATGTCAAGAGTTTTTGGTCATATGTAAAATCACAAGGTAAATCACAGATTATACCCGACTCAATGACATATCAAACAAATAGTTCAGAAAATCCAGTTGAAACTGCCAACCTGTTTTCGAAATATTTCGCCACAGTTTTCGACTCATCTACAGTAACACATACCAGCGGTCATAGTACAACTGATCAATCAAAATTTCCAATTAACATTGACAAAAACGTAACATTAATTTATCTTAGTAAAACAGACCCCAGGAAAGGCGCAGGTATTGATGGAATACCTGGAATATTTATTAACAAATGCGCCAACATGCTGGTGACACCGGTTTTCGATTTGTTTAACAAATCACTCAAACAAGGTATTTTCCCCGCGAGATGGAAAACAGCATTAATATCTCCGATTTACAAATCTGGTGACAAACATAATGTAGAAAATTATAGGCCCGTATCAAAGTTACCAATTTTGAGCAAAATATTAGAAAAGATCGTCTATGACCAACTCTATCCCTGCATTTCTTCATTGATCACACAAAAGCAACACGGTTTTATGAAAAAGCGCTCAGTGATATCTAACCTCGCTGTTTTCACTCATTATCTCAATGATAATATGGATAAAGGACATCAAATTGATACAATTTACACTGATTATTCAAAAGCGTTTGATCGTGTTAACCATGATGTACTAATAACAAAACTTTTACAAATTGGCATACATGGAGATCTTCATAGATGGATTCAATCTTATATTTCTAATCGCACTCAACTTACGATGGTAAAGGGTTATGCATCTGAAAATATAACACATATATGTTCTGGAGTTCCTCAAGGATCCCACTTGGGACCACTACTGTTTAATGTATATGTCAACGACATTGGAAATTGTTTTAAATACTCTAATTATTCACTCTTTGCAGACGACATGAAAATTTACAATTGTGTGAAAACTATATCTGACTGTGCAAAACTTCAAGAAGATTTGGATCGACTTGCAGCTTATTGTAGATTAAATTTATTAAAACTGAACACCTCTAAATGTTTCTCAATTTCTTACACTAGAAAAATTAATAAACACACTTTCGATTACACATTAAATGATGAACACATAGTAAAGAAATCTTTGTGTCGGGATTTGGGATTATTCTTGGACAGCAAATTAAATTACAGACAACATATAGATAAAATTACAACAGCAGGTTATAAAAAATTAGGTTTTATTTTTAGGATAAGTAAAGATTTCAAAAATCCACAAACATTTAAAATATTATTTAATTCACTAGTCAGAAGTACACTGGAGTTTGGCTCTGTTATTTGGAACCCGCAATATCGAGTGCACATTAATAATATAGAAAAAATACAGCGTAAATATTTGAAGAGATTGGCATATCGAAGTATTGTTGCACCTATTCCACCGTCACTAGAATCAAGACGCAAATGCCAAGATATACAATTTCTGTACAACATATTGAACAATATTATTGACTGCCCGGAACTTTTGTCGAGTATTGACTTTAACGTACCATTGAGACGCTCCAGACACACAACTCTCTTCCGACCTAAATTATACAAAACTAATGCCGCGAAAAACTCAACTATAAACAGAATTATAAACACATACATAAAATATGAGAAGTCCCTTGACATAGACCTATTCAGTGATACAAAACATAAACTCGCTCAAAAATTAAAAACAGGAATTTCATAAGATTATCACTAACGCACAGCACGCATGCACATACACATATATGTACACTTACACATACACACACATACACACACACACCTTCACACATATACACCCTCACACACACATATGATTTTGTATCTTGTATATATGACTGTATTTTGTAATAAATCATGATAGTATTGTAAGCTAATAATTGATGTACGGAGATGATAATTGTTATATTTGATATTTTTATACATATATACTATTCTTTGTACATTGTTAGCTTCAATTTGAAAAAATAAAAAATAAAAAAAATAAATAAAAATAAAATAAAAAAATAAAAAGTCTTATAACTTCTGCTTTCCAAATTTTACTGTGTTCATTGAAGGCGATCCCACCATCCGCCCAGACTCGTTCCAGGAGAAGAAGTCTCCTATTCGAGTCCGCTGATAATACGCCAGCAAAGATGCGTATAGGTGTGAGGAGTGCGACCTACGAGCTACCAGCTACCCCCGGGCAGCGGCACGTCAACACCCCACCAGCATCCCCTCGCAACCGCCAGAAGGGCGGCCTCCAGGAATGCGCACCCCAAGAATCAGTTTACCCTCAAAAGCCCTGCATATACTATCGTATACTATCTCTTTTGTATACCATATTATATACACCACAGTGTCTACCTATTTTGACACAAAAGCACCGGAGAAATAACGCTCCGCCGGTACACCACTCCGGCCAATGGCTTGGAACCTTTCTCAATAATCTTACAGTCACTGTCCATGCTCACGCTTCTACTGAAATAAACATACTTACTTTCCGTGTCCGGATTCATCAAATAAAGAACTTCCAGTAGTTGGCCACATGTACGGCCCTGTCATTTGCGGCAATTAGGTCCTCCCGCGCGCATGTCTCTCCGACTCTCGGACATATCATAAGGTGTTGGTGGTCCTGTATGTCCCCGCACTCGCAGGTATCGTCCTCCTTGTAGCCCCATTTTTTGAGGTTACTATTGCAGCGCGACACCCCAGTTCTCAATCTATTTAGTGCTCTCCAAGTGGGGTATGGCAGGTTGTTTATAAACATACTGCTCCTGCACCAGAGCTAGCGAGAAAGACGAGTTCATCATCTCCCTCGAGAGCTCCAGTGCAGCAGCCCTGGCACGATGCATCTTGATCTGCCCTACCCTGAGGCGAGAGGAGCTAGCCATAGTTGGTCATGGCTACCATCCTCTCGGACGCATGCTTGGCTGCCGGACACGCCCCGGAGCCCGTTGCGTGACCCGCCGGCTGGCTGAAGCGCGTGCAGGTAGCACACACCGGCGGGGAGTCCTTCTTCGGGCACACCGTCGATTCGTGCCCAGACACAGCGCAGTGTCGGCAGACCGTCTCCTGCGAGCATCTGCCCTGCGTGTGCCTGTACATTTGGCACTTATAGCACCTCGTTGCGTCCACAGAGTCGCTGATTCTGACAGCGCTCCAATTGACATAAACAGAGCCCTGCTCGAGCAAAAACCTCCGTGCAGCGGGGCTCATCGTGACCACGCAGCAAAAATCGCTCTGCGATGGCCGACCAAATTTGTATATAATCGCAAAATCCCTGTTAAATGCCGCCTCTTCCATTTTCCCCTTCAAATTTTGGACGTAGATAGCCCTCGCGAGCTTCGCCGTGTCGCCGAGATCCACCGGCACGCCCATCAGTTTCATTTTAGGGGAGAGACCCTTGGCCTCCTCGGCCACGAAGCCACTCCCAGCCAATCTACCCGCAGCCTTAATCAAATTTGCCGCCTCGGCAGCACTCGATGTTTCCACCGCAACGCCTGCGTTCCTGGTTCGCCTCACACGAACCGCCCGGAAGAAACCATCCTCATCCTTCAGGGTCTCCAAGAGAACCTTCTTGGTCCCGTCTGATGTGCCCTTGGTAGGGTCCGCCGGCTTGATAATGACCACTGGTCTTGCGGGTTTAGCCTCAACGGTCTTGCCTCCTACCTTGACCGTGTCGGCCACCCTCACTCGAGTCGCTGGTCCCAGCGCAGGCCACTCCCCATCATCCAAGCGCAGGGCCGAGGGCCGCACAGACACCGCCGACTCGCCTGCTACCCTCATCGCCTTCAAAGCCTCCAAGGCCGGCACGCAAGCGCGCAGGCAACGTATCTCCCCCTTGAGGGATGCAATAATTTCTGCCGCTCTGGGTTTCCGCTATCTCCCTCGCCGTCTTAACCACGTCGAAACCACTACGATCAACACTTAATATTAATACTATTATTATTTCTTATCTTATTCTTACTTTTTATCAATCACAGTTGCCTCCGGGGACCCGATACAGTCCGCCGGCGGCGAGGCACCTGGGGACGCACATTTTTTCCTCTTCTTTCTTCTGGCACCAGTAATGTCAGAAGATGGGCCTTCAGTCTCAGTCTGGCTAGCAGACAGGCTCCCCGGCACGGCATGCTCGTCAATTACCAACGCCTGCGGGTAACGGGTGAGCGCCTTCCTAGGCGTAAACCCAGCATCCTCATCCTCCGATTCCGAGTGAACACATTGCACATTGGCCATTGTGACAATGTATTACCTCTCAGACAAAATTTCAGTCAAACGGGGGTTGGGTCGCGAGAGCGGTACCCCGAGCAAAGCAGAAAGAATAAATTTGCAAAAAAAACAGACAAAATTAATTACAATAGGAGATCTCAACGCTTGGTCCAAAATCGAATTGAAACCTCAGAGGCACTAATCAACGCTTGGTAAAGCTCGAAACCCAAAGTCCCGGAAAAGTCGGAAAAACTCCAAAGTCGGATTTCCCGGAATTTTCCGAGATTTTTCCGAGCTTCTCCGAGATTGTAGGTGTCTTAAGTTTTTCCGGATTAACATCACTTTTTGACACTGACTCTCTGCGATAATACGCCGCTTTATTGTCGCGCAGGTAAATTTGTTTTCTGACAAATTACACAATGCCAAAATCACAGAATCCCAATCATCAGTCAACCCACACAATATTGTCATTGCCAAATCGCCATCTTCTATTTTACTGCCGACATTTGCCAATTTCGTAACAATGGTGTTGATGTGACCTAAGAATCAAAAAACAACGATGATTTTTGTGAATACAAAGACCTCCTTAATTGCACAACTCTGAATTTTCTGTCGCGTGGCGCATACAGCCTTTCTAACTCTTCCCAAACCTCCTTGAGTGTATTGAACTGTTTGATGTGCATCTGCTGCTCATTCGAGACACTGAGTGCAATCTTAGCCAGTTCTCTTCCTTGTCGAGGGATGTATCGTCTTAGTGAATCTTTTTTTGTTGGCTCTGTCTCGCCAGGATTCACCGTTGTCCACAAATCGGCTTCCATTATGACAATTGATTTGATATGACCACGTGGCATAATTGCTGCCGTTTATCTTTTCGATGCTTACTTTATCCATTATTACGAATTCACTATAATATTTTTGAAGGTCTATAACCTTCCACTGCGCAACCCCAAGAGTGAGCCAGATCGCAATAACAACTCCGCAGAACGTAATCTTGTAGCCTGACTTGAGCTGACTGTATTCGATGTTGCCTCTCCCTCACTCAGTCAGGGTAGGGACCAGCCACCTCCCGGTAGCATAGACAGCCAGTTCAGCGGCTATCAGACCAGAGGCTGTTGAGACGCCAAACCCTCCCACCGCGCTAGGGGTGAAGGCAAAATCGCTACCATCCTGCCTACTCATACGCATTTCTTCAGCACCTTCAAGAAAGAACTGTTTGGCATCGCGTGGGGATGCCCCTTGCAATACGGCTAGAATTAAAATAATCATTCGATCGTACAAGCTCTTTACAAGGTCTTTACGATAGGTTGTTCTGTTATGGGATTTCTGTACAAGAGGGAGTTTATCATTCTGCCTATGTATCTGATAATACCAGTTTGCTCTTGTAGGTTTTCTGTGAATTTATAGCCACAATAGAATTTCATTTGTCGGCCTTGTGATTATTATGTCATTTATATTAACTTGTATATTATATTTATGTTTTAATAACTTGGAGTATTTTTGGTGTGTTTTGACATATTGTATTATCAACACAATTTAGACTATTGCTTGAAATGTCTGTACATTCATATTTTAAGTAGGTAAATTTTATTATTTTTTTCTCTGAAAATTATAACAAAAATGTTTTTAGAAAATAAACAACAAAATAAAAATACTAAGACAGCATACCACAAAATCTGTCAAAAGATTATTGACCCTTAAAAATAGTAGTTTTATTGTTAATACACCTCACTAGGTATATGACTAAACTTGACATTAATATATAGGTACACTTATTATGGACTTAATTAAATAGTAGTTTTATTGTTAATACACCTCACTAGGTATATGACTAAACTTGACATTAATATATAGGTACACTTATTATGGACTTAATTAAAAAGAATCTATCTTATATGATCACTTAAATTACTAAATATAGATCTATCAATATCTCTAAAGCAAATATTTACAATATAATTCAAATTCTTAATATCATCTTTTGACTGAAAATGTCGAGTATGATCTTGGACAATTTTACAATATTTTATTACATGACTAGAGGATGTGGTCAAACCACCTTTATTTTTAATTCCAATTAACTTATTGTCATCTGTTCTGTCACTAAATAATGAAGACGAACATTCATAGCAACTTAGCTTTGCTGCCAATTTTTATTACATCACTAGAGGCTGTGGTCAAACCACCTTTATTTTTAATTCCAATTAACTTATGGTCATCTGTTCTGTCACTAATTAATGATGACGAAAATTCATAGCAACTTAGCTTTGCTGCTAATTTTTATTACATCACTAGAGGCTGTGGTCAAACCACCTTTATTTTTAATTCCAATTAACTTATTGTCATCTGTTCTGTCACTAATTAATGATGACGAACATTCATAGCTATTTAGCTTTGCTGCTAATTTTTATTACATCACTAGAGGCTGTGGTCAAACCACTTTTATTTATTTTTTTTTTTTTTTATTTTATTTGAAAAAATGGGCAACGTACAATAATATTTTTTTAAACAAATATAACATAAGTAATTGTAAGCAACATAAGTAATTGTAACTTAATCAGCCCACCTTTGATTTCATGGTGCATTGTACTCACTACTGGTAATAAAAAAAAAAAATATTATTCCTGTCTAACGTGGCTCCTGAAAAGAGTCCTGGACATACAGAATATGTCCACGGACCTGATCTTTTCCAAATTATTATACGTGGTAAGGCATCGGTACAATGGCGAATTTTGAGCGGCATTAGTGTTTTTTTTGTCTAAAAAGAACGTTGAGGTGTGTCTTGTTCGTCTGTTTGGTATGTTGAAGTTAATAATTTTCAGAAGGTCTGTACAGTCAATATTGAAGTTTATTATGTCATAAAGGTACATTAAGTCTGAGGTCCTTCGTCTTGTCTGTAAAGTCTGCAATTCATGTTTGTAGTTATTACCAAATTTGTACTTCATATGTTTCAAAAATATTTGTTGTATTCGTTCTATATTGTTAATATAAATATTATATTGTGGATTCCAGATGACTGATGCATGTTCCAATTGACTTCTAACAATTGTGTTATATAGTAAGATAAATGTTTTCACTTGTGTGAATGGTTTGCATACTCTCATCAGGAATCCCAACATTTTATAAGCTTTCAGTGTAATTGTGTCAATGTGTTTGTCAAATAAAAGTTTACTGTCCAGTTGTATACCTAAGTCTCTACAGTCTGATTTCTTATCAATCGCCTCCCTATTGATTGTGTATGTGTATTGTATTGTACTCTTTTTCCTAGAGAATGTAATGGAGTGACATTTTTTTACATTTAGTAACAGCTTATTCGAGACACAATAAGAAGTTAGTCTATCAAGGTCAAGTTGCAAGTCCTCACAGTCAGTAATGTCTATAACAGTTTTGTAGATTTTCATATCGTCAGCGTATAATATGTAATTACTGTTCCTGAAGCATAATCCAATGTCATGTATGTAAATATTAAATAAGAGAGGCCCCAAATGGGAACCTTGAGGTACACCCGATGGCACCTGTGTTGCAGACGATAGATGACCACCGTACTCTACTATTTGGCTTCTATTAATAAGGTATGATTTTAGCCACCTAAGAAGATCACCGTGAATACCCAAAAGTTTTAGTTTCTTAGTCAGAATTAGATGGTCCACTTTATCAAAGGCTTTTGAGTAGTCTGTATATATTGCGTCAGTTTGTCTTTTGTTATCAAGGTTGTCATGAATTTCATTTAGAAAGACATTTAAATTTGTATTAGTAGAACGTCCCCTAATAAAAAACCATGTTGTTTAGGATCTAAATGGAGTTTGACCGCAAAGTACATTTGATCGTACACGATCTTTTCCAAGAGTTTACTCAAAATGGGCAATTTAAAAACTGGTCGGTAATTTGAAACATCTTTCAGGTTCCCACTCTTAGGTATAGGAGTAACTAATGCCTGTTTCCATTTATCAGGAAATGTACCGTTGGATAGTGACTTTTTAAAAATATGATAAATTGGGATGGTTAAGGAGCTGGCACAGTACTTCAAGAATATGCCTGGTAAATCATCACTGCCCTGACTCTTTCTTATGTCGATTGAACTTAGGTGTTTAGATACTGTTGTTATGTCTAAGTGTATATTTGCTATAGTTTGACACCCTGCAACCTCCTCACTACAATATGGTGTAGAAGAATCGACTGTATTGAAAACAGATTTTTAATTCCAATTAACTTATTGTCATCTGTTCTGTCACTAATTAATGATGACGAACATTCATAGCAACTTAGCTTTGCTGCTAATTTTTATTACATCACTAGAGGCTGTGGTCAAACCACCTTTATTTTTAATTCCAATTAACTTATTGTCATCTGTTCTGTCACTAATTAATGATGACGAACATTCATAGCTATTTAGCTTTGCTGCTAATTTTTATTACATCACTAGAGGCTGTGGTCAAACCACCTTTATTTTTAATTCCAATTAACTTATTGTCATCTGTTCTGTCACTAATTAATGATGACGAACATTCATAGCAACTTAGCTTTGCTGCTAATTTTTATTACATCACTAGAGGCTGTGGTCAAACCATCTTTATTTTTAATTCCAATTAACTTATTGTCATTTGTTCTGTCACTAATTAATGATGACGAACATTCATAGCTATTTAGCTTTGCTGCCAATTTTTATTACATCACTAGAGGCTGTGGTCAAACCACCTTTATTTTTAATTCCAATTAACTTATTGTCATCTGTTCTGTCACTAATTAATGATGACGAACATTCATAGCTATTTAGTTTTGCTGCCAATTTTTATAACATCACTAGAGGCTGTGGTCAAACCACCTTTATTTTTAATTCCAATTAACTTATTGTCATCTGTTCTGTCACTAATAATGATGACGAACATTCATAGCTATTTAGCTTTGCTGCCAATTTTTTAGCAACAAAACCACTTACATAACCTACAACGTCTGTTACAAAATGTGATAATTTATCCATAGTAATTGTGTCAGTTATAGCATAATCATGTTCCTGATACACATTTTGGAATGACGCAATTGATTCTGGCAACATGTTCTTCCTATGACTCTCATTAATTAAACTGATGCTAGAGCTTACATTTAATATTGTTGTTTAATCTACTGGAATACAGTTACCAAATGCTGATAGTGTAATTTGTTGGTGTATTAAAAGTCGCTTGTAAGCTGCTTGGAATTGTCGAACAGTTGGATTGTTATTCCACCCACCAAGACCTCTAATACATCCAAAAAACATTTCTTAATGATCCTGACTTACCTTATAAGTCATTATAAATGTCATTTTATTAGACGTTATTAATAAATTATATAGACCTTTAAGACTTTGCATATTAATTAAAAATCCTAGGAAGCCAGTTTCCTTAGGACCATCTGTGACCAAAGAATTATTAAATTTTAAAGTGCGAATATAATTTTCTGCAACATCAATAAATTTAAAAAATAGGGTCTGATTACTATGTTTTAAAGGAGATTTGAATTTGTATGCAAGCAAATTTCTACTGTTAAAAATGTCGAAAAGGGTATCAAATATTTTAATAAAAGTGATGGTGCCAGTGCAGTCGTTGTATAGTGGTATTTTCAAACCTTTCAACAAATAATATAATGCAGATGCCACACTATTACTCAGAGTCTGCGCTGCTAGCTTGACCTTCATTTTCTCTCTAAACCAATGTATGTGTTATTTTCGCAGTTATTTTGGAATTCTTTGGAATATTTTGGAATGAATATTCAGACTTTTGGAATATATCTAATTGTTTTATATGATCCCATTTTACATTATGCCCTTCAAAATCTGTTAATATATGGAAAACTTGGAGAAAAAATCCCAATCCCATTGCTATTGAAATGTCGGTTCGCGTAACTCAAAAGGAACATCTCCGTTTTCCGTCCATTTGCGATCGAAGCACATTGTTACGATGGATGGATCAGTTTATGTTGAAATGAAGAACTTCTTCACGCTGAAGTAAATAAAATAAGTGTGTTCATTGTTGTGTAAAAAAGACAATGTATTAATTGAACCCTTCGAGATGCCAGCACACGGCACTAATGTGGGTCAATTTTTTATTTAAAAACACTACCTAGTGAAAGTGTTTAAAATTGAGCCAATTAATTATATTTTCTATTTTCGTATTTTCATTGCACAAATTATATATTTGTGTATTTCGTCATATGTATATCGTTTTTATTATTAATAAAAAATAAAAATGAAGTTTCTCTCGCGGCCATGGTGACCAGAGTGCCCTGGTATCATATTAACGTCTGATACGCTATCCATTGACTTAATCCTAATTTTAGTTTTAATAACCACGACGTTGTGGTCTGTGTCACAATCTGCTCCTCTAAAACTTTGTGTATCCAATATAAATGATTTATGTCTAGTGTCTATAAGTGCATGGTCAACTTGATTTACAGTTCTTTTGTATCTAGATTTCCACGTTTGTTCATGTATGTTCTTATGAGCAGACATTGCTGTAGCTACCACTATATGATTCTGGTTCACGAACGACACCACTCTGATTCAATTGTCATTTGAATTTTTGTGAAGGCTCTCCATTCCAATGACCTCTCTGAAAATATCTTTTTTGCCAATTTTGGCATTTAGGTCACCAAGAAATGGAATGTACTACGATGATGAATGAAATGAGTACAATACAATACACATACAAAATCAATAGGGAGGCGATTGATAAGAAATCAGACTGTAGAGACTTAGGTATACAACTGGACAGTAAACTTTTATTTGACAAACACATTGACACAATTACACTGAAAGCTTATAAAATGTTGGGATTCCTGATGAGAGTATGCAAACCATTCACACAAGTGAAAACATTTATCTTACTATATAACACAATTGTTAGAAGTCAATTGGAACATGCATCAGTCATCTGGAATCCACAATATAATATTTATATTAACAATATAGAACGAATACAACAAATATTTTTGAAACATATGAAGTACAAATTTGGTAATAACTACAAACATGAATTGCAGACTTTACAGACAAGACGAAGGACCTCAGACTTAATGTACCTTTATGACATAATAAACTTCAATATTGACTGTACAGACCTTCTGAAAATTATTAACTTCAACATACCAAACAGACGAACAAGACACACCTCAACGTTCTTTTTAGACAAAAAAAACACTAATGCCGCTCAAAATTCGCCATTGTACCGATGCCTTACCACGTATAATAATTTGGAAAAGATCAGGTCCGTGGACATATTCTGTATGTCCAGGACTCTTTTCAGGAGCCACGTTAGACAGGAATAATAATTTTTTTTTGTTACCAATAGTGAGTACAGTGCACCATGAAATCAAAGGTGGGCTGATTAAGTTACAATTACTTATGTTGCTATTCTTATCTTTTATATTTGTTTAAAAAAATATTATTGTACGTTGCCCATTTTTTCAAATAAAATAAAAAAAAAAAAATATGTAGGGTTAAGGAATATTTATATAGTGAACGAATAAATGAACATAGCAAACGAAATATATGTCTATACAGGCAATTTGTATACTTTGACAATAGGTTGGTTGAAAATGCCATTCAAGGTGTGAACATTCACTGCACAAAGGATATCATCAGAGCCTTGAAAACACTATTATACGTCCTTGTGGCCATTGCGAATCTTCAATGAGCACCAAATCACCAATGTTCAAATTGGCTGAACTAGATGTCCATATACTGCGTTGTCGAAGGGTGTGAAAGTACTCCCTTTGCCAACGATTTTAGAAGTGTTTCCACCGTCACAATCTATTCATGGGTGTTTCTATAAACTTTTCTTTGGGGACAGAAACCAATGGACCTCCTACCAGAAAATGAGCCAGGGTAAGAGCTTCAACCTCAGATGGATCAGACGAGAGTGCCCTTATTGGCCTAGAATTTAATATGGCTTCAATGCAAGTAAAAATGGTGTTTAGTTCCTCTTGTTTAGTTAGACTTGGACCCCTGCTACTCTTTTTAAATGAAATTTGACAGATTTAATCCAGGCTTCCCACAAACTGCCAAAGTGTGGTGCAGAAAGAGGGTTAAAGTGCCACTTTATTTGTCGTGCAGTCACAATCTTCCTTTGAAGATATCAGTTTATTTAATCTTGTTAAGTATTTATTTGAGCCACTGAAATTGGTGCCACAGTCACTATAATAAATAAATAAATATTGTGACAAATATCACGATGCGCTACGAAACGTTCTAACGAGGATAGAAAGGCTTTAGTTGTCATGTCAGAGACGACCTTGAGATGAACCTCCTTTGTCAACAAGCATACAAATAGACATAAATAAGCCTTTTCCATTTTAGCTCCATGCTGGTTGCTCTTTTTAATTGTGAAGGGTCCTCCGAAGAGGGTCCCCTTGAATACGAGGTGCAGGAAGGTCACCCATGAAAGGTTGAATATCTTGAGGTTGAGCTCTAAATCACATAATACATTTGCTTAAACGATGCCGAATGACATTTCTAGCAAAGACTATCCAAAAATTTTGTAATAGTATTGATTGAAACATTCTAGATCCAACATGCAAATATAATTTATGATAATGATCGATCACCAAATGGGTGAATATATTATATTTCGGCAACAAAATTGTTTAGCATTTCCAGTGAGGTTGAAATGTTGCAACCGACCTCCAACATGAAAGACACTATTACTATCCAAAAATGGGGTAAGGTTTCGAATAAAAGACCTTAATTTATCATCGCGTTTTAATGCAGTAATATCATCATAAAAACAAATATATTGAATGTTTGATCAGTACCATACGTGCTCTGTTGATCTCGCAAAGATTTTATAATATAGTTTTTATGAACTTCTCGCTTGGAAGATGGTGACCGACAATTTGGAATGAAGCGACAACACCAGGCTGTGACAGTAATTAAGTACCATACGTGCTCTGTTGATCTCGCAAAGATTTATAATATAGTTTTTATGAACTTCTCGCTTGGAAGATGGTGACCGAAAATTTGGAATGAAGCGACAACACAGTGTGAGGGTTAAAACCATGGTGGAAGAAGCCTAGGGCCTCGCCCCACCCGAACTCGAACCGGCACCACCGGCCAGCCAGCCGTTTGCATGAGAAACTATCAAACATTTAGATCTCGGTGTCACAACCTGCCCTAAGGGAATTTTACTCTTATTCAAGGAAATTTATGAAGGGAAGTCTATTGGAAAGACTCCCATCATACCAAAATTAATATAATTTATTACTCTAAATATTTGATCATTTCCTGTCAGATCATCAGAAGGGCAAAAGGAGGAGAGATAAATACAAACCAAGAATTATCAAAACAATTTCTACTTTAATTTTGATTAATCTGTTTTTTTGTGATAAAAAATACCCATTTTACATAAACATTTTACAACAACCTCATACAATTTTTTTTATTTTATTACATTTCAAAAACCCAAAATTACCCCTTTAAGAAAAATCTAGATTATTACAATTCTGATAATAAAAGGCTATATCAGCATAATGCTGATATGTGTAATGCTGTGTAATGCTGATATCATATCCTATATCAGCATTACACCC
Source organism: Molanna angustata (assembly GCA_963576475.1). NCBI lineage: Eukaryota > Metazoa > Arthropoda > Insecta > Trichoptera > Molannidae > Molanna > Molanna angustata. The sequence continues at coordinate 24,206,895 of OY754988.1, read as the reverse complement.
AACAAAGCATTATTAACGATAAAAAGTTATCATATCAATTATTTGGCCAAATTTACATAGTCGTGATCTTACATACAAAATTTCAATACAACGAGAAAAATGGTTGACGAGAATTTAAGTTTTACAAAAATTATGAAGACAGTTCATTTTCAAATATATTAAATTATAAAGTTTATATTATTAAGATAGCATGAAGTTTAACAAGACCAGATTTTACGCCATTGTAGTTCACAGAAAATGTCTGTATTTTGATGCTAAAAGGCACGGCGTCATCGCCATCTTGATTCAATTTTCATACATTATTTCATTGCTTCTAAAAATTTCTTGTTTCCAAAATTATCGGTTGTCGGAGAAATGATATTGATCAATTTTAGTCTGAAGAATACATTTTTTATATTATATAAAATATATATGAACTAGTGGGAAGGGAATTTGGTGTAAAGTGTTTTTTTATTGAAATTATAAGCGCGACAGCGCTTTTTTGTCAATTTAAGTGGCATCCATTATTACTTTTTCCACGTCACCTCACGTTGGTAAAAATTGCCAAAAAAGAACGCTATACCAGTGTTTCCGCTCGGTGATTATCTATGGGGTTGCCCGCAGACAAAAAAATTCTGCCTATTAGTACAATTTTAACTCAATAATTTCATTCTAAAATGGATTGTCCTTTTTCAATTCTCTTCTGAGAGGAGGTAAGTCAGGTTATTTAATAAAATAACATGACAACAGGCTGTGACTGTAATTAATTTAGTTAACGATGATTATTTTTAAAATATGTGAATAAGCGGGGGCGTAACTTCTCGCTCAGTTTGTTGGGGTTGGAATTATGTATATTATGTGTCAACAAGTCAACCAAAGAAAGCCTGTAAATCCATCTGCGAATATGAGACAGCCACTTACCTGTGACGATTCTCCAATTCTCCAATCTTCGCAGACACAGATCTCGTATCTCCGGTCTCTGGTGGTCTGGTGGAGATGATGGTTCGTCCACTTAGCAAGTCTGAACGCACTTCACCCTGCGGTCACACAACAATTCCTCCCGAATATTTTGACAATACGATATGTTATGAAATATTAATTTAAAGGTGTATAGCAAATTAGATTATTGCCTGATAGCTTCAAGCGGCGTAATTAATAAAAGCACAAGTAAAATTCTGGCTATTTAGAAAAAAAAATGTGCCAATACACGGAACCGCTGATGTGCGACAACTGGTCAAAAAACTGTAGTCTTGTCCATATCCATGGCTCAAACCATATCCGCCCACCTGTGTTGCTCAGACGTCGAGAAAGCATAACAAATAAGTTCACAGATAAATTCACAGATGGCAGACCGGTCCTACAGTTGACCTGTTAGAAATAGATAATTCCAAAACAAATTACGCAATAATTTTTGTAAATGAGTATATTGCTCAACCAATATGTCAAAGTCTTCCATCCCCTGTTGAGTGGTTTCCTCTCTGGGATATGCTTAAATTGACGTTACTGATTGGTTAATATTCACACAGGGTTGACAGCTATGATGGTCCATTCCACCATAGTTACGAGTCGATTAATTCTGTCGGAAGAACTCCTCGACTGGTAATAGAGTCTACCTTTGGCCTAAATCTATATAATAATGTGCCTCATGTCCCTCATTGCTTCTATCAAAATGAATAATAGTGTAAATGAAACTCCTACTACCCATTGACTATGCTCGTTTCCTTATGATTTAATGATAATATGATGATATAAGGTAGTTGAGTAACATGTCTTACCCCAAGTAATTGGATAACTTATCTTGCCGAACACCATGGCACAATCGGTAAGCCGCTTGGTTTCTGTGCAGGTGTCCTGGGTTTGATCCCTAGCATAGGAGAAATTTGTTTAACTTCATTTTTTTTTTCATACACGATCTCTTAAAAATATACAAAATTCATAAGTTCAAAAAATACAAAATGTTTTATCACAGAAATTGAATAAAAGCCTCATGAAAAAAGAGGAATTTTTGGTTATCTCTCCAAAAAGAGTAGACATCTCAATCAGAATACATCGACTGTTTTATAGAATAGAAGCTTGTATTATCTCAGCAACTTGCAACATCATGAGAATCAAACCACCAATCAAGCAGCCGCAAGCTCCCACAACAAATCTTATTTGTGAATCATGTCTTGAGAAAATGAGTGCACAAAAACTGTTTAAAGTTATTGATATGGAGAGAAGTAGGGATATGGCCAACTCTATCTTTAGCTTTGACTTGAGTCAAAGTCTTTCTTTACTTTCTCCATTGCCATTATTTTCTGAGGCAATATAATCTTCAGTAAGTAGCCCCTTAAAATACATTGAAATCACATTTATATGTACCCAAAAGGAAAATTTTTCCCATTTGGTTGTCACACAGCCTCTGCATCTCATCTCTTATAATTGAGTTGGTGAAAATGAACTGATCGTGAACACTCCCTGGGAACCTTGCATTCATATGTAGGATGTTCAAGTCAGCATCACTTATCTGAAAATTTTTCCAATTTGGTTTTCACACAGCTTCTGCATCTCATCTCTTATAATTGAGTTGGTGAAAATGAACTGATCGTGAACACTCCCTGGGAACCTTGCATTCATATGTAGGATGTTCAAGTCAGCATCACTTATCTGAAAAAATTTCCAATTTGGTTTTCACACAGCTTCTGCATCTCATCTCTTATAATTGAGTTGGTGAAAATGAACTGATCGTGAACACTCCCTGGGAACCTTGCATTCATATGTAGGATGTTCAAGTCAGCATCACTTATCTGAAAAAATTTCCAATTTGGTTTTCACACAGCTTCTGCATCTCATCTCTTATAATTGAGTTGGTGAAAATGAACTGATCGTGAACACTCCCTGGGAACCTTGCATTCATATGTAGGATGTTCAAGTCAACATCACTTATCTGAAAATTTTTCCAATTTGGTTTTCACACAGCTTCTGCATCTCATCTCTTATAATTGAGTTGGTGAAAATGAACTGATCGTGAACACTCCCTGGGAACCTTGCATTCATATGTAGGATGTTCAAGTCAGCATCACTTATCTGAAAAAATTTCCAATTTGGTTTTCACACAGCTTCTGCATCTCATCTCTTATAATTGAGTTGGTGAAAATGAACTGATCGTGAACACTCCCTGGGAACCTTGCATTCATATGTAGGATGTTCAAGTCAGCATCACTTATCTGAAAAATTTTCCAATTTGGTTTTCACACAGCTTCTGCATCTCATCTCTTATAATTGAGTTGGTGAAAATGAACTGATCGTGAACACTCCCTGGGAACCTTGCATTTATATGTAGGATGTTCAAGTCAGCATCACTTATCTCAAAAATTTTCCAATTTGGTTGTCACACAGCCTCTGCATCTCATCTCTTATAATTGAATTGTTGAAAATGAACTGATCGTGAACACTCCCTGAGAACCTTGCATTCATATGTAGGATGTTCAAGTCAGTATCACTGATCCTAAAAAATACATTTTTAATATAGGTACATAGTTTATTTGTGTAGGTATACTATGTAAATCCACCAAATATAGTGTTATATGTATTTACCAACTGTGTATTTAGAGAAAAATACCCATGGTGTTTTTTGTATGCCTCAGGGTGATCAGATGGTGTTACTATTGCGATATGTATGCAATCAATACAACCCAGAATCCCTGGAAATCCAGCAATTATTAAGATTATTTTAATTTCTTTAAGCATAATGGAACCCGAATGTAATTAAGACTTGCTTGGTTCTGTTACCAGACTAAGAAGTGTCCACAAGTAGTAAATCTAAATATTTTGTTTCACCTGTTAGAAATTCTTCGACTCTCAGAAACTGTACTAGGAAAGTAGATGTAATTTTTAAATAGCTTCTCAACTATAGCTTTCGATGTGCGTGTTACACATCTAATAACTGATGCTTGACTGACAGCATTATAAAAATCTTGCCCAACACCTTTAAATAGCCTCTCAACTATAGCTTTCGATGTGCGTGTTACACATCTACTAACTGATGCTTGACTGAGAGCATTATAAAAATCTTGCCCAACACCTTTTTGATAGCTGCCTTCTGCATAAAATGGGAGTGTTGCAAGGACCTACAAGAAATGGTAGTGTGTATACAATGATTTGTTTACGTTCAATAATTCTAGAAATCAACAATTTTATTTACAAATAAACAATTCTAGTTGTTTGATAGAGGTAATTAAGAAACATTTAGAAATTTTAATTACAAATTTATTGAAAACAAAATTGGGTCTCTGAAAACAGAACTGGTGCGCATAATTTTTACTGCGATGCCTTTTTTTTTAGATGCTTTCCGATAACTTGACTATATTCATAATTTTATTTTTCAACTTTCTGATGCTGTAGTTCAAGGGTAAGTAGCATCAGTATATACTGTAGAACCTCAGTTCAGTTCTAAGAATATATTATGTATGAGATATGGATCATCACACAAACCTTAGCAAATTTAAGTATGTGACATGTTTAAAAATACTAAAAAGAAAATGATATTAGGTACTTAAAACTGAAAAAAAACTTACTTGAATCTGAATTGGTAAACCATGTGACCTGACTTGCATCAGTATTGGTTCCAGTTCATTTATTAGCTTTAGAGCCAATCATTTATTAACTCTATAGAGTTGTCAAAAATACATTATCAGATACGTCAAAAGGAATACTCATGTCCCGTAAATTACACCTTTCCAAACTCAATTCCCTAATTCTTCTTTTATTAAGTACTTGTGGATATTTTACGTAGTAGAATTCCATTTTAAATTATATTAAAAATAAAACAATTTGTTTTAAATTCTACGTATATTTGTTAATTCGTCGATAGCTATTTCGCCTTGCTAGGGCATCTTGAAGACTGACGGCGTGTAGTTTCTGTTGGGTTATATAGGTAGAGGGTTGAGCTTACAGTTTTTTTTAAATGATAATAAATCATATGTTATTATTTGACCAAGAATGTGATCTATCATATCTATATAAGATAATTTTTTATCATCAAATTGATTGCAATATAAAAATACCTCTGTATTGCCAGATGTGGAAAAGTATGATCTAATAATTTTCACCTCTCTAAACTTGATTTCTTAATATTATGGGAGATAAAGAATAAGTTTTGAAAATCATCCAATTGGGATTTATTGGTGATTTTCCATTTAAGTAATTAGGATTGAATTTTTGTAAGTTTTTATGCAATTAGGAGGAGGAAAAGGAGTATCAATGGGCTCTTCAATTACATCTCTAATGCAACAAGAAGATTTTACATGTATGTGTAAAGAAGGACTTTTAGGTTTAAATCCTGTTTCAATGGCCCATCCTATCATAACAGTTGCAGAACTCATTATACTTTGAAACATTAAGTTAACATTTTTGGAGCCTTTGCTATATTCATGGAATGGAAAAGTATCATATCCAAACTTGGTTCCAAAATTTGGAAGACATGTGACTGATCCTCCATTTCCTATTCTGAGGGTTTTTCATCATTTGGGATTAAGTAAGATGGATCTAAATCTGTTCTAGCAGCTAATAAATCTATAATGAGCTGAGCTAAATGTCCTTTGGAATAGCCCATTGAATCAAACTAAATATTCTAAGTAATTTTTGCATTAGGGGTTCTGCATGGGCAGCCATTCTCTCTCCTATTCCTGAGGTTTTTTGTCTGGTTGTGGAGCCTCTGTATGGTGAAAAAGATCCTTTTATATAAGGATTTGAAAAATTTGGTAAATTATAGTCTTGAGTAAATAATACCACAATGTATCCTTTGTCCAACTCATATAATGGAGAACATATTGGACTATATAAAGAAGTCTCTATTTTCATAAATTCTTGGGGAGGAACACAGTCTACTCCCACAATATCTTTCTTCCATCCTATGTTTCTCAGTTCAGTTGCATGATGTAGTGAACATTTATTATACTCCCAATTAGTTGAAGAATTGAAATTTCCTGAGCAGATTCTTAGCACACTGGATAAGTGGTTTAATTCAGCCTTTCTATCACAGAGTATAAATCAGTATCTCCTTCTACTCTTGCAAGTTTGGATATAGTTTTTGTCTTTTGAAGTTTTCCAGCAATATTTCTAGCCCTTGCTTCAACTGTAGATCCAGCAATTTGGCCTAGTATTTTTGGAGGGAAAGGATTGGCTGTAGAAAGATAATGTTTTTAATGTTATAGTCTTATTAATATGATTAAACTTTTTATTTGTCAACAAATTATTTATACCATAGTGAATTTCTCAAAATTCATGATGGTTTTTATCTAAAATCCAGGTCTTAACATTTAATAAGTTAGCAGGATGTTGATTTATTCCATCAAAAGGACTTCCTATTATGGGTCTGTTTGCCCATGTTAAAATTATTGTTTTGCATGCTTCTTTGATGTTGCAGGAAATTATTTGAGTACTGATACATGGGTCTCCTGAAATCTGAGAATGATAAGGATCACTAGTTATCTCATGTTGGAAATTGGGAGTAAATATTAGATTTGAAAATTGTTTCCAGCTGATGGGATCGCTTCTGTCTATTCTCTCTGCAACTCTTTTTAAGAAATTCATTACACTTATATCTCTATAAGATCCCAAATAATGAGAACACAGTTTTAAACACAGATATTCCAAACATCTCAGTAATGGTAATCTTAAGCACCAGTTGATCACTAGAGAGTGATTTATTGTGCATGTATTTGAATTATCCCATTGATAACATAATAAACATTTCATTTGCCATAAGAGATATTGCAAGGTATGGTGGTGTATGAGAAAAGAAAAAGAGAGAAGCTAAAAGTATACTCACCATAAAACCTTACCACCAGCAGTCAGCGATATTGCAATGAGACTCGTATAAAATAATGCAAATATCTCAGTATCTCAGAGCGTGTTGTTTATTGAGTAAGACAAAAAAAGAATATATTTAAGTATCAAATAAGAATTTTCTGTTCAATGAAACAGTAATTAAAACATGAAAAGCTGAGTCAGATGTGATTGTAGGGAAGACCAAGTGATGAAAGAAACGCACAAATACAAAAGAAATTACAATTTATTGTTATCATGGTTGGCAAGGAGTGTTAAATATGATACAGTTATCTACGTTACCTGAACTAAGCTAAATATTTGACATTTTAATAAAATAATTTAATTCTTAAATTACAATTTACAAGTTTTTAAATGTTTTTCTAGACCATGTGGTGTATTATAAAAAGAAATATCAGACATGACATAATTAAACAGATTCAACTAAATTTTCAAATGATATCAGTATTTCATATGTTTTTTTTTTCTAATAACCAAGCAATGAAACAGTTTTATGAATTTCCATCTTCTTGAAGATGATCAGCCGATACAATTGTTGAAGAAAACTACCATCGTAGTATTTACGTCGATTTGAAGTACAATTTACAGGTGTTTTAGTCATTATCAAGTCATGATGTGCAAATATGAGCATGCACCAACCATGATATTTAAAACCATTCATTTTCAGTCATCCATGGTGTACATAGTAAAGTACACCAATGTTGAAGAATGATGACAAGACAGCATGAACAAACAAGATAATGAAAGTAAAGAAGCAAGGAAGCAAGGAACAAAAGACAAAGGACAAAGACAAAGGTCAAAGGCAAAGGTCAAAGACAAAGGACAAAGGCAAAGGTCAAAGGCAAAGGAGGCGGTTATATTTCCTGCAAGAATTCAGTTAAATTAGCGAACGTGACTCATGCCAGATATTTTATATAGACGAGGATCGATGAAATTAGATAGAGAACTTACCCAGCCTCCTTTGAATTTAAATTTCCAGTCTTTGCCGGATAATTTTACGTAGGCCATAGTTGAGCGATGACACCTCGTGTCGGCTGTCAGCGTTGAAAAAAAAAAAGGCATAGATATTTCGACCCGCCTAGCTAATCCGTTCACGGCTGTGTTCGCCTTACAACTTTTTTAGAAATATTGCCAATATTGCGAAGTGCGTTCGTTTAAGACATTTTTATAAACATTAAATTAAAATTATTAAATAGTGACGTGTAAATACAAAATAACGTCACATACCTCCTCTGTTAACAAAAAAAAAAAGTGTTTTGATAGTAAATTTGAAAAACAGAAATTAGTAAATATAACTGGCATAAGTCCCATGTTCTCCAACTCAACCGAATCCCGCGAGGAAAAACACCTACAATTTAAGGATAAGGAAAATGTTAGAGTTCAAATGACATAAGTCTATGTCGCTGATAACGACATATCCCTGTCATTTAAATAACTGGTGGCAGATCTGGAACAGTTACATAATAAAAAATAACAAAAATTATCCACCATAAAAATATATAAAATTCTTAAACTAGCTGAAACAGAAAATTTTCATATTAAATAAAAATTCCAAATTTTGACATACTTGCTGTCAAGATTACTATTCATTTAAATGAAACCCCTCTGTTCATAAAACAGACGTAATAACAATTATAATACAGTATTTACAGATCTAGTGGTGAACGTTTTCAGTCCACTCACGTTTGATTATTTAACCCCTTCAATGACACTCCCGAGAAGCGTTCATTATTTTTTAATCAATGGAAAACTAAGGAAACCCCATCTTAGCTTTTCGTCTTGTCTCCATATTGTGAGCTTGGATTAGCCATCATTTGTGCTAATTCTCATTGTGAGCTAGAATCTGCGGAAGAGGCTCTCATGTTGAAACAGCATCACTCAGATACCATGTATCTTCAAGCGTGATACAGTTATCGTGAGTCCATCCTATAAACACCTTAACTCACGATAAAAAAATTTCATCATAGGGAAAATTTAAAGTTCAGAATATTTTCCCAGTTAAAACAGCATCATAGACATCATATCAAATTGTGAGCTTAGCTCAGTATCATACATGTAAGTCTTAATTGTAAGCCAAGAAATGTGAAAGCTAACATGTAAATTTGTCTATGAAAGATTTATGTGTCAGACATAGCAAATGTAAAATATCATTATTTTAATAATCATTATCAATAACTATAAACATCAGTTATCATGAGTACCTCCTATAAACACCTTACCCATGATAAGAAAATTCATCGGGAAGATAAATGCATAAAATTTATCCACTTTGATCCCAGATGAAAAACATTTTTATATTAAACAAAATAAATTTCATACCAGCATCATATTTCTCCATAACAAATAATAATATAATGCAATTTTAAAATTCATATTTCAAGAATGTGATAAGTCCAATATTGAATTTGCATTACACTATTTTGATCATAACAGAATTCAATCTTAACTAAAATGTTGTTATATATCATGGTATTAGAGATCAGGTTTGGTAACAGATCACCCAATATGTCATACATAAAAGCATCAGCTAGACAGAACATCAAAAATGTAATATCTAATGACTAAATTTAATAAAAATTTATAACGTCTAATAAATTGTAACTCTTTCTATTGCACAGCAAGTGTGTCTCCTCATGTATGTCATGTAACAGTGTCTCTTTGTTATGATTAAGGACACTAGTCCATGCAAAATTATATAAAAATAATCTACAAAATGACAAGAATTGAGAAAATTTGTAACATTCAATAATTTGTAATATCTTCTATCGCACACCAAGTGTGTCACCTCATGTATCTCATGTGACAGTGTCTCTTTGTTATGATTAAGGACACTAGTCCATGCAAGGTTATATAAAATAGTTTACAGAATGATAAGATTTGAGAAAATTTATAACGTTCAACAATTTGTAATTTCTTCTATCGCACACCAAGTGTGTCACCTCATGTATCTCATGTGACAGACAATGATCAGTGTCTCTTCGTTTTGATTACATCAGACATCTAGTTGACCAAACTAAATCTCCAGATGCAGTCTACGATAACTGAGTTGGTCGGCACAGTTATCTGGAAGAAGACCATGGCATTCCATGCACGTGATACCATAGATATAACTCTTATATGGTAGAAAAATGAGTGAATTATCAAATAAATTTCCTATTATTGTAATAAAAAAAACAGAATATAATGACATTTCAGCATTTTAAGTTATACCATGACATATAACAATCAATTTCATATTACAATATGAAATTGGTATTCATAAACAAGAACATTACATATTATACAGTAACCTACATGAAATAAAAAGGAGCTCTACATACAAGCTTTTATCAAATTGATATACTTAGGTTTTCATTCAGGATCATATTTACCATCAACACAATCTGTATGACATACACTAGACAATTTTCCTTGGAAAATATCAGTTTTATAGTCCAACATCTAAACAATATAGGATAACATTTTAATATAAAAAAGCAAGTACAATGTAGCTCTACAAATTTTGACATAAAAATAGAACTAACTCATCTGAATGAAAACAAAAGTATATGACATCTCAATATTGTGAAGAAATACTCCATCACAGCATTCCCCACAATATAATTAAATTTAAATTTGTCGAGGAACCCATCATATTAAACATATGCCATCAGAGTACCAATATGTTCCTCGAGAAATTTCTCATTATAAAAAAAAACAGTATATTTACAGTGTAAACATTTATCAATGTTTGATTAATTTGGTCATCTGACATATTATAATCCTGAGAATGATAATAGCACTAAGCAGATATGGATGTCATGTATTGGCAATGAAAACATACAAATTATATGATACAGTTGTATCATACTGATGATACAGACATCAAAAAAATTTAATATTAATCTGGTTTTAAGAGATCCTTAATGTGAAAGTTCCCTACAGACTTATTTTGTTCATTCGCTAATGTATAAACTACAGGTGATATTTTTGCTATAATTTTGTTTCTAACAAAGCGTGGAGCTAATTTTGATGAAAAGAATTCAGCGCCTTTGGAGTTTACAAAATTTCTCCGGTAGACAAAGTCACCTACATTATAAGAGCGTTCTACCCTATTTTTGTTATACAAAGTGGCATTGCGTTTAAAAGCTGACATAAGATTTTTCTGAACTTCAAAAAAAACAATTCTTAATTCATCTAGCATTTCAGCATAATCATGGGGCTTTTCTATTTGCATGTCATCTGCTGAGATGGGTCCAGGTTGATACCGTTGATGCATCTCACCTGACAGAATTTGTTCACGACCGTGAAAAAGAAAATAAGGTGTATATCCCGTTGAGATATTTACTGTACCATTCATTGCTGTTGATATTGGAATGATGTACTGACACCAGTCTCGCTGATGATCGTGTACCATACCAGCTAAGGCTGTGATTGCAGTCCTATGATATCGCTCCACCGTATTAACTTGCGGACTGTACAGAGCAGTATAATGTAAATTTTGAATTTTATATTTTGCAATCAAATCTTTGAATTTATTTGACGTGAATTGTACGCCATTATCTGCTATAATAACAGAAGGAACACCATGTGGCAAAAATATATGATTTTCCAACGCCCTCGTTATACACTCAGCATTAGCTTTTTTTATAGGAAATAACCAAATAAACTTTGTAAAGACATCCAACACAGAAAAAATATAAATATTTCCAGCTTTGGATCTAGGAATGGGCCCCACCAAATCTAACGATAACATTTTCATCGGCCTCTCTACCTTCTTATTATTTGACATTAAACCTACAGGTTTTTGCTGGTAGTGCTTAAACATTTTACAATTAACACATTTATTTATATAGTCTTTGACATCTATGAACATTTTAGGCCAGTAATACATGAGTTGAATTTTTTTATATGTTTTAAAAATGCCCAGATGAGCAGAATTTTCATCATCATGATGAGCTTTAATTATTGAGATTCTTTGTGACTTAGTGGGTACAATTTTCCAAGAGAACTCCTGTAAAAGTGCATATTTGACTTTAGAATTGCGAAATAATTTACCATCTCGTACGCAGAAATTAGGAAACTCCTGCGGCCTATCTTGACAGTTTTTAAGAACTCTGTCATACCAAGGATCCTCTGAGGATTCTGAATTTTCCATGTTTTCAGCGTCATTATTCGACAAAGCAGCTACCTCCATCCTTGACAAAGCGTCAGGCACTACGTTAAATTTCCCTTTACGATGTTCTACCACAAAAGAATATTGCAAGAGCTCTGTGCTCCATCTAGCTAGACGTCCAGATGGATTCTGTAAAGTGGTCAACCACTTCAGACTATAATGATCAGTAATGACTTTAAATTGTGCACCATCAATATACGGCTTGAAGTGTCTAATTGACTCTAACACTGAGAGTAATTCCAGTTCAGTAATAGCATATGAACTTTCAGCTTTTGTTAGAGTACGGGAATAATATGCAATAGCATGTTCTTCACCATTTTGAATCTGAGACAGCACTGCGCCAAGACCAATGGTGCTGGCATCAGTGTGTAACTCAAAGGGAAGAGAAAAATCAGGATTTGCAAGCACTGGAGCAGTGATTAAGGCTTGCTTGAGTGAGATGAATGCGGCTTCCGCTTCATCAGACCATGCAAAATTACTAACACCCTTTTTACCACCAGTGAGTTTGGTTAATGGCGCTGATAAGGTTGAAAAATTTTTGATGAATCTACGATAATAAGATGCTAGACCAACAAACGAACGTACGTCCTTTGCACATTTAGGACGTGGAAATTTTTCAATGGATTCAATTTTTTGGGGGTCTGTACGTAAACCTTGACCATCTACAATGTAACCTAAATATTTTAATTCTTTTCTACAGAATTCACATTTTTTCAAATTTATAGTCAAATTAGCATCTTTTAACTTCTTTAAAACAGCATTTAAGGTTGCAATATGCGAGTCAAAATCAGGTGACATAATGATTATGTCATCAACAAATACAAATACAGATTTTTCAAATTCATAATTAAATAATTGTTCAGACAGACGCTGCTGTTGAGCACTACTATTTTTTAAACCAAATGGCATTACTACAAATTCAAATAGACCTCGTCCCGGTACTACGAAACTGGTCTTTTCACGGGAAGACTCTTCCAACCTGACTTGCCAAAAACTTTTAGCTAAATCTAAGGAACTAATAAACTTAGCACCATTTAAGTTTTGTAAAATTGACTGTATATGAGGCAATGGGTATGAATCTCTTACCGTAACTTCATTTAACTTCCTAGAATCTAAACAGAACCTGGCAGTCCCGTCTTTCTTCGCAACCATGACCACGGGGTTCGACCATGCTGAAACAGAGGGTTGTACTACATTTAGTTCAAGCATCATATCTAATTCTTGTTCCAATTGTTTCAAACGAACAGGTGACATCGGATAATATCTTTGTTTGATAGGTGGTCCCGTCGTTATGATTTTATGTTCTACTAAGTGGGTTCTACCAAGACCTTTCTTTTCGAATGAAATATTTTCATAGTCTTTTATAACAATTTGCAATCTTTTAAGCTGCTCAGAAGATAAATTTTCAGGAGTATTTATAGAGGCAACATGATGAACATTATTTTCTTTAACTTTTATAAAGACATTTTTAAATAAGTTTGGGGCCAGATTAAACTGTACCCAGCAATCTATACCTAAAATAAAATCAGGTGACAAATCTTGAACTATAAAAAATTTAACTAATTCAGTTTGACCATCAACCGTGACAGGTAAGGTGATCATTTTTGTAATTGACTGAAATTGCTTATTTGCAGTAGCAATACGAGTATTAATATGTTCAACAACATAACCTTGATTAATAAAATATTGTAAATATTTACTATTTAAACATGAGACAGACGCACCACTATCAAGCAATCCATTATATAGAGCATTTTTTATATAAAATTTTAAAAATGGTCTCCTATCATCATTACGGGCCCATATAACCGGTGCGACATTGGCTGTAGACAAAAACAGTTTCACAAATTTTAAATATTCTCCCCAGGCAACGGGATCAGCATAACTTAACTTTGAGCTGGACCGTCCCTGGGTTCCTGCCCGTTTTTTGAATTACATTTTTTATTATTTGAAGCATTTTTTGAGACATTAATATAAGAATCAGTTTGTGGAGGCAGTACAACACCACAGCAATCTCTCGTCCATACATTTTGTTTATTACATTTAAAACATATAGGATGTTTAATAATTTGACAGTTACGAAAATGGTGTCCTACATTTTTGCATTTTTTGCATACTATTTGTGGTGTATCTGAAACCACAGCTAAAGGAAAAGATGAATTTTGTTGTCGATTAACAGTATAATTTTTTGATTTATTATAATTACATGAGCTTTCAAGAGGAGATTGTAATTGAAAACCCTCCTGCGTTTTCGCCATTTGCATCAGACGATCTATTGTTTCTACATTACATGAAATAAACATAATTCTAAATTCCGGTCTCACATTGTTATATATAAGTTCCAATAATTGACGTTCCGGCCAGGGTGTCAACAGTCGAGTAGCTAAAAATTGCATTTCCGTAATATAATCAGATAATTTTTCATTTGGTAATTGTTTGCGCATAGCAAGTTTATGTTGATAAATACTAACAGCGTTCACACGTTTAAATCTTTCAACAAAGGCATTTTTCAACTGTGACCATGAGGAAAATTGCTCATAATTAGCCTTTAGCCAAGAACTAGCTACTCCAGTCAGTAAGTCAGAGAAAGCACGATATAATTGACTATCTGGAATTAATCGAGATCTTTGTAAAAAATTTAAATCTTGAATAAATTCATGCACATCATTTCTCCCATCATACCTCAGATTTAGGTCTTTCAAACCCGATACCTCGAAATCTTTACTTCGACAACAGAAATTATTACACGCACCTGGTTGCAACGATACATTATCAATAGGATCCGCTTTACGAGAATTTACGGGATTAGCATCCTGAATATTTAAATACTTTGTTGATTCCGAGATATTATTTGGTTCTAATTCCAAATCCGATTCTTCAGATGACACAATATCCATGGCTTTTTGTTTTTTCAGTTTATTCAATTTATTATATGTGCAATTAAATGTTTGCGCCTGGACGCGTAACATATGAAACTTTCCTTCTGGTTTAATGCCTCGCTTTTTCAGTTCATACTTCAACGATTGTATCGAGTTAAAAGATTCGTCATCTATACGTTCCATATTTAAAGAAATATTATATTGTGGAAATGTCAAAAGAAAGTACCGAAACGTACGAATGATTTTATAACATCAGCTTATTACTCATAATATAGGATGATTTGATACAACATGATTAATTATTCGTACCGAAAACAATAATCTTTGTAATGTGTATGACAATTACAAAAAAAAAGAAGAGTTCCTTTATAAGATTAACATATTAGCATACGCCGTGCTTTATTCCCATTAATATACAATCATATCTAACAATTACAATTATTTCATAACTCAGAACCAACTATTTAGTTGCAGCACGAGTAGTCATGCAACTACATAAGTTTTCCTCCCGCCGTATAGATGGCGTTAATTACACTTTTGACAAAAGAATATAATTAATTTTCATTTATTTTAACTTTAAAACAGTATTATATCCCCGACATTAATTTTAATGATTGTTAATCATTTCTAAAATAAACTACAATGATTATAGTCAGTAAAATGTCAAATAGATTATACAAAAAGTGTATTGTTATACATAAAAGATTCTATCATTTGAACGATGAGTTCCATAACATTTCTGAATTATTAACATTAATTTCTATTGAATAACCAGCGTAGCATGTTGTTGTAGGTCGATACTGTGTACCACACATTAGACAACATAAATATAATATGAAACATTAAACAATTTATTCATAATAGAAACAAGACTCATTTCCATATAAAAATGAAGTTATTATCATCAAGAAGCAACATTACATTTGGTAAATTCAAACTAAATCATTCTCAGAGATGACAATATTACATCATAAGTTTATGTCAGACCAAATTAATAAACATGGAATACCTTAAATAAGAAATAGACCAAAATCCATATAGAAATATCATCTCTCCGAGCCTTGATTTTTTGTGATTATACAGCAGATTCAAATTCAGCATTCCCAAAAAATATTTCATAGAGTTCACCAACACTTTCCATCTGTAAAAGTGAAAATATTTAATTGCATATTCATTACAATCATAAACAAAACTCCCTATAGCACACATTGATTTGAGATTCAATTTAAAAGAACATTTTCAGTTATTATTTTATACAACATAGCTGAACTTTTAACATCAAAAATTGAGAAAAAACACATGTTCCCAACAGAGAATAAAAACTCAAATTGTTTTAAAACACCATTTCCTTTTAATTATATTGATTTAACATGAATTAAGAGAACTTTTTATTATTAACGAAGAGTATTATATCAATAATATCATTATTTAAAAATGACATTGATTATTTTCACTTGTTACAAGAAAAAATATTAAGTGCCATGCAACAATGTTGATTCTATGCAGGTATCAGACAGACTTCTTTTGGTAATTCCCACAACAATCTCCTAATTAATTTCTACCCCACATATGATTTTTATAATTATTTTTTACAAGTTCAAATTTTATGACCGACCCAAGAAAAATGTATACTATGTTGTATATTAGCAAAAAGGAAATTACAACGCTTATAAAGATTCATATTTTATTATCTATAACATAGGTATTCAACATTAAAAATGCAAACCAAACATGAAATAACATTTAGCACAGTCCAACGACAAATTAAAATTATACAACCTGATGTTTTTGAAGATAGTTTCAATTATAAAAAATTTGATATCCTCATTATGCATGTTCAGTTAAAATGTGACATTTTAATTATGAAATCAGAAAAATAATTCTGATCAATTTATAGATTTCCAAAAAAAAATAGACATTAATAATAATTGATGACAACTCAAGTTTTGTACTGAAAAGAATGTGAATTTTATGTTATAGTCCTCACGACATTTAATTATTTATTAGTTTACAATACAACCTGATTGAGTAGATTTCTTGAATGGTATTTCTCGAATAAGACTGGTCATAATGGGCTCTTCCACACTTTTTAGAAATAGTTTGGTTGACTTCTGGTCATCTCCTGAATATAATCTCACAGCTCGGCTTTCATGACGATGGATTCTGCGCAGTCCTCAGATTAAGGATGGGTTTAAGGAAGGAAAGGAATCGCTACCACAAAGTACACGAACTAATTATCAATTTTACGTTCTCTACAAACACTAATCTGTCCCACACAAACATCTGACTTTAAAAAGAGTTATAGAATGGGCGCCAGTCTTACAATCAATAAAAATAAAAAATACAAATGGAATTTAAATCCTAATAGTCCGCGCTCTTCAATTTTTTAAAAAATCCTGCCCCACTTTGGGCGCCAATTTGCAAGGTATGGTGGTGTATGAGAAAAGAAAAAGAGAGAAGCTAAAAGTATACTCACCATAAAACCTTACCACCAGCAGTCAGCGATATTGCAATGAGACTCGTATAAAATAATGCAAATATCTCAGTATCTCAGAGCGTGTTGTTTATTGAGTAAGACAAAAAAAGAATATATTTAAGTATCAAATAAGAATTTTCTGTTCAATGAAACAGTAATTAAAACATGAAAAGCTGAGTCAGATGTGATTGTAGGGAAGACCAAGTGATGAAAGAAACGCACAAATACAAAAGAAATTACAATTTATTGTTATCATGGTTGGCAAGGAGTGTTAAATATGATACAGTTATCTACGTTACCTGAACTAAGCTAAATATTTGACATTTTAATAAAATAATTTAATTCTTAAATTACAATTTACAAGTTTTTAAATGTTTTTCTAGACCATGTGGTGTATTATAAAAAGAAATATCAGACATGACATAATTAAACAGATTCAACTAAATTTTCAAATGATATCAGTATTTCATATGTTTTTTTTTTCTAATAACCAAGCAATGAAACAGTTTTATGAATTTCCATCTTCTTGAAGATGATCAGCCGATACAATTGTTGAAGAAAACTACCATCGTAGTATTTACGTCGATTTGAAGTACAATTTACAGGTGTTTTAGTCATTATCAAGTCATGATGTGCAAATATGAGCATGCACCAACCATGATATTTAAAACCATTCATTTTCAGTCATCCATGGTGTACATAGTAAAGTACACCAATGTTGAAGAATGATGACAAGACAGCATGAACAAACAAGATAATGAAAGTAAAGAAGCAAGGAAGCAAGGAACAAAAGACAAAGGACAAAGACAAAGGTCAAAGGCAAAGGTCAAAGACAAAGGACAAAGGCAAAGGTCAAAGGCAAAGGAGGCGGTTATATTTCCTGCAAGAATTCAGTTAAATTAGCGAACGTGACTCATGCCAGATATTTTATATAGACGAGGATCGATGAAATTAGATAGAGAACTTACCCAGCCTCCTTTGAATTTAAATTTCCAGTCTTTGCCGGATAATTTTACGTAGGCCATAGTTGAGCGATGACACCTCGTGTCGGCTGTCAGCGTTGAAAAAAAAAAAGGCATAGATATTTCGACCCGCCTAGCTAATCCGTTCACGGCTGTGTTCGCCTTACAACTTTTTTAGAAATATTGCCAATATTGCGAAGTGCGTTCGTTTAAGACATTTTTATAAACATTAAATTAAAATTATTAAATAGTGACGTGTAAATACAAAATAACGTCACAATATATAATTATCAATTAAGAGATCTGTATTATTATTAATATCTAATGATACTGGAAATGTTTCATGTATATTATTAGTTGTTAATAATTTGTCAGAAGAGAAAATGGTAAATTTTTGTAAGTTTTTATGCAATTAGGAGGAGGAAAAGGAGTATCAATGGGCTCTTCAATTACATCTCTAATGCAACAAGAAGATTTTACATGTATGTGTAAAGAAGGACTTTTAGGTTTAAATCCTGTTTCAATGGCCCATCCTATCATAACAGTTGCAGAACTCATTATACTTTGAAACATTAAGTTAACATTTTTGAAGCCTTTGCGATATTCTGTGGTAAACAAGATTTTTACCAATTATTAATTATATTAATGAGAAAATACAATGCCACGAGCAGGACTCCTTTAACTCTGGGTTCGCTGGGTGTTGTGTTCTCTGGTGCTGTTCTAGAATGCTCTAAGGAGGAAACGGGATTGATTTAAAACACAATATAGGTCTGATCACATATAATTTCACCATCAAACTTACAGACACTTAGTAACATACAAGAGCGAATCAGTAAGTATCACATGTATAATGCAATGTGAATAATTAACTTAAAATCAATTTCAAGTCTTGGCATAACATAGATTCAATAACTGAAAGACCTGAGTATGTGGGGTTCAACTGACTTTAAACCAAAACTAATTTACGATGAGAGTTTACCAACATTTCAAAAATTAAAGGAATGACGATCTTAGCTGGCAGCTGACTTCTGTCTGAATAAACAATAATCCAGTAGGGATACGGCTGGAGAGGCTATCAATGGTGTGACGGCTCGATGCATGTAGAGAACGGGACAGAAAGTTCCGATTGATGATCACAGTGGCTTTAGTGTGCGGGACGAATGGCTATTGGCTTCGTCACTCGTACAAGATAGAAAACAGGACCCAGAATAGTGGTGGAATAAATACCTTTATTGCAATGTTTGTTTAATAATTTAGGTAGTGTATAACAACTACTTCTTTCCTTTATGGTCCAATTGCAATATCAAAATTTAGCGTGTCATCCTCACAAAGAAAATGGCCGTTGTATAGAACAAGTACTGAGTCGGCAAACAGGAAGCAATATCACTATAATACTGGCACAAATGACACTTTTACTATATATGGTTAAATTAAATACTTTAACAATTAGTTTGCCCGGATTACTCCTGGAGTAATTCCATGCGTGTTGTATTTAAACACGGCAAACCCGATTCAAATCGGAAAACAATGAGCTTCGTTAGCGGTTCAAGACAAGAATGACGCGGGAACATTTAGCGTGGGTGAATAGACCGGCAGAGAGGAAATACAACGGCAAAGGTCAAAATGGCAACTGTCAAATTCATGACTTATTTATTGTTTAATACAATTATTTTAATTTAGACTATCTTTTATATAAATATATTTATATATCATTACAATTCATGGAATGGAAAAGTATCATATCCAAACTTGGTTCCAAAATTTGGAAGACATGTGACTGATCCTCCATTTCCTATTCTGAGGGTTTTTCATCATTTGGGATTAAGTAAGATGGATCTAAATCTGTTCTAGCAGCTAATAAATCTATAATGAGCTGAGCTAAATGTCCTTTGGAATAGCCCATTGAATCAAACTAAATATTCTAAGTAATTTTTGCATTAGGGGTTCTGCATGGGCAGCCATTCTCTCTCCTATTCCTGAGGTTTTTTGTCTGGTTGTGGAGCCTCTGTATGGTGAAAAAGATCCTTTTATATAAGGATTTGAAAAATTTGGTAAATTATAGTCTTGAGTAAATAATACCACAATGTATCCTTTGTCCAACTCATATAATGGAGAACATATTGGACTATATAAAGAAGTCTCTATTTTCATAAATTCTTGGGGAGGAACACAGTCTACTCCCACAATATCTTTCTTCCATCCTATGTTTCTCAGTTCAGTTGCATGATGTAGTGAACATTTATTATACTCCCAATTAGTTGAAGAATTGAAATTTCCTGAGCAGATTCTTAGCACACTGGATAAGTGGTTTAATTCAGCCTTTCTATCACAGAGTATAAATCAGTATCTCCTTCTACTCTTGCAAGTTTGGATATAGTTTTTGTCTTTTGAAGTTTTCCAGCAATATTTCTAGCCCTTGCTTCAACTGTAGATCCAGCAATTTGGCCTAGTATTTTTGGAGAGAAAGGATTGGCTGTAGAAAGATAATCTAGCATAATTTTTTCTTCTTCACTATTCAATAAATTAAGAAATTCTTTTAGGTAATTATTCTTAACTCTAGGACTGATTTTTAGAAAATTAATAATAGTGTTTCTTCTAGCCTCTCCTGGAGTAGGAGGTATTTCTATATTAAGAGCTGTAGGAATTTCTAGTAGTAGCATGTAATTTGTTGTGTTACAAAGAGGAGGATTCAGGATCTTCTCAATAAAATTTTTAAGTGCAAGACTAACATTTGGATACATACATTTTAATGCAGATATAATAATAATAATAATAATAAGTCATTTGTATAGCGCCGTTTAATGATTCAAGATCATACCAAGGGCGCTGATAGTCTAATGTTGTGTTGCTCTTTGAAACAAAGCTGTTTTTAATCCTTTAGTGAAAGTGCTCTTGCTTTGAGCACTGCGGACATCTAGAGGCAGTGAATTCCACTTAATAGGACCACTCACACTAAAGCATCGGTCATAGTAAGCCGCTTTGTTGACTCTGTCCAACTCCTTTAAGGAATTGTTACTCTGTGATCCAGATGACCTGAGTGTGAGATGCCTCCCAGAGAGATCTCTTCTCTGACACAGCTCTTGTATATATTTTGGTGCCAGGTTGTTCAAAGCATTATATACTGTCAAACAAATTTTGTAATCAATTCGCTCTGGACACTTCAACCAGTGTAATTCGTTTAGTAGTGGAGTTATGTGACATCGTTTTTCTGCACCGAAAATAAGTCTTGCCGCTGTGTTAAATACCATCTGTAGTCTATCGAGCTGATACTTCGGCAATCCAGCATAAATGCCGTTGCAGTAATCAAGCCGAGACACAACGAATGAATTTACAAATGTTTTAGTCTCATTCTTAGGTAAATTTCGACGAATGTTTTTCAGTTGTCTGAGTTGAAAAAAACATGAACTGACCGTTTTTGAGATTTGAAGGTCAAGTGACAACTTATTGTCCAAGTGAATACCCAAGAATTTGACACTTGTAGTTGGCACGAGTGTTTCTCCGTTGATGTTGATAGGAGTACTCTCAATGAGGTTCTGTCGCCGTGGTGAAGCTACCCACATAAACTCTGTTTTAGTTGGGTTCAGTTTAAGCTTGTTGCTAGACATCCACGTGGCGACTTTTTCGATGCACTCAACAGTTTCTACTTCCAGACGATTTTTACATATGGGATTACAAAATTTGAATAGCAAGCGGTCATCGGCATAAGCAAATGAATTAAATCCTTGGTTTTGAATCAAGTCGTCAAGTCTTTTTATATACAGAATGAATAAAATAGGTCCGAGAACCGATCCTTGTGGCACTCCAAATTTTACAAGGACGTGTTGTTATTAACCCTAACAGACTGGCGTCTTTCTGAAATGATACTTCATCATGCAGAATAAATGCTGTTGAAATGAGATCGCTAAGAAGAATCTGCAATAGAACGATGTATGACAGGGTAAGAAATGAGAACATAAGGAAAGAATGTAAGATGAAGAAAGATATCATTAATAGAATGAAAGTGAACACACTGAGATGGTTTGGCCACATGGGTAGAATGAATGAGGAACGACTGACGAAGAAAATATACAATGCGGATAGGATTGGATTGAGAGGCCGGGGCCGCCCAAGAAAGGGATGGCACGACCATGTGAACGATATTCTGAAAGACGGAAATGTTAGAAGCGTGTACAATAGACGAACATGTATGAGACGATGCATGAATGTTGACGAAGCGAAGAATGTGTGCCAGGATAGAAAGATATGGCGTTCGGTTCTCTCTGCCTACCCCGTAAGGAACATGGCGTGATGGTATGTATGTATGTATACTTCATCAGGAAATCCTCTCAGTAAACATATATGAACGTTTGATATGGGATAACCTCCAAGAGCTCTAGGTAATACCTAATATAAGTTTGATTATACAATTGTCAGTTTGAGTTTGTTATTTAATAAAAGATTTTCTTTTCTAATAGTTTTATAAATATTATTAGTTGGTATTTTTAATAGATATCTGTTGCTTAAAGATACACTAGGAGATGTTTTCTGTAAAATGCTATTATTAATTGTTTGTACAAATCGATTTGTGCTTCATAATCCGTTACCATTCAGATGTCATATTTGTCCTTTGCCAATACAGATTTATTGTTCAATATTAAATCATCGATCACTGCCTGTTGTTGATAGTCCAGATGATTTATCCAAATTTTGAAGTTTTCTTCACTAAAGTTCTCATTAAAGTTTATTAAATTATCAGATTTCATTTCCTTAGAAATGTCAGTATCTGACTTATTTGTTTCCTTAGAAACTAACTCACTTCTTTGCATAGGAACTTTCTGAAAGATTTCTATGTTTTCATTTTGAACTAAGAAAAATTCTTTTATACAATCTAATCCGATCAAAAAATCGTAATCGAAATTTTCTTCGTCTATTACAAAAACATTCATTTTTTTCTCCACATCAAAAATATTTATATCGAGTGTTATTATGCCATTTGCCTTTTTAACGTCATTATTTGTTTTCAAATTAGTATTGCCAAACTATTAGTTTTTTGGGTCTTCATACTGCAGTTGACATTCTAATTCTGAATTGTTAATGTGCTTTATTATTTTATTATTATTTCTTTCTTTTCCATTGTTTATTTTTGTTTTGAACCAACAGGATTCTTCCGAGTGATAGCGCACACCTTTTTTTAGACTTTCACAAATACTACACTTTTCTTTCAATTGTTTAGTATCATCTCTCTTTTTTATAAATTTCTTCTTCGCCACTAAATGTTCTAACTTGCCAAGTTCATTAAATAAGTTTTTTGTTTGTACAATTTCCTCTTTGTTTATTCTATCCGTTATGAAATCTGGTAAGCCGGCAGCAATTATATCAATTAAAGTCCCTTGATCTATTGTTTTTCTTACTTCCAATACAAGTTTTTCTTTTTTAATATCATATTCTAGTAAAGATCCTGATTGATACTTGAAAAACAAAGCATACATGCTTGTATTCCAACCTTTATTAGCATAGGTTTGAAAAAGTTTGATTTCCATTCGGACCATTCGGATTGTAAACCATGCTTGATCATCATGGATGAGTACCAATCAGCGCAGGATTTTTCAAGAAATAGTCTGAAAATTTCAATATTTTCTTCCTCTTTCACTATGTCAAATCTTGCACACTCTTTTTCAAATGTTTCCATCCAGTTATATAAGCACTTATATTTTTCCCATCAAATTTTTCTATCACAAATCTGTTTGCTAATTTCTTTACACTTTGTTTTTCTTTGTTCTGTTGATTTTCAATTAATTTTTCCAAAATTTTCATCAGAGGGTCTTCCAAACTCTTTTTACTGCCAATTGCTGACTGTTCTTGAGTAATTTCCTCAAGGAATTTGTCCTGAAAAATCATGTTTTCATCCTCATCACATTATGTTTGTTGTAGATCTTCGGTCATCTTAATCCATACATTTCTGCTTTGATGTCTTTTCTTTAATGTATTTCTCACTGTAGTGGAAGCTTTAGAGGTTTGGATATGTTTGTGATACTCTAATACTGCTTGATACTCCTCCGGAATCAGGAAAACCCTGTCATCCTGTGTGGCAATCAAGGCTACGGCAATATAGTTCGACTTTCCGACTGTTGTTGGTTTCACTTGAAATGTAAATTTCAATTCCTCCATTTTCTGACTTTCTGACATTAATGTCGTTTTATATAAGCTGTACGGGCGCAACATCGGATCTGATCCAAAATGATGATAGTTCAACCCCCGCCTCCAAGCCAAAGCCGTCGTCGAGACCAGGCCCAAGGTTGTCACAACAGCGGCAATCGCTGAACAAAGCCTAGACTGATTTAGATTCTAAGCCAATTACCCCCGTAGCACTTAAACGACCGAACAGGCCATCGATAACTCCTAGCAACCCGTAATCTTCACAGCCCGCACCCGGAAAAAAAGAAAATGTATAGACCCATTGGAAGCCGCTGGACCATCTGTTGCAGCAGATGACTTTGTAACGATACCTGACGACGAAGACAATTCGGCTGTGGCACCGAAAATGGAACCGGAATTTGTTAACGAATCTATATGGGAGGATGACGATGATGGCGCTAACAATGACGATGGCAATTATGGCGAGGACGACTCTAATATGGACATGACTGGATTTGGAGATGGATCTGTTACCGGCGACACCACGATAGCGGGTGCAACGGGGGAGGGAGGCATAGTTGGTGACGCACGAGCTTTTCTCGTTTATGTCATGTGTTGCTTCGTCTGTTTAACCACACATATAGAAAAGAAAGAGATATAAGAGGTAAAAGAAGCTGGAGATGTTCAACTCATGCTACAAAAGGATGCAAGGCAATGGTTCACACTGTAGATAATCTTGTTGTTTATACATATAGTGAACATAACCATTCATACCTGGGACGCACTGAAAGTTTCCGGAATGAATAGGAAAAATTAACATTGAATGACCAATATGTTTTCATTTCTTCTCAAAATATTTTCCGTTAAAGTGAATGCACTTTTTCTAACGAATAAACCAATTTTCGTCACATTTATGTCACTTGATGAACTTAAAATCATGTTTTTCATACTCTTCCACAGCCGCTTCTGGCGATGAAAATCGTTGACCGCGTAATTATTTCTTTGAATTTTGAGAGTAGAATAAATCTCATGATACAAGGTTGAGACTGTATTCAGGATGGCTCATGAGTTCTTCTTTTTCACCTTGAAAAATATTTTCACTTTCTGGCCGTGTGAGAGCTTGAATTGACATGGCGCAAGATGATCCGGCGTTCACGCTTATTTTAACAAAGTTTGTCAAGAAATATCATTTTTCATAAAAATAAATTAAAAAGGAAGATGGACTTATCAGTTTGAAGACACGTTCCGTTGTGAATGATGCTTCGCCTGGCATCGGGGGGCTTAGTTGAACAAGTGTGTTAGATCTTTCAATTTGTTGGACCGAGGTTCACTTATTGACGCATATTTGAAAATGTATTCCAAAACTTTCTTTTTATCGACAATCATTGATATGTCAATATTTGCCCGCCATGTTTGTAAAATGCCTCTATTATGATTATTGATTAACGGATCATTTCTCTTTGTTACAAGTTCGGCACTTGTACTTTCATCATCCAATTTGGTGTTGTCGCACAACTCTTTAGGAAACTTGAAACGACATTCATATTGACCGTTTTTCTGTTTTTTTAAACAATAACCAGGTTTACATCTCGTGTGTCGCTGACAGACATTAATTAACAACTCATAATCATTTTCCTTGTCTATAATGTCGTTGAATTTTTTTTATTGGGTTATTCTCCGGACTTACATTCCCAAGCAAAGCAGAAGGCGGTTGATTAAAACGCTTGATTAAATTATCATCATTAGAGAAAACAGCCTCCTCAATATTGGGTGAGTCAGTAATATAGCCAATACCGTGTATATGTGGACTACCTCTGTGCTGATATTCAATTCGTTCCCAATAATCTTGAAGTTTCATAAATTTCATCATGATGAACAGTTCTCTAAACTGCTTTGCGCGGAAATAAAAGAACCAGTCACAAAGCAGTGTATTTTCGCTAACAGATTTACTTGCCGAAGATGAACTAGGCAATATGTTGTGTAATTCTGGCCAGTGCAAGTCAGCCGCAGACAAAGTACAAAAGATTGTGGGTAAACCTAGCTGTTTGACATAATTAGTTAAATTTATTCTCTGGTTTACCCACCACTGTCGAGTGCCTTTCAAATTCATTCCAAATCGTACAATTTTGTTGACTATGTTTGGTTGCACTTTAATCAAATTTCGCAATTCATCTATTGTTAATGCACTGTCTTCAGGATTTTGTTTAATATAAATATTACCCATTGTTAGTTCTTGGTGTCTCAACGGTATTATATGCAAAATATCTAAATCTAGGATGATGTGCAAATCTACCATCACCCAAAAGCATTAAATGTTTAAAATATTTCGCAATCGTTATCGTTCTGTTTCTAGGAGCACCAAGAATGTCTATATGTCCATCGACGAAAAGAGTTGGAAATGCACAGGACATGTAACCAGCAGTGTAAAATTCATTAATAGCTTCATTAGATATATCAGGCCATCGAACTATTTAATCTTGAACAACAGACGATATATGCTGTCGTTCTGTGGGTTGTTGTAAATGCATTGGTAGAAATGAATTCGTATCCCAACATTCTTCGTTATCAACATTTGAATCTTCTATTTCGGTTACCTCGATATTTTCATTATGTTCCATCGTCAATGGGAGTCTTCTTCTTTTCGTGTCGGTCAGACTACAGCCCCCTTCGCTTCCAAAATGCCACAACTCCAAATGCTCAGTCCTCGAGGTGGGCTCGCTCCGCAAAGTCTCCCCAGTCACACCGTTGGGGAATCAATGGACATGCGAGGAGATGCTCGGTGTTCTGCTCCTGCCCAGACTCACTCATCGAGTCCTCAATAATTCTCCATCTCTGAAGGTTCTTCTTTGTGCGGCCTACCTCAGTCCTAATCCTGTTTAAGGTTTTCCATATTGGCCATGGTAGGTCATGACCTGGTGGTAGGGTTTCCATTAGGGTGTTGAATATAGTCCCTTGCGATTCCCTTGGTGAGTCCCTCCATAGATGTTTTCTTGCATTCTCCTGGACTTGAGGCGACTAATTGGTGGTTGGTGTCCATATAGCATAATGTGTCTGGTCAGTGATTTGCTTACTACTCTCCGCCTGTGCTATCACCTCCCGCCGAATATTTGGTGGGACAATTCCGCTGAGAGCATATATTTTATTAGAGGGTGTTAGTTTAAGGCATCCTGTTATGAGTCTATTTGTAATGGGAGTTGAACGACATCATTCTATCGTTATTTATAATGATGTCCCTGTAATATTGATTATTTTCTTTTAACCAAATTAATGCATTTATAATTTCGCTATGTCTAACTCTGAAATCTTTATGATAATTATTTTGTCCTTGCCTCCTAAATACAATTGTTTCTAAATCTGATAGCTCTCTGGGCAAGTTCTGTGGTAAATTTATCACATGCCCACTGTATCTTAATTGTCCAAAAGGCAATTTATAAATAGACATTTGTTTAATGATTTTTGATATTAATAGTTCCTCTACACACGTGAGGTCAATTAATTCGGAAGGTGTTGTTACGGGAATCATAAAATTTTCATTACTGTATAATTTAACATGATTAGTTTCTCCCAATCATGCTTTATCTTTGACACAAGGAGAGCATATTCCACAAATTAAAATACAATTTTCTAAATTTAATTCTTTACATATAGTACATATTTCTAATTTAAAATCATTAATATTGTTATGAAAAGTTTTACCTATTTCCCAAAATGCATAACTTTCACATTCCATTTTTCTTGCACTACTTTCCTCATTCTCACTTCTCACTCTTATATCATCAATATTTTCTCTCTTCTCTCTTCTTCATTCTCTCGCATAATTTGAATATTCCTCTGTCTTTCCCTGTCTCGTTCTTCGTCATTCTCTATTCTAACTCTCTTAGCTAGTTTATTTCTCTCTTTTTCTCTCTCTCTTTCTTCTTCATTCTCTCTTTTCAATCTCATCGCTTCCCTGTTTCTCTCATTTTCTCTCTCTCTCTCTTTCTTCTTCATTCTCTCTTTGCACTTTCTTAGCTACCCTATTTTTTTTTTCTCTCTATCTCTTTCGTCTTCATTCTCTCGTTTTACCCGTTTTGCAGATGTGTTCCTTTCATTTTCTTCTTTTCTCCTCTCTTCGTCTGCTCGCTTTTTAATTTTTTTTTGTCTGTCTTTTTCTTTCTCCCTTTCTTCTCTTTCCTTTTTAGTTAGTGCTGATTTTTTCGGCATATCTTGAAACCTATCTAAATACCTACTGTAACTTATCCGCACATTCAGTAATCACTAAGCGAATAGTATGATACTTCATGTCTCTCATGAGGTAGACAGAGAGAACCGTACACTACATTTTTAGTTAGTGCTGATTTTTTCGGCATATCTTGAAATTTGTCTAAATACCTACTGTAACTCATCCGCACATTCAGTAATCACTAAGCGAATAGTATGATACTTCATGTCTCTCATGAGGTAGACAGAGAGAACCGTACACTACATTTTTAGTTAGTGCTGATTTTTTCGGCATATCTTGAAATTTGTCTAAATACCTACTGTAACTCATCCGCACATTCAGTAATCACTAAGCGAATAGTATGATACTTCATGTCTCTCATGAGGTAGACAGAGAGAACCGTACACTACATTTTTAGTTAGTGCTGATTTTTTCGGCATATCTTGAAATTTGTCTAAATACCTACTGTAACTCATCCGCACATTCAGTAATCACTAAGCGAATAGTATGATACTTCATGTCTCTCATGAGGTAGACAGAGAGAACCGTACACTACATTTTTAGTTAGTGCTGATTTTTTCGGCATATCTTGAAATTTGTCTAAATACCTACTGTAACTCATCCGCACATTCAGTAATCACTAAGCGAATAGTATGATACTTCATGTCTCTCATGAGGTAGACAGAGAGAACCGTACACTACATTTTTAGTTAGTGCTGATTTTTTCGGCATATCTTGAAATTTGTCTAAATACCTACTGTAACTCATCCGCACATTCAGTAATCACTAAGCGAATAGTATGATACTTCATGTCTCTCATGAGGTAGACAGAGAGAACCGTACACTACATTTTTAGTTAGTGCTGATTTTTTCGGCATATCTTGAAATTTGTCTAAATACCTACTGTAACTCATCCGCACATTCAGTAATCACTAAGCGAATAGTATGATACTTCATGTCTCTCATGAGGTAGACAGAGAGAACCGTACACTACATTTTTAGTTAGTGCTGATTTTTTCGGCATATCTTGAAATTTGTCTAAATACCTACTGTAACTCATCCGCACATTCAGTAATCACTAAGCGAATAGTATGAAAGGTAATATTAGGTACTACATACATTCATACAAACTATAACGTCATGTCTGTAATGAGGTAGCAGAGAGAACCGAACACTACATTTTTAGTTATCGCTCTGTTATATGTAATAACTAACTCCATCTAGACTTTCTTTTAATACTGCAAAGAATTTTTCGATAATTTATTTATGCCTGCTCTGTTATATGTAATATTTTGACTTAGTCTAAATTTCAATTCATTTTGGTTCCTTTTTAAAAAATATTTCATCCAATTTTTTCTGGTAAATTGTTCTTAAACCTGCTCTCAATCGCACATTTTCTGTCTAGAAATTTCATAACGACACATCTTATATCAAAAGCTGTCAAAGGAAAACCCCATTTTGCTGATAGGACAATGCATTCTGTTAACCTGCATTCATCTTCCAGCTAATACAGTTGGACGACCATATTTTCCTTTAATTTTTCTTTCTATAGTGCTTTTAGACACACCGTATTTCTTTTCTGCCTGTCGTAATGATAGTGCCTGGGTAATGAAATCATGGTACTTACCTCCTCTTGATTTTGGTCTGTGACATCTTTGTTTACTAAAATATAATGTAAATTTATGAAATTATTAAATAAAACATCACATTTTATAATAAACTTGTATAAATTCATAACATAAAAGCAGTATCCTAACTTGGGACACAGTTATTCGGTTGAGAAACTCTGCGGCAGACACCAATGATAATGTTGTAAAACTTTTATCACGTTCAAGTATACCTACATACCTAATATCCATTCTTCAGTTCCATTTCCATGTATGTAGCTGTTTTTGAGAATATCGTTTATTGCCGACATCTGCAATATGGGTGGAGCTACATCATGGGTGGAGCCAGGGTAATTTGCATTAACATTTGTTATTTTCATTTCAGCATTACATATCTGCGAATTTGAAAATTGTTTTAATAAAATACATTTTTTTGTATATAACTATTACTGACACATTTATAAATACAGTTTATGCTGTAGAAACCTTTCCGATTAAAAAACCTGATCCCTGGATTTAAGGGATCATGTTTTGGTGGAGATACGATTGCAATATGAGTTCAATCAATTGCCCCAAGAACCCCTGGTATTCCATACATTTGTTGAAATATTAATTATAAAGGTCTTACACGACAAATATGGAATGACAAAGTTAGATGATGCTAATTATAACAACATTTGCATACAATTTTCTTACTTTTGTTTTGTTCTCTCCTTTTCTTCAGACGTTCTTGGGAATGCAATCATATCATAAGCGCCCTTGAGGTGAGTTTTCACGAAAACGGCGCTATATAAATTATCCAACCATATATATCATCCATCAAAACATGTATTATGGTATTGGTGACTTGACGGAGGCATCGACTGACAGTAGGTTGACTTAATCCAAGATCCATGCCATGTCCGACTGTCATTTGATAGCCTCCGTGGCCATAAAAATGTAGGGCTGCAAGTATCTATAAACATCATTAAGTAATATTTAGCTTTGAAGAAACTCGAGGTCCTTGTAATATTTATATTATATATTCCAGGTCACTGATGGAGGCTGACTTCTTGTGTTAATAAATTAAAACACGCGTGTATCTAGTTGAACATTTATTTTTAGACTGATTGCATAGAATGTTAGCAAGTACATGGAAAAGGCAGACAGATACAGGTCAATACATTTATCTATGACCATAGACAATATATTTCATTGTTGGTGTAGATTCCAACAAGCTTTGTGCCTTTCCTTTTACTAGAAGGCATAGGTAGGTACTTACCTATCTGCAGTATGGAAGAAAATATTCATAATTAAATTATAAAGAATCATTCAAACACAAAATAAAATACCTTTATTAGTGGTGGTACAGAACTTATTCTATTCCCTTGGAGCGAAACACGCAAAGAGTCGTACATAAACTGTACAGAAATTTTTGACAACCTGAACAGTTTTAAAAACCTAGCGTTGGGTAAATCAAATGGATTTGATGCATCCCGAATTTGCCTGTTGATTATGCGTATTCGCCTTCTGGAGTCAATAAATTTCCTAAGTTAATTAATTCCTTTTGTTGTCGGTTTGCATAATATGAAACACACGTAAATATACAATTTGTTTTGCACTAACCTTGTACGGTTTTCGACATCAACATAACGCAACACGTGTAAATAATCCATATTAGGTTTTTTCCGTACACAACTTGTTTTAATTAGTCTACTATTTATGATTAAAATCACTTTTCAACTTGAATAAATCAAGAACTGATTGACAAAACAAATAGTACGCAATAATTAGGTCTGAACTGAGATTGACTGAGATTAGATATGTTTTGACGTTTGAACGCTCTGAAATATAGTTATAGAATACGGAATAGAACTAATTCGCGACTTACTTCAGGTAAGAGCGATCTTATATAGCAATGTTCGTATTTCAGTTTTATACAATACCAATTCGGACTAAGTGGAATAGGATCGTAACTATTCAGGTTGGTACATTCTTAAAAAGTTTGTGAATCGAGGGTAGTCATATAACCGTCCCAGGTTAGGGTACCGTCCCGTATTTTGTCCCAGGTTAGGGTACCGTCTCAAGTTAGGGTATTTGACTGTAAGTGAAAAAAAATCTAATAGAAAATATCTATGTATGATAATCCTAACTGTTTTTTGATGGTGGGCAATGTTGGCATTGACAGGTTTGAATATTACTAACTAACTTTGCCCATCATCATAACTTTTGTTTAATAAATTTTTCAGCATTGTATCTATTATTAAAATAGTCTACAATTTGTTTTCTACAACATGCAATAAAATAGACAAACCTTTGTTTTGGCCATGAAGCACAATTCTCCTTTAATTTGGTATCAAAATTTACCAACAAAAACATGCACCACATTCATCGAGGTCTAACAAGTTACTGAGTGAACTAAGCAACAAATGCGATATGTAGTATTGTCACATCTAAAATATATTTTTTGACAAACTAATCAGTGTCGCCAAAATACTAGAATATTTTTTCACACTAATGTATTTGCTTGTGAAATGCATTTTGGGCAAAGATACCATGGATGGCAAAGTTGGCATGTTTCACGGTATCTTTCTGATTTTGATATTAGTCAGAAGCTCTCTATTCACTCTAGCTCTTTGAAGAACTATTGTGTTGCTGACCATATCCGTCCAGGGTATCCGGAGCATTCTCCGATGTATCCACATCTCGAACGCCTCCACTCGGTTCATGCTACTCACTTTGAGGGTCCATGATTCCACTCCATACAGTAGGACTGACCATATGTAACATTTAACCAGCCGTTGTCAAAGTTTCAGGTTAAGATTGTCATTGCAGAAAAATTGAATCATTTTATTAAAAGCAGCTTGTGATGCTTCTATTCTGAATTTAACTTCAGTTTCTGGGTTGAGGTCTTCCGCTAGGATACTTCCAAGGTATTTAAACTTTTTTTTGTGACAGATTATTTTACTTTATTGCTACCTCTGTGACTTCCTGTCTCCATAATATTATGTGAAGACATATTTCTCTCTCTTTCTACACAATTTTCATCGTGTTGCAGTTGCTTTCTTTCCTTTTTACTTAATATTGATTTTCCTATAAATCACAGGAATTATTCAGTATACTCGTTATTATATTGTAGTGGATATCAAAAAAATACATTTGAATCATCATCGAGACAGCCTGCCATGTGGCCAACGTGGCTATAATTGTGATATTATTATTAATTTTCTTATTGTGAACCATAATTTGGCTGATTTTTTTTAATTTATCTTTAATTATGAAACTGAATAATGAAAAAGAAACAGTTACTTTTTTTTCATAAAAGAAAGTGACCCTAAGACACAAGTAAGAATGAATTAACACAGTTCTTTTATTTATGAGTTAATTACTACACTATTTGGGCAGGGTAGGTATCTCATTGAAAATTTATATAAAATATTTTTTAAAGACTGAAGAAATGACTTTCATTTACTTGGTCATTTAAAATTAAAATAAAAAACTCCGTGCTGACGTGTAGGATTTTATTTCTTGACTGAATCGAAATATAATGCAATGTACATAGACACTAAATAGATACATGTATACTCAAAGCCATAGATAATAATTAATGTATTTAACAAAGACCATCTTTATAATATCTTCTTCTTGAAGTACGTTGGTTGGTAATCACTTGGGCAAATGCTTCTCTATTTTGGACAGCATGGAGAAGCACTCTATAGGTCTGAATACCTGTCCAGGCGATAAGATGTACTCGTCTCCTCTGAGTATGTGGCTCAGATATGTTCTCTATTTTCATTATTGTCAGCAATTCCTTGTCAGTATCTGTCTTTCTCAGGACATGGGCATTGTTGATCAAATATAAAAATAAATTATCCAGTTTCGTAAGGATACTAAGGATAAAAAAAAAAATTATCCAGTTTTGTAAGGATACTACTCCGAAATTGACGAAAGGAGATACGGCGTGTTAATGCTTGACATATATTAAAATGCGAATTTCTAGATAACTTTACGAGACGTCAGAGCAATAAGTTGCCAGTTTAGAAATGCAGCGCTATGTCGCAGTTTGTTTTGATTGCAATTTGCAAGTAATAAGTAATAACTGGTCAAAATATTATTCCTCGAGGTATAACTGATGAATTTTATTTGTATCAGCGTGTTTTTTAAGTAAGTACCATTTTGAAATTAAAAAAAGACGTGCAAAGATATCTCAATAATTTTATTTTTATATGAAAGCCTGTACCTTAATCTACTTTTCTACATAATTTCCATCAATATTGAGGCACTTGTCATAACGTTGTATCAGTTTTTGAAGACCCTCCTCATAGAAGTCTGCCGCCTGACTTGTTAACCACTGCATCACAACTGTTTTGACTTCGTCATTGTCTCGAAGACGCTGATTTCCCAGGTGTTTTTTCAATTGCAGGAACAGATGGTGGTCACTGGGCGCCAGATGTGTGTTTTCTCTCACCTTATTGTCCACTTTATTTTCCTGCACCAAACTTTCATTAACGACCAAAGGATGCTTTTAATTTTCATTTTAATAATGGACAAAAATTCTAATATGACTGACGTTCACCACAATAACTAGTAGCAAAAAAATATATATTTTTAAGAATACACTTAGGTACATGAAGCATTCAAATATGTTATTTTAACACATTATGTAATGAATTGGATAGATTTTCTAATAATATATTAGGTAATTATTTAAAATATATTTTTTAATAATACATATATTGTTTTTGCCATCCAAAATTTCTTAACTTCATGCAAGTTTTATATGAATTTAATAAAATTATACATTCATATCACCACATACATAATGTGAATAAGTAAGGAATACAAATAAAAACACTTAAAAATATACAAAATACTTTATTCTATATCAAAATCCAAATGGGAACTGAATCCATCTAAATACTCATTCGAATCATTGTCTGCAAATAAATTAATATAAAATGTTTAACATCCGATGGAATAAGATGCAGCATTGATTTTAAGTCTTTAATCTTTGCAGGAGCTATTGGTTTACCTGCGGGCTATAAACATACAAGATTACTGAAAAAATTGTTTTCAGTTTCGGGTAGCCGACCTCTTCATTGTTTTTCAATATTGACCTTCAATATGTCACCCATGAAATCAGTCTTGAAATTAATACAATAAGGGTCATTTTTTTCAATATTCACTTCTCTGACATGCAACCAATTAATTTTTTCGTTTGTGACAGAGACTTTTCTGTTCACGATTGATTTTTCTATATTGACTGTGCCTACAAAGTCCTCCTTCTTCATTTCAAAAACTGTAAAAGTCTTTTGCTTGCAACAGGAGTCCACTCAATGTCGCTAAAATATCTGTCATCTCTGTGGCAAAAAGCCGAAAAAATACAAGTCTTGTATGTTAATACTTTCCAAAGTTAGAAATTTTTGCAGGAGCGCTTTCAATAGCAATATAATTTTTATATTACGGTTCTGTCCCCCACAAGAATCAGCCCACAATGTGAAATGACGAACTGAAGGGCTAACCAACCTTCTGTGTAATGTGTTGAAGTAGGCATGAGCCGACTTCCTGCCCTTCCAACCAAACATAACAACTCTGACCACTCTGACTTTTCCCACTGTGTACAGCCAGATTATACAGCCAAAGTTGCCGCTTGCAGAACACAATATTTGTGGGTATTCTGGGTAATTGCAACGTTTTCTGCATATCAAATGATAAACATTCATATCTGGTATCT
This sequence comes from Molanna angustata, assembly GCA_963576475.1. Classification (NCBI taxonomy): domain Eukaryota; kingdom Metazoa; phylum Arthropoda; class Insecta; order Trichoptera; family Molannidae; genus Molanna; species Molanna angustata. The sequence continues at coordinate 24,170,981 of OY754988.1, read as the reverse complement.
TATTTATATATGTACTTTTAATAATTAATGGAAATAACAAGAGTATTGTTTTATTCTCAACCGCATTATTATATGTCTTCTATATTAATCATCTGATGTTGCCAAGAGCAGGGTTTCTACAGTGTTGCCATTATTAATACCTATTACTTAATTAAGTACTCTTAGCCAAATACTTCCCATACATTATTACACAAAACTTACATCAATCTTTTAATAAATACAATTAGTATAATACATTAATCTGTCTGTCTGTCTGGGTGCTTGACAACCCAACCCTACTTAACTACTTGTTACATTATCATTTTTGCTATCGCTTTTTTTTACTTATTGGCATATAAACATATTCATTTTGATAATCATAATTATTGGAAGAAAAACTTTTTTCTTCTCTTACAAATCTATTTTTTTTAAATGGAATTGATTTCTTGTATAAATTTTTCCTTTTTCATTTTTAACAATAAATGATCTTGGAGATTTGTGTTTTGATATAACAATACCTTCCTACCATGTTCCATCATTAAAATTTTTAATCCATATTTTATCTCCTATATTAAAGTCAACATTTCTGATTTTATTAAAATTGTATTGTTTTATGCATTTATCATTATTTTTATAAAAGTGTTTTTTATAATTACTGTATGACACAACTTTGGGTATTAATTTTTTTATAACACATCAAACTTATATTTAAATCTGTTAAATAATACATACGTCTATGTATTTCATCTATTTTGTATTTTCATTAATAAAACACAATCGTCTTTATGTACGTCTTTTATTTTTACTTCGGAAGGAAGTGACAGTAACAGGAAAACATAGATAAAATTAACAAAAGTGCCATAGATATTTAACAAAATCATTATAAATTTTGTTATCTTCTAACTCATTTTGTCTTTTTTCTAAAGCCTTTGACTTCTTATTTTTGTTATTTCTTGTTTTAAAGAAAGTTTTTTTACCTTCATTTCCACAAATATGTTAGAAGAATAAAAAAACAAGAAATCACTTTACACTACTAACACTATTTTTACAATGAAATTTATAAAATATTATAACTTGTTAATGTATTTTTCACAAGAAGGTACTCTATGCATTTGTTTAACAACAGGAACAAATTCCTCCTTTAATTTAATGTCATATTGAAAAGGTATTTTACGTAGGCCTGTAAAAACATCCTGATGATGCCAATGTGTACTTTGTATTTCATCTTGTGCGATGATGGACAAATTTTCAGCATAATCTATTTGCATAACAGCAACAATTTCAGAAGTTTCACAAACCAGTGAATTTTGAATTTATTTTTCTGTTGGTCTTCTTAATCTTAACAATTTGTAACCACCCATCAGAAGTTTTTTTCCCACTGTTTCCATGCTACTTCGACTGTCATATCACTGCCAACGCTGACAAGATCTGTTACTTCAAAGCACGAATCACAACTTCCAGACATGCATTGTATATTATCTACGTCACAGCATATTTCTTGCAATAATTGGTGAGATGACGTTATATTAAGTACCTTCTTAACTTACATATAACACATCTAGGGTCTTCTATTGCCCTGGCCATGTCTTCTTTGAGTAACTTCTGGGCGTTCTCGGCAAATGCCAGATGTGTATTATGTTTATCAGAGAGTTCTTGTTTTTTTAAATTATCCCCTTCATTTTTAATCTGCGCTTAAATGGAATCACAAATATTACATGTATCTTTCTTTAATGTTTTTGTGCGCAAATTGAAAGAATCATAATAGATCCTTTTGAAGGAAGTACAAATTCTCCGTCTTTCTGAAACTCCTTGTAAAGATTAAATAATCTTGCTAATGTCATTTCGGGTGCCAAGAAAAGAGCATTAGTCTTTTCCCTACAATAGTGGGATTTTTTTATTTTATTTCAATTGGCATAACTACAGATCATATACAAACTTTTATTACAAATATGATAAATTCACAAATCCGCCTCTATTGGTGGCTGTGCCTTATTAAAAAAAAAAAAAAAATATGATAAATTCATTAGTCCATTTACAGATAGCACATACAAATTAAATAATGTAAAATATTGTGGTACAAAACCAAAGAAAAAAAAAGAAGAAATAAACAAAAACTGAAAGTATGCACACACAGGGTAGAAAAGAAAGTGTGCGGTTTCGAAAAAAAAAACAAACAATAAAATAAGTAGTAAATTAAACTGAGGCTGAGATTGAAATAACGTGTAATAATAATAATAAAATGTAAGAAAACAAGAATACAAGCATTATGGTGGTAAACGGGAAAAAGGAATATAAAAGGAAAGGGAAACAAAGAAACGCATCCAATTTCAACTACATACTCATCGCCAACGCTGCGATATGTCTTCTGAACTATGGAAGAGTAGAGCTAAGAGTAGAGTATGTCCACTCTCTGAAACAAACAGTTATAGTTTTCACACGAGCGACGGATAAACTTATTCCTGGCATAGCTCGTGTCAAACCGAGCAATGTAAAATGTCTGAGGATGTCTAGAAGCACTCCTAGGCACATGAAATTGTACCAATTCAACGAGATCTGGGCAATTGACTATAGAATTTACAATCTTATACAACAGTACCTGGTCTGTGATTTTGCGCCTACTTGAAAGAAGTAACAGGCCGTGGTACTTTTCGGCTTCCGCATATGTTTCAAATCTTTGAAAACTCTAGAAATTAAGCATTTTCAAGGCTCTGTGTTGAATTCTCTCTATCCTATCTATATGAAGTCCAAAATGTGGACTCCAAACAGATGAACAATACTCAAGGACACTCCTTACATATGACAGATATAAAGTTTTCAATACCTCAGGACTCCTCAAAACCCTGGTTATTCTGGATATGAAACCAAGCATTAGTGATGCCTTAATAACTATTTGTTCGTAATGACCACGGAATGTCATTCTATCATCAATAATGATACCCAAATCCTTTACATCAGACACAACATTCAGCTCAGCTTGATCAAGTTTATAATTGAACTTAATAGACTGAACTTATTTAACTTATTTTAGACCGGTATCTTTTTTATGAAATCAATTACAATTTTCTTCTTATCTAAATGAATAGCATTGTGTCCTCCTTGGCGAAGCCCTCTCTGATCTGTCAAAGACAGACAAGAATTCTATTAAGTTAATGATGTTTGCACCCTACTATTTGAAATTTGTAGAGTGCAACAGAACATTGTACGACAAACTATGGTTGAGCATAATTTATATGTACGTGAAAAACTTCTGTTGCTTGTTGATTTCGAAAGCAAGGTATCTACGTTTAACAGGTTGGCAAGATACTTGTGCCGCTATGTAAGCTGTTTGAGCATCGTATGCTTTAAGCTCCCAAAATCTGCAAAATTCTTTGCGTCTATCTTCTTCTGGAAGTAACTCCATACACTTCTTTACGCACTTACAATTTACATTAACGAATAATTTAGTTTTTTTTTCTGACCCTTGCAGTCGACATATGTTTCTATATAATTTATTATCTGAATGATTTGCAATGTGTTTTAGATTCCTTCCTTTTCGTGGCCTCACATTGTATTGGACGATCCTCTGTAAAAAATGGAAAAAGATAATATGATATGAGTAAAATATGAATGTCCGGTTTACATCATATAATATGAAATATGTATCTAGCATTCCAAGTCATTTTTTATATATATTTGACATTCCACCTAGTGAGATAGGATATGTTGTATATTTTTACAAAGTGTTTAATTTGTTAAGTTTTTATTATTGAATTGAAAAGTTTGAATAAAATAGAATTGAATATCAACACCCTCTCACAATTCTACAAATAATAATAATACAAGGTTCTCAATAAAAAAAAATGTTCAAACATTTACTTGATTCAATTTTTCACAAAAATGAACAAACGTATTCAAAGGCAAAGCCTTAGTCATTATATATCACCCAACTGCTCATTAGACTCTATATAAATTAATTTTATCTTACACTTTGAAATTAAGTCCTTAACAAAGTGAAACCTGATATCAAAATGTTTAGATCTCTTAGTACCCATAGTCTGAGCAATCTTAATAGTTCCTTGATTATCCTCAAACACAGTAATACAATTTCTAATATTGAACAATTCAAATAACAAATTATTATATTAGATATAGAAGTTATTGGATGTATTAACGGAGCTCTCACGGTGCGCGTTCTTAATCCGCATTATTGAGCAGAGAGCACCTCTTCATCTGCGGCCATAGATATCACAGTCTTACACATTTATTATTTGGTATAGTAATCTAGATGCTTTGGCTGTCTTTGTTCTCTTCTTGACTTCCTATGTAAAGCATTTATTGTAGTGGATCTCAACCCTGTTGATTGAGGTAGCCCAGTGTTTCCCTGCCCTTATTGCTGAGCTGCTGTTTGAGGAAATCCAGTTTTGTGTTGGTTTATTGTATGAGGTTGTTGGGAAGATGTCGTTAATAGCTCTTGTGAAGTCTTTGTTGTTAAGTGTGGGATGACGCGAGATCTGTTTGTTTGTAATGACAACCTCTTGATTCGTTGAACATGATTCTATTCTTTGGTTTATATATTTCCTGTATTTCCCATCCATGTTTCCATTTAACGGTTTCTGGGAATCAATGTACTGACTCCTCTCTACTTCTGTAAGTCAAAGGTGGTCTTTATGACGCTTGAATAAGTCTAATTAGCCTTCGTCTAACTCTATCAGGTAATGTAGTCTTTTAAGCACTTTTTTAGCTTCCATTGTTCTTTAGAAGTGTAAACTCTGGCTTGTACTCTGTCTCCCACATTTAATTGATTTACTGGTTGTTGCAAAGTGTTATTTCTTGTTGGACTATAGGGACGAAGAAAGTCCAGCTCTATTCTTAATTTCCTTTCCAAGTATAATTCAGGTGGTGATTTTCCACAACTCAGTGGTGTAGCTCGGAATCCCATGAGTATCTCCTGTAACTTTATTGGGATGGGTCTAGAATCATCCTTTATCACTTCTAGTTTCCTTTTGAAGGTTTGGACATGCCATTCTGCAAATTCATTTGTTGCCGGATGCCCTGGAGCTGTAAATTTTTATATGATATTACATTCATTACAAAATTGTTGGAAATCATTGCTTTTGAAGATATTAGTGTTGTCTGAAATTAAAACTTCTGGAAAGCCATGTCAGCTAAATATAATTTTCAAAATGTTGATGGTGGATATAGATGTTGGTGCACTCTTTTGAGAGAATATCTCATCAATTAGTATGAAAAAATGGTGATATTGTAGTCACTTATATGTATTGTATATTTTAAGAACATTTATTATCTCCTGCGTGCTGCTCTGTTTTTGATATTGTCTTTCTTACATAGTAAGCTCATCAAGCTTGTAAATGTTTGCATAGCTAGAAGGTTTGCTTGCTTGAAAGTTACAATTAACTTATCATCTTGCTCCATCTTGGTATAAATTGCCACATGAAAAGTGGATACAAGAACTGTCTTAATATGTTATGTTTACTTGTTCCGTCCTCAGATGTCTTGTATACATACATGAAGTTAAAATGTATACACTTGTCTCCTTTTGTTTTTATTTTTTATCAATTTAAGTTCTGGGCCTGCCTGGAATATTATTATACCACAGAATTCTACTGCTTTGGAACGGAGTCCATCATATAATCTTAACAATATAGTCCAAATGTACCCTGCAGTTCTTGGAAATCAAAGTTTTGACCAGTATATCTAGAAATGAATAGTTCAGGTGTTGTTCCAATATTAATAATTTTATCGTCTGTCTTATTTGTATGGATACCTCTGATTACACCCAATGCTGGCACAAAACTTTATAGTTGTGTCGAGAAAGGACTGGATTCAGACAAAATTGTTTGCTGCATCAGCAGATACAAACTGAAAAAAAATTCTGTTTCTACCAATTTGCTTCATACCACCCGATGATATTCCTGAAATATTTTGTTGTTTCAAAAAAAAATCCCAATTTGATTGAGTTTAATCTGGAATTTATTTGAAAATGGATTGAAGTATAGTATTGGTTTATCTTCTATAGCAGGGGTGGCCAACCGGTCGATCGCGATCGCGATATTAGTCCAGTCGATCGTGGTAAGGCAAAAAATTTAAACATACATAAATACGTAGAACAGACTGCGTAATGTAATCACCAACTGCTGCACCCATCACGGTACGTTCACGTTATCACGTTACTTTATGGATCTAGATTTCTGGGCATTGGTTTCCAACGAGAAATATCCATATTTGAAGAAATGTGTTGAACAATTGCATTTGTGTTTTGATTCAACATACATATTTATGTGAGTCTGCATTTTCCTTTTTAAAACAAACAAAAAATAAACACCGTTCTCGCTTGATAGACGTTCATACACTGGATTCTTTAAGGTTGGCAATTTCCAACAACAAACCTGATTTTGCTAATCTAGCGGAAGATGCTCAGACGCAGTGCTCACACTAATATACATTAGTAGTTACTAAGAATAATTTTCAGTATTATGTTTTCCCTCTTAATAAAACAAAAATTACTACTTAATTGTGTACTGAACTGTGCTGTTTCATTTAAAATTTCAAGAAGTATGTAATTGGTAGATCGCACAGGGCTTCCTCAGTAAACAGCAGATCTTGGATCTAATCAAGTTGGCCACCCCTGTTCTATAGGCTCCCAAGCAGAGCATTCAGTAGTTATTGATTATAAATAAACAAACAAATAATTACTTATATAAAATTACTTAATTTAAGTTAAAAAAAAACACAAAATTGTACCTTTTTCCACTAATTTAAAAATATTGACCACTGACGCGTTTTGCTCAAAGAGCATCTACTGAATGGTCCAAATTTTTGTTACAGATTTTTAAAATTTGAGATGTACCGCTATTATGTATATAATGCCGTTTGGCTTCTGTGCGGGCATCTTGGGTGCCACTAACAAAAATATCAACTGTCAACTCTGTCAATTTTCCTATATAACTTCAAATCATCAGCGAAGAGCAATCAGTTCACTCCATTGAATGATTTTATAATATCATTTATAAATAAAAGAAAAAGAAGAGGTCTCAAATGGCTCCCCTGAGGCACACCACTTGATGCCACAAAACCGTTTCCCTCAACATTCTTCACTCATACAACCAGTCTTCTAGAACATAGATAACTAGACAACCATTCATGCAAAGAACTGTGAATCCCATATGATTTTAGTTTGTGAAGAAGTAAACTATGTGATACTCTATCGAAGGCCTTACTGAAATCAGTATAGACTGAGTCCACCTGTGATTTATCAGCAAAGGCTTCCATAATTTTATTTTTGTATAAAATTAGGTTAGTCAAAGTAGATCTTCCACTGACAAATGTTAATCAGACCTTTCAAAAGAGGAGCAAGATTGTCAAGGACTAACGATTCAAAAAGCTTAGGTATCGCTGATAGAATGCAGATTGGTCTATAGTTGCAGATATTAGATCGTTCACCTGTTTTATATACTGGAATGATATGACTAGTTTTCCTTAGATTAGGAAAATATCCCAAGCTCAGTGATTCATAAAAAAGTACATATATACAATGGGAGAGCCAATAATGCACTACAGTTCTTTAATCATTGATTCGGGATACCATCAGGACCTGTGAGCTTCCTTACATCTAATCTTCCAAGTCCCTCGGCAATACTTGAAAAGTGTTGTTTGTTGCTCCTCGATTCGTGCCCAACATGCTTGTTGTAAACTTTCATAACTCTCAGTTAATATATCCAACAATTTGACTATCAATGAAGACTCATCAGGTTTAACATTTAGCTGTTGCATACGTATAACCAAGCCTTCAAATTTAGCAATATGACTTATTATGTCATCATATGAACATTTACTGAAGTTGAAAAACTCCGACAGCAGTGTGTGTGCAGCCTGTTTCGTCTGCTGTTCATAAATAGCATTTAGTTTGATTCACATGCATTTTGACACATCACCAATAATGACTTATTATTAATTTGTTTCAAGTGATATCACTATGATTTGACATGCACAACGATCTGCCTTGTCCCAATCCCTTAATTTATCTTTATATTCATTTAGGCTTGCTGTCGGGTTTTTCAAACTCATCAACACATACTTCATATGTGTTATTTGTTCCTCTTAGCACATTTCTAACCGCAAATTTCCATGTGCACCAGTTTTCAGCACCTCGCAACTTTCCAACTGCGTAAAGGTCCATTATTGATTTTTTTTATAAATAACTTCCCCTTTAAAAAGGAATGTCCATATATCAAACTGAGACAAAGGTTCAACAATGGAAAATTTATGCAACACACTTGTTATATTAGGTCATATAACTTTTTGATGGAAATGTGATAATTCTTTAGATTGGAACTGATTAATTAATACAGAAGTTGGGAATTTCATCTCTATTATATTATTATCAGTAGGTACTTAAAAACCACTTATCTTTTATGTTTTTGGACAAGTGGTAATTCTCAGTCATTTTGACAGTATTAAATACTTTTATACCCGTTTCCAATGAACTTTCCAATTTGGCGATAGGATATGCCTGTTTGCATTTTATGTCCTTGAGGGGGTTGAGGTAATGCCCATGAAAACTACACGAAAGTGTCAGGATCTTGAATATAACTCTCGGACACCGGGGATCGAACCCGTTGTTCGAGAGAGTATTCGTGTGTCCTGGATGGCCAAACCTCTCCCTTTTACTTATGTGCTGCTGAGAGCAAACACACAAATATAAATAGTATAATTAAGGAATTGAATATAGTCATGAAATTAAATACGCCAAGTCTTGGTACTTACGTTTATTGTAGCACAAACAAAAATTAATAGAAACACTCAAATACAAATTTACAATTAATTAACTAAATAACAATGTTGTAATGAAATTGGGGAGCTAAAATTATATTAACGGTATGAGACCGGAGACGTGACGATCGGGCGCAGAGTGGTACACGCGCCTCGCACGTGCGCGTTTATATACCGCTCGCCGCGTCACCGGCTCATCGTAGGGATGGTCGTGGCCCAAAACGGCCGACTGCCACATCCTTAACATTCAGCATTGATAGTTCCTATATGCGATTCGCTACTTGCGCTAACGGTTGATCACCTTTTCTTAAAAGGTTTTTAATTCTAAATAGCATACTTTCAAATGAATAAGCACTTAGAGAAGGTAGAGACCCGAATCTTGATACATCATTTACAATATGGCAAAGGTTATGAATATTACTACTCACAGAGTCTTCACCATAAATTTCTGCAAATTTTTCTATATAATTAACAAAAAGTTTTTCAGTTATGTGCCGGTATGATATATAAGCATCAGAATAACAAAAAGTGGTGGCACAGAACAATGTTAAAAAATGTTGATACACTTCAAATGACAAATGTTCTTTTAGTACTACTGGACCAAAGTATAACAAATAGTTTTTGAATTCAGCAGCTTTCCAAAAGTGAAGGGTATCTAATTTTCTCAGTCTTCCTTGATGTATTTCAGACGGAGTAGTTGATTTGATTTCCATTAGTTTTCTTGAAACATCATTAATTTCTTTTGCCGGCCACTTCGTTTGAAAATTAAAACTTCCGCTAGTCCATCCCAGTAAGTATAAGCATACACCCAAGTCTAACAAATGAAGAGCATCTGCAATCGTAAAATCGTTTACTAGATCAATGGGTAAATCTTCGATTGCACTTTTTACTGTGTGGTGATCAGGGTCTAATCGGTTTCTGAATGAATAGTCGGTACGCAGAGGCATGTCCGTTCTAGGAAAACTCATGTGTCGGCCTTTTCTATCGTATTCTCCGATAACTGTGCATTTAATACATCCATGGTAACTGTTAAACCCCTGCAATGAAAATTTTTCATGTAATATGCGCCGGTAATATTTGACTGAAATTTACCTTAGTACGTGCAGAAGAAAATTATATAAGAAATCATATCATTAAATGACATTTTAAAGTCACCTTTAATAAAGCACCTTGCAGGTGTATCACATGAATTTTAATGGGATACATTTTCCCTTGAATTATTAATCCATCTTCTTCTTCTTTCGTGTCAGCAACGCATTGTTGCGTTGCTGTGGTGGAAGGATTGGCCAGAGAATTTCTGTTACCAGGGGGCACCGCGTGGAGGATTAATCCATAAAAGAAAAAAAGTTACTTTAAGATTAATCCATCTTAAAGTAACTTTAAGAGCTCGTTTATAAATGGACGCAAATATAATTCTAGAGGCGGTTTTGTGCTCCCGAAAAATATTGCAATAGTAAATAGAGCAATATCCATGCCGGGGGCAAGTCTGGTTCAATCGGCAAAATCAAAACCACCGTGATTACCCATATCATGGATATAATTATTATATGGAGTTCTACAATATCTTTAGGTGTCATAGAACTCCATACTATAATTATATCCATGATATGGGTAATCACTGGGGTTTTGATTTCGCCGCAGATATTTCAATCACTCAGATTCACCGTGGTATTCGGTTGGGATAAAAAATAAGAATTGTGTTTACGAAACATGAAAAATCATGAGCCATTCCCAAAAGATCCACAACATTTAACATAGCTACAATAAGTATAGGTACGTAATAGTTTCCTCTATAACAGCAGATCAGATATATTCGGAAAGTTCTCACCTTGCAGCCATTTTTTCATCTCTTTCATAAAGGTATAAGGTTTGCTTTCTATATTTCGATTCGTTGGTAGAGTATTAAATGTTCTTGGTGCTACGAACGAAGCATGTCTCTGTGCAATTCTATGTCTCTGCATGGGTACATAAAATATCCTCTCCTTGCTCTCCTACTAATAGAAGTGTTTGCTTCAAAGTAGTCTGGGTGTTTGTGAATAAATCTTAAGCATTGCTCAATAAATAATTTCTTTATCGGTAATAGCTTGCTTTCAGAAAACAACAATTGTGTAGGAAATCTTCTTGGCTTTCTGTCCATAATCTTTAATGACAAATATATGCATGTCGGTAATTCTGATATCGTATGGGATAAAACATGTTGAAGACAATTCTCTAAGCCATTGTACCAATATTCTCCATTTCCCATTGATTCTATGTTATTTATTCTTGGTGTTTTTAAAAGACTTCTACTGTCTATTGGTAAGAAATTCTTGAAATTTGTATTTGAATGATCTCGCAATATTCTAAGTAAATAATTTAAGGTATTATGATGAATCTGGTACTTCAATGCCCATTGTTGAATTTGGTTTCTTATAGAATGTGTTTCGATGTCAGAATCAGATGATTCATCGTCAAGCGTATCTGCGTCATATTCTTCATCTTCATCAACATCGCATACAGTATTGGGAGAGGTAACAACATTGCTATGGTGCACAGAGGTTGACACTTCAGTTATCTTATTTTGATTGATTAACGATGAAGATGATGTAGCCATTCTGTTGTGGGCTGTACACAACGCTCTTCTGATGATATGGCGGATGCGTAATTAAATAGTTTATTGAATTTTGTTGCTGAATTAATAATATTATGTATGGGGTGCGTGGTTTCACCTATATTTGGAAGAGACAAATATTAACGGTATGCAAAATGACTCAAACCAGATAAAGTGAAACAAAGTTCCTACCTGAAGGAATGTGAAAGGCTGTAGGATTCTGAAACATTCCTCTCAGCTCCTGATGACGTGGTGACCAAACACTTACACAACACAATATATATATATATATATATATATATATATATATATATATATATATATATATATATATATATATATATATATATATATATATATATATATATATATATATATATATATATATATATATATATATATATATATATATATATATATATATTGAATACACAACACAATAACAAATAGGTAAAATTAGCGAGATGAAAATGTTTTATTAAACTAAAATGCGACGCGTGCATGATAATCGTATTGTTTTTTGCTCAGACGAGCGATGCGAAATTATATGCATTTAGAGCGATGCAGATTTGTTAATTATGCGAGGTTCAAGTTGATAACAAAAAACACCATTTTTTCACAGTTTGACATAAGTAATTATTGTTAAAAAAAACAAAAGTAAAATCACAACTCTTAGATTCAAATAACCATGAAACATAATATTTATAGTTCAATGCATTTGTAGGTAACTACCTACCTACCAGTATGTTATTACACAGCTACTGCGCGGAGATGATAGTATTATTGCGAGTGAAGATGGACAATGTATGTAGGTAGGAAAAGGGCAAAGGTACTGGATACTGGGAAGGCGGAATTTATTCTTTTTTTTATTGAAAAAAAAAAAAAAAACATAAGATACTACAAAAAAGATAACAATGATTATGAGTCACGCCAAGTCTAATTTCTAGACTTGGCGTGTTCTCAAGACAATATCTATGTATACTTTAAAAATAACAAACAACGTTACAGTAAAAAGAGACATACAAATGTCACACAAAGATGATCTCCCAAACAAACACACACTCCTTCCTATGTTACAAAAGTTATCTATTTAAAATAATAAAAATAAATTAAATGAGAAAAAAGTAAAATCGTTTTTGATCTTAATTATATATAAATCCACACCTCAATAGACATTCCTTGACAAGCCTTTTTACATTATTTTTGCTTTGGCATTTCTTAATAGATGCCGGCATCATATTAAGCAATTTAGGTACCTACATTATATTCTAACGTTCTCTTACCGTATTTATTATTATATTTTGGAACTCCATATCCGTCGTTAAATTTAAATCTAGTGTAATGCGTGTGTTGCGGTCTGTCTTTATATTCGTCCTTTAAAAACTGGTCAACAATAGTTCTTTCCCAAAACAAGCCTTTGGCGGATAAAACATTCAATTTTTTAAAATAGAGTGAGATATTATTACGCGCCGCGGTACAAACATTTTTTTAACGAGTGATCTCAGAATTGATTTTTGTGCGAGCATGACTTTTTTCAAATTGGTATTGGTGCAATTACCCCAACTACTTATACCATATCTGATTACAGATTCCGCCAAAGACTTGTATATTAGTTTGAGTGTGGTCATGGGTATGGATATCTTACCAGCTATGGATCGCAAACGTTTACAAATTTTATTTACATGTAGATCCCACTTAAACCTGTAATCTATAGTTAAACCTAAATATAAAAAACTATTTACAACATCTATACACGGACAATCACAAGAGATGGGGAGCTCGACATTTCTATGAATACATTGGTGATCATGTGAGACAATTCTTGGTAACAAATTCGTCGTTGCCATACTTGGAGATCGGATGTGCATCGATTTGGTTTTCTTAGCATTAATCAACAAACCATAATCATGTGACCACAGTACAAATCATATTGCAATAGTCTGCGAGCCTCCATCTCGTTGTGATGCAAAACAACAAGAGCAGTATCGTCCGCGCACACAAAATATTTACAATATTTAAACAAAACTTTCATACATGAGACAAAAATTATGTACAATGTAGGTCCCAATATGGAGCCCTGTGGGATGCCTGACAATACATATTTGCAATCACTTGTGCGTTTACACGACTTTACACACATTTTTCCTTTATTTAAATAATCTCGAAAAAGTGTCAAAACATGTCCTCGTATTCCAATACAATCCAATATTTGTATCAGTTTATCATGGTTGATTGTGTCAAATGCTTTGGAATTGTCTACAAATAGAATGAAAACGTGCTTTTTACAGTTCATTTCCGAATTAATAAAACTCGAGAACTGACACAACAAGGTTTCAGTACTTTTGTTCTCTTGAAAACCATGCTGCATTCCACTAACATCCAATCCAGTCACATACATACCGTCACTTTACCTCCTCATCAATACATTGGCGAAACCATTCTCCCCACCTTGAAAGCTTATAAAGCTGTCAAAATAACAAATACAAATAAAATAAGGAAACAAGGAAGTAGAAATTAAAATAAAAAAGTGCATCTGAATACAAAGTGTTTAATCCTGATTTAGAAGGGAGCAAAGCTTTACTACCGGACGTTTGAGATTTCCGGTTTTAGTCCTAACAACTGCTACCCGAACGATCCCATCTAGCCCAGAATTTCGGGACCAGGTTCTTCTGACATCAAACATCATCATCATCGTCATCGTCAGCCTGTGTTTGCCCACTGCAGGACATAGGCCCGTTCCTGTGCGACTCCCATCCACTGTGATCCAACAAATCTTTTTATGTCGTCCATCTATCTATTAGGTGGTCACCCTTGTGGTCTCTTGTCGCCTCTCGGTCTCCACTCCACCAGTCTTTTAGTCCATCTATTATCGGTCATTCTTGATAGGTGTCCTGCCCATCTCCACTTGTGCATGGCTATTCTCTCAACCACATCGGACAGTTTGGTCTGACTGCGTATCCAGTCATTCTTCTTCCTGTCTTCTAGTTTTATTGCCAACATTATTCTTCCATCTTCCTTTGTGCTATACGCAGCTTGTTGGCAGACAATTTGGTTAAAGTGGTTGTTTCCATGCCATAATTGAATATTGGCAGAATGCACTGCTCAAACACCCTTGCCTTCAGAGAATTTGGTATGGGGCTACGAAAGGTGTTATCGAGTTTCCCAAAGGCCGCCCTTGCGAGACTTATTCTTCTCTCAATTTCTATGGTTTGATTGTCTCTGCTTAGGGTCATCTTATGTCCAAGGTATATATAGTGATCAACCTCTTCCACTGGAAGGCAATAATTGCTTGTGTCTAAGTTTGTCATTGTCTATGTTTGACATCAAACATAATGGACGGCAATTCATAATTGCTTCTTTCTGCGTTGATACCGTTATTAGTTCTTCATATGTAAGCAATTGCTTTCCTATCACTCGATATAGATGTGTTTTAAGAGACTTTATTTGGGATTACCAACAGCCTCCGAAATGAGGTGCATTGGGCGGAATCATTTTCCAAATAATTCTTTTAGTAATAATAATAATAATAATAATTAGAATTTATAAAGCGCCGTTTAGTGATACAAGATCACTCCAAGATGAACTTGTTCCTGATATCTGACATCTCGCATATTCAAGTGTTTGAAAATTTCGCTTAATTGAAATGTTTTGTGACCGTAAGTGATTTTTAAATATAATTGCAACCCCTCCGTGATTCACGAAATTAATTGCCTTTGTAGATGTTGTCCTTATTTCCCGCGCAGTCTCGATTACTGAAAAATTTCGATTTTTGAATGATGTTATAGAAAGTGATTGACTATTTTTGTGCCACGTTTCGTTTAAAGCAAGCACGTCGAGTTCATTTCTTTCAAAGAGCTCACAAATTGAGTCGGTCTTGTTGTTAATTGACCTTGCGTTCCATACACCTATTTCCAGGTACTTAGCGCCATTGTTATGCCTTAATTCTTTTCTGCGTACAATATCTTGGGTTTTTCCCCTGGCTCTGGTACCTGATCGTTTACCACGATGACGACGAATGCCTGTTTGTAATTTACTAAGTAGCTGGAGGCCATTTTGAATATTAAAATTTGACGATATAGTTTGTGAATTATTTTTTTGTGATATTAAGTAGTTAATGTTATATTTGATGGTCATTTATAGAAAAGATAGAATTTTTTTAGTGATATTAAGTAGTTAATGTTATATTTGATGGTCATTTATAGAAAAGATAGAATTTTTTTAGTGATATTAAGTAGTTAATGTTATATTTGATGGTCATTTATAGAAAAGATAGAATTTTTTTAGTGATATTAAGTAGTTAATGTTATATTTGATGGTCATTTATAGAAAAGATAGAATTTTTTTAGTGATATTAAGTAGTTAATGTTATATTTGATGGTCATTTATAGAAAAGATAGAATTTTTTTAGTGATATTAAGTAGTTAATGTTATATTTGATGGTCATTTAATAAAAAAAAAATAGATATGTTATATTGGATATTATATGAAGTAATTAGAATAAATTTATGATTTATTATTGTACCTAAAATGTATAATGGGAAAAAAAAGATCAGAACAAAAAACAAAAGCTTGACATACATGTTTCTATACTCACCCAATATCTGGAAAGCCACTCATACACGTTGTTGGTAACGACAGCATTCGAAAAACACGGCAATGGTATAGAAGAAACACGTATGAAAGAAAGATTGATAATAATGATTTCAGAAAGATGGGAAAGTTATAATAATGATTGAAATATATTTTAGAGAAAAAACAACAAATGAAAAATAAAGTTTTTAGCACTGAACACAGTAACATCATATATTTAGCACTGAAAAGTCACTATTTGACGAGTTCACGGGAGCTCAACGTAATGCGACCGGCTGCCGCGAGGCGCCAGCAACAACTTAAGTAAGAAGTTCATCTCTGAAATGTATCGTATGCAAAATGATTATATATTTCAGTTAATCGAGTTCTAGTTCTAACGAAATTTGTACCATTGTCCGAATAAATGTATGAGATAGGTCCTCGTCGTGAGAGGAAACGTTTGAATGCGGCTATAAAACTATCTGTCAAAAAATCGGACACGAGTTCAATATGCACTGCTCTAGTTGTGAGACAACTAAAGAGGCATATATATGATTTTTGCGAACGTTGGCCTCGACATCTGGTTAAAGTTATGTTAATAGGTTCAGCTTAATCCACGCCTGTATGTACAAAAGCTTTGTCGCCTCTTGTACAAGGTACGAAGGCAAATATGCCATTTTAGGGTGTGTACCCTTTGGGTTAGTGTGGAAACAATTAAGGCATTGGTTCTTTTTCTGATAATGTTGCGTGCTGAAATAATCCAATATTTTTGTCTGATAATTGAATTTAGCAAATTTGCCCCAGGATGGCAATTGTGTTTATGATAGTGATCTATCAGGAGATCAATTACATAATCCTAGTTTGGTAAAAGTACAGGATGTCTAGCATTGAATGGCAAATCTGAATTTGACAATCTGCCTCCTATGCGGATGATATTATGTATAAATAAATCAAGCCTTTTATAAGGCACATGGAGAGAATTTCCCTTAAGTAGCGTGGAGTATTCTTTCTAAAAATAGTACTGTTGGACAGTAAACAGTATACACGAAGTAGCTTATTCCAAGAGGAAACTCGAAGGACCTGCGGGTGTAAAAAGGGCGGTTATTTTACTATAGTCTTTGTATTGAACTCGGGAATTTCTGTGGTTGCGGTAGGAATGAATGGTTTGATGGGCCATGATTCTGGTTGTTCACAATAAATAAACACCTATGCACAATATCTTGGCAAGTACAATTTTCACTACTCATGTGTGAGGTAGATACAACCGCTGTCTAAAGAACCATTAGTTCTTATTTTTATTTATTTCAACATTATGTGTTGAACATGTTATATTGAAATTTCTCTCCTTTTTATTTTCTTTATTAATTTTTTTACAATACCAGCATGCTTCTGTGGTGTGACCTTTCTTCTTACATTTTTGACAATATTTTTTTTTGTTTTTCAAAGAAGAATGCTCCTTCACCTTTCTCTGTATCTTTATCCAACTGTCGATTCGTTCATGAGAATTCAATTCTCTTAATGAATCGACATTATTAAGCCAAGATGCGTGAACGAAGGAAAATTTTGTATGGTGTAGTGGACTTTTTGCAAGTTAATAACACCAACTAGAGGCCTCGCAGCATATCCCATACATGGATTTACTCAGAATTCGGAGTAGAACATTTTATGTGAGTTTTGTGTGTATGTGTGTGTGTCTGTGTGTCTGTCTGTGTGTCTGTGTGTCCGTCCGTCCCTTATAACTTTTGATCCGCTCAATTCACAGACCCCAAATTTTTAGAATATATAAACAGTTATAGGCCTACAAAACTTTTATACTCAGAATTGTGAATTTTTGTTTCAGTCAGGGGTTATCAACTTTTGAAATTTTGATTTATTTTTCCATATATCTCAGAAACCGTAAAAGCCAGAACGCTGAAAATTGGTATAAACATAGACAAATACAAAATCTCAAATTAGTTTTTTTTTTTAAATTCCAGGGTTTCTCAAACATTTTTTATTTAGAAAAATATTTTTTTTATGATAAATTTATGAGTTTAACTGCCTATATTTCCAATTTTTTTTAAAATATCGAAAAAAGCCGAAAGACCCCAACTAGAAAATTTAATTTTCTATAAAAAATATTAACATTGTATTAGCACATCTCAAATTTTTTTTAACAATTTTTATAAAAATTGAATTTAGTGACGACATTGCTTCATACAATTTGTATGGAAGTAGCCTACTCACAATATCTAAGAAGACTTAATAATTTGATACTAATCTCCAAACATACATACATACCATCATGCTGTTTTCACATTCTGGGTAGGATCAAAGGACTGACCTCCATACTATCCTATCTTGACATACATACCTAGGTACATGTGTTGTATAAAAAACCATATATCTTAAAATATTAAATAATTTCTGTTTATGGGTTTTTAGTTTGGTACTTATTCTTCAACTGTACATACTATCACTATCGACAGTTGGATCTCATGTGTTACATGCAACTAGTTATTAATTCTTCTGGTTTCGTCAGATTATCTCTCGATTCTAAGGCAATTCGAAAATTTTTATAAGCATTTGGTAGGCTATACAACATCATGATGTTTAGAAGATCTGGGGGGCACGTCTGGTCAGTCGGCGAAATCAAAACCCTCGTGATTACCCATATCATGGATATAATTATCATATGGAGTTCTGTAACATTTTATATTAAAGAACTCCATATAATAATTATAATATCCATGATATGGGTAATCGTGAGGGTTTTGATTTCACCAGTTGACCAGACTTACCTTCAGGGTCTAAGTCCACGTTCATGTCTGCTAGTTTATCCACTATATCAATAAAGTTATTTAGGTGTTCACGAACATCACTTTTTTTCAGTATAATTTGTTTAAGTAATGTACATAGCTTTTCTTGCTGGACCAGTACTCTGATATATGCTTTTCAACTTGTCCCATAGGTCTTTTGAGGTTTTGCAGTCTTTTACCTGCTTCAATTCACAAGGTGAGATCAACAATAATACTTCGGAATGCGCTAGACGGTCCTGTTGGGAAAATATCTTTTTTCTATTCCTCTTCCATTGGCTCGGTGATTTCTCCATTTATAAGTTCCTACAATCCATATTACTTTGGATTGCTTGATCCTGTATACACCACGTGTTATAATTTTCCTCGGATAATGTGTTGATGCGGAGGCCGATTTAGCATTCATTTTTGTTTAGAACATATTTATTACCACTTTAATTTCAGAAAACCTCGCTCTTTGCTACCAATTTGTTGGAATTTTACAATGAAAAGCACATAATTAGAGGATATTATTTCTTTTTCGTGTCCGGCTAAGCTCTACCACTCCAATAAGCAGCAACTGACATCGCGTTGTCATTTGTCATAATCAGATCCCCAGGGCTACAGACCACTCCCATCAGTGGGCACATCAGCAAGTGGCTGTCATCCTGGGTTGCGCCGCATTCGCATTGGGTGTCATCTGATGCAGACAGGTACCCCCACCTTTGCAGGTTTTTTTTACATCTGGTGACGCCAACCCTGAGTCTATTGAGGGTCTTCCATAGAGCGTATGGTATGTGCTCTCCAACTCTGATACTCTCATTTTGTTCCATCCATAGTCCAGTCGCCAGAGTTCTTCTCTACGCTGTTAAGAGGACTCAACAGGGGATGTGGCCTTGATAAAACTTTTCCTGGACTTCAGGAGCGACACCACTGGCTGGCTGGTGATGGTATAAAGGGTGGCGTATGTCGTGGGTTTGTTTGTACCCCTCTGCATCTGCGGCAGTTTTACGTCGGATATGTGGTGGGGCAATTCCAATTATTGGGTACAGTCTCTCAGTTAACCCAGATAATCCTGAAACTTTTTTTTGTTCGAAAATTCTTGATTTTCGAATATATGGTAATTTGTGATAAAAAAATAAGGTCCTAGAAGAAGAAAAACAAAAATGTTTTATTTTTTTTATTTTATTGCAAAAAGAAAAGTGTACGATTATTCGAACATTAGGAACATAAACCACCTATTACAGTATTCATCATGAAAAAGTTGAGCGTCTCGTTAAGTTTTTTTTTTAGATATAAAATAAACAAATATATTGGACACTGGCGAACTTATTGCCATTAGGCAATTTCTTCTTCTCCAACCAACCAGATTACAAAGTATTACAAAATTATTCTTATATATAGGTACAAAAGAATTATAGCGAAAAACAGAAAAAAGTAAAATAAGTAAAAATTATTCTTCTTTTTCATAAAACAATCAACGTGTAATGCCACATCACATTTTCTACACTTATAGAACGATGTTTTTTTGACATACTCTACATCGTGTTGCTTTATTCTGCTTCCAATTTTCCACCTTTGTATCGATGGAGTTGCCAAGCATTTTGTATCGAAACATCAAGCAGGAAAGTTATTAGACAATAATACCACTTCTTTCCACGTATACCAATCCTGTATAAACCTATATTTTGGTCACGTCTGTCTACTCCCCCCCATTCCTTTATATAAACATAAACTGCATTTGGTTGTTTCACAGTTATTTTCTTTTTATGCGCTTGGGAATATCTTGAAACCATGTGGAATGGGTCACTTGCTACAGCATTTGATGCGACTGTGACAACATTATTGTCGTGCCAACAAGTTACTGATATGGATCTACCGAGAGTAACCTTTTGATCAGATGCACCACGTGATTCATTCTTCATATCTTTAATTGATTTTAATGGACATTTCGACAGCCTATTGTCCCGGTTACTCTGATGCCTCTTGCTGTCAGCTCCTCAACGAGTGGAATTGTGGTAAAATAATTATCACAAAATATATGATACGGGTATTTCGCTATATTTTGTATTATATCTGTGTAGGTTAGTACTACACAGGGGCCAAGACCTAATGGTCGGTAAATCTCTTCAGTTGGAGCTGCTGCTACGAGATCATTTTTTGTATCAGGTGTATTTTCCCAATAAAGGCGTCTTCTAGGTAATGTCACATAGCCACTCAGAAGAAGAATTCTAAAAAACGATTTGAGTTCCTCTTTGGTGATATTGGCTTCTTTATTTTTTTGAAATGCATATTTATTAGTAAAATTTAGTAACATTTCCATCAAATTGTTGTCAAAGAAATGTTCAAATAGTTCTGCTGGACTTTGTTCGTTGTGAACTAATGTAAGTGGTGGCCAAGATTCCATTGTCTCAGGTTGAAATTCTCTATTTCTCCATATATATGACTCATTCTTTCTTACATGTAATGAACGTGGCTCTTGAACATCGTCACTAGTTGTTCCAATAACATCTTCTATTTCATCAGAATTTTGACGAATCACCATTTCTGCTGGAGCTCTTAACTGAGATCCCGGTAACTGATATTGTTCTTCATCCCCTGAATCTTCATCAGTATT
Source organism: Molanna angustata (assembly GCA_963576475.1). Taxonomy (NCBI): domain Eukaryota; kingdom Metazoa; phylum Arthropoda; class Insecta; order Trichoptera; family Molannidae; genus Molanna; species Molanna angustata. The sequence continues at coordinate 24,149,683 of OY754988.1, read as the reverse complement.
ATAATCACACACATTTTCTGGAGGAAGCATTAATATATCGACACATCTTTCTTTCTCAATTTCTTCGTCATCCTCTTCTAAGAGTGTCAATATTTCATCAACAGTTAATGATGATGTAAAAATAAAAAAAATATAGGTTGAAAAAATATTAATTATAAACGAATATATTAGCAAAAAAAAATATATATCCAACATTTGACACATTTCACGTTTGTACTGTATACACCACTGTTTGTACTGTGTATTATCCTATTGTACGTTTAAACATACACTATTGTTTCAGAAGTTATAACTACCCTAATCTGTAAGCGAAGTTAATTTTAATCATACAGTAATCATTTTCATATATACATTACAAAAATGAAGTTTATAATTGTAACATTTTAAAAATTATTTACCTTTTATGAACAGAAGGTGGTATCGACATCTTTGCAAAATAAGTATCAATAAAATAAACTCCAAAAACACGGAAATTAACAGCGACAACCTGTTGCAAACTGTTGTAAGTGAGAAAGTATTGTCTTAGCATTAGAAATACACTAGAAACATCACCGATAAAAAAATAAACTAAGAGTATTGTCAATTTAACGTGTGACACTGCAAGTGTTCGAAAAATCGTACAATAGGATTATCTGGGTTAATATATTCTGGTAGTAGAAAAGTAAAGAAGAGAGAAAAACAAGATGGTCGCAATGCAAAAATATAAATATCAGATTTGAATAGTATTTTATTTTTATTTTATTTGTGATGTACCTAATTATCTGGGACAATTTATTGTCAGCATTGGTATATTAGAGATGTTGAAAGGGACATACGTAAATATAGCAGCGTAAAACTCCTGTTTTGTAGGTGTTATCTTATCTCACAGTATTGTGATAACATTAAATAATAGTGAAATAAGGGACATTGGTGAAATTATAGAAATATATTATCACTCTAGTTAGTGGGACTCCTAATACACCCAGCCAGCCCAGGGTCCATTAATTAGTAAGTTGTACACTACACATGTGTGTGATAAGTGTCACAAGATTAATTGTTTTATCAACATATGTACATTATTACTTCTCTCCTAATCACATGCATTTCCTTCCTGTCATTAGCGTAATACATATTCAATATATTTATTTAGAAACAAGTGTACAAAGGTAGGTATGTATATTTGAATATAGTAACCTCTACCAAATATCCCAAGCAACATACTCTTGTAACAAAAATATACACATTCTCATAGTGTTCAGTAGTTAGAATATGAGCCATGAAATCAACTCCAATTAATGCGCTTGAGAAGACGCCTATGTGCTGATAAGTTTTTTATAAAATGTTATGAAATCAAAGATCATACCCTCTGATAAAACTTTTGAAACAGTTATCAGAAGAATTAACTATTACAAATAAATTTGGTAACAAACACAAACCTTTCTTACTAAATAGTCTACAAACACAAAAATATATACTGCCACCAGTACACAATTTTGCCTCTGTATAACATAGAATTTAAATTTATTTTGTTTACCCCCCAAATTTTGTTCTCTTTCGGAATTGAAAAAAGTCCCAACCCAAACATTCATTTTAAAAATTTGATTGACTCTGATTGGCATGATTGGGATCTATTTTACACTGATGGTTCAAAGTATCTGTCTTCTCCATTGTCGATAGAACATAGTCTCTCTTTACACAGAGAATGCTCTGTTTTCACAGCAGAATCCATTGCAATATTAGAGGCATTAATATTAGTTTTATTAAAAACACAAAAAAAACTTTAATCTTCTCATACTGTTTAATCTACAAAAAATCCACTCATCACCTTTTTCTTCATCAGAAAACGAAATTTGTTTGTATATTCGGAAAAAATTGTATGAACTGAACTCTGATGATAAACAAATTATTTTGGCTTAGATTCCAAGCCACTGCGGAATATAAGGCAACGAAAAGGCTGATCTATTAGCAAATTCCAAAGATTCCCTGGTTCAAAGAAATTAAATGTAGCAAATATATTCTATTGACAATCTGCCGTATGTGAATTGTTCACTGTTGTACCAAGAGTCATTTATTCAGATTATGTAATTGCCTGAGGTAAAAGGGCAGAAAATTAAAAAAAAAAACAAAAAAAATTAAAAATATAGAGAAATAGGTATACAAAGAGCATTATAAATTTAGCAAAAAACATAATATGGTCAAAATATATTTAAGTGTTCCTTTGTCAGTACAAGAAAAAAAGAAAGCATTAAAAAAATACAATCAAGGTGAAATTAATAAATAATTATTGTTTTATAACATGAAATATAGTTATTAAAGAATAATTATAATCATTTATTCATTAAATTAATATACTGTTTTATTTAACTGGGAAACAACATTAAAAGTTTCTTCTTCTTCTTCTCAGCCATCTATGTACCTCCTGCAACTATGACTCACCCCATCTTATCTGGGATCAACCAACTTCTCTTTTGTCTTATCAAATTTTATTATATAATAATTTGACAAATTCTCCAATTCAATAATACTTGTTACAACAAATATTTTTCCTTTTGTTATTTTTCAACCTTTCATTTTGGAACCACCAAATATAAAATACCATAAATTAATGAAAGTACCTACTTATGTAGTTTCTTTACGGAAAGTACGTTCATCAGCCATCCATATTCAATTCCAATAGGTGAATGAAATTGTTTGAGGCAGGATTCCAATCTGTATCCAGTGCACTATCAAACAACAAATAGGTAATTCAATAACATACCATAAAGCTTCTCTTATGTAGTTTCTTAAAGGAAAGTACGTTCATCAGCCATCCATATTCAATTCCAATAGGTGAATGAAATTGTTTGAGGCAGGATTTCAATCTGTATCCAGTGCACTATCAAACAACAAATAGGTAATTCAATAACATACCATACCGTAAAGCTTCTCTTATGATAGGAAGGTAGAACAAATTGGTTGCTTCATTCTCCTCTCTTGATGTAGGGGGGGGGGGGTTAAATAAATTATTAAATTTTATTAAGTGATATGTGGCACAAGTAATAAATTGTTCTATTTTTTATGTTTTTTATTTATTTATTTATTTGTTTTCTTTATTATTAATTTATTTATTGATTTATTTTCTTTATTATTAATTTATTTATTGATTTAATTATTTGTTTATGAATTGAATGATTAATTAGTTTTTAAACTATTTAAATTTTAATATAATTGAAAATTGGTAATATCGAGAGTCTTCACTGGTCCATATGCTGGTAACTCATTTGTGTTTATACCTACATTGTTGATATGACTGTCTGTACTCTAAAAATGAAATAAAATAAAGGTGTAAAGGGGCCTACACACGACCAACTTGGTTGACAACCTTGTCATCAACATGCTATGTTGACGACAATGTTGAACGTCTGTGGGCATGTTGGCGGTTGATATTTCATGTTGATAACAATGTTGAGACAATATCAAATCGGTTTGATATTTAGTGGGCGGAGCTTGATGTTGCTTGGTGACGATGTTTAGCATGTGTGGGGCGGTTGACAACCAAGTTGATCAATATCTCAGTATGTTTCAATTTTTTGAACGCGACGGAACAATTAAGTACCTATGTAGAAGTTTAAACTTGCACAGTGTATTTATTTAAATACACGCACGAACTTGTTGATTCAATAGAAACATCATCGGAAATGATGTTGATCAACTTGGTTGTCAACCTCCTGTTCGTTATTCAACATTGTTGACAACCAAGTTTGTCGTCTGTAGGCCGCTTAAAATACAAATAAGGACAACTTGAAAATTTTCATATATATTTAATAAGTAGATTTATTTACATAAAAAGTTATGTACGAAAATAAAATATTATTTATTCATTGTCAACACATTATTAACAATAGTACATTTACAATAAAAGAAATAAATAATAATTTAAGTAAATGGATTCATTTTCTTTATAGATTACTCTCCACTTTGTACTTGTTTTAACTATGTACATAAAATTAGAACAACATAAAATATATTTTAAAATATCTGTTTTGTAATATTTTTGTAACTGTATATAAATTGCATTGTTTATTAATAAATAAATTTAAAATTGTTTATCAAACTGTGTTTTTTTTTCTATTGTCGTTCATACATATATAGGTGTGGAGCTACTAAGACCCGAATGCAGAGTCCTAGGTACCTAAATACTAACTTCTAACCTCACTGGAGTATTTAGTATACTTAAGTTAGCAATTGCGTTGCAGAGACGTCACTAACTAAATACTACGCCAAACTTAAGGTCGATGGCGTAGCATTTCACATTATTGCATCTGATGAAAAGAGATTTTCTGTTTTTTTGTCATAACAACACAAATACATGTAACCATGATCACACTGAGAGCTCGATGTCGTGAATTTTTTGGCATCTCGTATAGATCGCTGAATATTCTGTTTGGTATTTGATTTGACAAAATTACCAAATACATATTGACCAAGTCGCTAAAATCATCATCCGTCGAAAACATCTTGTATTTTAGTATTAAACCACTCGTATAATTCCTTGCGATCAACCTTACTTTTTGACAGTTGGCAAATGTTAGTTTACGCCAACGCGCATGCGCTAAGTATTTAGATATGTCTCTGCAATGCAATTTTCATACAAAAACTTGGTAGCATCCTCCAGTTAGGAAGCCACGTGATCTCTCCTAACTTAAGTGAGTGACTGTGCAATGAAAACATGGTTAGTGTTTAGGTCGGACTCTGCATTTGGACCTATGTCTCAAGTGTATAATTTATTGAGGATACATTTCTTGAATAATGATAATATATATAAAATTTATATTATAAATCATTCATTTTTGACTTTGTTGACTATACATAATGATGATGGGCGTTTTGGTAACCATGTCCAAACCAAGATGGATCAATAAATCATTGGATAGCTCTTTTCAAGTGAACTAATAAAATACTAGTACGACAAACCCGTATTCTCAATATACTCTCAAGGCTAACATAACTCTGATGGGACAGTGAGTGAATTGGGACTAGCATCATGTTTATTCATATGCTACACAAAAAGACCTTTCCATTGACGTATCACGTATTTCAATTGGTTCCATACATTTGTGCCCATCGTCCTTTACAATACATTTTACCGACCACCGTGGCACAGTTGGTAAGCTGTTCGGTTTCTGTGCAGGCGTCCTGGGTTCGATTCCCAGCAGAGGAGAAATTTATTTAAATTCATTTCTCACGCAAATATTGCTTCTATGGGCTGGAAACACTGGTTAGTTAGTTTATTGCCATATGGCAATAAACTCGCAACTTGCGCAGGGTGCAAGGAAGTGTTCATTATTATTATTTTAATTGTATTATCTTATGCCTGGATTTTTTCTAGTTAAAATACGATTACATAAAATTGTCATTTGATGGAATTAGATTTCAATGAAATAAACTAAATTATTGCACAATTTTATATTTTGACTATAATTTTATATTGATCTTGGTTCTAAAAATTCAGTCTAGTGTTTTGAATTTGTGTCTTTCATTGGATTTTATTTATTTTTATTTTGGTAAACAGTTTATTACAAAAACATATAAACAAATTAAACATAATAATGAAACCGTAAAACACAAACAAAAATTCCACAAGACATAGCCTGTATGTGGGTATACCAATTGATAATTATTATAAGAATTCAGAATAATTTTAATTCAGATTATTACCTACATATGTTTGTGGTGCTACAATCCAGTATGAGTTGGTCCCCTTAAGCAATCTTCATCATTACATCCTATCAGTCGCCCTGCGACATTTAATGTAAGTATGAATAAATCCTGGGGGAAGTGTCTAAGATTTACAGTCTTATTCGTAATAACAAAGGTTTAAAACGATGTATAACAACATTACTCAAAATCACTATTTATAATAGCATAATATATAAGGCAATAATGCTATATAACGGCTACATTACGCCTATATAAGATTAACACTGTCTCAGGTTGTTTTAACATCAATATAAAAAGAGTATAGGGACCCAACATTTCCGATAATTCCCAAATGTTTCCGATGGTCGCAATACATTTTTGATATTTGTGAAGTGACATGAATATTTGTGATTCTGCTTCATCAAAAATATGCACAGTATTTTTAATATTATTTCCATGTTCTATTACATTTCACAAATTAATAAACAAAAACAGATAAATAAGATCAAAAGTATCGTTTCACGTCTTAACATGACTTAAACGAATAGTTAAAAATATTGGTCTTAACCAATGACATCATTTGAGAATGGCTATATTAATTTAAGGTAACCCACTTTTTCTTTATATCTTCAGTTATCGCTACAGTTTTTCATATAAAAATATATAAATAAAGATATTCACGAGATAAAAGATGAAAATAAAGCACAAACACTATAAGAAAAGTTGTATTTTTTTTTACAAAACATGGACAAATCTCAAATCACCGGAGAAACATGAATGAATTGTGACATTGTCAGCTCAAACAGTAACATAGCAAGGTTATTGTTACATTGCTATATAAATGTTATTATGAATAGTCAAGAATCTAAGTGCTTATACTGTGTTTTAGTTATATAATGTTATAAGAACAATATAAGGAAATATTATGAATAAGACAATATGAATATAGAAGAATAAACAAATGGATATTAAACTTAGTACTTTTAAAACATGTGTTAGACCAAATTATATGAGCAAATTCAACATCTTTTAAGAACTTCTGAAATGAAAATACTTTGCATAGACAGAAACACATTAACGGGCTATTTCACCACCTCTGGATAAAGTGCCCAATAGCCAATCTAACACAAATCTAACGGATAAACCGAAAAATGCGTTTCACGACTCTCTGATAGCTCTATCCCATGGATAAAGTTCTAGATATGTTGTCTAGCGGAATAGGTTCGCGATAAGTGATAGATAAGTTAAATTGAGTATAAGTTATTTTTTAAATGATTGAAATTTATGACCAAATCGACGATGATATCGTATTTTTACATAATACGAGACAAAATCGGCGTCAGAGATTTATTCCAAATGCGAAAAGATTATTTTTCGGAGTTCGACAATATTGATTTCAAGGCGAGGTTTAGATTGACGAAAACGTCTGCACAGAACATTTTAGGACTCATAAAAGAAATTATTTTTTCTTATATATTATTTTCTATAAAATCTTATATTTTATTTTCTATATAACACGTTGATGTCATCCTCTCAGAAATTCGTAGTTCTTTCTCTATTATACATTCTCAAAATATTTGAAATATCTTGTTTTGTGTCCACGTGTTCGTTTTGACCGCGTGTTTATTTACCGTTGTCCGTTGTTTACTGCGACTTTTTACGATTTACAATGTGACAGCTTTATCAACCCATAGGCAAGACCATTGAAATAGATGAAATTACAACGTTGCCACCCTTTATCCGTCGGATAACAATCTGTAAGAAATTTGTAGGTGGTGAAACGCTCGCTTCATTTATCCTTAAGATAAATTTATCTTATGGATAGTTATCTAGAACTTTATCCAGAGGTGGTGAAATAGCCCGTAAGGGAATATTCATTATACCGTCTATTATACCTTCATGGGAATATTAGACAAGAAAAAAAATTGTAAATAAAAAAAGATACTTCAAAAATAGTTATCATTGAAATATAATTTAAATACAAATATCAATTAAGGAATGATCTCACAAAAGCTTATCAATTCTTAATGATAAAAATAGCTTTTTTTAGCACATCACAATATTGTCAGTTTTTGTGACTCAACTGGTTAGATATCAGACTCCCGAGCCAAAAGCCTCAGATGTCAGATATCTAATCTTTTTGACTATATTTTCAGTCTGGATCTGTGATACGATAAACATCACAAGTCTTCAGAATGTGACAACATTGTCATTCATTGGGTGTGTATTAAATAATAAACAATACGAGAATTAAAGTAAAAATACTTACAGCCCTCGGTAAATAATATGTTTCTTCATTGTCATTAAATATAACCACATATTTTTTTCAAAGTCTAAAATGACCAAAGATAGTGATGGAATTTTTGATAATTCAAATATTGTTATATTTAATATCCAACCAACATAGCATTCATTGGTATTATTAATTTCTCTCAGAATTTTTAATATTATTCAATCCAATAATTTAGAGGTTATACAATTTCTTTTAAATAAACTCTAAGTCACAAGCATTTCATAAAGTCATGATCTATGTACATTCAAATATTTCCTACTAAAAATTATGAAGAACAATAAATAATAATAAAAAATATTATTTCACATTTCAATTTGACTAAAATATTTATTACGTAGAGTTAGTTTATAAATTACTTACAGATTATTATAATCTACATACATATGTAGTATAGGTATAAATGTACAAACATTTAACTTATTAAATTAACTGTATATCTATATTTGTTTTAATTATCTACATCACAAGTTAAATTACTAACTAACTAATTTGTAAAATTATCAATCGTTATTATAATTTTTTTATCACAACAAAGAATAGTTACATACAATTGTACGGTTTGTTTACAATCACAATAATAATCTACATACAATATGTTATAATTATATAAATAACACATTTTGTTGATTAAAAAACTAAAGGTAAGGGTAAACTGAAAAAATCAACAAAAAATAATTCTGTTAAGAAAGAAAATTGAAAATTGATTGTGCTTAGTAAAATTATATAAACAAATTTCTCTTACCCTCAAAATTATAATTATACAATTGAAAAGGTTTGATGACAAATTTTGAACATCTCAATAGAGATGAAGTCTCAATAGAAAATCTTTTCATTTGAGAATAAGCTGAAACACCATTGCCATCTATGAAGTGACGAAGAAATTTTTTTGTAGCGCCATCTATTGAGAAATTGGATTGGAAAGAATGAAAGCAACAGTGGTTAGGTGACAATGCTTTCGAACAGATGTCACCCCTGAACTGCGACAGAAATGTAAGTTCATTTTTCACTTGTTTACCTGCTTGTACCAATGTATACTTAAATCAAATGTTTTTGTAGTTGCATACACGCAAACATTCAGAGATGTCAAATATTTGTCAAAAAATATGATTGGCTCACGACAGGGGGGAAAAATTATTGTTTAAAAATATTAAATTTGAAAAAGTCTTAGTAATTATTAGAAATGGAATCAAATTTAATCATAAAACGATTCAAATTATTTTTGGAATAATAATAAATTCAAATTGTTTTTAGATTTAAAAATGGCATCAAACATTTACTACTATATGATTCAAATTGTATAAGAAAGCAAAAAAATTATTGAATTTTACTAATAAATAATATAAATCATTTTTGGAATTAAAAATTATATCAAATATTGCTACTAACAGGCTATTTCACCATATTGGGATAAAGTTGTAGATAACTGTGTATAAGATAAGTTTATAATCAGCGCCCCAAGACAATGTGTCATTTAGCTCAAGAAAAGATAACTCAATGTATGGAAGTGACAGTTGCCAGTCACGTGACAACTGTCACTTCCATATATTGAGTTATCTTTTCTTGAGCTAAATGACACATTGTCTAGGGGGGCAGAATGGATAGCAACATTCTAATTTCATGCATTTTCATTTGTCTCTATGGTTAACCCAATAATATACTTCTATTTATCCCTTGGATTCGTGTTGTATATAATTTATCAAGTAGGTACTTTAGAGGTGATGAAACATCTCGTTAATAATTGGAATCCAATTTTACTACAAAATGATTCAAACTATAATTGGAATTGAAAATGGAGTCAAGTCAAATTAAAAAAACGATTTGATTGTTCTTGGAATTATAAACTAACTGAAAATATTCATAATGAATATTATACTATAAATATTTTCAGAGTTACCTTTTTGGCATATTTTAAACAATTATAAATTATAAGATTTAATGTTTTTAAGCTACGATTCAGTTATTTGTTACAACCGCTTCATAAGGAATTCTTTCTGTTTTTTAGTTTTTAGGAACAAAATGGAATATGAAAGTTTCTCCAATCACACTATCAATAAGTGATCACGAAAACCAGCTAAGAATTGGTTGTTTGTCTCAATTTCTTGTTTCTTCTTGTAAATATGATAAACCGATTGGAAAATTTGTATAAAATTGACATATTTTGTTTTAAAATTGACATATTTTGTTTTAAAATTGACATATTTTGCATTGCAATAAAATGCATTTTTCTGTTTTAAGAATATAAAGGACTTTAATTTATTAACCCTATAAAATTGTACTGTGAAAAAATAATATAACAAGTACAATATGAGTAGGTACCTAAAAAATTAAGCTAGGGTGACAAGTGACAATTATGTACCTACATAGTACACATGTCACATGACAAGTGACAATTATGTACCTACATAGTACACATGTCACATGACAAGTGACAATTATGTACCTACATAGTACACATGTCACATGACAAGTGACAATTATGTACATATGTACCTACCTACATAGTACACATCTATGCAGATATTATAGAAAAATTCCATAAGAAATGTCTTACTTGCTCATTATTGTCATATACTCATTTCTGAGTACAATACAGAATTCTATTTCATTGTAAATATAAGTTGATCTTTGCATTTTGATATTTTTGTATTAAATGAAATTTCGAATCATCTGAACAACCCAAACTATAAGTTCTATCAACTTCATATTTATATAATTTATGTGCGAAACCCACCCACACACACACAGGCAAAAGACCATCTTCTTACAATGAATTACACACAAAATTTAAAGTTTATGAGATTTAGAAAATATTGAAATATTTCAATTTTTGTTTTAAAAAATGTTGGCAAAAGTTTGTCCTTGGTTTAGCTTTTTATAAGCTAATATATTTTAAATACTTGTGATGGAGCTTCTGTGTCTTATTCAACTGTGAAAATCTCATTACATATAGGATGGTTTCACAACTTTTGATACCTTGCTCCAGCATGGAAAATTCAACGTAAAGTAATTATACGTTTTCAATTAATCTGCCCACAAAACGTAAATTGATAAATTATTAATTTAATCTACCCCTAAAATATGGTGGGTAGTTTTAGACGGTTGTATATTAGTTACAGTGCAAATTGCAGTGATCAATGCAGTGGAAGTCGAAACGAGCTGTCGGAGGTTTTGGGGCCGGGAAACTATCTATCCTACCGTACATGGAAGACATTGAATAGACTCCGTGTAGGTGTCACAAGGTGCAAAAAGAACCTGTACAGGTGGGGAATAGGACAGGAAGATGTATCTTGCGATTGCGGGGAGGTCCAAGATGATAAGCATCTTCTTGTCTGCCGAAACATGGAACAGGGATGTAGCGAAGAAGACTTGGCTGTGGCAAATGACGCAGCAATTGCTGTTGCAACGTATTGGAATGGAAAGGCCTAATGTTTACCCGGACACGTTAAGTAAGTAAGTAAGTGCAAATTCACAGAAGTCACCTCTGTCACATATTGTTTTCCCACAATTTTAAATAATTGTCTATCATTTCGTCGAACCACATCCTCTGGTCGGGCACCTTGAACGCCGGCGTCAGAGTCTTCAGCTCAAGCTGCAGCATCGCCTCATTGCCCAGGAGACTGTCAAGTTTCTTGAGCAGGGAGGCGTCTCCGTAGAGCTTCAGCAGGCTGGGATAGGTAAAGATGTAGTAGTGGACCCTGAGCATCTTGGAGGCCCAAGCGTCCACCGTTTTGTTGCCGCTGGCTACTTTGATCTGTCCGATGTGTTGGGCGTACCACGGTGAGAAGTAGTTACCCAGCTCCAACGTTGTCATCGAACTGACACCCTTAGTTTTTAAGCGTTCCTTGATTCTGTTGTAAACGTTCCTCGAATACACAAACACCTGGAAATATTAAAATGTTTTAAACAATTATTGTAATGAAAGTATTGTAAATATACTTATAAGTATCCTTTGTCATTTAACATACTCCAATTGGTGTTAAATATTAATATAAGGTGGTATATAATGTCATGAATTCCCCAGATTTACTTAGTATAATTTATTTTCACTGTCTGAGGGTTACAACCAATAATCATTAGTTCCTTTTTTATTTCTGCCTACACAAATGTGCTTGCACAATATACAATGTATTCTTTACTTAACTTGATATCTTTTAGTGAATTTAGGACACATGTTTCCTCTAATTTCTCATAAATATTTTTTAATCGACAAATTTTGTAGTTTTTGAATATGTATTGTATCCTATCATATAGGTGCCTAGGTAAGTAACGCATGGAGTTTTCACTGGTCTAATCAAATGTACTGTTAAACTGTTTATATACTAAATATAAATTGCTGTTTAACTCTTTGTGTAGGTACCTACCAATAAAATAAATACTAATAAATTATCTCAAAAAAATATTAAATGTACTACTAGTTGCATGTAATACATGAGATCCAACTGTCGATAGCGATAGTATGTATAGTTGAAGAATAAGTACTAAACTATAAACCCATAAATAATTCAAATTATTGAATATTTTAGGATATTTTGTTTTCTATACAACACATCATGTAGGTATGTATGTCAAGATAGGACAGTATGGAGGTCAGTCCTTTTTTCTACCCAGAATATGAAAACTGCATGATGGTATGTATGTATGTTTGGAGATTTAAGTATCAAACTATTAAGTCTTCTTACATATATTATTGTTTATAGGCGACTGCCATACAAATTGTATGAAGCAATGTCATCACTAAATTCAATTTTTATAAAAATTGTTTAAAAAAGTTAGAGATATACTAGGTACTATAATGTACACATTTTTTATAGAAAATTAAATTCTCTAGTTTACATGTGTCGGCATTTTTCAATATTTTTAAAAGAAATGGTTATAAATGCAGTTAAAGACAAAAAAATGTCATACCAATTTTTTTTCTTCTTAATAAAAACAGTTAGAGAAACCCTGGAACTGTTTTTAAAAATCCATTTTGAGATACTATATTTGTATAAAATTTCAGCATTCTGGCTTTTATAGTTTTTGAGATATGTGGACAAATGCTACATATACTAAAATTCTAAATACTGAGCATAAAAGTTTTGTGTACCTAAAATTGTCTATATATTCTGAAATTTTAGGCTTGGTGAATCCAGCGGATCAAAAGTTATAAGGGTGGGGGGGGGACAGACACACAAAACTCACACAAAATGTTCTACTCCGAATTCTGAGTAAATCCATGTACGGGAACATATATGCTGCGAAGCCTCTAAGTTGGTGTTTTTAGCATGCAAAAAGTCCACTACGCCATACAAAATGTTCCTAGTATTCCTTATACGCGCGGGTCTTGGCTTAATACTTTGTCGATATGTTAAGAGAATAAATTCTCTTGAACAAATCGACAGTTGGATTATTTAAAGTCTTCACTGGTTCATATGCATATATTTTTTTTATTTCTTCAATAAAACAATAAATATATAACAATTATTTGAATTTGTACACTGTTTTGTTTTTTTCTTTCCCAAAAAGCATAAAATGCTTGTGCTGAGAAAGTGAGTACCATATAGAGCAATTCAATTAGGTATATAAAGACACACAAAATATATAAAATCAAGAATATCATAACTTAGGTACACAAAAAAAGCATCTCCAATAAATAAATTACCCGATGATTCTATTAACCCTTTTTCTATTGTTCTATATTAAAGTGATTTTTATTTTGTTACCTAGCTGTTCATCATTTGACTCTCTTATATTTTATTACTATAAGCTTTCTGAGCACATGTGCACAATGGCGGGCTTATTGCCAAATGGCAATATCTTCCAACCAACCATATTCATATGGTGAAAAACTAATATATTTATGGTATGTACCAACATGTTTATGACTATAACATATAATAAAAACAAAAGCAATATATTAGTTGGAAGTTTGTTGAAAAAATGTTCAGCCATGTATGTGTACCTACTGGTGCTGCGCAAATGATGTGTTTAATTTTGGATAAACTTCTAGATTTCACTGTTTGTTCAATAAAAATAAATATTAAATTGACATTTCATCATAGTTTGTTGGATCTGGGAAACAAAGAAGTCGTAAGCAATTTACTGAAGGCCCCAAAACTATGCTCTCCATGTACTTCAGAAGGCAATTTATTCCATTTAAAAGGTCGGTTTGCACTGAAACCACGATCAAAGAAAGCCGCTCAACTGGCTCTTTCCAGTTCCTTTAAAGAATTTGTATTCTGTGATTCAGACGATTTCAATATTAAGTGTCTCTCTGATGGTACATTCCTCTGACACAGTTCAAGTCATGCAGAGCCTTGAAAATCATCAAGCACACTTTGTAATCTATTCGCTCTGGAAACCTCAACCAGTGCAGCTCGTTTAGGAGAGGCGCTATGTGACATCTTTTAACCGCCCCAAAGATAATCCTCGCAGTAGCGTTAAACACCAGTTACAACCTATTTAGTTGACATTTGGGCAGACCATGTAAATTGCATTGGATTAATAAATGTACAGAAAATATACATATTTACCAACCTGATAGAGGGCATTTCCCGTTACATAAGACGCTATGTAATGCGTTCCGTACTTCTTGATGAAGTCTGCCAGACTGGCCGCGTCTCCCGCCCCCTTCTCAATGGCGTCCAGCACCACTTCTTCAACCTCAACGTCCACGGGAAGGTCCCTCAGCTTGGCGCTCTCCCTGTACCTCGCCACCCGCACCAACACGTAGCAGTGGTCGCCGAAGATGAACGAAGAGTTGATGCCCAAGTTTCTGGCCATGATGTCCGTGGGCCACCCGGCCGTGAACCCCTTCCAGGGCCTCTCCAGCTTCTCGAAGACGAAGTCCCTGAAGTACGCCTGCAGCAGCTGGCTGAGGTTGTCGCAGAACTCCATGTGGAAGTCACCGTCGAAGAACTTCTGCTTGGCGCGCGCCGCCCCTTCGTCCGGCGCCTCCTCCAGCCGCGCCACGTCCTTGAAGACGTTGACCGTCGGCTCGCGGAAGACCCACCCCTCTGTGTCGTTGCGCGGCACGACCTTCATGCAGATGCTGAGGTAGCCGTACCGCATGAAGATGTTGATGGCCTTGCCGAGGCCAAGCTCGGACTCCGCCTCCTCAGCCGCCGCGGACGATGAAGATAAGGCGAGGACTATGAGAGCGGCCAGGGACTTATGGAGGATGTTCCACATGGTAGTGGCGAGGAATTCTGACACCTGAAACAAAAAATGAACATTCATTAATATTGGTGATAAGCAAGATTCCTACTTTTTCAAAAATATATGACTCCCGAGTCAAAAATCCCGGATTTGATTCCCGGTGGGGGCACAGTTTTTAATTGTTTTCAGTTTGGATCTGTGACAACTTGTTATTGGGTTCGTGTTAAACAATATTTAAGATAGTAGGTACCTACCTGTTAGTTGCACCAGAAGCAATATAAAAAATAAAGACTGTATATTATAAAATCAAAACAGTCTTGCAAGATATAAAGAGTCTTGCGATCTTGGATAATTTTATAAACCTCATATTTTTCACACCTGTGAATGCAAGACCATAACCACCCAGTCTTCATTATACAGACTGTTCAGAGGAGGGTAATGGAGTATTCAACAAAAAACTTGAGAAATTACATTTATCAAATAAGAGAAACATAAATGTTTTTGCTGTGAGGTACCGGCTTAGAATAGTTCTTCCACTTTTCTATTATCATCGTTTTCATGTGTCTCGTAAGAGCCGGGTAATAGAAAATACAACAGGCAACAATAACATCTCACATAGTTCAGCAATGAGGTTCACCATCACACATTCTGAATGAAGTGCCTTTTTAGGTCAGACGAGACTTGTGTGTGGGCATACACGCATGTGTCTTTGATGTGTATATGACGTGTTTTATTTATATGGTAATGCACACCTGTCGCTGGTTACCCCACATTGTGTGATATGCCGTGATTAGGATCTTACGGGCATATTCCGCAATGTGTGGTAACCAGCGACAGGTGTGGGTGATGGGATCTTACGGGTATTTTTATTTATTTTTATTGATTTTATAGAACCAACAGTTTACAATATGAAATTACAATAGGTATCTATAATTATATTGACAGGTTATAAACCTTTTAAAGGTTCTTTTAAATAGTTTAAACTATGTAAGTATGTAAATTATTTAACAATTGCAAAAATATATTTTTAACACTGTTATCTGCATATAATATTAAAATATAAAAAAAAGAAAAGTTAGGAAAAGTAGGTAAAAGGAGTAGGTATTAAGTATTTAGCCATTTGCATCCGCAACCAAAACGAGTAAATACTGACCGACCAGTCAGTATATTTCACAATGTGGGATATCCAGCGTCAGGTGTGCGGGTGTGCAATACCTTATTAAAGGATGCATGCCTGTATCCCATCAACTTAATTCTCAATTCGTTGTTTTGCCTGTTGGATATTCGATTACCCGGCTCTTGCAGTTCACTCGAACACGACTAGAAAGGTGTGAAAGCACTATTAAAAATAATAATAATAATGAACACATCCTTGCACCCTGTGCAAGTGACGAGTTTATTGCCGTATGGCAATTTCTTCCAACTAACCTGTGTTTGCAGCCCAGAGAAGCAATATTTGCGTGAGAAATAAATTTCTCCTCTGCTGGGGATCGAACCCAGGACGCCCGCACAGAAACCGAACTGTTTACCAACTGTGCCACGGCGGTCGGCATTCTCGGCGACTATTCAAAGCCGGTAAAGATCCTTAAAAAAGAATAACGCTATGAATTTTACAGGCGATAAATTGTGACGACCTTGGCTAACATAGGTTGGGTACATAAGTGTTACATTTTATTGTATTTCTTATATGAATTAAAATTATTATATAATGTCTATAGGTACTATATCCACACAATACACACATACATATATGTATACGTATTTTGTAACAAGTGGAATGTTTCATTTTCAACTAAATAATATACATATTGACAATCGTAATTTGCGTTCCTATATTTATACAATTCGTTATTCTCAACAAGCAGGTGTGTCAGTGTGTACCTTTGTGTACTGTACAGGGCTGGATCTACAAGTTATTTGTCGTTTGAATAAAGCTTCGGAACGACACGGAAAAGTCCGAAGCCAAACGACTGCCGGAAGACTTCGTCGCACACGAAGATCGTCTTCTCTCTCTGTCGCGTCG
Organism: Molanna angustata; assembly: GCA_963576475.1. Lineage (NCBI taxonomy): Eukaryota > Metazoa > Arthropoda > Insecta > Trichoptera > Molannidae > Molanna > Molanna angustata. The sequence continues at coordinate 24,132,572 of OY754988.1, read as the reverse complement.
GACTAAATGAAATGTGTCAATTTGAATATTCACATTATTCGTTTGACTCTAGTGTGTTAGAATAAAAATAAAATGAATAAATAAATAGTTATATTAAACTCTTGCCGTCTATTTATTTATTTTCTCTCAGAAAGCTAGAGCTTATAATTGATTTATTTTACATTACATTTATTGTATAAAAGTTGAGCCAAAAGTGCTTTCTTCAATTTAAATTATTGATTATACAGTACCTAATTGATTACACGAAAAATTCCTAAGAAAATACAAGATAAAATAAAAAAATAATATTTTAAAAGATAGATAAAAAAAACATAGATATGCACATATACATATTTAAATATGAATATGCAATGCTATCGTACCGAATATTTTTTTTTTAAATATTGAACATGTCCTTGAAACAAGTACATATACATCCTCATAAATTCCCTTACTTAAGCATAAATACATGTGCTGTAGGTGAACGAGATCGGTCATGGCTGGATTCGAACTCCCGGCCACTGGACCACTATCCATTTAATTCATAAAAAAACATGTAAATATATGAAAATTAAACCTGCATTATACACAGACAACAGTATCAAAAATATGTATATTGAACAATAAAACAAAAACAAGTGTGTTGAACAACAGTGGAGTATATAAAATTAAATGCAATATGTAATAATTACACAATAATTATTATTGTGAAAGTCATTACATCGGACAGAGCGGCAGAAAAATCAAGACTAGAATTAAAGAACACATAAATGCCATCAAAAACTTTTAAATCAACTCGGACATCGCAGATCACTCAAGATTAACAGGGTATACGTTTGGTTACGAAGATGTGGAGGTGATTCATAAATGTACCGAAGAAAAGAAATTGGATACCTTAGAGACAATAGCTGAATTCCCCCCTCTTAAAACTAATAACCCACTATCATCCCCTCCCCTCCCCCACTTCAACCGCCCTCCCACAGTCATAGCAGTTAAGTAGTCTGTCTCTATTTTTTAAGTTAGTATTAAGAAGTTACTGAAGATGAGAGAAATCTCGAAAACATTCTAACTTACAAATTAAAAGTATAAAGAAGTAAACAAATTTGTATCATTTATTTTGATTTTATAAAAATGAACTTCTGCAAAGTTTGTGAGGAAAAATTGAATCATTTAATTCAACTTCACGCTTGTGTTTTGTGATTTTTCTCTTTATTTCTTATATTTTTGGATGGTAGGGAGGATAGCACATGCATTTGTTTAGTTTGAGGAGTGTATGAAGATGTAGGCAGGTATCTATGTGCTTGTTTCAAGGACATATTCATTCTTTAAAAAAATAATTGGCGCACCGGATTTCTTCACGCCCGACCTAACACACCATTTGAACCATTGTTGGGTTTAGCGCTGTATGTTTATGAAAGAAATGTTTTATCAGGTGGAGATGGTGTACCTATATATCAGGTAAATACACATTTATTAACGAAAAAACACACTTATTTTAGAGTGTATCTTACAACTTAATCAAAAATTAGTTTTAACCAGATGTCAGTATTGACAAAAGTAGAGAATAAACTCATTAATATATTTTACCTCAAGCATAATAATATCTAAGTATCAATCTACATCAGTAGCGAGCTGATGAAACCAAGTAGGAATGCATGTATCGTTGCAAGATAAAGACCAAGATAATGGAAAATTTTATAAACCTACATATTAGTTGAAAAGAAAGCAATCACAATTTCAATATGAATCAATGTTTTTCACGTTTCATTGTAATTACTGACCTGACTGAACATAAAAATTAAATACTGTTTAATCATTTTTATGTTCCACTGTCATTTAATGACACTGATTAGTGTCAGTCATTCAGTGACCATCTTCAGACTGTGACAATCAAGCAATGTACTTTCTTTACTTTACCAAATTTGTTATTTTTTTTAATAATTTGGTATGGAGTTCCATCAAAAATAAATTGCCCGTTGCAAAGTAATAGAGAGAAACAAATAATGTTATTAGCACCGGCTCAGAATAGTCTTTTCACTATTCTCTATTATCATAGTTTTCGGGTCCAATATGAGCCGGACAGCGTACTTACCTTTCCGTGTTGACTAGGAGGCAAGTACTGCCTCGAATTAGGCACTAGTTTCTTGCGCTAATACACGTAATGAATTCAAGACACGCGTCCTCCAAATGCACACGGTTTAGCAACGCAAACTGTTCCTGTTAATTAGTGCCTAATTCGAGGCAGTAATTGCCTCCTAATCAATACGGAAAGGTAAATACGCAGCCGGGCAATCGAAAATCGGGCAATGAGATTTAGCACTCATTCTGAATGTTGCATATTTATGCGAGCCGAGACTAATGTGTTGGCATACACGCACGTGTCGTGCTTCCTTTTATAAGGTAGTGCACACCCACACACCTGCCGTTGATTACCCCACATTGTGGGACATGCCGTGATGGTATGCATGTACCTACCTATAAAAGTTTTTTTTCTTTGTACCTAAACGTTGCAGACTCGCAAGATCAAAGCCATAATTAACAAACATTAGGTAATTGTGTGGAAAATTAACAAAAAAAATAATGTGTTGAAATAGAAAAAATGTGGCGGTCGGTTCTCTCTGCCTACCCCATGAGGGACATTGCGTGATGTTATGTATGTATGTAGTAATAATATATTTCATAAAATTCGCCTATACAATATACGTGTTATACAGATTGCAAACTAGATTGCAAATTAGATGGATCGATGGCAGAGCGGTTAGCGCGCTGGGCTAGTAATCCAGTGGTCGCGAGTTCGAATCCTGCCTCGATCGATTTCGTTCACCTATAGCACAAGTATTAATAATTAGTTTAGGGGATGTAGGAAGATCCCTAATGGTCGGCCTGGAAATTAATATTAACAAAACGAAAATCATGAGTCCAAATAAAATAATTGAAGCTGTTGAAGAATATATATACCTTGGACACTAGATAAAATTAGGAAAGGATAACCAGACAGCAGAAATACCCAGAAGGATCGGACTAGGTTGGGCAGCCTTTGGGAAACTTAAACATGTCCTAAAAAACAGAGATATTCCAACATGTCTGAAAAGAAAAGTGTTTGAAACATGTATCCTGCCTGTGCTTACGTATGGTCTGGAAACTATCACGCTAACTGCGAGGACCATACATAAGCTAAAATGCACTCAGACATCCATGGAAAGGCAAATGATAGGCGTAAGTCTAAGAGACAAAATTAGAAATGAAGAAATGAGACTCCAGACAAAAGTTGTTGATGTCATGGATCGAGTTGTAAAACTTAAATGGCAATGGGCAGGTCATGTTGCCAGACAGGGTACGGACAGATGGGCACCCAGAATTCTAAATTGGAGACCATGGGATATGAAAAGGGGAATAGGCCGGCCCCAGAAAAGGTGGGCCAATGATATTGTCCCTGTCGCTGGAAGCGGATGGGTTGGAAAAGCCCAGAAAAAGACGAGTGGAAGCTATTAGAAGAGGCCTACATACAGCAGTGGAGAGATGGCTGAGAAAGAAGAAGAAGAAGGAAGATGTATATGTATCACCAGAACTCGATGAAACTTATGTATATGTGTGATCATCTCTGCAGCAATATCTTCTTTAAAAAAATCGTTAAAGTCTGCTATGGTGAAGTCGCTGTAGTGAAAATTGAAAAGTTCTTGGCCACATTGAAATGGAACCAATCGGAAAACACTCCCTTTCTAATGAAAAACTACCACATTCCTCGAAATCGGATGACGTGGTAAAAAGATATGAATAAAAAAAATCACCTAGAATTGATAACCTCTCGCTGGGAATAGCACCCAGGGTGCCAGCACACAAGTCAAACAATTTACCACTGCACTAAGGATGCTACGGAGCTTCGACTCCGACTCCGAAAGGTCGGAACTTTCGATTGATTTTACACCTCCGACTTTGACTTCGGCTCCGATGATTTTGAATCTGAGTTCATAACGAAGGTTGAAAGGTAGCGAGCGACCAAAGCCAGAACCCGTACCTACAATATTTGACTTGTCGCCCGGGAAATTCTCTCATACCTATTCACAATTTGCTACTGTTAATAATAATAATAAACACTTCCTTGCACCCTGCGCAAGTGGCGAGTTTATTGCCGTATGGCAATTTCTTCAAAAATAACCAGTGTTTCCAGCCCAGAGAAGCAATATTTGCGTGAGAAATGAATTTAAATAAATTTCTCCTCTGCTGGGAATCAAAACCAGGACGCCTGCACAGAAACCGAACGGCTTACCAACTGTGTCACTGTTAGTCACAATTCAATTAAAAATTTGAAATTCTATATATTTTTCTATTGTTACATGTTACCAAAGTAGTTACGGTACATATGTATGTGTATGTACCTTTATATTTGACTGACTAAAGATACTGAATTATGTCTATATTATTTCATTAGGCCTTCCCTTAGTTAACACATATATATGTCTATATATCCTCCTATATAGAGCCTCCGACTCTGATAAATCAGTCTATAGAGCCTCCGACTCCGATAAATCAGTCTATAGAGCCTCCGACTCCGATAAATCAGTCTATAGAGCCTCCGACTCCGATAAATCAGTCTATAGAGCCTCCGACTCCGATAAATCAGTCTATAGAGCCTCCGACTCCGATAAATCAGTCTAGAGCCTCCGACTCCGATAAATCAGTCTATAGAGCCTCCGACTCCGATAAATCAGTCTAGAGCCTCCGACTCCGATAAATCAGTCTATAGAGCCTCCGACTCCGATAAATCAGTCTATAGAGCCTCCGACTCCTATAAATCAGTCAATAGAGCCTCCGACTCCGATAAATCAGTCTATAGAGCCTCCGAATCCGATAAATCAGATATGAAACCTCCGGCCCCGACTCCGGTTCAGGCATATTCACCTTCGTAACATCTCTACACTGTACCATAATATTATTGATGAAACGACTGAGAGAAAAATGATGTAAGTAGTTGATAAAAAACAAAAGAAATATTACAGTATAATAAGAATATTAATACCTATATTGATTGGTATAGGTATACTTAGGTACATATTTACCTACCTCAATACATACATAATGATTGCAATTGTTGTAAAAAATATAAAATGACTGATCGTTAAGTGTGAAGATGTACCTATGTACCTACCTACTGAGTGTAACAATAAACAAATAGGTACACATAATATTACATACATATCTGATGTACCTAATGTTGTTTTATCTCACGATATTTCAATAAAGATATCTACTAGATTACCTAGGTACCTACTTTAAACCTACATTAATCATTAACCTATGTTTGCAATGTATTGCTTTGGACCTATTGGACATGTGGACCTTGGACGTGCCAGGAAGAGTTAGATAAACTAGTTGCATGTTACACATGAGATCCAACTGTCGGTGGCGATAGTACCCCCTATTCAGTAACCATTGTAACTAAAATAGGAACGTACTAAAATTGTAGATTTTAGATTCACGGTCTTATTTCAGCGTTTTAAAATATCAACTTGGATTTAATGGAATAGAAACGTACCTATTTTGGCCGGAACGTTCTTAAAAAGTTACTTTGAGTGACAATTTTGTTGTTATGAAACGCAATTTCTGTTTAAAGTCGACATTAAGTCTCCTTTAATTTTTATGAAACTGGCTGTAAAAGTCGGCCAGCACCGACCAAAAGGAGGACAATTTATAGAAAAATAGGACATGTCCTCCTTTAGGATACCGTCTGGCAACCCTGACCCATGTCCAATGAATTGAGAGTTCAGCGCTCTGACCACAATGGTATGCATCAACATTTAGAATTATATCGGATTGTGATTGATGACGACAAAATAACAGTTATATATTTATAACTAAAACAATCTAGATCTGGTTTAAATGTCGTGTGGTATGACATAATGAGAAATGACGAAGTAACGACACCGAACGAGATTCAGAATGGTGACCGATATTACAAGGTCCCAAGAAATATTTGTTACATTCACATGTGAACCCACGGACTACATGGACATGGAAAAGTAACAGTTTTTAATGAGAAGGCCGCCACAGTTCTGTCAAAATTTGTCACAACTGGACATTCTATTTTCATTGTACAATTCCAGTGTCACGTTTCGCACGCTAATCCAAATAATCTAACTAATTTATAATTCTCCACTGTCAGCTTAGTCAAGCCTACAAATTTGGTATTGCCCGCACAAAAATTTCGGGCAATTTGTATATTTTATAAATATACAAATTGCCCGAGAAGCTAAAACTAGTTGCATGTAACACTTAAGATCCAACTGTCGATAGCGATAGTATGTATAGTTGAAGAATAAGTACGAAACTATAAACCCATAAATACAAATTATTGAATATATTAAGATATTTTGTTTTCTATACAACATAATATGTAAGTATGTATTTTTATTTTATTTAGTAAACAAGATAAACAAGATGTATGTTAAGATAGGATAGTATGGAGGTCAGTCTTTTTTTCCTACCCGGAATATGAAAACAGCATAATGGTATGTATGTATATATGTTTAGAGATAAAGTATCAAACTATTAAGTCTTCTTAGATATTGTGTATAGGCGACTGCCATACAAATTGTATGAAGCGATGTCGTCACTTAATTCAATTTTAAAAAAATGAGATGTACTACTACAATTTTAATATTTTTTATAGAAAATTAAATTATCTAGTTGTGGTGTTTCGGCTTTTTTCGATATTTTTAAAAACTTTTGAAATATAGGCAGTTAAACACAAAAATTTATCATAAAAAAATATTTTTCTCAATAAAAAATGTTTGAGAAACTCCGCATTGCATTTTTTTTCACATAAATTTGAGATTTTGTATTTGTCTATATTTATATCAATTTTCAGCGTTCTAGTTTTTATGGTTTCTGAGATATATGGAAAAATAAAGTAAAAATTCAAAAGTTGATAACCCCTGCCTGAAACAAAAATTCAAAATTGTGAGTATAAAAGTTTTGTAGGCCTATAACAATTTATATATTTTGAAATTTTGGGCTCTGTAAATTGAGTGGATCAAAAGTTATAAGGGGGGGGACACACAGACACACGAAATATTCTACTCCGAATTCTGAATAAATCCGTTTATAGAACATATATGCTGCGAAGCCTCTAAGTTGGTGTTTTTTGACTTCAAAGTTGGAAAAGCCGTGAAAAATATAGACCCTGCATACAATATCGCGTATCCTGGCATGAAATTTTGTCGAGAATACAATATTAGCATGGAATAAAAAATAACCTTAAAAATTGACATTAAAAATTCATAACTCACCGAAGAAGGGTACGGGTAGTGAAGGGTAAAAAACGTGACCAAAAACAACTACCAAAACAAAACAAAAAAATGCTCTAAAAATTATGGAATAATTCTTTTATTTAATTAAAAAGCAGTTAGCTCCGAAATCGTTACCAAAATTTATAATAAATGCGGTTAATATAAAATTATTTATTATTAAATATCATAATTGCTTCTCCATACTGATCCGAGTGTATGATGCTATACCTACATATGTAGAATGTGGATGGTTTACAGATTATAATGTATGTAACAATATTATTTAATAAAATGCCATGTTATTTAACATGATACGAGAACAAAATAACAAAAACAGGCTGTCTATAGATATTATTATGTAGTGATATTAACTTCAAGGTGAACTGTATAGGTATCTACTACATTCTCCGACTAAATTCACTTCACTTTTACATACGATTTAACAGAATATCCACATCGGGTCTGATTCTGATATCATATTATGCAAATTATCTACATATAATATTATAAAATGATGCTACATTACGTAATACGTATAGCTAAATATGTTGCGGTTCCATCCATATTAAATATATTTATTTATTTAAGGTAAAAAAACATTTATTTAAAAAAAGTACAGAATGAACACATCATCTTAAGGTTAAAGTATGGTTAAAGTATGGACACATCATCTTAAGGTTAAAATATAAAAAGAAAAAATTATACATATATGTATATATTTAAGTGAAAATAAAAATAGTTTTTCCTCATAAAGAAATTAGAAATCATATTCAAATACAAATTATATAAAAGATCAAAAAAAAAAAAACAAAGAAAGTAACAAGAATACAAATAAGCACTAAGTTTAAAAATCTTGAGAAAGATTAAAGATATAAAGAATATAAGAAACATATAAAATATAAATTAAAAATAGAAAAAAAAACAGTCTCGGTTTGATTTTCAAGTTGTATAAGCTTACATTGAAAATGTCAGTAACAAAGGCATACTCATTTCCCAAACGATGGATTCTGGGAAACGGAGAACGTCTATGGGCTTCGGTCCTCATTATATCGCAATGAAATATTACTGAGTGCCTCGTAAATCTGTTAGGTATATGAAACTTAATAAATGAAATCAATGATGGACAGTCAAATTCAGAATTTATGATCTTTTACAGGATAATCAAGTCCGACATAATTCTTCTATTAGATAATTTCGGCAGAGTGAATTTCTTAGAAAGTCATAGTTAATGTCGTACAAAGGTATACCTACCAAGTCTGAAATTTATCTAACGTAAAAGTTTCAGCTGAACATTTTCCAATTAATGAATATTAAATGCGGTGATCAAACAGTCGAGTTATATTCCAGTTGACTGTGAAATAAAGAACAATAGAGATGTTTGATAGCAGACAATGAATTAAAATTATTAGATGTTCGCAGAACAAACCTAACATCTTAAACGCTTTTTTAGATCTGTCATTAATATGCATAACAAAGGTTAATCGCTCATCAAAGATAATTCTAAAGTCAGATAGATATATGTGAAACCCTTGTTAAGATTACATTGTTGATCGAATAGTCGAAGGTGATTTTGTTTTTTGTGTTAAAGAGGGTGATAATTTATTATATGTATACATACCATGGCGGAATATCCTGCAATGTGGGGCAACCAGCGACAGGTAGTGCGGGTGTGCAATACGTTGTAAAAGGAAGCACGACACACTAGTCTAGTCTCGCCTAAAAAGGCACTACGTTCAGAATGGGTGAAGAACCCCATAGATGAACTATGTGAGTTGTTTTTGTTACCTGTTGTATATTTTTGATTACCCTTTTCTAACGGGACACCCGAAAACGATAATGGAAAGGAGTGGAAGCACTATTCTAATCCGGTGCCTCACAGAAACAATATTAAACTAAATTACAGGAAAAATAGTTTGTTCTGCAAATAAATTGATATTAGGGTGCAAATCCTAGATAAGGCTAAAGAACTTTTTGGCAGCCGAACCAGATCTCCCGGCATATAAGACGTATTATAGGAGAATTGCTATTTTGAAGGTTTTTATTCAAATTTAGGCTGTGATGCACCGGCTAGTAAAAGTCTTTATTATAGAAGCAATACTAAGTTAATAAACTTATGCAGGCGCTCCACGTGTCTATGTGGGTATCGTATCATGGTGCAACTTTATGCATTCTCTAAATCCATTGAAGAGTGGTTATTTTTGGATGTTTTCCAACTAAATATGTTTCAAGTGCTGATTCAATTGCTAAACTCACTGATACAATAGTCGTTGTTGGTATAACAATAATAATATTTAGGTACAGCGGAATAGCATTAGTTAGGAATCTCCGTACGGAATATGGTTGAGAAATAATCTCAAGATGTTTGATAAAGTCCAAATGCAGACAACCAATTAATTGATTATAATTCGATATGTAATTTTCAATATAAATATCCGGCTCGAAGGACCAAAAATGTTGGAGTTCCAAGGTTGGGTTCTGATACACAAAAATTCTATTGAACAAATCGACAATTGGATGATTATAGTCAGTTTCACTTAATAATTCCTTAAGATTTCTTAGTGTTGTCAGATGTATGTAACTAAACATCGCCAGGTGTGACAACATATTATTATAGATCACGTCATCACGTCGTGTTGGACAAATTAATTCTGTAGTATTCGTCACTAACGGAAAATAATAAAGATTGTTTTTTGATATACCACCGAAAACAGTAAAATGGGTTTTAAATTTATTTATAAAAGCAGTGTCGTAAATTTACAGAGTAATGTTAGCAACTCCGTAGAACTAAATTCGCCTGATTGCTTGTCAACTATACTATCTTACCAACATAAAAACACAAAAAGAATCATTAGGTGGAACGGTCTGTACAAATCATTGAGAAGGACACACAGCGAAATATTCATTTATTTATCTACTATGTACAGCAAGTGCACAAAGGTAGGTTTATTGCCGGCATAATGCAATCTCTTCCAGCCAACTCAAGCAACGTTAAGTTGTATTGTTTTTTATATATGATTCTCTTTTAGTGTCCCTACTGTGAGTCTAATCAGTTCTCTTTGACACTTTCAGTGCAGTGTCTGCAAGGTTTTAGAGGTCTCCGGACTCTTATGTTCTTAATGTGTATTTTTTTGTTTCACAGGTGCCGCCAGAAAGGGCAAGGCTGGATGAACAGTACAGTGGAGGTCGAAACAAGCTGTCGAAGACTTTGGGACCGGGACGCGTATTTACCTTTCCGTGTTGATTAGGAGGCGGGTACTGCCTCAAATTAGGCACACGTATTAGCAGAAACAGTTTTCGTTGCTAAACCGTGTGCATTTGGAAGACACGTGCATTGAATTCAATACGAGTTTTTAGGTGCATTAGCGCAACAAACAAGTACCTAATTCGAGGCAGTACTTGCCTCCTAATCAACACGGAAAGGTAAATATGCGAACGGGACACCATCTACCCTACCGCAATACACTAATATGGAAGATACTAAATAGACTCCATGTAGATGTCACAAGGTGTAAATGGAACTTGTACAGGTGGGGTATAGGATGAGAGGAGGATGTATCTTACGATTGCGGGAAGGTCCAAGATGATAAGCATCTTCTTGTTTGCCGAAACATGGTACAGGGATGTAACGAGGAAGACTTGGTTGTGGCAAATGACGTGGCAATTGCTGCTGCAACGTATTGGAGTGGAAAGACCTATGTATTTCCGGATAAGTAAGTTTGCTTTACAAGGGGACGTTTTTAATCTCCACGAGAAGAACGGGTGGTGGTAGGGAATGAAAAAAAAAGGCTACACAGCAACGTGTTTTATTGTATTTAAATAATGTAACGTAACAACATATGTTACGTAACATTATTGTAATTGATTTAAATATTAAACCATGATCCTGAGGGAGTTCAACTCAAGAAGGTAAACTGTGGAAAAAATACATAATTCTTGTATCTAATATTAAAAATTACTTGATTTCATACTTAGTTAGAGATAGGTATAATGAAAAAGTACCTACTGACCTACATTTTTTACAACTCATAGTATTCGATAATATAATATCTAGTACCTAATTAACATGAAAATATACACATAATTAAAAATAAAGACCATGCATGTTAATTACTTCCATTATTTACCTACTGATGATCATATACAATATGTTAATTATTTTTAAATATAGACACCTAGATTTTTACTCTCCACTACTATGTATGTACTTAATAGTTATGATTTTGTATTTTCTTGGCGTATTTTCAACATCAAATTTTCAACAGTTATAATGAAGAGAGTGAATCAAAACCATCCATGTTTACCCATATCATGGATATAATACAATTACTCCATAAGATAATACATATGTGAGATGATATGAAGAAAAGAAGTTAGTATCGACTAATTAAGAGTTGAAAAGTTTTCCATAGACAATGGTCAATATCTCTTCTATGTTTTTTTCAGTCAAAACTCATAGATTTTTATTATAATATACTAGATGTAGTACTCCGTGCAAAAAGTGAGTCATGGAATATCGCGCGTTTGACGTTTTGGTTGGCAATATATTGCAATTTTCCTTACATTTCAACACATCCTAGATAACTGTTCTCTAAACCTTAATAAACAAAGTGTTTTTTTTTTCAACAAATAAATCCGAAAACATGAGTCGTTATTCTCTATAGAAAAACGATGTGGTCTGCTAAGAAAAAAATCAAAAATACCCCGGAAAAATATCTCACTTTCGATTCATATAAAATTTGCTAACTATATAAATAAAATAAAGTCGGGTTAGTTAGACTATTTATGACTCTAGAACGGCTAGATCAATTGTAATGATTTCTTATTTGTTGGATTCGTCTCCGCCCCGGATAACTTAGGCCCGAGATATCAGTTGGCCCTTAAATCGTTGGATTTGGTAATCCAAGTTAAAAGTTTAGGGAAGATTAAATTTCATTCGCGTATTTCAGTGCAAAATGAAACGTCAGTTACGTAATCTTCAACTATAGATATATTTTACGTTTTTCTATGGTTATTGTCTATAACGCATCTGTCAAAATTGTAATAACCTTAAATGATACGTGACGCGAAGCTGTGACTAAATATTATTTTATTATTATAACAACACATTATTTTATTTGTTTCATTACACAGCATGTTACTTTTTCAATTTTTTATACCGATCGATGTTTTTTTAAATTAAAATCAAACATTGTAGTGAAAAAATGTCATTGAATATGTACTACGTACGTAGTACTTCAATGCAAAATGTACCTATGTACATTTTACAGATGGATATGGAACTAAGTGATTATGGTAAAATAGTGTCTTATGTAGAAAATTTAAGAATACACATTATATATATATATATATATATATATATATATATATATATATATATATATATATATATATATATATATATATATATATATATATATATATATATATATATATATATATATATATATATATATATATATATATATATATATATATATATATATATATATATATATATATATATATATATATATATATATATATATATATATATATATATATATATATATATATATATATATATATATATATATATATATATATATATATATATATATATATATATATATATATATATATATATATATATATATATATATATATATATAGAAACAGGATGGATCAATTGAAAAAGTGGGATGAAAAAACATCGCAAAAATAAAGTTGCGTGCCTGACGTTTCATTATGGCTGACAGTTTATTTCGTTTGTTGTCAGGCAATACATTATAATTATGTAAAAAAGAAAATAAATATTAAATACATGAACCACTTCTATATCAAGTCTTTTATTTTAACAACAAAAATAAATCATGATTATAATTATTATGCATAGTTATTTGTAGTATAAAATGAAATAAACCTTAAAGCGTGCGGCGATTAGTACGCCACATGGCGAAAAAGACTAGAAACAATACTTAACTCAAGATTAAGACACGCGATCCGCCAGAAACGTTGAGTTAAATATTCGTTTCGTGACGTATTTAAGGGAAGATTAGTTACTGAAATACGCAATATTTTTGTTAAACTTGAGTTAAACTCCTAAGGGCCAACTGAAATACTGGGCCATAATAACTATAAACAATATAACTTATGAAATCTAAATAAATGAATCAAAAATCTAATATAAAACTTCAGGGTCATACATTTAGTATAGAAACTCGAAGTAGGTACCTAATTATTGCTAATAATATTGATTCAATTAGCATTGTTATTTAAATAATTTGAAAATGGAATTTATTCTACGAAGAAAATTTGAGGGACAAAACATATTGATTAAAGAAAATTTTGACATCTCGCTTGGGGTTGGTTCTTGAACTGTCAGATACCTACCTACAGAAAAATGTATTCATTAGTACCGATTTATGCATTTATATATTATCATTATAACTATTTAACTTCATACATTTTTTTGTATTCATTTTATTATGTTACGTTTTTTTTTCAATCCTAAATAAGGTTTAGCTAAAAGTTAACACGACATCCATTAACTGAGGCGGTACGAAGTTCGCCAGGTTAGTTAGTATTATAATAAAAATCTATGTCAAAACTACTAAAATATTTAAACTAAGAAATAAAAAAAATATATGCATATTTTGATCCCAGATAGATTTCTTATTTCACTATTCAATCTTGGTCCAAATCACAATAAATTAATATTGAACGAACTGATGAAGTGTTTAAAAATGAGGTTAAATGAATACAAGTGACATCTGTCGAGTTGTCACAAAAGAATGAAACTTCCATTGTCTCATTGTAATAATTTAAAACGTACCTATTGTTTTAAAAAAAATTTCATCGTTGCAAAAAATACAATCGAACGAAAATTTTTAATTGTATAGTTGACACAGATTAAAAACATAATCACAAATCAATCGAATCGTGTATGAGACTAGTTCCTCTGGATTGTTTTTGTGTATAAGGCGTATAGATTATTATGAAATTTTGGATCATCTGTAAAGCAAAAAAAATGCAAGTAAAATACATTCTCACTACCGTAATCTTCTTCATTGGTCCAAGATACGACAACGACGTAATATACATATATTGTCATTACTATACAATGTCCTTTTTAATCCAAATTTACCTCAGTATCTCAAAGATAAATTCACTTATCTTTCAAGCCATGAGCGTCCACTTCGATCTGCTGAACGTGCTTTACTTTATATTCCTATTCATAGTTCTGAATTTTTTAGCTCTTCATTTGAAGTACATTCAGCTAGACTATAGAATAGCCTAAGTCCTGATATTACGTCGTCTATCTCACTAAACATCTTCAAGAAAAGGCTAAAGCAAAAATATTTATCTGACAATACCTGATTACATCTTCCTCTCCTCTTCCTTTCCATATCCCTCAGTCTTCCTATCATTGCTATGATTTGTTCTTTTATGCTATCTTCTTTGTTTTTGTGTTTTTTTTTCATTTTTTTATTACTTTTCTTCTGCTATCTTTATTTATTTTGTAATGTGATTCACTTATTGCCATAGTACACATTGTTTTGTATATTTAACATTTACTCTGGTTGGTTGGAAGAAATTGCCATTAGGTAATAAGCCCGCCAGTGTACTTATTATATGTACAAAAAGATTAAAAATAAATAAATAAACAAGTTCAATTGTTTTTGCATACAAATCTCGCGTATCTCGGCTTGATACTTTGTCGATATGTTAAATCGACAGTTGGATTATTATTATTTAAAATTCACAAGTGTTTTTAGTTTATAATCAGCACTCGTGATAATGAACGACCAATTAATCTACGCATTAGATAAAGCAATTCAATTATTATTATTATAGTACAAATATAAATGTTTACTATCGTGAGAACTCGGTGTACATTAATATTACATTTCCGCACGATATTACATTGTTCTGTGTTTATTTTGATAACAATTATACGTTCAATATAATTGCATTAATATACACACAAAAAGCGATGCCATTTTCTCAACTTGTATAGACATAGTAAGTTTTTAATTTATTATGCTATTCACTCCATAGCGATTAAACGAGTGCAGCGCAAGTTCTTACGCTTTTTAAATTATAAATTAGGTCGTTCCATAGAAAATATTGATTATCCCGACTTGATGCGTGGCTTTCAGTTACATTCGTTGACCGATCGACGTAGGTTATTGGACGTCTCATTTTTGCACAAGTTAGTGAACGGAGCAACGGACTGCATTGAGCTTGTAAGTTGTGCAATCAACTTTCATGTTCCGAATAGACGGACTAGACAAGCTGTGCTTTTCCATGAGGGAGCCGCTTCCACTAACTATATATTTAACTCTCCAATACCGAGATTGCATAGGCTAGGAAATGAACTGTGTGTAGATGCAGATATTTTCGGGGATAGCTTGCCTGTATTCAAAAAAAATATTTATAGGTCTTTCTAAACAGGTCTTTCTATAATTCAAAATTATTTCTCTGTGTAAAAACATCATTTTAAATTTTGTTTTGTCAATTTATTGTTGTTTCTGTATTTTTTATATATTCAACCAGTAATTTTTAATTGTTAATTCTGAAATGAAATTTCTTGTTAATTCTGTTTTTTGTTTATTAAATATTTTGTTTATAATGTTGTTAATTTAAAAAAAATGTAATTCTATATAACATGTAAATGGCTTATGCCGTGTATTGTATTAAATAAATAAATAATTTTCCTCTCTTCACAACCTTGTAGGAAGGTATAGTTTCAGAGAGCAACACAACATTAAACTATCAGCGCCCTTGGTATGATCTCGAATCATTAAACGGCGCTATACAAATAACTTATTATTATTATTATAGTTCGTCCAAGCTTGACTTTGATATGAACTTATCATAAAAATATGCGACACATTGGACACCCGTCGATATTTTTATAACATATTTATTTTACGTTATTGGCATGTAAAAACATGATGTCATGTTTACATGTCATTAACAAGTCGATAACATATTTAATCAAAGTTAATCGTAGATGGTATATATTGACTATATAGGTACTAAAAATATGTATGTAAGTGGAGGATTTTTATTTTGTACCTAGTTCATTGAGCCTATTTTTATTTTTTGGTTGGTCGGAAGAAATTGGCTAATGACAAAAAGTTAATTCATAACAGGTAGGTACACCGAGAGAAAATAATATCTACTTAAAAACCAATTTTTTTTTATTTATTTATTTATTTATTATTTATTTATTACTTCCATCAACGGCTAAATAACCTTTTACAGTTACATCTAAAGTAATAAAGCAATCAAAATGTTAGTGTCTGTGTGTGTGTGTGTGTTTTTGTCTCACGCCTTCTGAAAAACCAAGAGCATCTAAAAATCTAATTTAAGTGCGAACATGTACCAGTATACCTGATGCAGTGTCACGCTAAAAAGAATGCGATAAAAATGCTGAATTTTTAAAATATTTAAATAATTATTTTTTTCATACAAAATTTTCCAAGTCATATCTGTCAAAAAAGTGTACATTTTGCACGCAAATATCTTTTTTTTTTTTTTTATTTAATAATTTATTGGATACAACAGCTATAACAGTTACACAATTAAAGTAGATACATTTCAATATTTATGGCGCCAATAACTGCATCCATCATTTTAACAATTACATAGAGTACACTTCAGTTTTTTTTTTTAAAAATACAAAACGCAAAAATAAAAGATAAAAAGAGGGAAAGGGAGTATACGGGAAGTATGGGGAAGGGAAGAATTTAGTCGTCAAATAAAGGTTTTAAGTGTGATAATGATTCGAAAAAGATATAAAAAATTTACGTAGATTTATTGTTTTATATATATATTTTTTTAATATTTGTAATCGTGAGTTAGTCAGTCAGTCAGTCCGCATGCTTATATTTGTAAGTGTGTGTGTACGTCATGTCTAGCCACAATAATAACACCAACACAGTGATACCGACAAAAAGCAATTTTTTTTTAAATCTACCCGACTTTGTGTAATAATCTTGGCAACAGTGTATTGAAGATCGCTGTCCGTTACTTGAGTTTTAAAAGGTTGTAGCATCCAAATTCGATACCATAATCAGTTTTTTTTTAAAAATGTTTAGACTTGTAGTGAACGGGTCTAGATCTCTACAGTTTCTATTGTAACTCCTACAAACTCTATTTATATACGAATTTTGATGATAGTTTGTTCTGGATGGATCGGAATAAAATAAGCGCGGGCCACGTTGTTCTCTGATCGGGCAATGGAATGGTAGGGCGCTCAATATGTCCGCACTATCTACGTTGTTATTCAAGATTTTGTGCAGGTAGCACAGATCGATGATCAATCTTCGATTTTCCAGGGTATTAATTTTGTAATATTGGAGAGCCTGGTTGTAGTGATCAAAATGTAATCTATTCCGGTAATTCATTTGTTTTATAAACTTCTTTTGAATGCGTTCGATGGCACTAGTGTGAATTAAGTAATTAGGATTCCATATTATTGATCCGAACTCCAGGCCGCTCCGGATCAAGGAATTGAACAAAATCCTTAGAGAATCTGGATTTTTAAAATGTTTCGTACTTCTGTTAATAAACCCAAGCAAACTGAAGGCTCGAGAAGTAATGTGTTCAATGTGTTTAGTGAAGCTAAGACTTTCATCTAGTATAACACCAAGGTCTCGTATTTCTGTTTTACTCTGAATCTCTACGCCATTAATCTTGTAATAATATGTGATTTTCTTGCGGTTACGTGTGTACGATATTTTATTACATTTATCAGGATTCAGAAATAATTGATTCCGCTCACAATATATCTGTAAACCATTTAGATCCTGTTGCAGCTCCTCGCAGTCGCTCACTACATCTATTTCTTTATATATCTTTGCATCATCGGCGAAGAGTAGTATTTTTGAATATTTTATGCATTTATCGATGTCATTGATATATATTGAGAATAGTAAAGGTCCCAGGTGTGATCCCTGAGGTACACCAGAGTAAATTAGTTTAAAGTCAGACTCATATCCATGTAACACCACTGCCTGCATCCTATTTGTTATATATGATTTGAACCAAACTAACAATTTACCAGCAATTCCGATGTTTGCAATTTTTTTAAGTAAAATGTTGTGGTTTATTTTGTCAAATGCTTTGCTAAAATCAGTATAAACTGTATCAACTTGAGCTTTTTTATGCATTGATTGAGTTACAGCGTGAGTGAATTCTAGTAAGTTCGAGTCTACTGACTTTCTGCTCCGGAAACCATGTTGGTTATTTATAATATGAGGGTTTAATTTGGGGCTTATTTGATCGATAATTATTTTTTCTAGGATTTTACTCATTATTGGTAGTTTAGAGATAGGTCTATAATTCGTCACGTCATTGCGGTCTCCATTCTTGAAAATTGGTGATATTTGCGTTTTTTTCCAATGGGATGGAAAACATCCCTCGGTAATAGATTTTTTATATATAATGGACAACGGCAACGAGATCTCCTTCGAGCACTGTTTTATGAAAATAGCAGGTATTGAATCAGAGCCTTGACCCTTTGTGACGTCTATTGAGTTAAGGTACCTTTCAACTAGCTCGTTATTTATCTCAATACTATTTACACGTGCGATACTCGAAAAACATGTCTCATCATCTTGGGAGTCACGACTACGAACATCGCTGTCGCCCCGGATATGCACTGAAGTAAAAAAGTCATTAAAGGAATTACAGATCCCTTTCGCATCGGTATATTTATTACCTTCATATGTCATAGTCGTTGGGATTCCTTCGACGTGTCGTTTTGTTTTTACAAAAGAAAATAGGTACTTTGGATTTTTTTTTTATGTTATTCTCTATGTTGTCAATATACTTATCGTAACAATCTTTCTGAATTGTCTTTTGTCTAGTACGTAGTATCTGTTAGTTTAAAAGTTAGAAGTAGGTATTTACACAAAAAAAATATATTTTGAAGTATAACTTAGCGTTTAAGTGAAAAACATGGTGAATATTTGGTATAATTATAATGTTTAACTTATTTTTAAAGTAAGCCTTTTGTACATAAACGCCGCCATTTTAATATCTTTTCATACAATATTTCATTTTCCCACCGAATGAATATGTTCTTGAAAATAATAAACCTTTGAAATAAATGTAATTATGAAATAATAAAATGAAAGACAAGATATTACGGCAAGTTTTAAGACATATATTGTAAAAATGTGTTATTTATTAGTAAAGATATAGGCATAATAAAATTGCATAATTTGTAAATAATATTTGATTTTTCTGACAATTTTCATTTTTATGGCATCGAACAAACCAATGTAGGTACCTACATATTCAAAAAATGTATCCGAACCATTCGATATTACTTACGTGTTCGAATCGTTACCATGGCTACAGAAAGAATGTGATATTCAAATAAAATTTGTTAGGAATCGAATTTATTTAGAAGGTTGTTGTAGGTAGGTACCTACCTAATACTATTTACTTACAAATCAACAATAATATACCTATACTGATTTCCTATAGGAAAATTATTTTATTTATTTATTTATCAACCGTTTGTCCGATTATAATGAAACTTTGGTGAATTGTCGAGCGTATGCCCAGGATGGTTTTTGGATTTAAACTTTTTTCTTATTCTTCTTCTTCTTCGTGTATTTGGTCGTTTTACCTATGAAGGGGGAGTATCCTGGGAAAAGAAGGTCCGACTGTCCCTCCATTTCTTCACAGGTCTTCCAGGACGGGTTCTGCATATAAACTTTTTTCTTCTTTTTCTTCAACGTGTACTTGGTCATCTTACCTATGAAGATGAACTATCCTGGGAGATGAAGGTCCAATTTTCCTTCCATCTCTTCGCAGGTTTCTGGATTTAAACTTTTTTCTTCTTCTTCTTCATCGTCTATTTGGTCATTTTACCTTTGAAGGTGGACTAACCTGGGAGAAGAATGTCCAATTTTCCTTCCATCTCTTCGCAGGTATCTGGATTTAAACTTATTTCTTCTTCTTCTTCTTCATCGTGTATTTTTGGTCATTTTACCTATGAAGTTGGAGAATCCTGGGAGAAGAAGGTCCAACTGTCCTTCCATCTCTTCGCAGGTATCTTGGTTTAAACTTTTTTCTTCTTCTTCGTGTATTTAGTCATTTTACCTATTAAGTAGAGCATCCTGGGAAAAGAAGGTTCTTTCATCTCTTCGCGGTTCTTCCAGGATGGTTTCTGGATTTAAACTTTTCTTAACCGACTGATGGGACGGGGTGTAATGAAGGGAAGGGAGGCACTAAAGGGCCTGAAGGGACGGGAGGTATAAAACTGCCTGAAGGGACGGAAGGTACTGAAGGGCCTGATGGGAAGGGACGTAATGAGGGATTAAAGGGACGGGAGGTACTGAAGGGCCTGAAGCGGCGGGTCCTGGAGTCTAATTCTTTTTCTTCTTAATTTTATGTAGACCTTTAGGGCAATTTTTATACAAACTATTTCCTATTGTCTAATTCATCTTCTTCTTCTTTTATGTATATATTTGGGTCATTTTTTTATAAAAATTATTTCCTTTAGTCTAATTATTATTCTTCTTCATTTAAGTACGTAGACTTTTGGGAGAGTTTTAATACAAACTATTTCCAATAGTCTTATTCATTTTCTTTTATGTAGACCTTTTGGTCAGTATTTATACAAACTATTTCCAATAGTCTAAATATTCTTCTTCTTCTTTTTTGTAGACCTTTGGGTGAGCTTTTATACAATCTATTTCCAATAGTCTAATTCTTCTATTAGGTATATGTTTTTTTACTTATTTTATGTAGACCATTGGAATAGTTTTTTATACAAACTATTTCTTATAGTCTTATACTTATTTTTCTCTTTTTTATTTAGTCTTTTGGGTTAGTTTTAAGTCTAATAGTCTATTGTGCAGAAATATTATTAACGATATGCACACTTGATGAAAATACATATGAAATGAATGGGATATGGGATGTGACGATATAACCTGCACTAGAATCTTTTCAATACTTTTGTTTAATTAAATTTAAACCATTTATATCATCCTATTTTGAATAATTTTCAACACCTAATATTTAAAGAATGGGGGTTGTGGCCATTACTGAACTCTTCACAACATTTATATTCAAATTAAAAACTATTTACTATAGTTCAAGTCTTCTTCTTCTTCGTTAGTGAAGACTTTCAGTCAAATTGAGCAAAAATATAATGCACACTTGATGAAAAAATATAAAAACGAATGGGATGTGACCAATACTAGATCTTTTCAGTACCTACGTTTGTTTAATCAAATTTTAACCACATCCCAAAATCCAAAATTACTAAATTTTCAATAGGTACACATTACAATTTGTTTTCGATGATAATATTTAAAAATGGGGGTTGTGGCCAAACCAATCTCTTTACAACGTTGATAAACAGTCATATTTAAAACCATTACGCATAGTCCATGCGAGCAGAAATTGTATAAATATTATACTTCATTCACACTTTATAGCAATATATAAAAAAGAATGGGTTGTGGCCATCACTTGAACATTTTACAATACTTAAACTCAATCAAATTTCAAACCACTTTTCATAGTCTGATATTGCAAAATAATTGGGTGACAATATTATAAAAACGATTGCTTTTTCTTTCACAATTTTACATTCTTGGCCAACGGCGGGACATAAAAGCTAGTACAAAATAAAATAGTACAAATACGTTTAATACATACAATAATGTTATAAACTGCAAACAAAAAGAGATGTTTATAATATGTACGAACATTAAAAAAAGAATGAAGCATAAAAAACAGTTGGAAAATAAGCCATGAAACATAATATAAAAAAGAGATGCCTAAAAATATATATACATCCATACAATATACAATACACAAAATATATAGATGCAGAAACAAAAATATATAAATAATTAAAAAAAAAGAATATAAATAACCATTTAACAACAAAGTAACGTAAAGATGGATTACAAGAGAGATAGAAAAAGAGAAAAAGTTAAAAGAGAGTCTCATACAATAAACCAAAGTTATTATTGTTTATTTTATCATAAAGTTATTATTGTTTTATTTACTTTTTTTTTTTTTTTCAAAATAAAAAAAGTAAATAAAACAATAATAACACATTATAACGAAATAAAATTGACATTTTGCTTCAAATAATATTGATGCAATAAGTTTTTATATTTTGACAATGACAAGTAATAAATAATTTAAAAAATTATCAGTGTAGCTTAAGGTTGAGATTAAGAAAAGACTTGCCAAGGCTAACAAGTGTTATTTTGGACTACAGAGGCACTTTAGATCACGTGTAGGTACTGTCAAGAAACACTAAAATCCTCTTCTACAAAACTCTTTTACGACCTGTACTAACATACGGCTCTGAGTGTTGGGTTCTTGCTAAAAAGGATATGGATGCGTTACTGGTTTTCAAAAGAAAAATTTTGAGAAAAAATTTTGGTCCCCCCTGCGATCAAGGCACGTGGAGAATCAGGTACAACGACAAACTACAGAGCCTATTTAAGGAACCAAATATCGTACAAACGATAAAAATAGGGAGGTTACGCTGGTTAGGACACGTGCATCGTATGGAAGACGACCAAACACCAAAAAGAATCCTCACATCACGTCCGGAGGGAAGAAGGTGTGTGGGTAGGCCGAAACTACGATGGATGGATGGAGTCGAGAGGGACCTTCAGATAGCCGGTTTGCGGAAATGAAGAGAAAAGGTCATGGATAGGGTGCAATGAAGACCTTGAGGAGGCCAAGGCCCATCCTGGGCTGTGGAGCCACTTATGATGACGAGCTTAAGGATTTTATTTATGTATTTTATTTAATATTGCTTTTCGGGCAACTAACAGGTACTATTTCAAATATTAATTTAACACGCACCCAATAACAAGTTGCCACATTATGGAGTCTTACGATATTAATCGTCTCACAGATCCAGACTAAAAACTGTGTCTCCACAGGGAATTGGACCCGGGACCTTTGGCTCAGCAGTCAGATATCTAACTAACTGAGCCACGAAGGCCGATTTCGTTTTATGTTCCTGTATTTTTGACGTATTCTCAAATCAAATTATTCAGCTTGTTATTGAATTAGACTTTTTCAGCATCCCCTTAAAATCATATTATTCGGCATGCCGGTAAAATCAAATTATTCAAAACGCCGAAACATATCTCTCAAATTATTACCTAGGCATGCCGTTCGGATCAAATTATCCAGCGTGCCGTTAAAATCAAATTATTCGACATGCCTGTAAAATCCTTTTTTTTTTAATTATTTATTAATTTACAAAATTTACATAAGGATATATTATTTTTGCACTTAACTAAATGAACAGTTTGTCAGTGCAAGGTCTTCTCGTACACTGATATTATAATTACATTTATTCAACGATCAAAATATACACTTATACACAAGATATACACAAGAAAAAATGAGTAAACCAATTCAAATAAAAAATCAATGAAAATAATGAAAAAGCATGTCGATAGAATCATAATATTATCTATAATCAAATGATACGGAATGCCTGTAAAATTTAATTCTTAGGCATGCCGTTAGAATCAAATTATCCAGCGCGTCGTCAAAATCAAATTATTCGACATGCTTGTAAAATGAAATTACTCAGAAAACCCGTAAAATCAAATATTTGACACGTCTGTAGTATAAAATAATTCGGCATACCGATATAATCAAAGTATCCAGTGTGCTGGTAAAATCAAATTATTGTCTATGCCTGTTAAATTAAATTATTAGGCATGCCGTTGGAATCAATTTACCCAGCGTGCCAGTAAAATCAAATTAGTCTTTATGCCCGTAAAATCAAATAATTTGACATACTTACATGTAGTATAAAATTATTCGGCATACCGATAAAATCAAATTATCCAGCATGCTGTTAAAATCGTATTATTTGGAATGCCGTTAAAATAAAATTATTCGGCATGCCGATAGGATTGAATTATCCAACATGCCGTTAGAATCAAATTATCTAGCGGATTCTTGCCTTGAATCAGTTGATAGTAGTCAATGTCATTGCTTTCCTTCACATCGTCAACAAAACAGTTCTTGTATTTTGTGTCATAAACTATGTCTATGACACTTTGACGTGTCCCGAGGGCACAAGTGAAGTGAACTGTTAGCGAACAATCGCGATTGTTATCGGCTCTGATGATAATGATAAAGAGGCTGAAATGACCTCACGAGGACGATGAACGCGGATACTCGGAGTTCATACCTGGTTCGTTAACCACCGCACCACGGCCGGCTATCTGTTTAACATCACCATCCTCGTAAAATTAATATAAATTCATCGTCTGTACAAAATGAATTTGCCTTGAATTTAACGAAAATCTTTTATGTTTAATTGATTATGCTAATTTATCTTGATGGTGAAATATGTTCATTTTACCGAAAATACCTTTTTGATTTGCTCATTGTGAGCAATTTACGAGTAGGTACCATGACACTCGTCACTCACTGATTCTGTGACGTTCTAGGACTTATATCGCAATTCTGTAATTTGGAAATATTTATTTATTTATACAACTTCTTGTACACGGGCGGGCTTATTGCCATTAGGCAATTTATTCAAATCAACCAGATTACAAAGTATGACAACATTGTGTATGTACAACAGCAAAAGAATAAGAGTAAAATAAAACAAATAAAATACATACCTACCTATAACACTTCAATACTATTAAAATAAAAAAAAAAATAATTCATAACAAGAAAAAAGGATCTGGGATCAGGTGTTCAAGGAACAAAACATTCGTTACGTTCTCGATACTTTAAGTAAAGTATAGATTTGTAAATGGAACACTGTGAGATTTCGTATTACATACATTCTTCGAACAGCAACGCGAATTGATTGCTTTTTAGTAGGTATATATTATGTTTACCTTCCTGAAAATGGAACGTTGTGAATATTAGTTGTATAAGAAATTACATAGTTCAGCATACAGTCGTCGCCTATTCAACATCCAGGCATCAACGTAAGAAATAATTTTCAATAAATTTATTCTCAGCTGGACATCGAACCGTCGCGTCGCTCCGGCACATGAATCAAACGACCTACCACTTTGTCCTATTGCGAAAAGCGGTATGAACTGCCCCCCAAGACAACGTGTCATTTAGTTCGAGAAAAGAAACAAGAAAAGATGACTCAATGTATGGAAGTGACAGTTACCAGTCACGTGACTGGCAACTGTCACTTCCATACATTGAGTTATCTTTTCTTGTTTCTTTTCTTGAGCTAAATGACACGTTGTCTAGGGGGGAAAAATTGCATAGCAACCCGATAAACGATTTAATTTTTATAAAACATCGATAATTACTTAATGATGACAAAACTAATAGCCATTCTATACAAACTTTTTTTTTTGTATAGTGAGACCATACATGAATGAATTAATAATATATTTCCAACACTATAAATATTACAAAGGAACAAAATACAATTTAATTTATATCTAATTACAATTTTACAACTTTTTTTCCTCACATTTGGAAATTTCACTGCCTTGCTAGACATAATTTAGACTCAATTATACTTAAAAAATACGAAAATGTTGTAATATCATAAATAGGTATCTGCTATATAAAAATAAAGAATAAAACGAGTGGGTTGTGGCCAACGCTATACTCCTCACTAACAACTTCACAAAACAACCAAACTTTCACGAAATGAGTTTGTTAATATTATTTTTGATTGAAATATTTTATTATGAAAACTTGATAATTCTTCAATGCCATTTTATGAAAATGAAGGGCCTTTTTACCAATCTGAAAATAAAAATAACATATTTCGAGTTTCCTGAGCATGGTATGGTCATGTCCAAAGGATGGACAGCACCAGACTTCCTCATATCGTGCTTCACAATCAGCCTCACGGAACCCGCCCTCGCGGTAGACCGCCAAAAAGATGGAGGGATATCTGGGGGTCCACTTCGCAGGAAAAGCAGGACTCTTAAAAAAAAGACCTGAAGGTCTATTCAAAGGGAGAAGAAGAAGAAGAGTTTCCTGAGCTTGGGATCACTTTGAAATATTTGATAGTTAAAAAAATTGAGAAGCACCATTCAGATATCCTTCAAAATCTAATGGATATAAAAATTTGATAATAATCAAATGACTGCTTTTGTCTATAAATTTAATCGATAAATTAGAATAAACACGCCGTACATAGCACACAGCACATAACAACATAGGTACACACAGATACATTGTGATAACATTTTATATAAATAACCTATACGTATTTTATACGGTTAACATTAAAAAACTAGTTGCATGTAACACATGAGATCCAACTGTCGATAGCGATAGTATGTATAGTTGAAGAATATGTACCAAACTATAAACCCATAAATACAAATTATTGAATATTGTCAGATATTTTGTTTTCTATACAACATACAATATACAACATATGTATACAACATATGTAGTATGTATGTCAAGATAGGATAGTATGGAGGAAGGTCCTTTTTTCCTACCCAGAATATGAAAATAGCATGATGGTTTGTATGTATGTTTGAAGATGAAGTATCAAACTATTAAGTCTTCTTACATATTGTGTATAGGCGACTGCCATACAAAATGTATGAAGCAATGTCGTCACTAAATTCAATTTTTAAAAAAATTGTTAAAAAAAATTGAGATCTTCTACTACAATGCTAATATTTTTTATAGAAAATTAAATTATCTAGTTGGGGTGTTTCGGCTTTTTTCGATAATTGTAAAAGTTTTGGAAAAATAGGCAGTGAAAATGTTTGAGAAACCCTGGAATTTTTTTGAAAAAACTAATTTAAGATTTTGTATTTGTCTATGTTTGTACCAATTTTCAGCGTTCTAACTTTTATGGTTTCTGAGATATATGGAAAAATAAAATAAAAATTCGAAAGTTGATAACCCCTGACTGAAACAAAAATTCAAAATTTTGAGTAAAAAAGTTTTGTAGGCCTATAACTGTGTATATATTCTGAAATTTTGGGCTCTGTAAATTGAGCGGATCAAAAGTTATAAGGGACGGACGGACACACACACACACACACAGACACACACACAGAGACACGAAATGTTCTACTTCGAATTCTGAGTAAATCCGTCTATGGAACATATATGCTGCGAAGCCTCTAAGTTGGTGTTTTTTGACTTCAAAGTTGGAAAAGCCGTGAAAAAAGTAGACCTCTCCATACAATTCTCGCGTATTCTGGCTTGAAACATTGTCGATATGTTAAGAGAACAAAGTTCTCCTGAACAAATCGACAGTTGGATAATTACATAACTGGGTATATATATATATATATATATATATATATATATATATATATATATATATATATATATATATATATATATATATATATATATATATATATATATATATATATATATATATATATATATATATATATATATATATATATATATATATATATATATATATATATATATATATATATATATATATATATATATATATATATATATATATATATATATATATATATATATATATATATATATATATATATATATATATATATATATATATATATATATATATATATATATATATATATATATATATATATATATATATATATATATATATATATATATATATATATATATATATATATATATATATATATATATATATATATATATATATAAGTAGGTACAAAAATAAAAAATAATTTAATAGCATATATGGCATCCATACTAGATACCCACTAATCTAAGCCACTACTTTCCAAGGTTCATATAATCAGGTCGATGTTACCTGCTGTGGTATACTTTTACAGAAACATAAACAGCCTTTATACTATGAAGGAAATTTGGCTAGCGCTGTTTCTAGGTCTATAAAGTTATATGTAAGCTGAAATTATTCATAAAAATATAGAAATAGGTATATTATTTAAGTATATTTTTTGCGCAATAACAGTGTTTCCTCGTTACATAGGTAATATTATAATTGTACAGAGACGAATCTGAGTGTACACGTTATAATACAAATCATGCATATCTTTTTGTAGAGACAAGGGACATGGCATGATAGAATAATAAATATTTGTACAAGTGCCAAGATGAAAGTGTAGGGTGGAAATAATCATTTGTAAATATAATCAACAACAGGGCCGCAATACGTTGACTAGAAATTAAAAAATTCCAACTGTCGATAGCGATAGTATGTATAGTTGAAGAATAAATACCAAACTATAAACAAATTATATAATATTTTAAGGTATTTAGTTTTCTATACAACACATGTAGGTATGTATGTCAAGATAGGACAGTATGGTGGTCAGTCCTCTTTTCCTACCCGGAATATGAAAACAGCGTGATAGTATTTATGTATGTTTGGAGATTAAGTATCAAACTATTAAGTCTTCTTAGATAGTGTGTATACATTGTGTATAGGCGACTGTCATACAAATTTTATGAAGCGATGTCGTCACTAAATTCAATTTTTATAAAAATTGTTTAAAAAAATCAAGATGTACCTACTACTATAATGTTTATCATCTACTATAAGATTTTTTTTAGAAAATTAAATTTTCTAGTTGGGGTGTTTCGGATATTTTCGATATTTATAAAAACTTTAGAAGAAAAAATATTTCCTTTTACATGATTCGAATAAAATTTCATAATGGTACAAACTTTCATGTTTCGTGAACACATAATCGAAATTCAATGAATATTTTCATTTGATTATTTAAACAAATTTAATTGTATTGTTTGCTTTTTATTATGCAAGGACATTAAAAAAACAATCTTCATAATTCAGGTTCTCTCTGCCTACCCCAAATAGGGAAACTGCGTGGTGGTGTGTATTTTTTTATTTCTTATAGGTCAACTTACAGACTTTATGTCAAATATTAATTTAACACGCACCCAATAACGAGTTGGCAAATTCTGAAGACGTGAATACTGTCTTTAATCTCAGATTCAGACTGAAAACACAATTAGAAACTGTGTATTCACCGGAAATCGAATCGGAGTGAGACATCTAACCAATTGAACCACGAAGGGCGACAGTATAATGCGTTATTTTTGCATTAAACACCGACAGTAACCATCCCCTGAATAGTCAGTCGTCTCCATAATAGTGGAAATGAGTGCTATCATTTAGGTGACTTATTCTGTCCGAAGATACACATATGTAGACGGACGATATACACATTTTTATGAGAAAATCAACTTATATTTTTAGTGCGGATTTGTATATTTTCAATAGGAATATTTTTTGTTCCTACATCTTTTTTGTTTGTTTACAATATCGGTACATGACACTGCTCCTACTGTTATTTTTTGTATTCATAATATTTTTTATTTAATGTTTTGGTTTATTTTGAGTCCATATGTATATATTTTTTTATGTTTGCTTACATCTATATTTTTTTTTACTGTTTAAGTTTAAATTTTTTGTTTTACTGTTTAGGTTTAAATTTTTTATTTTATTGTTTAGGTTTAAATTTTTTATTTTACTGTTTAGGTTTAAATTTTTTATTTTACTGTTTAGGTTTAAATTTTTTATTTTACTGTTAAGGTTTAAATTTTTTAGCCAAGTGTCCCCGAACACCTGATCCCGATTTCCTCTCCTTGTCCTTACCATATATTTTTTTTGCTATGAAGTATTTTTGTTTTTTTTTTTTGTTTTAATTGTATCTTATATATTGTGTTATATTTATATTATATTTGTTTTTCGCTTTTATTCTTTTGTTGTTGTACATATACAATTTTGTCATACATTTTTATCGGTTGGTTGGAAGAAATTGCCTAATGGCATTAAGCCCGCCAGGGTACAATATATTTGTTTATATTATGTACAGAAAGATGAATAAAATAAATAAATAAATTATTGTTTTGTTTTTCTTATTCTATATATTTTGATCATTAATATGTGTTTTATATATGTATGTAAAAGGCAATTAATGCCGTTTATAAATAAATAAATAAACACACCATTATCTAATACAAGGAAGAAAATTTTCTACATTATCTGTTTTTTTATGAAAAAAAAAATCAATATTCTCCAGTAAGCATCTCAGTTTACTGCACCGGAAAGAAATTTCGTCAAAGAACACCGTAGGAAATGGGTCAATCGTGATTATTTAATTATATATCATAATGAGCAATAAAAATCCTAGCTATGGCCCTTGACAACGCGTCCGGTGATGTGATGGAGCACGTGTAACGAATAATAAAATGGAAAACAATGAAGTGCGTTATGCATCGACTTTTATATCCGTTTTATCGCACTATAGACGCAACGTGGTAACAAATTCGATTGTTTTATATGGAGGCAACTACGTAACACTAAATCACACCGTATTTTTTTATTTAATTTCAATAACAACGTTTTTTTAGCGCTGTTTAATGAAACAAGATCATTAATAATAATAATAATAAATATTTATTAGCTAAAATAAAATTCAAACAAAACATCATGTACAAAAGAAAACATTATAATAGCCAAAATGCGGACTTGTTAATAAATTAACGTCTTACAGTCAACCTAATTAAAATATATGTATATAAGAAATAATAATAATAATAATAAATAATAAATTTGGATAATTTATATAGCGCCGTTTTTGTGAATATCTCACCTCAAGGGCGCTGAAAAAATGATTACGTTGTATCATTTCGGCTCTGGTAAGATTTGCGAAAAAGGTGCGTTTTGAGTTTTTTCCTGAACGAAGATATATTTTCGGTTTGTCTGAGGGTGTGTGGGAGCTTATTCCATGCATTTGGTCCTGCCACAGCAAATGCACGATCACCGAAATTAGTTGTGTGCACCCTGTTTATTTCAACTAATTTCCCAACCATGGATGAAGAGGCAGAACGAAGTGATGATTGTCTGTCATTTATTGAAAGCGGAATGCACAGTTCGGAGAGGTAAGTAGGAGCCATACCACGAAGTGCTTTAAAGATTATGAGACAGAGCTTATATTCAATTCTTTCGGGGACTTTAAGCCAATGTAGATTGCGAAGATGGTGAGAGATGTGAGAAAATTTGGAGGCTCCAGTGATGAGTCTGGCTGCAGCATTGAAAACTGACTGAATTTTATTAATTTCTTTCTTTTAAAACTTAAGTAAATATAAAAACACAACACAAAATATGAAAAAAATTATATCCATAGAGGAGGTGGGAAGAGAAATTAAAGGGGCAAAGATAGTGATAGGAAGGAAAATGGGGCAAGGGTAAGAAGGAGAAAAGAATAAAAACAAGAAGGAAGAGAGATCAGAGCTTCAACCGCCGTTTAAAGGAGAAAAATGAGGGTAAGGTGCGAATATCAACGGGGAGTTGATTCCAGAGCCTGGCGCTGTGGACAGTGAAAGAATTAGAGTAGAAGTCCGATCGGTGGGAGGGAATCACAAGAAGACCGTTATTACTTGATCTCAGAGGAAGACCGTGCTCCGTTGAAAAATGGAACCTGATTCTGAGATACTTTGGTGCCCCCTCACTATACATAATCTTATAGAGAAGACAGAGAGTATGAACATCCCTGCGTTTGCCCATTCAAGACCAGCCCAGTTATAATTTTTCAAACCGAAGATGTATCTTATGCAAACATTCTGTAAACGGTCTAATTTATGTATATAAGAACTCAGATTCGATATCGAGAAAACAGACGTCGGCATAATCAAAAATAGGAAAAATCAAGGCTTGGATAAGCAGGGTTTTTATCTCAGTGGATAGAAAACGCTGCAGTCTTTTAAGAGAGTGAAGAGTAGCAAAAGTCCTAAGACTAACCTCGCCAATTTGTTTCCACCAGGATAGACTAGAGTCAAGGTGAACTCCCAGGTCTTTTACAGTTTCGAAGAAATAGATGGATGAACTGATGAGCATGGGCAAAGAAGACAAATCGACGTGAGAAATCATTCTATGGCTTCCCAATTGCCTGAGACTTGGTGGGGCTCACAAGCAGACCATTCAAAGGGCGTTATCATTCAAAGGGCGTTATGTTTAATGTTGGCTTAACAAAACAAAGTATTTTTTAAAGAATAGGTACATATATTTTTGATACAAGTACCTACTTCTTCTGAATATGCCATGTATACCCATATCATGGATATAAGTATCTTATGGAGTTCTATAATATCTTAAGATGTTATAGAACTCCATGTGATAATTATATCCATGATATGGGTAAACATGGATGGTTTTAATTCCGCCTGTTGACCAGAAATACCCCCTCAGGATTCCCCGATGTTGGTAATCGCTTTAGCAAAGGACTCCCGGTCCTGCGCCATCTGGAACAACTGTTCCATAGTCCTGACTTCAGTCCGTTCTAGGTTACGCAACCAAGATGTCTGCCTTCTGCCAAGTCCACGCCGTACATCAATCTTGCCCATCAACAGCGAATGGAGGACCTCATGTCCAGACTGAATGTGATCCAGATAGGAGATTAACAAGGACCTATTTTATTATATTTTGATATTTTCCTATTTTCCTCAAAGTCCCACCAAGCAATGACAACTTTGTGTTCTTTTACTTTTTTATTTAGATTTTAGAATGTATACATATTATATATATGATAGTGTTTGTTTATGATTGTTAAAGTGCACTTCACTATTTGGTAATAAGCTGTTTTGGTCCTTGAATTGTTTTGTATATTTACCTACCTTATTAATTATTGCACTTTGTTATGACTGTTTTGTTACATTGAAATAAAATATACAACTTAATACATTCCCTAAAATAAGCCAATGCTTGTGTTATAGGTTTTCGGAATCGGCGGGCGTCCATTGTATTACTACGTGTCCGGACAATTGGCCGTAGCCGATTGGCCGTGGACAATTGACCGTACGCCCTTTTTACCGTATGGACAATTTATCGTGAGGACAATTTACCGTGGGGACAATTTACCGTGAGGACAATTGACCGTGAGGACAGTTGGTCGTGAGGACAATTGGCCGTGGGGACAGTTGACCGTACGGACAATTGACCGTGAGGACAATTTATCGTATGGACAATTGACCGTACCTATGGACAATTCACCGTGCGGAAACTATTTTTAACATCAGAAAATTTTTTTTTTCTTTTTTCTTTTGAGTTAAGTAAATTGCGTGAATAAAAAAATGTTCGTTTATGGCGACGAACCGATTGCTTTATTTTTTTATTTCAAGATACTAGGAGAAATCCAATATGTCGACAGTGATTAAAACGAAATTTTACAAAAAAAGCGGTAATTATGTAGTTCTAATTTGCTACATTTTGAGATATAAGATGACGTCTGTTCTTAAACTTCTTCTTGTTCTTTTTTTCATTTTTCGAGATGGATATCGATTTATTTATTTATTTATTTTATTTCAGAAAACTACAGCTTTGTTAATTGTTTCGTTACATTTGGTGCTTTTAAAATTATTACAAGCCAATATTGTTTTCTTCTATTTAAATTAATGAATTACAAATAAACTAGTATGCTGAGCAGCAGGTAAAAGAATAACAATTATAAGAGAAGAAAAAAAAAACAATTGATAATAAAAAAAATACAATACATAATGAAAATAAAATGGGGAAAAGGAGGGATTATTGGAGTGAAGGATAGAGCTTGTTTGAAGGAATTAGGGAACTGGGTTGAAA
The DNA here is from genome assembly GCA_963576475.1 of Molanna angustata. Taxonomy (NCBI): domain Eukaryota; kingdom Metazoa; phylum Arthropoda; class Insecta; order Trichoptera; family Molannidae; genus Molanna; species Molanna angustata. The sequence continues at coordinate 24,098,744 of OY754988.1, read as the reverse complement.
AATATCTTTATTTGTTTACGGTAATAAGAAGGTGTATACTAATAAGAAGGTGTAGATTTCGAAACAATTTAAACTTCTTTGTTTTCTTTTTTAAATGATGAGAAACCAATATGGCGGCCGTGATTTAAGGATGAGTTTTCAAAATGAATGATTATGTTGAGTTTATCGAGTTTTAATTTGCTACATTTTGAGATTTAAGAAGACCTCTGTTCTTAAACTTCTTGTTCATTTTTTGATTTTTCAAGATGGATATCGATTCATACAAATTAAAAGGTAGAGATTTCGAAATAATTTCACCACGGCCAACTGTCCCCACAGCCAATTGTCCTCACGGCCAACTGTCCTCACATTCAATTGTCCTTACGGTAAATTGTCCCCACGGTAAATTGTCCTCACGATAAATTGTCCATACGGTAAAAAGGGCGTACGGTCAATTGTCCACGGCCAATCGGCTACGGCCAATTTTCCGGGAATCGTATTACTATCCTAGCGTACTAGCCGCTCTGCCACCGAGCTATATTTACCAATATTCTGAGTTCAACAAAGGGGGGAGGAATTCAAATTTAAAGCTGTTCATAAAAAGTAAACTGCTCGTTCTTACTTGTCGTGTGTCGGGCACGATAAATAGTCGTGTGATCTAGTAGCAATACATTTTAAACACTTCACACTTATACTTCTTCTTCTTCTTTCTCTGGTTTTAGGCCGAAGGCCTGTTTTTTCAGTCGGACACTGCCTCTTGTGATCTGGATGTCCAACTGTCAAACTATCTTTTTGCTGGTCTACCCGTTGCTCTACGACCCCCCGGGACTTCCTTCCACACTTACACGTTCCATTTAAAATGTATTGCCACGACTTTTTATCGTGCCCGACACACGACAAGTTAGTGGGAACGGGCAGAAACTTTACGTCCGAAATGACGTTGCTAGGTAGTTATTGTTATAAGTTACATAACGTATAGGTACTTTTACGTATTAAACATATTTATGATCAGTGAGTAAAATGGGTACATATTTTACTTCTAACGGTATTCATTCTATTTAGATATCCATTATTATTATTATATGCTTACTTGTATGTAGGGTTGTCACTAATGCTGAATGTTTTTTTTTTCACAAATTTTTTTATTTATTTATTTTATTTTTAATATATTTTATAATAATTATTTAAAAATTATATTCGTTTAAGAATGCTTATGTCCTTAAAACAAGAACATATGTTTACTCACAAATCACCTTGATATAAGAAAATGCTTGCACTATAGGTAAACGAAAACGAAAGGTGTCTGTCGGTGGATTTTCACCAACCAATGTAAATGGATGACGGGAATTCAAATGGTTATTCGTAGTAAATATAAAAAAAAAACTCGGTTTAAATATATAACTGACGTGTTAAAATATAACTGTCGTGTTGGATGGGTGGAAGTAGAGCGGTTAGCACGCTGGATTTGCAATCCAGTGGTCGCGAGTTCTAATCCTGCCACAACCGATTTCGTTCAAGCATTTATGCTTAATTTAGGGAACGCATGAGGAAGTATATGTACTTGTTACTACAACGACATATGTTATTAAAAGGATATAAAAAATAGCAATTTTCCACACTTTGAAGGGTGTTATGAGTGTTATCCTCGAAAGCCACCACTAGTCAGGGTTCATATTATTCAATCGTCATTACCTGTTATGGTATCCTTTTACCGAAAAAAATCAGCCTATTTATATAGGTACTATGACGAAAGTCTCTCTTTATTTATAGTTTTATAAACACTTCTTTGCACCCTGCTCAAGTGGCGAGTTTATTGCCATATGGAAATTTCTTCCAACAAACCAGTGTGTCCAGCCCAGAGAAGCAATATTAGCGTGAAAAAATAATTTAAATAAATTTCTCCTCTGCTGGGATTCGAACCCAGGACGTCCGCACAGAAACCAAACGGCTTACCAACTGTGCCACGGCGGTCGGCCTAGTTAATTCGGCGTGTCGGCCTTCGTTGTTCAGTTGGTTGGATATCTGACTGCTGAGATAAAGGTCCCGGGTTCGATTCCCGGCCTAGACACAGTTTTTAATTGTGTTTTCAGTCTGGATCTGTGAGACGATAAATATCGTAAGTCTCCAGAATGTGGCAACTTGTTATTGGGTGTTTGTTAAATTAATATTGGACTATATGAAATTAAATTTGCCAACCCTGTTTATGGATAGAGTTTAAAATTCGCCTCGCGTCTACTAAACTGAACACAGTGGGTACATAAAATATTTTCGTTTAGTTTCGGTAAAAGAACAATGTTTTTTTAAGCGCTGGACCATTGAGCAATGCAAAATTTATTCGACTTTAATATTATGTATGGTATAACCTATCTCTTATTTCTATTTTGGTCGGTATTACGCAACTTAAAACAAGTTGATCTTTGCAAAATCGCTATTCTTATCTCATCTCAATGTTTATTTGTTTTAAAGCTATTTTGCAACATCCTTGTTTTTTTTCTAATGAGCGATAGTTTAAATATATGTGCATAGGTACCTACCTACCACAGAGGAATTGACAGATCTGACATTTTTTTATAAGCGATAGTTTAAATATATGTAAGTACCTACTTACCACAGAGGAATTAACAGATCTGACATTTATTATGAGCGATAGTTTAAATATATGTAAGTACCTACTTACCACAGAGGAATTAACAGATCTGACATTTATTATGAGCGATAGTTTAAATATATGTAAGTACCTACTTACCACAGAGGAATTAACAGATCTGACATTTATTATGAGCGATAGTTTAAATATATGTAAGTACCTACTTACCACAGAGGAATTAACAGATCTGACATTTATTATGAGCGATAGTTTAAATATATGTAAGTACCTACTTACCACAGAGGAATTAACAGACCTGACATTTATTATGAGCGATAGTTTAAATATATGTAAGTACCTACTTACCACAGAGGAATTAACAGATCTGACATTTATTATGAGCGATAGTTTAAATATATGTAAGTGCCTACTTACCACAGAGGAATTAACAGATCTGACATTTATTATGAGCGATAGTTTAAATATATGTATAGGTACAGAGGAATAAACATCTGATTTTTTTTTTATTATTGAAAACAAAATACATAATACTTACAATAAATACAAATAATACCTAATAGTAAATATTATATTATTTTTTCATTGTTATAAACCACCTCACTAGCAGCAAATTACTTGCACTTCCTATATATCACAGAAAAAACACTTAAAACATGTTACAATTTTTTTTTCTTAAATATTACACCTATTATTTATTTTTTTATTCATATCCACAACAACCATACAAAAAAAATTACAACAATACAATAGTGAAACATAGTACAACAAAAAAATATGAAAAATAGACAATTTAGTATATGTTGGCACTGACAAAAGAATTCAATCTATCAGTAGGTACCTACCAACATCCAGTGGATCAATCTATCAGTACCTACTAACATCAGTACCTACCAACAATTATAAAATAAAAATATAAGCTATTGTAGTTTGAACATGTTTCCGCAAGAATCCATGTTTCTATTATTTTCTTAAGGTTCAAATGATTTATTAACTTTATGTCCTTTATTTATTTCTTATTGTATTATTTTATTTTATAATCAACTACAAAAATGGGATATCGAAGTAGGGAAATAACTACCTACTTTATTTTGATATTTTATTTTAATATCAACTACAAAAATGGGATATCGAAGTACGGAAATAACTACCTACTTTATTTTGATATTTTATTTTATCATCAACTACAAAAATGGTAAATCGAAGTACGGAAATAACTACCTACTTTATTTTGATATTTTATTTTTTTAATATCAACTACAAAAATGGTATTTCGAAGTACGGAAATAACTACCTACTTTATTTTGATATTTTATTTTAATATCAACTACAAAAATGGGAAATCGAAGTACGGAAATAACAACCTACTTTATTTTGATATTTTATTTTATCATCAACTACAAAAATGGTAAATCGAAGTACGGAAATAACAACCTACTTTATTTTGATATTTTATTTTTTTAATATCAACTACAAAAGTCGGATATCGAAGTACGGAAATAACTACCTACTTTATTTTGATATTTTATTTTTTTAATATCAACTACAAAAATGGGATATCGAAGCACGGAAATAACTAGGTACCTACTTTATTTTGATATTTTATTTTTTTAATATCAACTACAAAAGTCGGATATCGAAGTACGGAAATAACTACCTACTTTATTTTGATATTTTATTTTTTTAATATCAACTACAAAAATGGGATATCGAAGCACGGAAATAACTAGGTACCTACTTTATTTTGATATTTTATTTTATCATCAACTACAAAAATGGTCAATTGAAGTACGGAAATAATTACCTACTTTATTTTGATATTTTATTTTATTATCAACTACAAAAATCGGATATCGAAGTACAGAAATAACTACCTACTTTTTTTGATATTTCATTTTATAATCAACTACACAGACGGCATCTGTCGGTATAGTATGTAAATTAATAGTATTCACGTTTAAATCAAATAAGGTGACAGGTCGTGAACTCGCCATTATGAAATTTGGCATTCCTTTACACAACACTTACATATGTAGGTACCTATATTATATGTGTTGTTAATGTCATATTACCTACATTTATAAAAGCAATCAAACCAATCACGACTTTGCAAACAAATTATTATTGTCACAATAAGGAAATAATAAACAAACCAATATAAAAACATTCATATTAACCAGTTTGTAGTACAATCACACGATTTATAATTAATTACCTAATTGTCACGCCAAAAAGAATTGGGGAATTCGTATCGAGAAGCTTGTTCCGCATATGAAGAATGTCATCACTTCCTTCGCAGAATGTCACAATAACACTAAATTTTCCGCAACATAAGTTACAGTAAACTTTAAAAAAATACATGTTATTCAATGTTTGGCAATCCCTGAATGTATTAAGGGTTAATTTGTTTATATAAATTATTTATAAAAAGTTGAGAACGAAAACTTTTGACAGATGACATCGTATAGAAGAAATTGAACGTTGTAGGTACCTACATGAAAAAATTATCAGCTTTAATATGATATCGATACGAAGTTGATTGAAAATTTTAATCAATTATTAGTTAACCATAATAATAATAATAATAATAATGAACACTTCCTTGCACCCTGCGCAAGTGGCGAGTTTATTGCCATATGGCAATTTCTTCCAACTAACCAGTGTTTCCAGCCCAGAGAAGCAATATTTGCGTGAGAAATAAATTTAAATAAATTTCTCCTCTGCTGGGAATCGAACCCAGGAAGCCCGCACAGAAACCGAACGGCTTACCAACTGTGCCACGGCGGTATTAAAAGTTTAATTAATTATTAAAAGTTTATTAAAAATTAAAAATTTATTAAAAGTTTACCATCATATTAAAAGTTTAATTAATTATCAGTTAACCATATTAAAAATTTAATTAATTATTAGTTAACCATATTAAAAGTTTAATTAATTATAAGTTAACCATATTTGTGTGTGTCACTGGTTTTACCCATTGACAGGAGGAAGGAAAATAAGGAATACCTATTTGCCTACCTTTCCTGGTCTGGTTCAGAACTAATTTTATCCCAATGCCTCCTGATGTTCACCTCACACAATATTCACAAACACTATACTTATAAGTTGGATGGCGATGACACGGATTTGAAATGATTTGTTTGATAAGGTTTGATGAGACATATACCTAAGTTCACACGGCGTGCTCTCGATGCCGACTGATTTTTTGTACGTATGAAAGGAAGTAGGTAGGATAAAATGCAACAATAATATTGAATCTCAAGATATTGATGTGTCATGATATATACCTACATATCCATGTGCATATATGCATGTATTATGAGAATATCGTTTGCTATAACATAATCATAGCGAACAATATTAATGGTTTAATTATTATCTAGTTAATTAATTAAATGTATTAATATTTTGGGACCTACTCAAGAGTACACAAACAAATCATTGTATGTCTGTTATACGACATAATATAGGTATACGAACATAGTACCTACATAATGTGCATTATGTAGTTACTCTATTCTACTTACTTACTTCCGATGAGCTTTACCCTCGTGAACAATAGCTTTCCAAGCCTTCCTGTTAGCTGCAGTGGACTCCCAGTCATCACAAGCATTCAGCACGTTCAGATCTCGGGTAACATTGTCCATCAATCTCTGCCTTGGTCTTCCCAGGGGTCTCTTGCCCACTGGGTTATTTTGCAGGATACGTTTTGTGGCTCTTTCTTCCCCTGATCTGACAACATGTCCAATCCAAGCTAATCTTCTGGACCTGATTTCGCTGGTGATTAAAGGTTGTCCTGTCAATGCACGAATTTCTTCATTGCTTCGTAGTCTCTAGGAACCTGCCGCAATTCCTGGTCTTGGGCCTAATATTTTACGTAATATCCTGTTTTCGAATTTTAGCAGTTTTTGTTGGTCCTTGAGTGTCACGCACCAGGACTCAGCACCATACAGGATTACTGGTTTAATTAGGCTATAATAGACCTGGAGTTTCACTACACTCTATTCCTACACGTTAAAATAATTTATTCATTCATACCATCATGGCATATCCCACGATGTGGGGCACGCAGCGACAGGTCCAACAGTCCCAAAAATGCACTACATTCAGTATTCATTTCTTTTGCCTCCAGTATTTCCGATTACCTGGCTCTTACGAGACACCCGAAAATGATTATAATAGAAAAAAGAGGAAGCACTATTCCGATTCGGTGATGAAGGTAGCTGTACATACATACAATATAAATAAACATAGGTAATTGTGTGGTATTGTTGATATTTAGCCATGATCGATATCACACCTCGGAATCATACGCTGTGTGAATATTAATTTTATTGACTTCCTTGGTCAACGAATCAGATAAGTTGATATTATATATCTGTTTTAATAAAAGTCAAGGTTTTTTTCACGCATACAATTGCGCATTTATCTATTGTTTAACTTTTAGTGCATTATCACATTATTCTATAACAATAAAATAAAGAATCTATTATTATATTGCTAGAACGCTTGACTCTGAGAGTGCCAACAAGACCTACTAAACTGCCTGACTTACTTTACCTTTCCATCTGCAGCACTAATGCCAGACAGAACTCCTTCATATACCGCACATACCATTTTTAAAACTCCATCTTTAGTGATCGACGGTGACTCGTTACACGCGGCAAAGATCTAGCCTGCATCATTCACCGGGCGTGGAAATCGAAGAACTGAAAGTACTGTCCACGTGGTGTGGTTCCTGTAAATCGCCAACACGAGTACTAAGGGGTGGAGGAGCCCCCCGGCATGACTGGTGGGCACGACCAACTCGGCGGTAGTCCGCCATGATGATGAGACAGGTGTAGCCGACGCTGTGCCAGGCGTGGAAATCGAAGAACTGAAAGTACTACAGGCGTGGTGAAGGTTCCCTGTGACAGTCAAGTGTTACCGTGGCACTATTGTGTGGGAAACCCTCGTCATGATTGGCGGAACTCTTAGTGGTAGTGGTATGAAATATGCTTGATCGTAGTTCCTTGTTTTTTTTGTTCGACTAGGTAGGGGACAAAAAAAATAAAGAATTGCCCAACAGAGAACAACTTGGATAGGCCAAAATATCCAGCACCCAGGCATGCTTTTTACCACCGTCGAAGGAATTATTGATAGGGGCAGCTGTAGAGGCCGCCCCAGAAACAACTATATAGACCAGATAATCAGTGACGTGCGCTGTAGCAGTTACAAAGAGATGAAGAGACTGGCGGACGATAGAAATAAGTGGAAAGATCGAGTGTTTAGTGCAGACCAATCCTATGATTGTGGCCCATAAGAAGGTAGGGGACAGCAGCTATTGGGATTTGGATACATTATAATCTTCAACTCTTTTGGAGAAGCGCACTATGTAGCGTAAAAGAAACAAGTATCGATGTGCCTTGGGATACTGAACCTACTTTCGATAGGTATCTGAATATACTCACGCTGGTTAGTTTATTATGTACTTAAGTATAGACACGAGATCGAAGCGGATCACGAACGCGAGTCGTATCAGAAGATTGTTGTATAGTATTGATGTACGTTTCTTGTCAGTAATGTAATGGAGTCAACAGCTAGTGATTACTATGGTAACGAACCAGTTCACCTTGACTCGGACCAGACCGGATCGCTTCGGATATCACTTGGAAGATGATGATATTGTGATGTATGTACAAGAAGTTACCAACAAGTGTTCAATAGCCAAACCTACCGCAATACAACACATGGGACCTACACTAAATATCATTTATTTATTTTAGAGAAATTCGCAATATAATAACATTTCTTTTACATATGTACCTACTATATTTTTTTTTAATTTTATTCGTAAATATAAGAGCTTTTTTACAAAATACATATACATAATTAACATAGAAATAAGTCAATTATAATGCTTCGCTAAATTATATAAACATGTTTCATATTATTCGATTTTGAGATTTAGGATATGGTAAGGAAACTGGAAAATGAACTGGAAGTATAATTGAAAAAGGGTAATTTCACTAACCGGTGCTTGTAGTCGCTTTTAAGAATATGCTTTATTCCTTGTAGAGACCGATTAAATAGATCGGGTTGAGGGAAGATTATTGTTGGTTGGAAGAAATTGCCTAATGAAAATAAGCCTACCAGTGTACAATATATTTGTTTATATTTTGTAGAGAAAGATAAATAAATAATGGATATTATACATATGTAATTGGATGGCAGGTCGAGCTAAAGATTGTAGGTACCACTTGGTATATATGTATATATTAATGAATGTAACCTGTTCATCTGTGTACCTATACCCTCAATAAAATAAAATAAAATAAAATAAATAAATTATTGTAGTTGTTACAGCAGCGTTTAATAAAACTGTTTTGATCGTAATTTGTTCTTGAAAAAGGTGTGTAAAGGTGTGTGATCGTAATTTGTTCTTGAAAAAGGTGTGTAAAGGTGTGTGATCGTAATTTGTTCTTCAAAAAGGTGTGTAAAGGTGTGTGATCGTAATTTGTTCTTCAAAAAGGTGTGTAAAGGTGTGTGATCGTAATTTGTTCTTTTAATAGACTGTTGGGTCGTGGTGCGTATTATGTTAAACGAGTGGGTTGTAGCCAACGCTAAACTCCTCACTAACAAGTAATTTTATCAAGTATTCAAATTCTGTATGGAAAATATTCAGCATTTTGATGGAATGAGTTTGTTATTTTTTTAACTATATTTTTAACTTTCTTTACACCACGTGCCACGTGTCAAATAAAAACACGATATTTGATAATATTGTCATTTTTTATTTAAATATTTTATTATGAAAACTTGATAATTCTTCGATGCCATGTGGGATAACCAGCGACAGGCGTACGGATGTGCATTATCTACCTTGTAAAAGGAAGCACGACACGTTCGTGTCGTGCACACACACCAGTCTCATCTGACCTAAAAAGGCACTATGTACATTCATAATGTGTGGTGAACCTCATTGCTGAACAATGTGAGATGTTATTGTTGTCTGTCGACTCTACTATAAAAAATTATATTGATTTATTGATAATACGCATCTAATTGCAAGTTGCCACATTCTGGAAACCTATGATATTTATATTAACTAAATTATTTAAGAGATAGATATTTTAATTTTCGTACTATCGGTACCTATATACTTACTACAATCTCAGAAATCTCCAAAATGTGACAACTTGTTTTTGACGCGTATTTAATCAATATTATTTGAAACGAACTCACAATAGTTTATAATGTCATCATTCAAATGTATTGGTAGCAGAGCGTTGGATAAGTAGGTAATCCACTGGTCGCGAGTTTGAATCCTGCATCGATCAAATTCGTTTGCCTATAGTACAAGAATTTTCGCTTAGTTTAGGGTATAATGAAGATGTATATACGTAGGTACTTGTTTCCAGGACAAATTCATTTACGAAAAATGGAAAATATAGAATAATAAATACGCATTTCTTACTTACATTTTATTAGTAGAAAGAGAAATGAACGCATGGTAAATAAAAACCTACTTGTCTAAAACATATTTCTTACTCTTCAACATAACTAGATGAACCTTTGGTATATATGTAAATAAATTATTCATTAATGTAGGTACCTTCCTACCTTTGTACTATGAACATTGTTGCAAACAGACCTTCATAGGTTAAATATAGGCAGGGCCCGATCTAGAAGGGGGCCAGCCGGGAAAATGCCCACAGCGGCAAAAATGAGGGGCGGCAAAATCAAGGGCGGATGGCGATTATTGAGTCCAGTCGTAAAATTATAGGCATGCTTATTTTAGGTATGATTTTTATGGCGGGCTCTTAGACTATGAGTAAAGTTGATTATAATAGATAACCTTTGCGTTCTTTTTTTTTATTTATATTTATAAATTTTATTTTTATGGTTTTTACTTCTTATTTATTTCGTAGTTCATAATTCTATGTATTAATTTTATATCATACCATCAAAACATTTCCCTATTAGCAGAAGGCAGAGAGAACTGAACGCCAGATTAATATTAAACCTCAGTATGTTAAAAAACCATTTACGGCGTTTAAAATAGAATAAAAAAATCAATTATACTCTGCATATTTATATTAGGTAGGTACACATAGGTATGTAGAAACAATATCAAATCTAAAATTAAAACGGGGATTTACCGAAAAATAATACCTAATATCTGGGGTGCATCAGGACACAAAAAAAAATCTGGATTAGTTGTGATTTTAAATACCTATTTATTGTAGAAAGTAATTAAAAAGGTTTGACTCATTTATAAGTAAGTACCTAGTAATTAAATAAAAAACATGTATCTCATATTATAATTTTAATACTGTAACTTATGTAAGTAATGCAATATAATGTACTTGACTTTTTTGTATGGGAAACTCATTGATAGCCTGTAAGCTAGTGAGATCCCAATTATAATGATGAAAATAAAACTTTTATGAAAATAAAATAAAGAAAAAAAAGAGAAGGTTTGTATCAATTTAATAGAAATTATTGAATATTTTGCTAAACAAGAACTGCGAAATAAATATTTTAGATATTTGGTACAATGTAGGGTTTTTAAAAAATAAAAAATAAAACGAAACAAAATAAAATTATGAATGTGTAAAAAATGTTTTAATCTTATTTATTTTATTTGTTTAGAGATGACTATTTAGTCATATATTATATGTGTCTTTTCATAAGTAGGTAGGTACTGTATTTATTAATTTGTATAATATTCGAATATTTTTTTTAAGTTGCATATACGCAACATGCATAAATGCAGTTGTAATGTCATGCTCTTTCTTTTATTAAAACTATAGGGACGTGTCTTTAAAAATTTGCATCATTTATGGAATAACACGTGTCATTGTAAATTGTATCTACAAATTATAAGCACAGAACGTTACAAATACATTTTTTATTTATTTATTTTTTTTTATTATTATTTACTATACAATACATACATTTACAAATATTTGGTTACATATATCAACATATTAATATTTCCTTTCTTAATTTAAGCTAGAAGCTTGTGTTTAGGAAAGCAGCAGCTCTTTGCTTACATTACCTATATGAATACTTCACAAAAAATACATAAAATAAATCTTATAAAATATATAAAACAAATCAATTAACAATTATATATAAAAAAGGACACAATTTCAGAACAAAATATAGAAAGAACAAAAAAATACATCCAAAATCAAGAAAACACCAACATTTAAATTACAACAGGTACATAGAAAAATAAAAATTAACCACAAAAATAGCAATTTTATATGTAGAATGGAATATGAGGGAGAGTGTTTCAAAGTGTCTTGAGTTTATCTTTAAATAATTTGTAATTTGTTTCTGTTCTAATAAAGAGCAACAAATTTGATTTTTGCTCAGGGCAGCTAAATAGCTAGATCGGGCCCTGAATATAGATATCTAACAATTATAGAAAGTCCATTCACCTTTCATATTGTGGTGATGATGGCTATTGAAACGTCACATTTATTATTTATATTAATAACAATAACATGACTATGCATTATATACAAGGTTGGCATCAATAAGATCAGTGATGTACAAACTAGGGGCCCGCGGACCAGATGCGACCCATTCATAATATTATATTCGGTCTCTAACAGTTTTGAATACAAATGTACATACTATTTCGTTCACCTATAGCACAAGCATTTATGCTTAGCTTAGGGAATGTATGAGGATGTATATGTACTTGTTTCAATTCATTCATACTTTAAAAAAAAATTTTGTTGGAATGTTTTAATTTTTTTTTTAAAATAGACCCAAAAAATGTATAATTAAGTACTTAATAAGAAGTTACTTATATATTTTGTACTTCCACAAAAATAAGTAATATTAAAGTGGATTGTGGCCAACGCTACAATCCTCGCTACCAAGTCTTTCTACAATATTAATCATTTTCATGAAATGAGTTTGTTAAATTATTTTTGATTTTAATATTTTACGATGAAAACTTGATAATTCTTCAATACCATTTTATGAAAGTGATGTGCTTTTTTAGCTATTTGAAAATAAATATTTATAAAACCTTAAGTTTTCTGAACTTGGGGTCACTTTGAAATATTTAACAATTTAAAAATATGAGACGCGCTGATCAGATATCCTTCAAAATCTAATGAACAGAGTCTAAGCGAGTATAAATATAGATAGCGAGTATAAATGAGATAGGTAGGTATATAAATTTGTACAATTTGAAAATATTCGAATGAGTACTTACTTTACTCTATAATCGATAAAGTAAAATAATAATCGATAAAGTAAATAATAAACACCGAATATAATTTTTAATTTTTTTTTATTTAAAAAAAATGAATATGTCCTTGTTAAACAAATACATATATATCTTCCTACGTTCTCTAAAATAAGCAAATAAATGCTTGTGCTATAGGTGAACGAAATCGGTCGAGGCAGGATTCGAACTCGCGATCACTGGATTACTAGCCCAGCGCGCTAACCGCTCTGCCATCGACCCATCTACTAAATGAGTCAACATTGAAATTATTATATTCATTCATACCACTACGGCATATCCCACTATGTGGGTTAACCAGCAACAGATGTTCGGGTGTGCTTATCTTATAAAATGAAGCACGAACCATTAGTGTTTCTCCAGACACCAGTCTCGCCACACCTAAAAAGGTGTTACATTCAAAAGGGCGGTCATTCAAATGTCAACGTTGAAGTATGTAAGATGTTATTTTGTCCTGTTGTATTTTTGATTAAATCCAGCTCTGAGAGTTCACCCGAATACGATGATATGTAATAGAAAAGAGTGGACGCACTATTCTAAGCCGGCACCTCACAGAAAAAAGAGTATACAACAGTATTTTATTCCACATTGAATAAAATGAAATTATATCATATACATATTTAATTTATTTAATTTAATTTAATATTGCTTCTCGGGCAACTAACTGGTAGGTACTATGTCAAATATTAATTTAACACGCACCCAATAACAAGTTGCCACATTCTGGAGACTTACGATATTAATAGTCTCACAGATACAGACTAAAAACACAATTAAAAACTGTACGTGTCTCCACCGGAAATCGAACCCGGGACCCTTGGCTCAGCAGTCAGATATCTAACCAACTGAGTCACGAAGGCCGACAAAAGGATATCGACACATAAAGGATATCAAATATTTAAATGATGCGTAATTATTACATCCGTTCATTTACAATGAAAATGATGACAATTATTGTTGTCTCTGAGATATTTAGGAAATTTATTGTGTATTTTTCCATGGCACATTAATATGGCATGGAAAAATACACAATAATCATGGCGTTTGATATATGTGATGGCATCCTGGGTTTGATTTACAGAAGATATTTGATATAATAATATGTAACATTTATTTTCATGTTTTTAGGGTTGAAAATACTGATTAGATTCAAAAATTAACATTTAGTTGAATGGTATTATAGGCTTCCTGTACACTTATACAAATTCATATTATTTAAAAAAAATTGAAATAAAAAATTGGTACCTCTCTTGTCACTTGCAGCGAGAGCACTTAATTACTAGTTGCATGTAACACATGAGATCCAACTGTCGATAGCGATAGTATGGATAGTTGAAGAATAAGTATCAAACTATAAACCCATAAATCCAAATTATTCAAAATTTTAACACATGTTGGTATGTATATCAAGATAGGACAGTATGGAGGTCAGTCCTCTTTTCCTACCCGGAATATGAAAACAGCATGTTGGTTCTGTATGTATGTTTGCAGATTAAGTATCAAACTATTAAGTCTTCTTAGATATTGTGTATAGGCGAATGCCATACAAATTGTATGAAGCAATGTCGTTAACAGCATGATGGTATGTATAATGTATCTTTGGAGATTAGTATCAAACTATTAAGTCTTCTTACATATTGTGTATAGGCGACTGCCATACAAATTGTATGAAGCAATGTCGTCACTAAAAACAATTTTTATAAAAATTTAAAAAAAAAATTAAATGTTCTTCTATAGTATTAATATTTTTATAGAAAATTAAATTATGTAGTTGGGGTATTTCGGCTTTTTTCGATATTTTTAAAATATTTGGAAATATAGGCAGTTAAACTCATAAATTTATCATAAAAATAAAATTTTTCTTAATAAAAAATGTTTGAGTAAACCTGGAATTTTTTTGAAAAAATCGATTTGAGATTTTGTATTTTTCTATCTTTGTACCAATTTTCAGAGTTCTAGCTTTTATGGTTTTTGAGATATATTGAAAAATAAACCAAAAATTCAAAAGTTGATAACCCCTGACTGAAAAAAAATCACCATTCTGAGTATAAAAGTTTTGTAGGCTTATAACTGTTTATATATTCTGAAATTTTGGGTTTTGTAAATTGAGCGGATCAAAAGTTATAAGGGACGGACGGACAGACACACACATCACAGACACACAAAACTCACATATGGGAACATATATGCTGCGAAGCCTCTAAGTTGGTGTTTTTAGAATGCAAAAAGTCCACCATGCCATACAAAATGTTCCTTCGTACACGCATCTTGGATTTAAACCGCCTCTTCCTTCAATAGAATTTCATTCTCTTGAACGAATCGACAGTTGGATTAGAGCACTTGTCAGCGACAGCTAAATTAATGTCATGTGATTTTTTTTTGCTTCAAAGGTGTCTGTCGAGGGGTTTCCACAAACCAAAGTAGGTATCTGTCATTGAAAAGCGTGATTTATATATGTAATAATCTTACATAACTAAATACTAAAAAAATCACGCTTTTAACAACAGTTTTCAACACTTTAAATCTCATAATTGTGGTAATTCTGTAACGTTAAACAACGATTAACTTTTGACATTATCACAATACAAAATGGCGGCAATCGTCATTATGGAATGGTGGTTATTCTGAACATACGTCATTGGATTGGTCTATTGAAAAGGTTAATGAAATCAGAACAAGCGGTCAATGGGTGTTGTTTAAATTACAATTTGATGTTTTGTTTGATTAAATATTTGGATTTTCATTAAAAATGGCACACGATTATGCAGCATTGGCTTTTGTTGAATATTTAGAGAAAACGGACGAAATATTACGAATGATTTAAATATAAAATACCTAAATTTTAACTTTGTTGTTGGGATGCATGTATATTCATCACATATTGTGTCGCCGAGATTTTCTATTTTTTATACTTATTGCTATCGAATATTCATACCTACTCAATATTTGATGATTTAAAAACAAAAAAGATTTATGTATCTAAATAAAATACATTTTAAACCTAAACTTACAAGAGAAGATTTATTTAGATATGTAGGTACCTACCTACGTATTTACATATAACCTTAGTAACTATCCGTACATTTTCCTTTTAAATATTCGTACTTATGTTGTTCAAAAAACCTTTTCATATCCAAATATAATGTTTTTATTCATTTGTATTATTTTAGAAGTGATGTTTTATAATCAGTTCTAGTGAATAAAGCGGGTGTTGAGTTATAACTAAATAATCTGAAAATATTTAAAATTACTTTTAACCATAGTAGATAATAAAATAGCATGTTCAGAATAACCAAAATGTGTACCTACTATTGGATGACAATTGATTCGGCAAACAATTACAACTATTGTTATTGGATTCATTTCAATACAATCATAGAAATTTCAGAACAACCATCCATTATCTGTTCGTATTATCCAATCGTTGTCACATGCTGTGCTGTTACTGTTTTACTGAAAAAACAGCATTTATACAATGGCTTAAGTAACTACCTATAAATATAAATTTAGTATGAGCCCACTATAAAACGACGAGAGTCTAGAATCGCAAGATCTTACACTATATAATAAAAACTAATAAGGCAGAGGGATATCTTAATGCGATTGAATACAATGCGAGAACCTAAGTATGACACGACATAACTTAATTTGTAGGTACATAACCTATGCTAATCCAAACTAAATTGTGTCTCGTGCGATATTTTTATACCAGTTAAACTACTCTCGAGATGGTTCTTGATAGTGAAATGATGTTACAACATACAATGGATGCAGATTCATATCTTAGGTAGCTATATACATACATATTTGCTGTTGTAAAGATATAATTAATAAACACAAACCAGTTTACATACGACTAACTCGGTCTAGAGCGAACAATAAACTATAAGAATATGTAAGTTTAAAACGTCTAACTCGGTCTGGAGCATGGTCGATCGAATAACAAAGAATTATATATAAGAATATGTAAGTTTAAAACGTCTAACTCGGTCTGGAGCATGGTCGATCGAATAACAAAGAATTATATATAAGAATATGTAAGTTTAAAACGTCTAACTCGGTCTGGAGCATGGTCGATCGAATAACAAAGAATTATATATAAGAATATGTAAGTTTAAAACGTCTAACTCGGTCTGGAGCATGGTCGATCGAATAACAAAGAATTATATATAAGAATATGTAAGTTTAAAACGTCTAACTCGGTCTGGAGCATGGTCGATCGAATAACAAAGAATTATATATAAGAATATGTAAGTTTAAAACGTCTAACTCGGTCTGGAGCATGGTCGATCGAATAACAAAGAATTATATATAAGAATATGTAAGTTTAAAACGTCTAACTCGGTCTGGAGCATGGTCGATCGAATAACAAAGAATTATATATAAGAATATGTAAGTTTAAAACGTCTAACTCGGTCTGGAGCATGGTCGATCGAATAACAAAGAATTATATATAAGAATATGTAAGTTTAAAACGTCTAACTCGGTCTGGAGCATGGTCGATCGAATAACAAAGAATTATATATAAGAATATGTAAGTTTAAAACGTCTAACTCGGTCTGGAGCATGGTCGATCGAATAACAAAGAATTATATATAAGAATATGTAAGTTTAAAACGTCTAACTCGGTCTGGAGCATGGTCGATCGAATAACAAAGAATTATATATAAGAATATGTAAGTTTAAAACGTGTAACTCGGTCTGGAGCGAACAATAAATTATAAGAATATGTAAATTTAAAACAACTAAGACAATATTGCACAGTAATTCATTTATTTATTTAATATTGCTTCTCGGACAACTAACAGGTAATGTCAAATATTAATTTAACACGCACCCAATAACAAGTTGCCACATTATGGAGACTTACGATATTAATTATCTCACAAATCCAAGCTAAAAACACAATTAAAAACTGTGTCTCCACCGGGAATCGAACCCGAGATCTTTGGATCAGTAGTCAGATACCCAAAAAACTGAGCCATGAAGATTTGATTTTGATAAAAAATAAATTTTGAAACATATTTAATAGCTCAACATTTTAACGTAACACTACGTCAGCTATACTTGTACATGCACGCACATAAATTAGATTTTTAGATGCTCTTATTTTTTCTGAAGACGTGAGACAAACACACACTAACACCATCATTGCATTATTACTTTAGATAATATATAAAAAAGGGTTTTACTAAAACTAATTATACAAGAAAAGTATTTAATTAATTCAAATTTCAATAAACTCACTTAATATAATAAATATGTTAAAATAAACTGTTGTTGATTTCAAAGACGTATCTTTTGAGGTTACTGGGGAAATGATTTCAAAATTTACTATTTAGCCTAATATGCACTCTTGATTACGCACTCTCCTTTCTACTTTACATCTGAACAGCCCTCTTACATAATTCGCCATTGGTTTAAATGGTTCAGCACAGATTAAAAAAAATATATTAAATATAGTTTTATTTTAAATGAACTCAGACGTACGCAATACAATATTGATGACCGATTTCATTGGGAAGGGGGGGCACCTTTTAAATTTGTGAGGCACGTCGCAGATTCAGCTTTGCGGTCCAGCGTTTGGCATACACTGTCATGTCTCATTGTTAATATTTAATCTACTGTAATCTAATGTAACTGTTGACGGTATATTTTTCATTAATGCACGAAGACATAACGTTTATTGCGTAATATTCAGTTATTTGATATAATATAGCTATATTGTGTACCTAGAGTTTAACCTGGCGTATCTAACTATGAATATAACAATTTAGATAGCTAGGTAGCTAATCTTCTTCAACTAACCGTCACCACTGCTTACCCGTAATCCTAACGAATAAAATTATTATTTTATTATCTGTTGAATAGAAAACGTAGTAACTTAGTACATGTCCGGCTGGTTTAAACTATGCCACTCCAGTATGCCATATTTATTTATGAAAAATCCTTTTTTACAAGTATAATAATATCTGGGGGGGAAGTCTGGTTCAATCGGTGAAGTCAAAACCCTCGTGATTACCCATATCATGGATGTAATTATTATATAGAGTTCTACAACATCTTTAGATGTCATAGAACTCCATACGATAATTATATCCATGATATGGGTAATCACTGGGGTTTTGATTTCGTCGGTCGAACCAGACTGGCCCCCCTGATGTAGGTACAAGATAAGTTGATACAATAGTAGTAAATAAAATGTATAACACTATGGATATATAGCTATGTTATGCACAGTTGGCAAGCCGTTCGCTTTCTGTGAGGGCGTCCTGGGTTCCATTCCCAGCAGAGGAGAAATTTACTTAAATCATTTCTCACGTAAATATTGCTTCTCTGAGCTGGAAACACTGGTTAGTTGGAAGAAATTGCCATACGGCAATAATCTCGCCACTATGAATAATGTCATGTTGTCACATTATGGAGACTTATTATATTAATCGTCTCAGATCCAAACTGAAAACACAATCAAAAACTGTCTCCACCGGGAATCGAAACCGGGACCTTTAGATTAGCAGTTACAAAACTTCGAGACTGTAAGGTTCCTTGCAATCTATATAAAATAGTGAAGAGCTATTTTACTAATAGATATGTGGCCATGCCCGGGGGACAGGATTTACACTGGCGACCAATTAGCATCGGGTGCCCTCAGGGTTCTGTTCTGGGTCCACTGTTATGGAACATCTTGTTCGACGACCTTCTCTCACTGTCAAAGCCTACGGGCTGCAGTATTTTGGCATATGCCGATGATGCTATAATCCTTATTCAAGGTAACACCCGAGCACTTATTGAACGCGCGGCAGACTGAAATTTTTATTTCTTCCCGATTTGAGGACTCGAATTTCATCCCCGTGGATTGTTCCCGATTACTGGACCACGCATTTCCTTACTGGACACGGCAGTTTCAAAAGTTATATCTTTTGTTTTCACTTATCCGATTCGTCCTCATGTCAGCTTTGTGATAATCCTGAACAGACTTCTGAGCATATCCTATGGGAATGCACTAACTTCTCCGTGTCAACTTTCCGACGAGAACTCTACGATGATGTCCGAGGGAATTTCTTTGGACCCATTGGACATGCGGACCTTGTAGCCACGAAGAGCAACTTTAGGGCTTTCAAGATTTCTGTCTTAAATTCGGTGCACTATTATCTTCACTATCACTGAGCGTTTCCACATGATTAGCTCTCTATGGCACATTAAGTGCAGTGTCTGCAAGGTTTTAGAGTTCTCATATGTTCAAGGACTCTTCATATGTTCTTTATGTGTTCTTTCAGAGTTTTGCAAGGGGCCGTTATTAGTCCCCATAAGCAGAACGGGTGGTGGTGGAGGAAGAACAGTTAGATACTCAACCAATTGAGCAACGAAGGCCAATATTTTCACTCGATTACAAGAAATTTTTCGAGATTCTACTCATTTTCAGTTGCATACATTGTCGTGACATACAGACGTACAAACATAATTGTCATAAACGACGGAATAAAATGGGTGTAATTATATGTAATGCATAGTTAGCTATGATCTACCTACCTGCATTTAGTGAAACCTTTGGATTACCTCTCTGAACCTTGAATTAAAACTGGTTTTAAGGAGTACAACGATCCCATACACTAATACATAGCCTGCCATTATTCACAAAGTGGGTTTAACGATATAATTGTTGCTGCGTTTATCTGTGCCATTGCAATTTATTATTATTTAAACATCGCTTAGAGGTATCTTCTGCATTTTTTTCCTCATTTTCGAGTCTTTGAAATATTAGAGTTATTAAACTGTCAGTTTCGATAAATCGATTGTTTAATTGAACGATTCAGCAGATTCAAAGTATCAGACTTCTGAGCATACCTATCCTATGGGAATGCACTAACTTTTCCGTATCAACATTCCGACGAGAACAACAAAAAAACACACACATACGGCCTGAGTCAAATTGAAAACGCTGTTCTTCTCTATTATTCGAGTCCTCGCTTTGAATGTATATTATATATAGATGGTCTTCATCACTATTGTTCACCATTCTGACGATGCTCAGCATAGAGCAATACCGGTGAATGGGAGTTGCGTTTGCAAAAAAAATAATAGAAGCTATATCTATAATTAAAAGTAAACCACTATTTTGATTCTACATGAATTTTACTATATGCACAAGAACCTATAAGCTCCTCCTACATAATTAATCTATAAATATAAGTAAAATTTGTCAAAATATAAATAAGCTAGTAAATGCCCTAAAAAGGCGAAATAGGACTATCGCACATAATAAAATTCATGTAGAATCAAAAAGTGGTTTACTTTTAATTATAGATTTAACTTATAATGAAATTCTACAAAATAAAAACCTTGTCGATCATTAAAATTAAATAGAACTTAAAATTAAATACAAAGACAGTACCTATACTATGGTCTTGTAAAATCTCTGTTATAATATGGAATTATTGGTTGGGGTGGAACATGCAAGACTAACTAACAATCGCTAAAAATAACACAAAAATTAATCACTCAGGTCAGTCTCAAAAAACCTAGAAATTTTCCTGCAAAACAATTATTTGATATATTCCAAGTACCTGATTTAGACAACTTATATAATATTGCTTTACAACAAATACATAAAGATACCTTTGGAAAACGGGCTGAAAATCTAGTGAGTACACAGAGACGGCATATCATAGGAAATATGATGATCCCGAAATGTAACAAGACGCACAACCAACAACACTATAAATGCATGGGTTTAATATTACACCTGCCATTATGAAAACAACACAAAAATTTTGTAACTTCAAAAAGAAAATCAAAATTTTAAATACAAATAAATTTTTATTTTTTTTTCATTGTCCCAAACACAAGTTTTTAAACTTTATTGGGACTGTACTTATTTAAAAAAAACTGTAGCAATTTTATTTTTTTTATTATTAATCTATGTTTATATTATTTTATTTTATTTATTTATTTTGGTAAAACAAACAGGATTAAACCTATAATTATTCTACACGATTTACCATAAAAAATAATTACATTACTGTGTATAAAATTACAATTTTGTACATTATAAAGTACAAAAATCACAAAATAAATTAAAAAAGCATGCAAGGTAGTAGGTACAAAATCGAGATAATTCGATTGTCCTTCGCTTGTTTACAAAATATACACTGAGGTAGGTAGGAAACGAAACATCAAATTCGCAGTACTTACATACATACACTGATATCTATACCGCATTTTACAATTAATAAAAAAAATATAATTTCTTTACATAATTCTAGTTGAATAAAAATAAATATACGGTTGAATTGTTTTTTCCTTTGCTCCGAGCGAGATCTTTCATTATCCAGTTATTACAGCATCCGTTTTACTCCAATAAACGTCTCACGGACATTCTCCATGATTCCAAGTCAATTTTTTTCACAATAAACTTGTCATTGGATATATTTTGAACCTAGAAATAATTCCGTGTCGCTTTAGATTAAGTCGGTAGTTGATTTATTTGAAATAGTCAATTGATAGTACTTACCTAGTTATAATAGCCTTTAAAGGTCGATTATAACAGTGTACAAATGTGTTGTCACTGTGAATGTATTAAAGTGGGTTATTATGAATTTATTACGGCTACTATGAAAAGCATTGATTTAAGAAATTTATTGTTAAGGATACGCCCTTGCCGGTTAGGTAAAATACTCAATGGAGATGGTTCAAGTTAAAAGACACAGCGGTTGTCGAACTATGAAATGTACTGTACTGAAATATGTAAATAAATAAATAAATATATACATATATGAATAAAGTAGCAATCGAATAAAATAATTTATTTTATGATATTTTATACATTAGAAACTATTATATAAATCCATGTGATCGTTAATAATTCAGACTATTATGTTAATAGAATTAATTAATTTTTTATTTTATTTCCATATATTATCTAGTAGCAAATATTACATAATAATATTATATTTAAATCAAATTATTTTCCCTTTATATACCAGATTGTATATAAGGGAACATTATATATACTATTGCCATAAACTGCTTCCTAGATAAAAACCTGTTCTGAGACAGTATACTTATATATGTCTTCTTATTAAATGTTTTATGTATTATTTAGTAGATTTGCAATATTTTGGTGAATGTAACAATACAAAATAGATACTCCCCTCTTTTAACACGAGATTTTATCTCAATTATAGAGGGTTATTATGAAACGGTGACAGGAAAATTATTCGAAAAACAATTATTCGAATGCTCAATTTTACGAAAATCAATTTTACGAATGGCAATTATTCGAATCACATTTTTTCGAAAAACAATTTTCCGAACACACAATTATCAGAATTTACAATTGTTCGAATTTTTATGACGTCATGTTGGTAGTACTATTGTGAGAGGAATAAACCATAGATTTTTATTATAATATACTAGATGTCGTAGTTAGTAAATTTTGTATGAATCGAAAACAAATGACTCACTTTTTGCACGGAGTACTACATCTATGTACATAGTATATTATGTTTAGTAAAAATTTATGGAATAAACAACATGGCGACGCACCGCGCTGTCAGATATCCTAGGATGTATACCTATTTTTTAAACCTAAACCTACAAAACTTTGGTAAAAATAGGTTGGTTAGGTTTGTTTGTAGTTATAATTGCGACTGGCGTGAGCCAGTTGCATTATATATTTAAAAAATTAACTATGTATAATATTAAAATAAAATAAATAAATTGGTGTGAATACTAGATAAACATAAACTAGGCTATCCCGCGCTGTCAAACATCAGTTATTAAAAATGTGCAAACATACGTACCCAACAATAATACAACAAGTAATAATAGTCTTCATCGAATATATTTTACTGGCAACAAATATGTCAAAGGAGGCAACATAATGACACAAAAATATATTAAATTCAGTTAATTGGTTTTCCAACAAATGTTAGTTCGAATAATTTGCTTTCGGACAATTGTCATTCTGATAACTGATTTTCGAAAAATTGTTATTCGTACAATTGCGCATTCGAACAATTGTGTTTCGAATAATTTTCATGTAATCTTATGAAACATATCATTGAACTTGTAAACAGTGTTAATTGTAAAATTGTATTAAAAAAAATCACGTCCTATAGTTTGGAAAATACTGAATTACCGAGAGACACGCATATACCTATAGCACAAGTTTTTCTTCTATTTCTATGTCAAGATCATTCGTTGTTATAGTTTGGTCAATACAAGCTAGGTATATTTTTTCTTATCTCCACCTTGATTTAATGTATCAACTACTCAGTCTGTCATTAAGCAATCAGTCCATAGGTTACACGTTAGGTATATAGTAACTATGCATGTTTTATTTCAGGTGACTTTTGCTCGTTAAAAAGAAGGGATCACCAATGTGTGCATCAATAAATATATAAAATGACATAAAATGTCCTATTCCTCTGCAATGAAACTCAAAATAGAAAATTACAGATTATTCAAAATATGGTAATACAATTTTAAAACACAACAGATATAGAAGAATAAAGCTAATGTTAAATAAATTAAAATTAATGATAGCAAAGCAATACATTATATACAACACATTAACTTTGATTTTCAAACTAAAAAATAATATTCTTCCAAAATATATGCACAAAAATATATTATTCAATGTTAATGTTCACACTGGCCCTACGAGAGGATGTCAGAATTTTAGACTTCCAAAAACTAGATTAACAAGTAGGTACACAAAATAGTTTTTACCATAATGGTCTCAAAATATATATTAGTTTACCACAAAACATAAAAGAAACCAAAAATCTTGTCACCTTTCGTAGGCTATGTACTGAATACATAGTTAAACTAATAATGTTCTCCATAGTTTTACATAATGTCTATTATAATTAATTATCATACTCTCACCATACTTATTTGTATTCTCACCATATTCTCACCATATTCTCACCATAATGTCTATTATAATTAATTATCATACTCTCACCATACTTATTTGTATTCTCACCATATTCTCACCATATTCTCACCATAATGTCTATTATAATTAATTATCATACTCTCACCATACTTATTTGTATTCTCACCATATTCTCACCATATTCTCACCATAATGTCTATTATAATTAATTATCATACTCTCACCATACGTATTTTGGGGCTAGGTTGCGGCCATAGGGGCCTAGCCAGTAAAGTTGAGGGTGGCTGCAGCCCCACCCTAGGATTCTGGGTAACAAGTCAGTACCCTCTTCAATTCTCACCTATGGAAGAGCAGGGCAGACGCCTTAATGCCTCGCTCGGCGGTGACTCATCAAACGTGGCGATGAGTAAGTCTGCATCATCGGGCGATGGAAATCGAAGCACTGAAAGTACTGTCCGGAGGTGTACCTGAAATTCGCCAACATGAGTACTAAGGGGTGGAGGAGCCCCCCGTGATGATTGGTCGGCACGACCCACTCGGCGGTACCCGAGCTGATGACGAGACAGGTGCAGCTGACGCTGCGACTGGTGTGGAAATCGAAGAACTGAAAGTACTACGGGCGTGGTGGAGGCTCCCTGTTGCAGTCTGTTGTTCGTGGAGCTGCTGGGAGGGTAACCCTTGCTATGATTCACGGGCCTTCACGAGTGTGGTTGGACTCTTAGTGGCAGTGGTATGAAATATGCATGGTGGTAGTTCTTGTTTCGTCCGACGAGCAGCCGCTCCGGGGATGAACAGAACACTTTAGTTCTATAACGTTCCCTATGGAGTGGGGTAGGTGACTGCGACTTTTCCATAAAATACTTATTTGTTCCAAAAAAGTCTGATATTAGGTTGTAGGCTATTTTTTTACCCCTAGGTGATGAAGGTGGCCCTCTTCAGATTTATTTATTTTTTTTAGGACAAATATACTTTTTTTATATTTTTTTTATAATTTGGCATTAAAAAAATTACACCCTTCTACCACTAATCCCTATTTTTAATAGCGATATTACTATTTTTACTTTCATCCACAGATGCGCAATAGGGTTACAAGAAGACAATTGATTAATCTTTGTCGTACGATAATTTTTCATGTAAAAATATATATCTTTATTTATAAATAAATAAATTCATTTCTATAAAGGTTCTCCACTACTGATAAGCAGGTCAGGTCCAAACTAGAAACCAATAGACCTTGAATTAAATCATAATTTAGTTGATTTTACGAGTATTTACCAATAAACACATTTACATAGTTAAGGTAGATATGTATATATAGTTACCTATATTAATTTACAATGTTACATAATAGTACAAATGCAAAATCAAGAATTCAATCCTGCAAAAACGCACGCAATTTTTTACTTTGTAAAAAATAAGTGGTAGGCATCAAATTCAATAATAGATTTCATTTGTCATGACAGTACAATGAATGTATACAATAGGTTTTTTAATGATGTACTAATGAAGTGATAAGAAGAAAAAAAAATTGTATACGCTTTTTTAACGTGGCTACATAAGGATATCAGCTATTAGGATTGGGGCCATTGTACTCTTTCTAAAAAGTATTTCCAATCTGTAGGAAAAAAAGTTAAAAAAGATTTATGAAGTCGAGCATCGCATTTGAAAATTAAATTACTCAAATATGTCAAACAGTGTATGTAGAAGTAGGTATATTTCCACGTATCCCTTCCTTGCCATTGTCCTCCCACCGATGTGTTTGAGAATTATCACTTGGAAAGAAAGATTGTCGCAATAATTTGGGTAGCAATAAGTAACAAGTGAAAAAAGTAGTAGCGTATAGTCCCAGCTTTTCTTTTTTGCATTCTTAGGTTAGGTTTAAGTTTGTTTATAATAATAGCGACTCGCGTGAGCGAGTTGCTATCTTAATTCCATGGATCTTCAATGCATTTGGTAACCAACGATGCGGGTCTCCATTAACTTATTAAAAAAAATGACGAATGCGTGTATTCCCACACACCAGTCTCGTCACACATAAAAAGGTATTACATTCAAAATGAGTGGTGGCTGAGCCGTGTGAAATGTAATTGTTGCCTGTTCTATTTTCGATTACCGGTTCTTATGGGACACCCGAAAACAACGATGATTATAGAAAATAGTTGAAGCACTATTCTTAGCCGGTGCCTCACATCCATTCAAGTATAAAAATATACCATTCAAATATAATTAATGATAAAATGTGCAGATTACTGTTGCGATATCTGACGGATTTGTAACAATCTATGTACATTTCGTGCCAATGCATTCAGAACTACTCGTAGGTACCTTTTATATTAATTACTACATAACTTACTATACGTGGACAGCACGTTACTTTTTAATATAAATTGGTACATGAAGAGGGCATATAGCCTAAGTCTAGTGACTGGAAACATTTATTTATTTATTTAAAAAAAATTCAACACAGACAGCGTTTGCTGGTATGAGTGTTGACATACATTTTGGTTTATATTGACATTTTGTTAGATTAATACATTTTATACAATGTGGTGAACAATAACATTACAATGAAGTTTACAAAATAAAAAAATTGAAAATGCAACCATAGTGGAGCCCAAAACAGTTAGCCGGGTGTACAGGAAAGCTATTTGAAAGCACTTTCATGCAGTATGTGTTGTTTTAACTTTTTTTTGAAAAAATGGAGTTTTTGACAGTGCTTGATGTCATCTGGTAGCTGATTATACAAATTAATGCTGATGGATAATAGTCCTTTGTTTAGTCTGTCTGTTCTATTGCTAATGTTTCTTAGGTTGTTTCTTTGTCTAGTGTCGTAGTTATGTATGTCACTAACAGTTTCCAGGAGTGTGTTGTGTTTAAGTAAGTCATGTTTGATTTTATAAATGTACATTATTTTTTCATAGTTTATAATCTGTTGTATTGTGGGTTCTGTTACTATTTCATATACAGTTTGTTAGGTTGTTTCTTTGTCTAGTGTCGTAGTTATGTATGTCACTAACAGTTTCCAGGAGTGTGTTGTGTTTAAGTAAGTATGTTTGATTTTATAAATGTACATTATTTTTTCATAGTTTATAATCTGTTGTATTGTGGGTTCTGTTACTATTTCATATACAGTTTGTTAGGTTGTTTCTTTGTCTAGTGTCGTAGTTATGTATGTCACTAACAGTTTCCAGGAGTGTGTTGTGTTTAAGTAAGTATGTTTGATTTTATAAATGTACATTATTTTTTCATAGTTTATAATCTGTTGTATTGTGGGTTCTGTTACTATTTCATATACAGTTTGTTAGGTTGTTTCTTTGTCTAGTGTCGTAGTTATGTATGTCACTAACAGTTTCCAGGAGTGTGTTGTGTTTAAGTAAGTCATGTTTGATTTTATAAATGTACATTATTTTTTCATAGTTTATAATCTGTTGTATTGTGGGTTCTGTTACTATTTCATATACAGTTTGTTAGGTTGTTTCTTTGTCTAGTGTCGTAGTTATGTATGTCACTAACAGTTTCCAGGAGTGTGTTGTGTTTAAGTAAGTATGTTTGATTTTATAAATGTACATTATTTTTTCATAGTTTATAATCTGTTGTATTGTGGGTTCTGTTACTATTTCATATACAGTTTGTTAGGTTGTTTCTTTGTCTAGTGTCGTAGTTATGTATGTCACTAACAGTTTCCAGGAGTGTGTTGTGTTTAAGTAAGTATGTTTGATTTTATAAATGTACATTATTTTTTCATAGTTTATAATCTGTTGTATTGTGGGTTCTGTTACTATTTCATATACAGTTTGTTAGGTTGTTTCTTTGTCTAGTGTCGTAGTTATGTAAGTCACTAACAGTTTCCAGGAGTGTGTTGTGTTTGTTTAAGTAAGTCATGTTTGATTTTATAAATGTACATTATTTTTTCATAATTTTTTTATCTGTTGTATTGTGGGTTCTGATACATGATTTATCAAAATCGCCAAATAAACTAAGAAGTTACGTGTTTAGTAAGGGTAACAATCGAGTGCGTTAAAAAGGATATATATTATACGTCATTTAAATCATCGGAAAACAAAATTTCTTTATTTATTGCATTTATAGAACAAATGAAATTAAAAACTAAATAGGTCATCATCATTCACTTTGATTTTATGCGCTCTTTAAGCACAAATAAGTTTTATTTTTCCACGGCTTATAAGTAGTTTTTTTTTAATTATTACAAATCAATACAAATTTACATATAATTTACAATTAACAAGGTTTCCAAATTCCATTATATGATCCAACTGTCGATTTGTTCAGGAGAACTTTGTTCTCTTAACATATCGACAATGTATCAAGCCAGGATACGCGAGAATTGTATGGAGAGGTCTACTTTTTTCACGGCTTTTCCAACTTTGAAGTCAAAAAACACCAACTTAGAGGCTTCGCAGCATATATGTTCCATAGACGGATTTACTCAGAATTAGGAGTAGAACATTTCGTGTGTCTGTGTGTCTGTGTGTGTGTCTGTGTGTGTGTCCGTCCCCCCCTTATAACTTTTGATCTGCTCAATTTACAGAGCCCAAAATTTCAGAATATATACACAGTTATAGGCCTACAAAACTTTTCTACTCAAAATTTTGAATTTTTGTTTCAGTCAGGGGTTATCAACTTTTGAATTTTTATTTTATTTTTCCATATATCTCAGAAACCATAAAAGTTAGAACGCTGAAAATTGGTACAAACATAGACAAATACAAAATCTCAAATAAGTTTTTTCAAAAAAATTCCAGGGTTTCTCAAACATTTTTTATTAAGAAAAGTATTTTTTTTATCATAAATTTATGAGTTTAACTGCCTATTTTTCCAAAACTTTTACAATTATCGAAAAAAGCCGAAACACCCCAACTAGATAATTTAATTTTCTATAAAAAATATTAGCATTGTAGTAGAAGATCTCAATTTTTTTTAACAATTTTTTTAAAAATTGAATTTAGTGACGACATTGCTTCATACATTTTGTATGGCAGTCGCCTATACACAATATGTAAGAAGACTTAATAGTTTGATACTTCATCTTCAAACATACATACAAACCATCATGCTATTTTCATTTTCTGGGTAGGAAAAAAGGACCTTCCTCCATACTATCCTATCTTGACATACATACCTAGGTACATGTGTTGTATAGAAAACCAAATATCTGACAATATTCAATCATTTGTATTTATGGGTTTATAGTTTGGTACATATTCTTCAACTATACATACAATCGCTATCGACAGTTGGATCTCATGTGTTACATGCAACTAGTTCATAATAACCCTCTTTAATTTAGATAAAATCTCGTGTTAAAAGAGGGGCATGCCTATTTTGTATGGCTACATTCGCCAAAATATTGAACTAACAAAAAATAAGAAGCTATACAAAAACAAGAATGAAATAAACAAAATTAAATCGGTACAATTTTTTGATTTTATCCTTAAATATATTATATTTTTTTTTTGAGTCTATGGAGTAATATAAAAAATGCTGTAAAGTATGTTTTTTAATATTTTTACGGGAATTCATGCTGAATTGTGTGACCAACAAAGAAATGTTGAAATATTTTTTTAGAAACACACTGCTGAACATATTTGAGAACTTTGATTTAATTATTATTATATACTATAGACTTCCTGAATATGTTCCCGATACCTTGATTGTATTCAAACTCGATCGGTCTTTGTGGGTGGTTCAGTGGGTTGCTCAGTTATCTGACTTCTGGGGTCCCGGGTCCGATTCCCAGTGGAGACACAGTTTATAATTGTGCTTTCAGTCTGGATCTGTGAGACGATTATATCTTTAGTTTCCAGAATTTGGCAACTTGTTGTTGCGTGCTTGTAAAATGAATATTTGTCATATTATCTGTAAGTTGCCCGAGAAGCCATACCTATAATATAATACACATTATTTTGTATGTATGTATGTATTATATTTAAAAATTAAAAGTATTTAAAAAATATTAAAAACATGAATCTTTTTTTAATATAACCATTGTTAATATATATTGTTACCTGTTAAATATGTAGATCTATTTTCCTTTTTGATGTTGATTTTATAATGTGATTTTATAATGATCATCTGTGGAAAAAAGGAAATGGTATGTTTTTATAGTGTATCCTATTTTTATATTTTATAAGACTATAAATAAATTACGTTTGACGAATTACTCTGTTGGATAGTTAGTGCGCTTTTCCTAACGCACTAAGGTACTGTATCGTGGCATGCTCTCATTATGACAATATTTGACGTATCCGTGGCGCAACGTAGTCCAGTATCGTGTTTTCCGTCTATCGTTATTCATAGTTCCTATAGCGGTTTGTGACGAAATTGAAATAGATATTTCTTACAATTGTGGCTTCATGGCGTGTGAATACTTAGCAAGAATGAAATAATAAAGATTTGGTCGGCAATTCGATATCTAAAATTAAATTTATGTATTTTTAGTTTTGTGTATTCTCATGGATTATGCCTACACTTGTTACTAATAACCAAACGGGTTCAAGTATACATGTATTTGTTATTACCTTAAAGCTAATTGGTAACCGGAGGGGTTACCAATCAACAGTATTTAGTAACCAGAGTGGTTACTATTAAATATATGTGGTAACCAGAGGGGTTACCAGTAAAGAGAGTTTACTATATCCCAAGTGGATATGATTTGAAATAAGAACACAAGGACAGTGGTTGAGAGAGAAGAAGAAAGAATGGTCAAAAGTAACAATGAGTATATTGATCACAATTAATAGTTTGCTTAAAGGTAAATTTACAATTGATGAAATAACTTACAAAGGAACTTTCTCACGATGAGTAGGTATAACGAGCGAGTTAGCGGGTGTGTTCGAAGTGTCCGAATCTTCGCATGGTGAAGTACCATCATGCTCGCGAGGTCGAGAGATGAAGTGTCGGCGAGACGGCGTGGTCGAGAACGGCGGCGTGAAGTGACGAACGAAGTGACGAAAATACGGAAATGAAGTGACGACGTGTAGAGGTGTAGACTCCCTTAAATAGTGCTGCGCTGGGGGTAGCAAGTTCAATGTCCTCGAACTTTCTAGATTAATTTATTTGAAGTGTCATACCCAGTTGAGGAGTATTGTCACTTGTTTGACGTTGCGGGCGATGAACTCGGCCTAGCGATAAACAAATGTACTTGCCGTCGCTAGGCGCGCGCTCGAAAGAAATTTCGAGATGTGGTCTGCCACAACCTCAATAGAGACGAAAAAAAATACCGAATAAAAGAAAAATTGCGAACTTAGAAGAATCATCGAAGCAGGGGCATATAAATAAATAAATAAAATACGTGCTGGAGAAGACATTCATCTATTTTTTTCAAATATCCATACATTGGTACGTGCCATCCCGCCGTTTTCCTGGATAGGGGAGGCAGAGAAAACCGAACGCCAGACTCCTCTATCTATTAAATATGTATTAATTGCTTCATTCGTGTCCATGAACCATCTCGATTCTCTCTAAATAAGAGCGAGGTGCGTGAGGGAGAGAAAAGAAAAATATATGGCGTTCTCACTAGTCAACTAATAAAGCAATGTAGATTGTCTGTTTTATAAATTGTGTAGACTATGTAACTCTCTATCGACCAATAAAATAAAATAAAATAAAAAAATATTGAAAATTATGGTGAATCCGGCTCTGAGCTTCAATAAGATGACAATACGAGATGATTCAAACAAATATTTCGTAGTATAGACAATAATTGATCATCTATGTATGTATTTAATCAATTTACCGGCAATCAATTGACTAGAGAAGGCCCCTATAAGTCTCGTGTTCATGATTTTGTACCGAGTATTAAGACTGAATAAATAATCTAGAAACGCTCTAATGGAAAAAAAATCAGCGATGAAATAAAGAGATATTGGAGGCTTTTGAGAAGTCGTTCCATTAAAATTTCATGTAAAAACAAAAACACAAAAGTTACCATAAGAATGAAAGAATAGGTAGGTTCTAATTGCTCAAGACCATCTATGAGAGACGTGCCAGATGGGTTGGGCACATAATGCGACAGGGGAAGGTCTCATTCATAACGATATTTGTTTATTTACTTATTTTTTTTTATTTGAATCTAAATTCATTTCTAAAACTACATAAGTCACAAATTATAAATTTTACAGGAATCAATAAAAAGTGTATATCGCTGAAATTATACTAAAATTTTCAGATTTTTCTCTTCAGATAACTTCATTAGCTGTTTTCAGATACAACGCTCGATGTCGGGCGTCAGATGTACCTGAAGTTGCAGATTATGGCGTTTTTCACACCAATCTCACTGAACGCTTTCGAGCGGCATTTCAATATGAACGCTACTTCGGGAGTTTTAAATGTCAAATCTTATTTATCATAAGTATATGTCTCTTTTTAGGTTATATTTTCATCGAAAGACAACAATTGGCAGTGGTGTAAATTAAATAATGATTTCTGATCATCTTATTAGAAATTGTTGAATGATATATTTATAAATTAACCTCTTTGTGAATGCATATTGTCATCATAAATAATGTCAACTGACATAATAACTTGTTAACCTAGTAGGTATCCATGTTCCAGGTGGAACAGTTCGCCGACCTGAACTTTTGCATGTACCTACCAGTGTGCAGAACTAATGTCAAGAAGAATGCCACTATTCCACGCACATGTGATTCCCATAACATGTTATTCACAGCTGAGGTGGACATCTTCAGTGCAAAATATGAAAGGTTTCGTGAAGAAATACTGAAGGTGATACGCTCTTAATTCCCCCTCCCCCCTCATATATAGTATATATATATATATATATAATCAAAACTGTAACTTTAATCAAAACTGTAAATGAGCTGTTTGCTTTCCAAATATAAAATAAATAATAGTTACCACAGATAAAATAGATGTCAACAGATACTATAACATTATTATTATATTATCATTAAAGTTTTTACATATTTTGTAAAGCGGTATCCTGAATCATGCATTAGGTATAATAGTTTATTTATTTATTTATATTTATATAACACTTCTTTGTACATACATAAAATTACATAGTACAAATGGCGGACTTATTGCCTGGAGGCAATTTCTTCCAGTCAACCATCTGAGATTAAAAGTACATAACATAGTTTCGGCATATACATAATAACACAACCAGTATAAGACAGCAAGTGAGAAATTACACAAATTCAGAAAGGAGAGGAAAATCAGAAAGGGAAGGGAGAGGATGAGGAGCGATCAAAAGGGATGGAAAGTGAAATTGGGATATATGTTCGTTATGGAATTGATAGGAAGAGTGAGCATTTAAGACGAGATTTGAAAATTGGAAGTGATGTGGCAGTTCTAATATCAAATGCTAAATTGTTCCATAGTTCTCGGTGTATTTGTGAAAAAAGTGGCGCTGTCTCGTTATTCTAAATGGAATTTGATTTTTTTGGAGCATACTATTTAATTGAAGGCAATCGAATTTACCATGGCATATTTTATATACCTAATATTAAGGCATCAATTATTCATTTTCTGTTAGTGATAATTATCATACCTTTACCTTTTAAGTTAATCGTTATATTGTAACGAGATACCAAAGACCTTATAATAATGTACTTGAGTATATAAGGTATTTGCGAGATACCTATACACAGCTCTTGTATGATATTATTTAAAGACTGAAAAGTAAGATTTCATTGCTCATTACTATCAGATATTTCAATTCCATCACCGACAGATTGCATCTGAACGTTGATTGAACGACGTGTGACAATAATTTACTACCGCATCTGCATACGACAATTACATAAATCAATAATTTTATAACAAATTATGAGCTTTGAGGTCAACGACCTACGAGTATGTGGCTTGTAACTCGAAGCTAAAATAACAAGGTACCTACTTATGTTTTTAAAATGTCCATAATGACGGTAAAGTATAGAACTCCATTCCACCAGAATTTTTTAAAACAAATAGGATTGATTATTATGGTTCTACAAAGGTACCTACATATATTATTTACCTTGTATTAGGATATCAGCAGTGGCGGCTGGCGACCTAAAATATTAGAGGGGCTCAATTTTTTTCTTGAAAGGAAATGTGTATTTAAAAGGAGAAAATATTCAGTACACTTGTGAAATTTCGACAGAGGTGAAAAAATATTATTTTCATGCATATGCATGATCAGTGTTTATCATCATTCTCCTGTTAAGCTGCAATTACAATACCTGAAAGAAAGGGGGGTCGGGTGGATCATATATCATACCTACATGTTGGATTTAGTTGTTTTTGTCAGAGTCAGAATTAAATACCTACATCAGAATTATTGTCAAAAAGTAAACACGGAAAACAACATTCACTACACCCGCAATACGCATTCTTTTCACTACACCTGCAAAGCCATGACGTTTTTTATTACAAATTCAACTTAAAACTTCGAATATATTTACGTGATTTACAAGAACTAAATTGAGATAATGAGATGATTGGCCGAGAGGCCCTTAGTTTTTCACATTCACACGATCATCGTAATTAAAGTAACGCGAAATTAAATTAATTATGTATACTATGTATTCACCGTGTACTATTGTCAAAAATTATCATTAAAAATATTAAATTAACCGTATTTCATCATTCTGCAAACACAACCACAACACAACATGCAAAATGGCGCGCTGTCATCAACGGCCTTCAGCACTCCAGCTAATGCGCAGACGCTAATATTAGTTGTGTTCATAAATACACTAATTCATCTACAACTTACTGGAAAGAGATATATTTCGGTAAATTCATGAACATATATAGGAACGTGCCCGAGAGCTTCATACATTTCGCATCATATTGTACTACGGCATTCGAATCAATTATATGAGTTTACATACAGTTCTTCGGGCGCAAGTACATTGTGCCCGCCGAACAAAATTTTTCATAGAATCTCGCTGTATGAAACGAACTATTGCAGTATTTTACTATTACAATCGTAAGGTAATTTAAAAAAAAAATAATGAATTTCCAAAATTAATTTAGCAAATATTTTTGGAATATATCGAACAAAATTTTTGGGAGGGCTCAGCCCGAGAGCCCCTTTGGGGGAGCCGCCACTGGATATCAGTATCAGTTATAAGGTATCTACTTCAAAGGAAATCACTGGACTACAAACAGATACTAGGAATTAATTAAGTCTTTATTCAGTTTTAGCTGTGAGGCACCGGATTAGAATAGTGCTTCCACTTTTTTCTATTGTTATTTTCAAGTGTCCCGAAAAAGTCGGGTAGTCAAAATACAACAGGGAAAAAACATCTTACATAGTTCAGTAGTGAGGTTCACCACCCATTCCGAATGTAGTGCCTCTTTAGGTGAGATGAGACTGGTGTGCGAGGATACACGCATGTGGCACTTGTCGTTGGTTACCTCACATTGTGGGATATGCCGTGATGGTAAGAACGAAGAATGTTCATTATCCGATATTGCTAAAATTTTCCAGGTTGTGGCCAATACTAGAATCCTTTGATGGTTTTGTCCGATCGAACTTTAAAACCATTTTCCATCATACAACGTTGAAAATCAGTCATTTTTAAAATCATAGTCCAATCGTGCAGAAATTTTATATACTTTATTCACACTTGTTTGGCAATATAGAAAAACTAATGGATTCATATTAATTACACCGACATAGTTAACTAGTCTCTTTCTATGGCTCCGAAATCTTTCAATCACGTCAGAGATTGGATTTATTATAGGTATTATGGCATATTAAGTGTGGAAGGGGAACAATCAACAAGACAGGTATTATGACATATTTAGTGTGGAACGGGAACAACCACCTGGTTTATAATTGCATATAATTGTCAATATAAATTGTAAACTGCTAGTCCTAGAACAGGATTTCCTAGTTGGGCAGCAGTAATCTACTTATTGTTGTCATTATAAATATGGTGTGATAAAAGGTAAAAAAATAAATATATGGACTGTGGCCAACTTACAACATTTTACAACGCTTAAATTAGATCAAATTCAAACCACTTTTCATAGTCCGATTTTGCAGAAAATTTATTTACACTATTATACAAAGGAGTTAATGGTATCTAAGAAGAACTTTACAGCCTTCAAATTGTCATGGCTATAGTGACCTTCTATCTGCTGAATAAAAAAATTGAAATTCCAGAGTGTCCTTGGTCAACTCTCTGATGCCCAGTTTTACAGTCACAGGCTTGAAGTATTCGCGCGACAATCCATGTCTGTGAATATTATCTTCACCGACGTTGATTGTTATTTTTTGCACAATTGTGCCGAGACTACGAGTCTAGAGGAGCATCTAGAGCTACTCTTCGTGCGATGCATTCTTTATCATTCTTACTGGCGTTCTGCGAAGGGGCCGTTTTCAGTCATACCCATGCGGAGCGGGTGGAGGTGGCGTAGCTATATACAAAGGAAAGGGCTGGCCAACTTAAAATTCCGGCGATTTTGGCCGCTTTTCTGATGCACACGATACAATTAAGATCGAAATCACGAAGAATATTACACGGAGTCCTCCAGATTAGCATTAACGCACCGGTATACCAAAAAAACTGTGAATTAATGTGCGTAAAATAAATATGATCTGTCATGGATTTCACACCAAAATATTTTTTCGATTGTTAATTTATTTTTTTTAATTTACAAAATCATTTTTTTACATATAATATATATCCACCTCACTAGGCTTAGCCTGTACCGAAGTGGAATATTTCACTATCACATTAAGAGGGCGACTGCTGTCAACGTACCTATTTTTTTTAATTTGAAATTGCATCATTACTACAAAACGAATCATTTTGAAAAAAATAACCTAGTTAGTTTGGATATTAATAAAGAAAAATATAAACTTTTCAATTATTGTCTGTATATATTCTTGCAGGAGAAATAATAAGCATACCCCGATTTTTGACATTTATAGAGCAATATATTTTTTATAAATTAAAGATCAAAATATCTGGAAAAATATGATATGACGTTGCAATAATGCATCAGGTTAAGTAAATAAACCAAAAAAACTTTTATTACGCAATGGCCCTGAATGGAAAATAAATGTTTTTTTAGGTTTATTTATTAAACCTGAAGCATTAATGCAACGTCACATCATATTTTTAAAGATATTTTTGTCTTTTTTAATTAAAAAAAAATATATACATATATTTGACTACGTCTAATAGTTTATTAAAAATATAAGATAAACGTTGAAAATCGGGGTATGCCATTATTTTTCTACAAGAATTTATACAGAACATTATCAAAATGTTAAGGTATATTTTTCTTTATTAATACCCAAACTATCTTATTTATTTTTTCAAAACGATTTGATTATAAAAAATGATGGTATATCAAATTGAAAAATAGGTACATTGGCAGCAGTCCCACCTTAATACAATATTTTAATCGTATTTCATCCAGTTATTGCGACAGTATGCATTCTATATAAAATGATTTATAAATAGGTAAGCATACATCAAACAATCAAGCAAAAAAATAAAACAAAACATTGATTTACATAGTAGTTAGCAAGAATATATTGTTTATTGTATTTAATCCCCCCTAGGTTCTTTACAGTACACTTGGGTTCATCGTTCACAATTCACAACATTATGGTCACAATAATTTTTATCCTTTAAAGTATGCTGGGCTAAATTCTATTTTTTTTTGTCTCAGTTCAATTATTCCTTCTTTATTTTTTGTTTTATCTTATTAGTTCATCATTTGTTTTCTTTTTGTTTTCCTACATATATGTATATGTGTATTTTAAACTTTCCTTTTAACTGTGCAAAGTAATGTCTTTTTTATAATTAGAATGGTCAGGAGACGTTGATTATACCTACATAATTATGCACAATAGCCATGCGGGAGATACCTGTTATTGGAGCACTGGAGATTCTATTTTTTTTTGTTTCATGTTTTTTTTTGTTTGTGTTGTTCAGTGTTCTGTTGGTGTCTCTGTATATTAAATAAATAAATAAATAAATAATTGATATAATACATTGAAATAACATGACATCATGGTTTAACAGAGTACAAATATAGCATATTAAAGATTAAATAAAAAAATAAAGAATATAGAGAAACAAAAAATATGTATACAAAATAAGCAATTCAGGAAAAAAAAAGAAAAATTGAGTGCTAGAAGGATGTAAAGGGTCCCACTAGCACCATGTCCAATAAACAGTAATTTAAGATAAAAGTAAGATACATAGCATTGAAAAAGCAGAAAGAATACAAGAACAAAGTCAAGGACGATCAAACAATTATAGGAATAAATGGGCTAAGTATCGAAATGATATTATTATTTTTTACCTTAGTTTATTTTTACGAGCCATTCGCAGCTATCATTCACAGTACGAGCTGCATGTTGAGCCATAATCCTGAAAGAAGAAATAACAATGTTTAAAATATTTTTGAGATTGTTTTCAAATACAAACCAATTTACCAAAAAGTTTTCGTCACTTGGGACGAAAACTTTTTGGTAAATTGGGGTTTTTGGTAGATGGAGTTTCTCAGCTTATTTTCAAGTGAAAAGATTTTCATGATTAAAATATATGAACTTACAACTGGCTTCATATAAAGCATAATATCTATATATTCTCAAATCCCAAACAGACATTCAAAAACTACATAATTTCTCAGTTCGTAACCGTTTGATTCTCGTGCTTAATTTGTGTTAAAAAATTGTGATCAATTAATGTTTAATCTTAAGGGGGGGACTGCTGCCAACGTACCTATTTTTTAATTCGATATACCATCATTATTTCTTATTAAATCGTTTTGAAAAAAATAATTTAAATATTTTGGGTATTAATAAAGAAAAATATATAATATTTACTTTTTGATAATGTTTTGTATAAATTCTTCTAGAAAAATAATGATATACCCCGATTATCAACGTTTATCTTATATTTTTAATAAAATATAAGGCGTAGTTCAACATATTTTTTTTTAAATTAAAGAAGACAAAAATATATAGAAAAATATGATGTGACGTTGCATTAATGCTTCAGGTTTAGTAAATAAACCTAAAAAACATTAACTTATTCTACTCTACTCTTCTACTCAGCGCCATTCGAAATAAAAGTTTTTTTGGTTTATTAACTTAACTTGATGCATTAATGCAACGTTACATCGTATTTTTCCAGATATTTTGATCTTCTTTAATTTATAAAAATGCTCTATAACTTAAAGTTTTTTTGAAATGTAAGATAAATGTCAAAAATCTGGGTTTGCTTATTATTTTCCTACAAGAATATATACCTACATAGCATAATTAAACAGTTAAGGTATATTTTTCTTTATTAACATCCAAAATAACTAGGTTATTTTTTCAAAATGATTCGTTGTGTAGTAATGATGCAAATTCAAATTGAAAAAAATAGGTACGTTGGCAGCAGTCACCCTCTTAATAAGAATGTACATACAAAGCATAATATCGATATCTTCTCAAATCCCAAACAGACCTTAAAAAACCACATAATTTCTCTGTTCGTAACCGTTTGATTCTCGTGGTTAATGTCTGTTAAAAAAATTGTGTTCAATTAAACAAATTGTGTGTGATTTCCACCCGTAAAATAAAATAATATAAAATAGACACTGCACCTACCACACACTGCACAATGATAGTGTATGTAGTGTAGGTAGGAAATATTACCCACACCATACGTATTTTATCTACCTATAACTATTATGCATTGATAGGGAACTCAATAAAAAGGCAAAAATTAAGAACGTTGCACAAGCGCGTAAAGTGATTACGTAAAGCAGCCGATGACAGGCCCTGTAGTCGCCTCGATTTCCCGATTCTCCAATAATATTCCAACTACGTCTCTATTGAGATTTAAAAAAATGTCATGGAAATATATTTTATCTTATTGTTACATATGATAGATATTGTGTCATGTCTTTTGTGGGGTAGGCTGATGGAATTGAGCGATACACGGTAAAACATTATTTGCCTTACTCATATTCATGCACCGTTGTACACTCTAATATAATGTTGAATTAAAAAGGTCCTTAAAAGGCGAAACGATGGTCCTACCAAAAGGGGAAAAACTAAAATGAGTTTACCTATGTAATAACAACTACTTAATCACTCCTTATCACGCCACCTATATCGATCTTTTGGCGTTTCTGGGCCAAAGTCATGGAACAATCTTCCAATGGATATAAGATGTGCCGAAAATATCAATGAATTCAAGAAGAAATTAAAAACTCATCTTTTCCGCAAGTCGTATCCAGATTGTCCTTCATCCGTTCAATAATATTATGTGTACTAAATATTATGCCAGTTTACTTTGAATCGACTATTTTTTATAATTAATTTCATCTGGATTATGTAACAAGATTAATTTGTGATTTCTAGGTATTTTTTTAAGTTTTATATTTCACCATTTTCAATGTGTTAGCTATAGGACTAATTTTAACTTAATTTTAACTGATTGTATTTTTTTAAGTTTTGTTTCACCATTTTCAATGTGTTAGCTATAGGACTAATTTTAAATTATTTTTTGCAAACTGAAAGCGCCCTTGAGGTGACCACGGTTGTCACTAAACGGCGCTTTATAAATTGTCCTTATTATTATTATTATTATTATGTATCTCAACCCATATAAGGTTGTTTAGATTGCGATGGGCGGGCCATGTACAAAGAATGCCGAAAACACTGGTCCCTAGAATAATTCTGTATGGACATCTAGGTGGGAAAAGAAAGGTAGGATGACCAAAGCGGAGATTGGAGGATGGTGTGAAGAGCGACGCGGAACAGCTTCTCCAAGTATCCAGTTGGATGATGGCAAATGGTGGCAGGGGACGTTGGAGTAGCTTGCTGAAAGAAGCCATGGCTCGATTTGGGCTATGGCGCCATTGAAAAAGAAGAAGAAGATTCATTCCTTATATCCTTGTTTTCCTACTGCAGTGATGTAATTGATTCTTAAAATTGGTATGTTAGAGTGTGCAGACCACACTTGAAATTTCAAGGCGGAAAAAATATTTGCCTACATACAATATGTGTAGGAATTTAATTATTGCTTCTGGCAGCCAATTGATTAATGACAAAGGTATAGCTAAGTAATTAATATTGTATGAACGCCATGAAATGAATTTTAATATATATTTTTAGTTGATTTTCCTCTTAAAAGGTTCATGTCAAGGTATGCGGTTAAATATTTGTTCAATTTTGAGAGTATTTAAGTTCATATCTTTATATATATATAATTCTTCTGTACGTGTGTATGTCACTGAACTCCTACAAAACGGCTGAACCGATTTTGATGAAACTTTCTATGTGTGTTTATGTGAGTCTCTGAATGGTTTAGATTCACAAAAAGGAATTTTATATATTTATATAGTAAAAATATCAATCGTTATAAATATTATCAGAATATGCATTTTGAATACTGGCAACATTGCTTTCAATATGTCATAGTATAATACGATGTTGGTTATGCCATTGAAATTAAAAAATAAAATGAGGTTAGAAATATATATTTTGTGTTTGAAAGATAATAGATAGGTACTCAAATGGGATTATGAGAGAGAGAGTGCCTAGGTATACACGCATGTGTCGTGCTTCCTTTTATAAAGTAATTCACACCCGCACACCTGTCGCTGTGGGATATGCCTTGATAGCGTGTGGTATTTATATGTTTGTTAAACCAGCTAATAACAGGCATGCCAACCTTCGTGCAGGACAACGTCTGCCGGGTTCGCTAGTTATATTAGTAAATTTCTAGTCCCTCGATGTGCTCAATGCCGTGAGTCTAAAAAAAGGCGGTCAAGGACACTTTGCTGTGGCCACTTGGGTGCGGGACACATGGGTGCTTTTAGAAACGAGATTTTTTAGGTCACACCTAAAAAATCTCATTTCAGAAAAATGTGAGATACTTTATGCCGATTGGTAAGCCGTTGAACTTTTGTGCGGGCGTCCTGGGTTTGATCCCCAGCAGAGGAGAAATTTATTTAAATTAAACACACCCTCACCCTCACCAAAACACGTGGTTTTTTTATGAGTTTAGATTTTATACTCTTGTTATTTTTAAATTCGCTACTCGCTACTCCCACCACCACCCGCTCTGAATATGGGGACTGTAAACGGCCCCTTTACAGAACGCTAAGTGAACGACAAGAAAAAAAAATGCATAGCACGAAAAGTAGCTCATGGAGCCCTCTAGATTAGCAATCTCGGCACCACAGTGCAGAAGAACAATCGACGAATGTGAATGGAGGATTCACACTCGTGGACTTCAGATCTTATAAATATATAATGCAGGGTTTATATTTTTCACAGTTTTTCCAACTTTGAAGTAAAAAAACACCAACTTATAGACTTCGCAGCATATATGTTCCATTTACTCAGAATTCGGAGTAGAACATTAATGTGTGTCCCCCCCCTTATAACTTTTGATCCGCTCAGTTAAAAAAATATAGAGCACAAAATTTCAGAATATATAAACACTAATAGGCCTACAAAACTTTTATACTCAGAATTTTTGAATTTGAAACTTTTGAATTTTTACTTTATTTTTCCATATACCTATCTCAAAAACTATAAACTGAAAATTGGTATAAATATAGACAAATACAAAATCTCAAATTTGTAATTTAAAAAAAAATCCCGATTTCTCAAACATTTTTTACTAAGGAAAACATTTTTTATGATAAATTTATGTGTTTAACTGCCTATATTTACAAAGTTTTTAAAAATATCGAAAAATGCCGAAACACCCCAACTAGATAATTTAATTTGCTATAAAAATAATAACATTTTAATAGGTAGTACATCTCAACCTTTTTTCAACAAATTTTATAAAAATTGAATTTAGTGACGACATCGTTTCATACAATTTGTATGGCAGTATACACTACACAATATCTCACTCAATAGTTTGATACCTACTTAATCTACAAACATACATCATGGTGTTTTCATATTCTGGGTAAGAAATACAGACTGACCTCCATACTATCCTATTTTGACATATATACTTGCATAAAAAAAAAAGTTATATATATATACATATATATATATATATATATATATATATATATATATATATATATATATATATATATATATATATATATATATATATATATATATATATATATATATATATATATATATATATATATATATATATATATATATATATATATATATATATATATATATATATATATATATATATATATATATATATATATATATATATATATATATATGTTATAATATTTTTATCTCGGTTTTCCCGTGTCAGTAGGTCTTGACTAAGACCATTTGTCTTCCGACGTTTCGCCTGAATATCACCAGGCATTTTCAAGGACTTAACGAAAAGCACGCGCGCGACACACGTCTACTCACACTGAAAGCTCACCGTCAAGTCTTGACACTTGACGGTGAGCTTTCAGTGTGAGTAGACGTGTGTCGCGCGCGTGCTTTTCGTTAAGTCCTTGAAAATGCCTGGTGATATTCAGGCGAAACGTCGGAAGACAAATGGTCTTAGTCAAGACCTACTGACACGGGAAAACCGAGATAAAAATATTATAACATATTTCACCCGTGAAAACATCAAATATAACATATATATATATATATATATATATATATATATATATATATATATATATATATATATATATATATATATATATATATATATATATATATATATATATATATATATATATATATATATATATATATATATATATATATATATATATATATATATATATATATATATATATATATATATATATATATATATATATATATATATATATATGTTATTATTAAGTATTTTGGGGATAACCCGCGTCAAATTCTGATTCCCGAGAGAATCAGTCGTCTGCCGACGTTTCGTCTGAATCACATCAGACATTTTCAATAGGCGCCTTGTTAATAAATTTCCGTCGCGAGGGATAGTGCGCGCACGTCCGTTCGCGTCGGAAGCTTACCACCAAGTGGTAAGCTTCCGACGCGAACGGACGTGCGCGCACTATCCCTCGCGACGGAAATTTATTAACAAGGCGCCTATTGAAAATGTCTGATGTGATTCAGACGAAACGTCGGCAGACGACTGATTCTCTCGGGAATCAGAATTTGACGCGGGTTATCCCCAAAATACTTAATAATAACATATTTTGTACTCGCGAAAACCTTAGATTTAACATATATATATATATATATATATATATATATATATATATATATATATATATATATATATATA
This sequence comes from Molanna angustata, assembly GCA_963576475.1. Lineage (NCBI taxonomy): Eukaryota > Metazoa > Arthropoda > Insecta > Trichoptera > Molannidae > Molanna > Molanna angustata. The sequence goes on along the minus strand of OY754988.1, from coordinate 24,053,775 downwards.
TATATATATATATATATATATATATATATATATATATATATATATATATATATATATATATATATATATATATATATATATATATATATATATATATATATATATATATATATATATATATATATATATATATATATATATATATGTATATGTATGTATGTATGTATGTATGTATGTATGTATGTATGTATGTATGTATGTATGTATGTATATATATATATATATATATATATATATATATATATATATATATATATATATATATATATATATATATATATATATATATATATATATATATATATATATATATATATATATATATATATATATATATATATATATATATATATATATATATATATATATATATATATATATATATATATATATATATATATATATATATATATATATATATATATATATATATATATATATATATATATATATATATATATATATATATATATATATATATATAGAAAACAAAATATTTTAAAATATTTATTAATTTGTGTTTAAGTGTTTAGGTATAGTTTGGTACATATTCTTCAACTATACATACTATCGCTATCGACAGCTGGATCTCATGTGTTACATGCAACTAGTCTTATTTCAAATTCTTCCAAATTGTCCAATTTTAACCCTTGGCTATTTGTTTGTAAAATTTAAAATCTGTAAAAAAAATATTTATTAATGTCTTTGGTGGTGCTTTGGCGATGACCTCAAGATGTGAATCTCTCAATGATAATAGATACGGTAATAATATTATAACTTCATCCGACGGTTGTCGTCCAACTCAAGTGTGTAAGGTCAGATTATTTGCAGCTGAGGACACAAGATGTGGCCACGGCTACAACATCAACAACAAAGACAGCTCGAATGACATTTCAGAGGTCCCGGGTTCGAGGACGTTTCCAATAATATAATTATTGTTGCATCATTGAGGTAAAAAAACGTATCCGATGTAACCAACAGTAAACTCCCCGCCACGGAATCATATAATTATTACAACATTAAAAAAAAAACGGCGTGGCACAGTTGGTAAGTGTTCGATCCCCAGCATAGGAGAAGTTTATTCAAATTTATTTATACACATATGTATATTGTTTCTCAGGGTTCGAAAAACTGGTTGGTTGGAAGAAATTACTATATGGCTATAAACTTGTCGGCCTTCGTGGCTCAGTTGGTTAGGTATCTGACTGCTGACCCAAGGGTCCCGGGTTCGATTCCCGGTGGAGACACAGTTTTTAATTGTGTTTTCAGTCTGGATCTGTGAGACGATTAATATCGTAAGTTTCCAGAATGTGGCAACTTGTTATTGGGTGCGTGTTAAATTAATATTTGACATAGTACCTACCTGTTAGTTGCCCGAGAAGTAATATTAAGTAAATTAAATAAACTTGACTATTATTATTTATTTAATATGTCCTCGTGAAAAGTACATATAGGTACATCTTCATACATTCCCTAAATTGAGCATAAATTCTTGTGCTATAGGGGAGCGAATTGGGTAGAGGCAGCTTGGGTGGGGTACGATATTCATTGATATTTTCAGGGTTAACGTTGCGAGACATTAAAAACAAATTTATTTATTTATTTATTATAATGTCCTAGATTTTTTTTTAAATATTATAATTATTAAAAAACCCGATTGGCTCATGACAAGAATTCATAGTTACATTGTAAATGTAATATAGTAGTTGTTCATAAACAGCGACACTTTACTTCAAATCTCCATACAAAGTCTGCTTTTCAATTCCCGTTGAATGCGTTTTCGTTCATAGTTTTTAGTTGTTCTGGCACTTTATTGTAGCCACAGATTCCACTAATAGGCTATTTTTCTGAGGAACAAGCAGTCGTCTTGAAATCGATCTTAGCTCATTCGTAGTTTAAACGAAGTTAAATATATAAAAAAAAAGTTTTTATTTTGTATTTCCTCTCGAATAATAAGAGACAGTATGTTAAATAATAAACTGTACAATAACAAGTTGCCACATTGAAGTGATTAGGAACTGGAGGGGTGTATGCCAATGCCAGGATAGGGGGAGATGGAGAGGAATGCTGGATAAGGTCAAGGACTGTGGAGCCACTGATGATGATGATAACGACATTTAAGTGAATCCAGACTGAAGACACATTGAAATTAATATGTCTTGATCGGGAATCGAACCTAATGCCAGAAAGGCTGACTTATTATTATTAATAATATTAAATTTCCGCCATGTTTCTTTATAAAGTTCAATATTACAATCTTGATACATTGTCTGACCGTGCGTTGAAATATTTTGTATCGAGAAAAATTATACAGCACCAAGTCGATTTTTAATATGGGTGGGCAGAAAGAACCGAACGCAGGATACCAATCCTGATCATGACATAGCACATCCACCTAAGCATGAACTGGACACGCTTTAGGGATGTATTCCACTATAAGGTAAGATCTATATAATTGTACTATACTTACTTATCGAGTCCGGAACTCAGATTTTGCCACTCCAATGTGTGGCGGCGGAAATCGCCCTGTCGGTAAGTTTAATCAGGTCGTCCATGTGGCAACCCTCGTTCAATTCTGGGCAGGACAGCAGATGGTCGTCATCCTGCACTGCCCCACAATCACAGAAGGTATCATCCTCCGTCGAGAAGCCCCACCTGTGCAGGTTGCTCTTGCAGCCACTCACACCCACCCTCAGCCTGTTCAGTGTCTTCCATATTGGGAATGGCAGGCAGTGCGCCATATTCGCCTTCTCGCTTGTGTCCATCCATGCAGAGATTGGGTCGTCCATCCACAACTCCTCTCGGCGTTGCTTCTGGGAGGTCTGCAGGTCGGCTGTGGACTTTAGGAAGCTATTCCTTGACTTGAGGCGAGGGTTTGGTGCTTTATGTTCATAGAGTGGGTGTCTTGGGTCGTGTATCTGCTTATGCCTCTCCGCATCTGCTGCCACTCTTCTTCTGATGTTAGGGGGTGCTATGCCTATTATGGGATACAATTTGTTTTTGGCTGTGGGTCTAAGACATCCTGATATAATTCGTGCCATTTCATTAACTGCAACATCCACTTGGTTGGCATGAGCTGATCCAAACCATACAGGGCAAGCATATTCGGCGGCAGAGAGGCACAGTCCCAGAGCAGAAGTGCGCAAGAGCTCAGGGCATGCTCCCCAAGTTGATCCGACAAGCTTTCTCAAGATATTATTTCTGGCGGAGACCTTCTGTTTCGTGTTTAGGCAGTGCTGCTTGTAAGTCAGAGATCGATCCAGTGTCACTCCCAGATACTTTGGTGCGTGGCAGTTTTCGAGTTCCTCATTTCTCCAGTTGACTCGTAACCCTCGACCCGCCTCTCTATTTTTCAAGTGGAAGGCGCATAGTTGTGTTTTTTTGGGGTTGGGTTTTAGGTGGTTTGCATCGTAGTATTCACCCAATTCAGTGAGTGTTGACGTAAGTCTATCCTCTACCTCATGAAATGATTTCCCCTGTGCTGCCACGGCGGTATCATCGGCATATATGAATTGGCGTGTTCTGTTTGGTCTTGGTTGATCATTTGTATATATGTTAAACAGTAGAGGCGCCAAGACACTACCCTGAGGAAGTCCATTCTTCTGCATCCTCCAGCGGCTGTCCTTCCCCTGCAGCGTGACATAGAACCGTCTATTGCTCAACAAAGTTCCAATTACTGAGGTGAGTTTGAAGTCTCTCGAGATCCCGTATACTTTGTGTAACAATTTCCTGTGATTGACTGTATCATAGGCAGCAGTTAGGTCAATGAACGCTACTCCTGTAATTTTGCCTTCCTCGAAACCGTCCTCGATGTGCTGTGTCAAGTTAAGGATTTGTCCCGTACATGATTTCCCAGGCCTAAACCCTGCTTGTTCGTTTATCAGGTGTGGGTCCAGAGTGTGACCAACTCTGTTTAGGATCAGTCTTTCAAAAACTTTACTGAGGTGGCACAGCAGAGATACAGGTCTAAAGTTTTTTGGTTCGTTGGGCTATAAGTAAGATCTATATAATTCGACTATAAGTAAGATCTATATAATTCCACTATAATTAAGATCTAAGTATATAATTCCACTATAGGTAAGATCTATATAATTCCACTATAATTAAGATCTATATAATTCCACTATAGGTAAGATCTATATAATTTCACTATAATTAAGATCTATATAATTCCACTATAGGTAAGATCTATTGATCTATATAATTCCACTATATGTAAGATCTATATAATTCCATTATAAGTAAGATCTATATAATACCTAATTGTTTTATTATTATTCAGAGTAACATGGTGTTGAATATATATCAAGATGTCGCATTTATATGTCTAAATATGCATGTAAATATTAAAATATATCATCACACTTTTGAATATTAGGGTTGTTCGATGAGTCATTTCGTTTTTTTTGCAACAGAGGACTTTATTTTTTGAGTTTGTGTGTAGCTAACTTCATAATTAAGACGCATAGTCATTATAGATTTAGATACATGCTAAGAAAACCAAATTGATGCACATCCGATCTCCAAGTGTGGCAACGATGAATGTGTTACCAAGAATTGTCTCACATGATCACCGATGTATTCACAGAAATGTGTCATGTACGGCTTGTTTAAGAAATAAAAATGTCCGCTCATTGTTAAGCCGTTTGGTTTCTCTGTCAGCGCCCTGGGTTCGATGTTATAACAAAGCTCAAACTACAATAATATAATGTATTATTATAACAATGCGGCTTGACTATGATGTTTGCCTTACTAAAATACAATAAAATGAAAAATATTTTACAAACAAAATAAAAGTAATTTGAGTTGGGATAATAACGAGATTACTTTCCGAACATCCTATTGTAAATATACACATGATACAAAACACGGATATATACTAACTACATAATAATATTACGAAAGGTCATGGATAATATTCGGTGTTGATATTTTTTATCCGGTTTATAAAAATAAACTTGAGTATTAATAAACTGACACAATACTTGGTATAGAGGTGTGTACTTATTTGTCAGAATCGTGATGTTAATTAGCCATTATAATAGGTACATAATTGCCATTATAAGTTTCCATAATTCACAAGGCTACAATTAATGAGAAATAAATTAGTGTAACACAAGTCTTAACTTGAATCTGTATACATAATTTATTTATTTATCAAGACAATAATTGTTTTAAATCAATTTCTTAATAGATGGCGTTAGAAATTAATTTCATTGACGATGTTGTCTTCGGGTTATTTTCAAACGATGTGAAGTAACTTTGTATCATATAATATAGTTAATTTATATTTTTAATAAATAAAAATAAAAACACTTGTTTAGAATTAATTCCACTATTTATTTAAGGACTTCAACCTACGACCGGTTTCGTGCTAAGCACATTTTCAAGTAGATTTGACTACTTGAGAATGTGCTTAGCACGAAACCGGTCGTAGGTTGTAGTCCTTAAATAAATAGTGGAATTAATTCTAAACAAGTTTTTTTTATTTTTATTTATTAAAAATATAAATTAATTTAAATGGAATTCCATCAAGAACTGATGATCAAAAAGTTAAATCTAATATAATATAGAACTTTTAAAATTTGGATAAGTCAATAAAAAGGCATAGTTGTTAAAGTAATCACGTAAACCATCAGATGATAGGTCGTAAGCCCTGTAGGTGTAGAAAAAAATACAAATTAATTTCCGAAAACAGAATTCAAGAAAAACGAGTACAAATATTTAACTTTTGTGCCATGAGAAAATCAAATAAATTATGGCGTTCCTCAAGGTAGTACCCTTGGACCACTTTTATTTTTAATTTACATAAATGATCTCTGTTTTCTTAAAATTGGAGGAAAAATTATTACTTTTGCAGATGACACTGCACTACTTTTCAATAGTGACACATGGGAAAAAGCGTACGTATTGGCAGAAAAGGGAGTCAATATAGTTAAATCATGGCTAGATAACAGTGTCTTATCTCTTACTATAAAAAAAACTAAATTTATGACCTTCAGTATTGACACACGAGGACAACCTTTGGATCAACATTCTATTACAGTTCACAATTGCTACAAAAATTTCTGTCAATGTACCCCCCTGGAAAAATGTAACGAGATCAAGTATCTAGGAGTTGTTGTTGACAATAACTTAAATTGGAAAAAGCATATTGAGGAATGTTCCATAAAAATTCGAAAACTAATCTATCTATTTTTACGTATTCGCAATGTTTTTAAAATAGATGACCTTAAGTTCATCTATTATGCAGTTGCTCAATCTATACTATGTTATGGCATCATAGTTTGGGGAGGAACGTATAAAACCGCACTTAGTCCCATTGAAATAGCCCAGAAGAGTATCATTCGAGTTATTAATAAAAAACCTTTTAGATATCCGTCTAATTCATTATTTTCTGAATTTGAAGTTTTAGATATTCGTCAGCTATACCTCAAGAAATTAATCATTTACTCACATAAGCTCAATATAACACAAGATACTCGAGTTGAAAATTACTACAATATTAGACACAGACTTTTACCCATCCCCAGAGCTCATACCACGTTTGCTCAAAAACATTTTGATTTTATTTTGCCTCGTATTTTAAACATATTTTCAAAAGAATTGATTGGTTCTGAGATATATAATATAAAATCACTAAGTGCTATGAAAAATAAACTATCTTCTTGGATTCTCAACAAAGGTAGAATGAACATTGAAGATATATTTTTTAAAATTATGAAATGATTATAAAACCGTGATGTTATAGCTTATATTATAATTTGTATTTTTGATTTTTTTTGATATGTTATAATTATATATTAGACATAAATGGGTTACATAAGTAAAGACTGTGTCAGTTAAAATGAATTGTAAAACTATTCCGACACAAGCACTGCTTAGTGGAATAGTTCTTATCCACTGGATGTTGGTACTGATAGATTGTATTAATTTTGTCAGTGCCAACATGTTATACTAAATTGTCAATTTTTAAATTTTTTTTTGTTCTATGTTTCACTGTCGTATTGTTGTAATTTTTTTTTGTATGGTTATTGTGGATTTAAATAAATAAATAAATAAAATAAAAAAATAATTCTTGAACACGTTAACCAATTTTTTGATGTCGGTTTACCACCTGTCGATTTGTTCAACAGAATTTCTTTCTCTTAATAAATCGACAGTATTAAACTAAGTCCCCTTCCTCGTAGGCCTTCGTGGCTCAATTGGTTGGGTATCTGACTGCTGATCCAAAGGTCCCGGGTTCGATTCCCGGTGGAGACACAGTTTTTACTTATGTTTTCAGTCTGGATCTGTGAGACAATAAATATCGTAAGTCTCCAGAATGTGACAACTTGTTATTGGGTGCGTGTTAAATTAATATTTGACATAGTACCTGTTAGTTGCCCGAAAAGCAATATTAAATAAATAAATAAATAAATAAAAAGCCCCGTGTGGGAGAGAATTCTGCATGGATAAGTAGGCTTTATGCACGGTTTTTCCAACTTTGAAGTCAAAGTACACCAACTTAGAAGCTTCGCAGCATATATTTGAATGTTTGTGTGTGTCTGAATGTACATACATATGTGTGTGTGTGTCCGTTCCCTCCTTCAAACTTTTGATCCGCTTGATGCACAAAGCCTAAAATTTCAGAATTTTAGGCGTACAAACCATTCATACTCAGAATTTTGAATTTTTGTTTCAGTCAGGAATTCACAGTCAACACAAATGATGTGTATGTTTACATTTTTTTAAAAGTTGCAAATGCCGAAACACCCTGTCTACATAGATATTTATTATTTTTTTTATAAAAAATATATACATTATAGTACCTTTTTAATAGATACACCTCAATTTTTTTTATAAAATTTTCGTTTAAAACGAATTTAGTGAGGACATTTTTTATACAATTTTTATGGTAGTAGGTAAATTTAATACATAACTACGGGGACACTCAATATTGATATTTCATTTTCAAACATAAATAAATACCATCAATCTGTTCACATATTCGAGGCAAGAAAAAAAGGACTGTCCACACTTTCCTATCCTAAAATACATGTTTTGTATAGAAAATAAAATATTTTAAAATATTCAATAATTTGGATTTAAAAGTTTATAGTTTGGTACGTATTCTATAAATATACATAGGTACTATCACGATTGATAGTTGGATCTTATGCGTTACATGCAACTAATAATATCCTTCCTTATCTTGGATTCATTCCTTGTATCCACATTATTTATTCTGTTTTGTTTATAAACGAATAAATTAAAACCAACGCGATAACAAATAAAACAATTGAATTATTTTCAACTTGAGGCAGTGCTGTACCTTGAAAAGAAGGTATAACCTTATCAATACCGAGTCCATTCTCTCGATAATTCATCGCTAGTTTCACACGGTCGCAACTGTTGAGTATAAAAGTACAAAAGTCTTGTACTTCCTCCGGAGTGGAATTTATCAGTCCATTGTTTCCTCTGTAAATAACATAATTATCAGCAACTGTTGCATGAAAGGTGTTATGCTAATCTACCAAAGGTGTTCGATTCTTTCAAACCGATTGCAAAGCTAGCGACTGAAGACAGACAGCATAGGAATTGCAACAGGGCAGTTGTATCTTTGGCGATATTGTAAATAATAGTAAATATAAATGAATTTTCATTTCATCTTCAACAGGGCAGTTGTATCTTTGGCGATATTGTAAATAATCGTAAATAGTAAATATAAACGAATTTTCATTTCATCTTCAACAGGGCAGTTGTATCTTTGGCGATATTGTAAATAATCGTAAATAGTAAATATAAACGAATTTTCATTTCATCTTCAACAGGGCAGTTGTATCTTTGGCGATATTGTAAATAATCGTAAATAGTAAATATAAACGAATTTTCATTTCATCTTCAACAGGGCAGTTGTATCTTTGGCGATATTGTAAATAATCGTAAATAGTAAATATAAACGAATTTTTATTTCATCTTCAACAGGGCAGTTGTATCTTTGGCGATATTGTAAATACTTAATCGAAAATAGTAATTAGGTATAAATGAATTTTCATTTCATCTTCAATAATAATGTATGCAAGTGAGAAACGGACATGGTAGAACACGCATGAAAGTAAAATTAACGTTGTGGATATGAGGTCCCTAAGACGAATGTATGACAAAACAATCTATGATAGGATAAGGAATGTGGATATTAGACGAGATCGAAAGAGATATTGTGGGTAGAATGAAGATAAATGCTCTGGGATGGTTCGGACATGTAGACAGAATGAACGATGAACGCCTGACAATGAAAGTATACAAGGCTGAAAAGAGTGGAATGAGAAGTAGGGGCAGGCCGAGAATGAGTTGATACGATCATATTAATGAGATTTTCAAAGACAATTTCCACATTAAAACCCGAAACTGATTGACTCTCCCCCTCCGCAAAATCAAAAGGAGATCGATTAGTTTCTGCTAACAGAAGAAAATAAACATAAAGAAAGGAGAATAATGTGCGAATTGAGAATAAAAGGAGATCATGTACCACGCGATGCATGGATCTAAATGAGGCAAAACATGCAGGTATGTCAAGAAAGAAGAGTCTAGTGTTCTATTCTGTTGCATATTATGTGAGACATGGTGCATAATTAGGTAAGAGACCGTAAAAGATTGAAGGCCTTCGAGATGTGGACCTACCAACATATACCTACTCGGCATATCCTGGAGAGAGCATAATACAAATGATGAGGTTCTCAGCAAAATTGAAAAAAAACAGGGACATGTTAAACGCCGTAGGTATCAAAAAGGCGTGCAAATTAGATAGGTCATGTGGTGCGACACGTGGATCTTCTGCACATCATCTTGGAGGGAATGGTTGAGGGAACAACTGGAAGATGGCGTCCCCGCCAGGAGTGGCTAGAGCAGGTGTGCGAGGACATGAAGTGTACCTCCTACACAGAGTTGAAGAGAGTCGCTGAAGATCGAGTGGGGGATCGCGGAGTGGGGGAAGAGAAGCATCACTGTGTTGCCAACCAATCCACAACATTGAAATGGCCTATTTCTTTAATAAATTATTTATTCTGAGCGTCATCGTAGTGCGAGCTTCCCCCCTTTATTGTCTCCATTTTCCTTTTTCCCATCAATCAAGCATAACTTTGGCATAACTTTTTCAATTTCAGTTTTTATGATTTATCTATTTCAATGTCTACACGAGCTAGGTAACACTATGTAAACATGGTTGGCTATTTTTTTTATTTGTGTATTATTTTTTATTTCTGATGGGTCGATGGCAGAGCGGTAAGCGCACTGGGCTAGTATTCCAGTGGTAGCGATTTCGAATCCTGCCTCGAACGATTTCGTTCACCTATAGCACAAACAATTATGCTTAAATAAGGAAATTTAGGAAGATGTTTTGTAGAAGGTGTACTTGTTTAATAAGGATGGAAGGGTCCAAAACTTTGTTGGAAACTACGTGTTTAATTGAAGCAACCTTGATTTACCTAATGAAGAAACTAAAGATGTTACACATTTCGTTATAAGATATATTATTTTTTTAAAATTGAATATTGTATTGTGTAGCTGTACCTATGTTTACTTGAATACATAAAATCAAAATGATAAAAAAACTAACTATTATCTATAAAAAGATAATGACTGATTGTTAATATACCTTAATAAGTTAATAGATGAGTAATTTATGTAAATAGTTGACGATATCTGATATCACACATACACACCCAGCTTTGTATGAAAATGTTTGAAATATGCAAAAAACGCATTAATAGCGGACATAGTGTAATAGTTCAATTTCTATGAGATAGATTTTCATCATATTTTGCTAATAGATAATACGTATAACAAGACCATATTACAAAAGATATCTTAAGTTGCTAAGTACCTACTCAAGATGGAAGAATCAAAAGATGTTTTTTGATTTATATTATGGTATTAAAACAACATTGTGGGCCCAAATGTGCTGTACCTATTTTAATAAATACTAAATATGTTACCATTGGCCACTGGGAAATTAAATCCTATTGTCGAAATCGCTCCACTCCACAAAGGACAGAAAGGGACAGACTAATCCATGATCGTAGGCACCCTCTATATCACCATCGACCAACAGCCTCACATCAGAAACAGCTTCATTAAAACCATGCACCTCCCCGATTGAATTCTCACAACAACGCAGAGAGGATCTATGGAAGCAGGACCTTGGAGCGGGGCTGTAGATGCACCCACGTGAGGGTATTCCAATACAACAGATTAAGTGTCGGTGTCATACGACGTAGAGTGAACCTCGTAAAATAGGGGTACCTATATGAATATGACATCCCATGTGACTGCGGAGTAATCTCTGATATGCCTACTTATGGGGGAAGAATGCAACCCTGGGGATCTGATTGTGGCGAACAGCAGGGCGATGGTGGTCGCCGCATATTGAATTGACAGGGTTTAAACTAGCTGGACATGTAAACTAACTAACTAACCACCGACCAGTAAAATATTGTACATATGTGTAATAAATATTGCATGCCCCAGTTCACGGACTGAAAAAAACCTATTATTGAAACTTTCACAATACAATCTCAGCATGATACTAGTTGATAATCTGCAATAAAAAAATTCCCCTTAAAAATTGCGAAATCATAACTCCCCACTATATCCCCTTGGGTTAGTGAGGAGTAAAAAGATCTTGCGCTGCACAGTGGAATGAATTGCACAATATTTGATTTTTCCAACAATTGAATATTTGTCTATAATACATATTAGGTATTGATTATATAGATATTAGCAATATAGTAAATATGGAGTATTCGGAGTTGAAATAAACCGAAGTAATATTAGTTGACTTATCACGAATTATGTCAGTGAATGGTCAAATTGTTTTGCACTTTACATCAATAATGGCCGCGACAGACAAATTAATATAACAAAGGAAACATATTAAAATACCTATTTGTAAAATTAAATAAACCAATAGATCCTTGTCTAAATGAAATAATATCAATAGCGAGTGGGTTGTGGCCAATGCTAAACATTTACCACGCAATTTAGTGTTGTTAACAATTTTTTTTCATCAATAAACGGAAATTTTTACAATTCAGCGAAGTGGGGGACGGTTCGCACATCTGTCAACCAAGCAAAAAAAAACAAAAATGTTCTGGGCAGTCAACGAGATCTTTGAAGACGTTTGCCGATAATTCTGTATGGATATACCTACCTACAGCATACGGCATATTTATGAAGCCTATTTATATATTTTTTCCATTTTTTTTTGAAAAAGGAGGACGCAAGGCTTACATACACTTATTAAAAGAAAACCAACTAAAATACTTTTTATTTATTTTTTTTATTTTTTTAATTAGCAGATCAATGCGTGAATTGCAAATTTTATTTAATTGATTAAAATAAAATGCAACAAACGCACCGATCAAGCTTTCAATTGGGAATAGTTCACCCATTAGGCTCTGAGGAGGTCTCTATACTACATATCAACCCTAATGATTCCCGTTATTAACGTTTAAAAAATCTTTAACGATTCTACATGTATTAATTATATTATTATTGATATAATTTCTAACGATTTTGATTTATTATTATTGATATAATTTCTGACTAATTGAATTGATTTTGTTTAAATGAAGGTAGGTATTGTTGCTACCTAATTAGCTATCGAACATGGGATCTTTGTTTCTGCAGTCAGACGTTTATCAAACAAGTCGTGAAGGTCCAATCTTCAATGTCGACATTAAATCTCTCGTAACAAGTTCCATACAATTATTATTAGTATGTAGTTTTTGTTACTTGAAAACTGAATATTTACCAATGTTTTATGCTACGAGGCACCGGCTTGGAATAGTGCTTTTGCTATTTTATATTACAATCGTTTTCGGATGTCCCATAATAGCCAGATGATCGAAAACACAAATAACATCTCATTAGTTCAGCAATGAGGACCAGCATTCATTCTGAATGTGTAGTGCCTTTTTAGGCGTTAACGAACACCCTCACACCTGTCGCTGGTTACCCACATCGTGGTATGTGCCGTGATGATATGAATGATTGAAAATGTGTGTAGATTTACAATACAAAATTACTTGACAGACTTGCAGAGGCATATTGTTTAAAGTGGCAAAAAAATAGATCGGATGTTGTAAGACTGTAGTCGAAGCTAGTTAAGTACTAGTATGAACTACTTACCTAGTACCTAACTAATATAATAAAGTGTTATTACATCTGTAATAAGGTAAAACAATATATTATCATTACTAGCCAACTCCGTGAAGTTGTTAGATTTAAATCTTTCATTTTTTTTTAACTTTTCTACGGACAAATCTTGGTAGAACTCCATTTCAAATAATAAATAAATTTGGAATGGTAAAATAAAACCAAAGTTTTTAGTTCTACTAATTTAATGACACTGACTAGTTTCGGTCATCCAGTGACCATTTTCAAAGTGTGAAAAAACAAGAGGTGGTTGGTGTTTATATAATATCTGGTTAAGGGGTTTGCAACATTTTTTTTTATTTTTTTTTTGTTTATTTATTCATTTATTTATTTATTTATTTTTTATTTTATTTTATTTTTTTTTTTATTTTTTTTTTTATTTTTTTTTTTCTCTTTTTCCGTCAGTTCAATTAGTGTTGCTAGAAAGAACTGACAAAGAAAACTAGCAAACAAAGCGGAGCGTACAAATACAAAAAGAAATTAAATAATTCATATTGTAAAATTATTGAATGCTGCTGGAACATGGCATGATGGTGTCTGTATCTATTATTGAAGTTCTGTGACCAATGGTTGAGAACAGCAATGTAAGGATTAACTGTGTACCTGTAACAAAATATATTGGGGCAGTAAAATTCAAAAGCATTGAGTTGTTTGTTTACATAATATATAATGATAAATGGTTGGAAATACCATTCCTTATTATTGATTACTTGGTATATGAATAATATATTTATAGATTAACTGTGTACCTGTAACAAAATATATTGGGGCAGTAAAATTCAAAAGCATTGAGTTGTTTGTTTACATAATATATAATGATAAATGGTTGGAAATACCATTCCTTATTATTGATTACTTGGTATATGAATAATATATTTATAGATTAACTGTGTACCTGTAACAAAATATATTGGGGCAGTAAAATTCAAAAGCATTGAGTTGTTTGTTTACATAATATATAATGATAAATGGTTGGAAATACCATTCCTTATTATTGATTACTTGGTATATGAATAATATATTTATAAATATTTATAGCGGTTTAAGTAGAGGTGAAGTAGAGAAATCTGTTTGTAAATTAATAAGTGTCTTGTTCATATTATTTTTTACTCTATTAATTTCTAGTATCTCTAATCTGTCTAATTTTCTCCCTTTATTACATTTATGTAGAATTTGAACATTATTGTCTATTGTAAATTCATGTTGTAGTTCGTTTAAATGGGCAGCAAAATTAGAAGTATCTTGATTTAGTCTTTTGCATCTTAAATGTTCAGTTATTCTTTGTTTAAAAGTTCTACCAGTTTGACCAATGTATGAACCCGTGCACGTATTGCAATTCAACTCATAGACACCACTATTGTTGACTGGATCTATTTTGTCTTTATTATTTACTAATGCTTTACCTAATGTTTTTGGGTTGTAAAAAGCAATCTTCTTTTTGGCTATTTTCTTAATTATATTACCGGTTTTTATAGATGTTTTGCCAATGTAACTTAGTTTTACCCATTTATCTGAATTTTCTGGTTGAGATGTAAGTCCTGGAGCAACCGCAGTTAGGAAGAACTTCTTTTTCTTTTTTCTTATCATGTTATGTACTAGATTATCTTTGTAACCATTGTTTTTTGCTAAGTTTTGTATGATGCTGACTTCATTATTATAATCTGTTTGTGACAATGGAACGTTTAGCAATCTATGAATTAAGGAATGAAATGTTGATAGTTTATGGGAAATGTGGTGTCTCGAATTATTGTGTATTATATTGTCACATCTACAGAAACATCTACAGAAAACCAACCTTTAGTGACCGCTTTGTTTGCTAGTTTTCTTTGTCAGTTCTTTCTAGCAACACTAATTGAACTGACGGAAAAAGAGAAAAAAAAAAAAAAAAAAAAAAAAAAATAAATAAAATAAAAAAAAAATAAAAAAATAAAAAAAAAAAAAATAAACAAAAAAAAAAAAAATGTTGCAAACCCCTTAACCAGATATTATATAAACACCAACCACCTCTTGTTTTTTCACACTTTGAAAATGGTCACTGGATGACCGAAACTAGTCAGTGTCATTAAATTAGTAGAACCACTGCCTTGCTTCAAACAAAGCCGTGCTGTAGAAAACGCGTTGACAGTTAAAGAGACCTAACGTCGACTCGTATCTATGAATTTTAGTATGAATTTGCGAACAGTCGGTGTGGTTTGAACTGTTGTCAGTTGTTTACAATTGCTAAAAAAACGCATTTTTATACAGTATTTTGTCAATTTCGAATACCAATATATTCCAAATTTAATATTGTGAACTCAAGACATTAAGGCAAAATAATTTAATCAAGATATTTACTTATTTGGCATATTTTTAATAACACGTTTGTTCTGTTTACAAACTGTATGGAGTCACGTGGAATTTTGAATACATTTTTTAATCAGATAAAAATATGTTTGCATTTAATCGGATTATATCATATTAATAAATATAAATTATGCTTCTAGTGTACAAAATAGTTTTTTGTGATACCGACAAACTATTTCTTTACTTTCGTATTTCTGTAGGTTATATATATTTATGAAAAAAAATCTACTTTTAGATTCCTCACAAGTGTTGCGTTCCCGGATACACCTCAAACTATAGCACTTCCTACATAGGTACCTTTTTAATTTTAGTTTCATATAATATAACTATGTAATAAACATTGTAAATTTATTCCTATGGTTATTGCCTTCTGATTATCAGATGTCTACATTATCCTAAAATTATATATTAACCGGTATTAACACTATTTGCTTGTCATGTAGGTATATAGTATTTTTGTGTCTTATAATTTTTGATTGTGGAATAAAGTTGTGTTTATCATGTTTCAATTTAATATTTTTTTTGTATTCCTCTTCTCGGTTCTTTTCACTTGTGTGTTTCAAGACACTAATGGTAAGTAAATATTTTTTCAATGTAGTGTGAAATACCAATACTTTAATTTAGAATGCAATATCAGATAATTTTAAAAGTATCAAACATGGAATTATAAGGTAGTATCAAATGAAAATATTTTTAACCTAATGGGTGAATTATTCTTAATTGAAGCTTGGTGGATGTGTTTGTTACATATTATTTTGATTACATTGTGTATACTTATGATAAAATATTAGTATCTAATATTATTTGATTTTCATTTATATGCCGAATAAAAAAAAAACAAATTTTTGTATCAATAGAATCGTTGAAGTTGAAAAATAAATTTTTATAGGAGAAAAACAAATATTCAATGAAGTATATTTTATGCTGAAATGTCATAATGCTTGCTTTTAAATATATATTAATTCGGCATATTGAAAATAAATAATAATTGGCACGCATTTTTCTATCAGACAAATATTGAATAATATATATTTGCTCTTTACAAGTGTGTATGTAATATCGCGATAGGTCTCTTTAGTTTGAATTTTTGCGTTCCCGCCAATCTACAGCACGGCTATGTTATTTGTAGAAGGCAGTGGTAGAACTAAAAACTTTGGTTTTATTTTACCATTCCAAATTTATTTATTATTTTAAATCTTTCATATTACAATTTTATCCTGTCATTAGTAATTTTATCACTACATAGTTTCTTGCGTCTTCTGTTGTGTCCATGTTTTTTTGGCATACATTACTGTAGGTACGAGAATTGTATTGTATTGTATTTATTTATTTATTGTTAATACACAAACCTTTGTACATATTTAGGTTAAGTAAGTATCGCCCCACTAGGTTAAACCTGTTATGGGGCTGTTACTTTTAGTCAATAGGGTATACAAACTATTTACACATAAAGGATACATAATATATTTAGATGAAATATAAGAAATGAAGAATAGGAAATAAATGTTCATAAGTCAGATGTTAAGGGTGGACCACCTCCTCAGCATATAGCCTGCCCGAAGCAAATACCCATTTTTTTGTAAGAATTTTAAAGGTTTTATGTGGTGTTTTCTTTATGTTATTATCTAGTTTACTCCAACTGTCGATAGCGATAGTATGTATAGTTGAAGAATAAGTACCAAACTATAAACCCATAAATCCATATTATTGAATATTTTAAGATATTTTGTTTTCTATACAACACATGTAAGTATGTATGTCAAGATAGGACAGTATGGAGGTCAGTCCTTTCTCCTACCCGGAATATGAAAACAGAATTATGGTATGTATGTATGTTTGGAGATTAAGTATCAAACTCGACCTTAAATGGTCGTATTGCCTATATCAAAATAATAATAATAATATTAAGTCTTCTTACATATTGTGTATAGGCGACTGCCATACAAATTGTATGAAGCAATGTCGTCAATAAATTCAATTTTTATAATAACTGTTAAAAAAATGAGATGTAATATTTTTTATAGAAAATTAAATTATGTAGTTGGGGTTTTTCGGCTTTTTTCGATATTTTTAAAAGATTTGGAAATATAGGCAGTTGAACACATAAATTTATCATAAAAAATTGTTTTTCTTTATAAAAAATGTTTGACACTCTGGATTTTTTTGAAAAAACAAAATGAAATTTTGTATTTGTCTATGTTCATACCAATTTTCAGCGTGTTAGCTTTTATGTTTTCTGTGATAATATGGAAAAATAAAGTGAAAATTCAAAAGTTGATAACCCCTGACTGAAACAAAAATTCAAATAAATCCGTATATGGAACATATATGCTCCGAAGCCTCTAAGTTGGTGTTTTTTGACTTCAAAGTTGGAAAAGCCGTGAAAAAAGTAGACCCTGCATACAATTCTCGCGAATCCTGGCTTTAAACATTGTCGATATGCTAAGAGAACAAAGTTCTCTTGAACAAATCGACAGTTGGATTAAGTGTTTTTTCTATTTTTATATACATATTTTTTTGTTAAAAATAACAATATTTTAAGTAGCTAAGCTTAAATATGTTTGACCTCTAAATAAATGTCCATATATATTCATATACAAACATATTAAAAAAACTCACACAAAAATAATACTCCGTGTATTCAAGCACCACATTAACATCTAATACATGAAAAATGTCAATAAATCATTTTAAAACATCAATAAAAATCAAAACAAAAAAAAACAAGTGAGTTGTGGCCAACGCTAAACTCCTCACTAACACTCTCACCAGCATTTATATTATAGAAAATATTCAGCATTTTTATGAAATGAGTTTGTTCAATTATTTTGATTTAAATGTTTTATCACGAAAACTTGATAATTCTTCAATGACATTTTACGAAAGTGATGTGTCTTTTTACCAAATTCTATAAAAAATTTAAAATATTAAGTTTCCTGAGCTTTAGGTCACTTTGAAATATTTGACACTTAAAAAAATGAGAATCTTTATTCAGATATCCTTCAAAATTTAATGGGGTCTAAGCGAGTATTAGATATACAAATTTAAAGAATTTGAAAAGTAATAATGAGTACCTACTTTAGTCTATAATCGATAAAGTAAAATGAACACGCCGTACATAGCACACAGCACACACACAGATACAGTGTGATAAAAATTTCAGAATACAATCTCAGCATGATACTAGTTGATAACCTTTTACGGCGGTACTAATAACGAAAAAGTAGCGAGGTTGAACTATGGAATAGAGTGACTAAAACCTAACGGCCAAAAATCTTACTAATAACCAAGTATTAAAACTTCTATTTTATTCCATGGTTTATATCACCATGGTAACGCTAAACCATCCGGGCCCCTAGTTTAGTGGTGGAATAGCGAATTCGTGAGCTGTCAAAAGTCAAATAGACCGCGCGTATTGTATAAATTTTGTCATTTTTAAAGAAATACTTTTTTAAATTATGGACGACAATCTGTTTGATTATAGAATCGGCGATTTTGAAAGATCGTTTCAAGAAATAGAGCAGGTGGAAACAGTTTTTCGAAGCCACAAAATTTATAAGGTGCGTTGTAATCCGTTTGTTGATTACGACAACATTAATTTTAGAAGAAAGTACAGATTTTCAAA
Source organism: Molanna angustata (assembly GCA_963576475.1). Lineage (NCBI taxonomy): Eukaryota > Metazoa > Arthropoda > Insecta > Trichoptera > Molannidae > Molanna > Molanna angustata. Next base: position 24,034,610 of record OY754988.1, on the reverse strand, counting down.
GACAGGAGTTAGACATCTCGTAGATTTATTTGGAAGAAGGCTAATAAATGAAGATATTTATTTTCCATTGAAATTGTTTTAAAATAAATAAGTTATGTTGTAATAAGTTAAATTATTTGGAACCCAACCAAAACGTGACGATACATAAACAGTAAACCACCAAAACCATGCAGTAAACAAACAATGACAAACATAGAAATACGATGATTCTCGATAGATGTCATAGATGACGGCTAATAAAGTCATAGAGAATGAACAAAAAATAGCATAAAGTAAAGAAAAATTCCGAAATTCCCGTTAAATGGCTGCGTTCACACAACATTCATTCCTTATTCCATGGTTTACTTAGTCCTTGTACATTTTTGCATTATTAGTAAGAACCCAATAAACCACGAATTAGTGCCTAATACGTGGTTTACGTAGTGCGAGGTTTAGTTGGCTAAAACGAATTTTAACGAAAATGTTATTAGTACCGCTGTTAGAGTTTTAAATTATACTTAATCATCAGAAGGTTTTATTTAAGCGTGTTCAATAATTAGTTTATAAATCTTAGTAAATAACTTCCTCTAAATATTCATTCATCTCAAAATGCAAAGGAATGCCTTAGGCCACTTGAATGAAAGAGATTACTTACTTTTTACATCATAATTTTATTCACATAAATTAACTTTACTGTAGAACAATATATAGGTAACTCAATTACAATGAAATTAACTTCTGAATTTACGGCTGATTAATAATGACTGACGCGTGCGTTCTTACAGTAGAGGGAATAAAAATAAGCTTATATACTTTGGTCATTCTCGAATGTTGGAATATAATATGATTGTTGTAAATTCCATAGAACTCGACGGAAATTCCATGGAACACCACAATCCGCAAAAAAATACCCTTAAAAATTGCGAAAGCATAACTCCCCACTATATCCCCATGGGTTAGTGAGGAGCAAAAATGTACATATCTAAGTGGCTGAAAATTCGAGTCTTGTTGCAATAAAAACCAGTTGATTGTATCTCAATTCGAAATATTAGAATGTTGACTGTTGACAAATAAAACGCGTCACTGAATAAGAACTTATTTTTAGATTAAAATATTTCGTTAAAAAATGAATCAGGTAAGTAGGTATGTAGATTTTTACAAGGGCACATTTCCTAAAGAGGGTGACTGCTGCCAAAGTACCTATTTTTTAATTTAATATTGCATCATTAATACAAAACGAATTATTTTGAAAAAAATAACATAGTTATTTTGGATATTTATTAAAAAAATATAAGTACCTTAACTTTTTAATTATGTTCTGTATGTATTCTTGTACGAAAATAATAAGCATACCCCGATTTTTGACATTTATCTTAAATTTATAAAAAAAGTATAAGGTATAGAGCATTATATTTTTTTATAAATTAAAGAAGATCAAAATATCTGGAAAATACGATGTAACGTTGCATTAATGCACCAGGTTATGTTAATAAACAAAAAAAAACTTTTTTTCGAATGGAAAATGAATGTTTTTTAGGTTTATTTACTAAACCCGAAGCATTAATGCAACGTCACATCATATTTTTCTAGATATTTTTGTCTTCTTTAATATAAAAAAAGTGTTGAACTAAGCCTTATATTTTATTAAAAATATAAGATAAACGTTGAAAATCGGGGTATGCCATTATTTTTCTACAAGAATTTATACAGAACATTATCAAAAAGTAAAGATATATTTTTCTTTATTAATACCCAAACTATCTAAATTATTTTTTTCAAAACGATTTGATAAGAAATAATGATGGTATATCAAATTGAAAAATAGGTACGTTGGCAGCAGTCCTCCCCCTTAATTGTTAACCCTATGATACAACAGTAATCTTTTAGACCAAGAGCTAGCGTCCGCCAAATTTACGCCACAGCGGTGGCTTTCGGATATAACAAAGATGGAGATATTTCGGAGATACTTTAGATTGGTCGATGGCAGATCGGATAGCGCGCTGGACTAGTAATCCAGTGGTCGCGAGTACGAATCCTGCCACGGCTGATATCGTTCACCTATAGCACAAGCATTTACGCTTAATTTAGGGAATGCAGGAAGATGTATATGTACTTATGAACCACAATGTGTATTGTATAGTACGAATAAAAACAATTTATTAACCTTTTTACTCTCCCTACTATGGAATAGTGGAGAGTCATGATTTCACAATTTTTAAGCGTATTTTTTACATCATTTTCTCAACGGGTATCATGTAGAGAGAGCACGTACGGATTATCATTTTTGTGTCCTCTCTACAGCCCAAACTATAAGTCCGATCGACTTCATATTTACATCATATAATATGTAAAGTGCATAGACCTAGAGCTGATTAGTTTTTCAGACAACTTTTAATTTCTTCTCTATGAATTCATCATTTATATAGTGTCCTCTCTGCAGCCCAAAGTATAGGTCCGATTGATTTCATATTGATATCATATATGTTAAGTCCATAAACTTAGAGCTGATTATTATTCCATATAGATATCCGTTAATTTCTTCTCTATGATTTCATTTGTCCAAATTTTCAAAACGGTCTAGAAAATCGGGGTATTTTTATACTGTTTGAAATTTTGATGCAATAAAAATACACTTGCATGAATGCATTACAAAAATGCATTCAAGGATTGTCAAGGTCTGCCATATCAATGTGAAATAAATTTCATATTTGTATGAAACATGAATAATAACAGAAGTAAAATAGCTTCTGTATGGGAAAATTGAGTGATCAACTTCATATCGATATTGTATGTGTCTCTATAGACAAGTGTATTTTTTACTCTCCACTTCTATCTTCCTCAAGGGGTAGGCAGTGAGAACCGAACACCGCATTCTTCTATCTTGACACACATACATCGCTTCATCAACATTGATGCACTGTCCCACATATGTTCATCTTGCTAGTTATGCAATTTTACATAAAAATTTTCAACAGGTATCATGTAGAAAGTGCATACTGTGAGTTTTGTGACAATATTTTTGTATGTAGGTATGGTGTATTGTGAAAACTTTTGTGTTCTAGGAATCATATATTTGTTTAAAAATCTAATAGAAATGTACTTCATAAAATGCATTTAGAGATTGTCAACCTTTCATGAAAAAAAAATGAACACTTACTATGGTGTGGAGAGTTTAGTGTTAGCTCTCTTTTTTAAAAAAATAAAGAATATGTCAATGAAACAAATATATATATACATCCTCATATGTTCCCTTAACTAAGCAGTAATGCTTGTGCTATAGGTGAACGAAATCGGTCGAGGCAGGATTCACGACCACTGGATTTCTAACCCAGAACGCTAACCGCACTGCTACCGCCCAATATAAGAGTTGGCGCCGGGGATTTCCGCCAACCAATGTGTTTGTCCGAAATGAATTACGTGATTTTTAATAGTCTTCCGTAGTTCATAAATAAAATCATGCTTCATACTATAACTGACGTGTTAAAATAGCAATTTTCAACACTTTGATGGCTGTTGTCGCCGAAAGCCACCGCTACTCAGAGTTTATCTTATTCAATTGTTGTAACCTGCTGTAGTTTCTATCCTTTTATTTTTTATTAATTTTAATGGCATCTGGATACATTAACGTCCATTGATCGTCTTATATGCCCCCCATAGGTAATAATTATCCTGTACTGATTTATTTTTGCGATGATTTGATTAAACATTTTTGTTGTGTATATTCATGGTTACTTAATTTGAAGTTTTTTTTCTGTCAGGGTATTGAAGATTTCATTGTTATCGTTATAGTTTGAAGATTTTTTGCTTTTTTTGTCATGGTTAGTTTGAAGATATCTTTGTCACGATTAGTTCGAAGTTTTTTTTTTGTTTTTTGTCAAGGTTAGTATGAAGTTTTTTTTTTGTTTTTTAATCGTGGTTAGTTTGATGATTTCTTTGTCGTGGTTAGTTTGAAGATTATTTTTGTCATAGTTTGATGATTTTTTTCGTTTTTTTTGTCACGGTTAGTTTGAATATTTCATAGTCATGGTTAGATTGAAGATTTTTTGTCATGGTTAGTTTGAAGTTTTTTTTTTTGTTTTTGTCATGGTTAGTTTGAAGATTTTTTTCGTTTTTTTGTCATGGTTAGTTTGAAGATTTCATTGCCATGGTTAGTTTGGAGATTTTTTGTTTTTTTTTGTCATGGTTAGTTTGAAGATATCTTTGTCATGATTGGTTTGAAGTTTTTTCGTCATGGTTAGTTTGAAGTTTTTTTTTGTTTTTGTCATAATTAGTTTGAAGATTTTTTTTCGTCATGGTTAGTTTGAAGTTTTTTTTTTGTCATGGTTAGTTTGAAGTTTTTTTTCGTCATGGTTAGTTTGAAGTTTTTTTTTGTTTTTGTCATAATTAGTTTGAAGATTTTTTTCGTCATGGTTAGTTTGAAGTTTTTTTTTTGTTTTTTAATCGTGGTTAGTTTGATGATTTCTTTGTCGTGGTTAGTTTGAAGATTATTTTTGTCATAGTTTGATGATTTTTTTCGTTTTTTTTGTCACGGTTAGTTTGAATATTTCATAGTCATGGTTAGATTGAAGATTTTTTGTCATGGTTAGTTTGAAGTTTTTTTTTTTGTTTTTGTCATGGTTAGTTTGAAGATTTTTTTCGTTTTTTTGTCATGGTTAGTTTGAAGATTTCATTGCCATGGTTAGTTTGGAGATTTTTTGTTTTTTTTTGTCATGGTTAGTTTGAAGATATCTTTGTCATGATTGGTTTGAAGTTTTTTCGTCATGGTTAGTTTGAAGTTTTTTTTTGTTTTTGTCATAATTAGTTTGAAGATTTTTTTTCGTCATGGTTAGTTTGAAGTTTTTTTTTTGTCATGGTTAGTTTGAAGTTTTTTTTCGTCATGGTTAGTTTGAAGTTTTTTTTTGTTTTTGTCATAATTAGTTTGAAGATTTTTTTCGTCATGGTTAGTTTGAAGTTTTTTTTTTTGTCATGGTTCGTTTGAAGATTTTTTTCGTCGTGGTTAGATTGAAGTTTTTTTTGTCATGGTTAGTTTGAAGATTTTTTCCTGCACAAATTCTAAACAGGTAGGTAAACGGTACATGGAAGTGTTTAACATGAATTTGTCTTATGTTCATGTTTCAAGTTATTGAAACAAATACTTAAGAACAAATTGCTACATACCTATGTAAGCGGATTTTATTGTCACAAGAAACGGGCGATTTTGTGCAATAATAATGGCCGATTGCAAAACGAAGTAGATCAAGTAAATTAATACAATGTATAGGTAAACATAGTGTGAGTCTGAATTTAACAATAATTTATTGTTGTGCAGCACAACGAAAGGTATAATATAACAATTACTTGAAATTTCACAATGGATTCATACTATTCTCTGTGCTCCATTTTGAGATTGGGTCGTTGCACAGATTCGATTCTGAGGATCTATATGCTGATTGCAAATAAAAATTGGATATTTTGCAATCGTGTATTGCTTTGCTTATATATGTAGGTGTAAATTTAGACCAAGAAACATCATTATTGTTGCAAACAATGGTGTTGCCTATTTTGCCAATTTAGCTTTATTGTTGATACGAGAGTAAAAAAATGTCCTCAAAGGATTTTACGCTGTCGTCACAACCATTAGCTCCGCATGATTTTATTTAGAAATGAATATCAAAATGATTAAAATAATGAGCCCCTCTGAGACAGATAATATAAAAATTGTAAATATAAATATTGTATATGAAAGAGTAGGCCAGTCTACCTAGGGCATAAAATAAAACTGGGAAAGGAAAACCAAATTGCATAAATCTCAAGATGAATCGATTTAGGTTGGGCAGGTTTTATTCAGATGTACAAGAATAAATTCACTAAAAATTAAAAATATAAAATTAACACGAATGTAGAGAGTTTGTTGTTTATAAGGTCATGTTTAATTGCTTTTTATTGTTTCATGAACAAGTTTCATTACTTTTTATTGTTGTATATTTGCTTCTACATGTTTACCTGTATATAATTATGTCTTATTATAAAAGTTTTTTTTTACTGTTTTTATCTCGAATGGTTTAATATGTTTGTGTGAAATATTGATGAACTTTGCATGTCATGTTCACTTTTAATGGGACATTGAGGTTATAAAACAATTGTAAGATCGATGCGCGCTAATTGGTCGATAGGAGATGTATAATCCATTTGACTGGGCAGTCGCTAGACGCTGTGTAATTTATTAAATATGGTCTGGGAACCGTGACTCTGACAGAACTTTTTGAAGGCTTTGAAATTGTTCTTCGAGATCACAAAATCCGCATGACCAATAGGACCTTGAGGAGGCCCACGGACGGCAACGAAGAGCTCCGATCTATAAGAGGACATCATTGGGTGGCAACAATCCCACAAGATATGTTCCGAAGTTTGGTCTGAGTATTGACAGAACTGACTCACTGAATTAATAAATAAACTACTTATACATTATTTGTAGGTTAATATTTTTATAAGTCATGTTGTTATTACAAATATAGTAAAAAATGTACCTACCCCGACCTATGTCGTTCGACCACATTGAACAGCTGAATCCGTATGTCTATAAATGTCAACAAAAGAAACGACAAACATGGCAATGATATACCGCGAGTGTTGCCATGGTAAAATATTCAAAGGAGAGAAGAGAACAATAAGAACGGGAAACACAAAGAGAATTGAGAATTTGAGGTTCAAAAAGTGCTCAGGTTCAAAATATATACTTTTTTTTTGGTTAGACTGTCAATCAATTTTGACGACTACAAAGCAGTGGTTCTGAAAGTTTTCATTATTACAAGACATATTTACAAAAAAATCAATTCTCTCAATAGATGGCGTTACAAAAAAAATAAATAAAAATAATAAGAAAATATTTCATAATTTCACACATAGATGGCTGTAGTAAAAATTCCTTATTTTCAAGCGAAAAGAATTTCAGTATTACAATATATAAAACTTTCAAAACTGAATTGATAGGGATCTCATTAAAAAGGCATAATTGGTGAACGTTGCGCAAGCGCATAAAGTGATCACGTAAACCAGCCGATGACAGGTCGTTAGCCCTGTAGGTGCCTTGATTTCCAACTTCGTCTCTATTGAGATAATTGAAAATCTGTTAAAAAGACATATTCACGATACAAAAGACCAAGAGATTACCCTACCCATTTAATTTTTGAATATTACATTACAGATATTAAAATAAACTTAATGTCACTTGTTTATAACAGAAAACCGTATCATATACAAATATAATAATATAAATCTGTTAAAATTTTTTTTTTTTTTATAGAATACAACAGCAAACAAGAAAAATTTATACCAAAATACAATTATAATTTTATATTGCAAATTATAGTCTTCTAAAATATAGTTATTACAAGATGTTAACAATTTTGAAAATATTTCAGCAATTTCAAAAACAGGATGGGAAGGGAGAAATCTAGGGTGGGGAGTGGGGGGAAGCAACGACCACTGGAAACTCATAATACGATTATATCCCATGTGTCTCAATGTATGAATAATACTGAATTAAATTGTATTGAATTGAATTAAATTAAAGGGGCACAATTGAAAAGGTAAAGATGCGCACAACTAAACAGAGTACCTACAGATAAAATATCCGAAAAATTCACAATGATTTTTTTTTAAATTTAATAGATATAAGTAAACCCGAAGTAAACAAATCCAACTCCAGATCACTCAAACAATTTCTGTTGTGCCCATTACAAGCTATATTAATGTAATTTTTGAGAAAGAGAAGAAATAAAACAGTGTAGAAATTTCAAATAATAAATTGTAAAATATTGTTTTATTGTATAATTAATATAAAACAATCTTTCGTGGTTTTGTCAAATGGAATGAAGAACGACTGATAAAGAAAAAGCAGAACCCGGAAGACCATCACCCAAACAATGGAAGGATAGTTGGACTTCTACCTACCAGAAGCAGGTTCCGAGAACAACAGGAGATTGTCCTAGCAGAAGCAGAAGAAGACGAAGACGGATACGTTACAAGTTTAAAAAATGGACGAGTATGTACGAAACGACGTATGAATGTAGGTCAGGCGATGAATGAATAGATCTTGTTAAACGCACAGTTCATTTTACAAATATCGGATGAGCTGAAGTTGATATTAAACGCGAAAATTTTAACACTAATAATAATAAGAAGTATTAAAAATAGTAAGTATCATACAATTACTTAAATAATATACAAAAGAAATATAATTTATTTTAAAAATGTGATCAAATGCGAATACATAATAAACTTTTTCCTAACCACAAATGGCAAAGGTGTTGATAAAATTATTCCTGCAAACAATTTCCATTCAATTCATAAAACAGTTCGCTCTCGCGAGTCGCTATTGTCATTAAAGATTAACTAAACCTAACCAAAAAATTAACGGGAATGGAGATTTACGTACAAATCATACCTACTATTATTTCGTTATCGTATTTTATTAGGTACATCTCGTATAATTTTCGGTTAGGTTTAGTTAGTCTTTAATGATAATAGCGACTCGCGTGAGCTAGTTGCTTTATAAATATAAGGAATAAGTTTTTAATGTATTCATATTTGTCAATCCATTTGATCACATTTTTCAAATAAATTATATATGTCAAAATATTTTTACCTACTTTTATGATTTTGAACATTATTAACTATTTTTTTTTAATTTTCGCGTTTATGTCAACTTGAACAGCTCATCCGACATTGTTAAAATGAACTGTGCGTTTACTAAGCCCTGGTTGATGGATGTATGAAAAGACAGAAGTGTATGGCGCTTTGTTCTCTCTGTACACCCTAATAACATGGAAATGGTGTGATGCTTTGTATATGAAACGAAATCTCTTTTTCTACGCCATGTTCAATCCACTGCTGGACAATAAAGGCCTCTTTAAAACATTTCTATTTGGTTCTGTCTTGGGCTCTTTGCTGTCATCCACGACCCGCATGCCGGACATTGACAACTGTTCAGCTTTTCAGTAAGTGGTCTTCCTACGCCTCTTTTGTTGGTCCAGGTCCTCCACTTAAGGATTCATCTAGGAGACCATCTGACACTGTCTTGCCTCAACTGCCATTTCAGCCTTATTGTTCTCTCTGTTTGACGTCTTATCTCCTTGTTTCTGAATGAAACGAGATCGCTTACAATAATTTGTAATAGGACGATTTATGACAGGATAAGGCAATATTCAGAATAGATGGTGGACTTTTTTTTACTCTATGATATCTATTCATTCGATCATGGCATATCCCAAAATGTAGAGTAAGCAGCGATTGGTGTGAGGGTATGCCATACTATTTTAAATGAAATACGACTCATGACTGTATCATATTACTGGTGTTAGAGGCCCTAACTTAGTTTTTCCATGAGGGCCCAAAATGTCTAGCTATGCCACCTGTATAGAGGTGTGTGTAATAAAGTGTTCGGCCCTTTATTCAGTTTGTTGGAAACGCTTCTTTTTCTTCTCCTTTGCATAATCTGCCTTTTTGATCTTACGCCACCACTTCGCTCAATCTTGTGCATCTTCCGGTGTAACATCGCTGTTCCTCATGTCTTTCTTGACCACCTCACGCCATCTGTATCTCCTACCAAGGACACCAAGAGCCTGTGCAATCATATAACATCGTAGCCTGCTTTTCTGAATTTTATCAGAGATGTCACGAACACCTAGACTCCCATGAATGTAGGAGTTTCGAATCATGTCATGACGCCGCACTTTAATCTCAGCATTTTCATTTCAGCTATCTGTACGGTACGGCCATGCCTTATACGGGAGGTATTCCAGGTTTCTGAGCCATATGTGAGTACAGGCCGGACGACACTCTTATATATAAGTCCCTTGTGTTTAACTGGCATTTTCTTATCGCAGGTCACACTCGTGACCTCTCGCCATTTCAGCCATGCTAAGGATATTCGGTGCTGAATATTAGAATCCAGACGAGTGGATCCCGTTTCCCAGGTAGGTACTTTATACTCCTGACATTCCTATTTATTGGCCAATGATGTTGATTGGCGTCATATCTATGCCAGGGTCTTTTAGAACCATGTATTTGGTTTTCGACACGCAGAATTTTTGCACAAAGCTATACAAATGACCTTAAACTACTATATATTTTTAAAATAGGTCACGGAAATTTCAAAAGTTATCTTAACCGATTTAATATTGCCTCCTCTGTCTCATGTCAGTTCTGTCAATACCCAGAACAAACTTCGGAACATATCCTGTGGGATCGTTGCCACCCAATGGTGTCCTGCTCTTATAGATCGAAGCTCCTCGTCGCTGTCCATGGGCCTCTTCAAGGTCCCATTGGTAATGCGGATTTTGTAATCTCGAAGAACAATTTTAAACTATTGGTAGATTACCATTAAGTTTATTTTTTACAGAGATCTCGGTCACACCTTTGATGCTTTACATTTAAAAAGATCTGAGTTCTATGACAGTCTACGAGTATGAATCTTCTATTCACATTCTTCGATTGTTCTTTTTACACTATGGTGCCGAGATTGCCAATCTAGATGGCTCCGTACTTTTAAAAACTGTGTCTCCACCGGGAATCGAACCCAGGACCTTTGGATCAACAGTCAGATACCTAACCAACTGAGCTACGAAAGCCGACAAAATATTTATGAATAAAATGTTTTGGCCATGGAAAACGAAAGGATCTTCATTGATCAAAGGATTTCAAAATGAAGAAAAATTTTAACAAAAGGAATTGAAATAATAACACGATAATAAATATAAGTGAAGAAAAGAGTGTGGTTCTAGGATCTCTTTGCCTAGTCCACAAGACGAATAAAATATCACGCAATTTTTGATCGTCTTCATAAAAAGAGGTTATTTTTTAAATTCTAAAGTTGAATGTATCAGTAAAGTTCGTGTATATTATTAAATCTATGCACAAACACCAAAAATACAGAAGTATTTATTAATAGATCCCCCTTAGACATGCATTTTATAAACGTTAGCTATTTATAAAATATACAAAAACATCTTACCTATTAAAGACAGCAGAATTATTTGTTCTTAATAACTCCACATTTTTAAAATCGCTTCATTTGATTTTTTATTTTATTTTAAAATCACAAAATAATAATCACAGCACTTATTCAACTAAGTAAATTCAACAATTGTTTAACAAAACATTGTTTTATTTTAAATTATAAAAAAAAAAAAATGATTGGAAATAACACAAAATTAGTAAATCGATTTTTCAAAACGTCAAAAAATATTGAATATTTTAAAATATTTCCCATAAAAAAAAACACAATAAAAAAAAAACACTGTCTCAAATTGTTAAACACATTTTGTACACTAAGTTATATTGTATTGTTATTATATTTAACTATACAAAATTGATTTTGTAATTTAAGATCGATTGTAAAATTTATGCTTGCACAATTGATTTAAAACGACTAAATCTTATTAAAACATTTCGAAACTAGTTGTTATTTATGAAACCGAAGGATATTTACATATTAAATAAAATGTTTATGTATCTTAAATTTAGTTAAACGTTATTATATTTGTTCGCAAAACTGAAACGGGAAAAAAATGCAGACGATAGCAAATCTGACATTTTAAATTCGTAAACTAACACGAAGATCGTACGAGAAAATCCGTACTGTCTTCCCGCTCAGCGAATCAGTTACTAACTTCACTGCGCTCGATGTTCATCCAACAGTCGGCCATTAGTAGCGCTGGATTAATCAAACTAGACACGGTCGAGATATCAAAACTAAGGCATTTAATCAAAAAATAATATCGTCAGCACTGTATGTTTTTTTGTTTTATAACTGATAGTAAATACTCTTTTGTATACTGCTTGATCTATGCTGTTGTGATTGGATACTGTTGCGATCTAGGTAAGTTGTCGAAACTGGATCTATTACAGTAGTACTTCGCTTATTATATTTTAATTGATTTGAAAAATAATATTTATTTAATCATTCACATTATTCAACTCATCATTATAATCATTACCCTGCGTGTTAGATTCCACTGATTATGTTTTGTTATATTAATACATAATTAATACTTACTTATTATGTTTATTAGTTTTTTCATACCTACAATTGTTATTCTGCTTATTATTTTATTTGATATTATTTTAGTACTTCTTTTAATTTGTTTCTAAATGTTAACTGATATACTTGAACATTGAACACGTATGTATTGTAAGTACGCAGATCTTAAATAAAATTTTCTTTGAATGAATATTTATATGTATTTTTTTATTTTGTATAAGCTATAGACTAACCTCGTTTTTCTTTATATTTCTTTTTGCTTTTATTTTCATTATCATTGTTCATAGATTGGGTAAGTTTGTTTCTTTATATGTATTTTCACATATTATTATGTACTATATTTTGTATCACTTGTGAAAACTTCATGTAAATGGCAAACGCCGTAAATAAAATAAATAAATAAATATGTATATGATACCCTCCTCTCAAGAGAGTCAGACGTCGAATTAATTTTTTAGACTTAATTTTGCTGTAAAATTTCTGATCAAATAAAATATTCACCTATCAAATAATGAAATTGTGGTCTGACTACAAAAAAATATCAAATTGTCAACATACAAAAGTAAGGGGGCACGATTATATCACAGAATAATAATTTAAAACAAAATAAATAATTGTCAATTCAATAAGGACATCACAACATCGAGGTAAAATAATTATTCTTATGGTCGTCACAGATTGAAATCTTAAATAAATTAAAGCACTAAACACAGTTGGAATATCTTTTTGGTTGTAAGAAATTACCTAATGGCAATAAGCCCGCCAGTGTACAATATAATATTTGTGTATAGGTACATACTATGTACAGAAAGATAGATAAATATAATATCTCAGGAAAAAAAATCGTCACATAAAATATTATTGTTCTTGATGGGTACATAATATTGTCTTTTCCAAAAGGTACGAATAATGCCAGGACCAGGCTGATGAGGCTTGGGATACCATGGATAAGCTCCCCCTGTCCTAAACAGCGGCCGTTCCCGATGCTGGCTGGGCGGCTGCGTCAGGAACGGCAGCGGCTGGGCAGATCCTAATGGCATCTGGGGACTAGAGTGAAGATGCAGGCTGCGGCTCCAGGATTAACACGGTTCATCGGTATCGGAGCCCTTTCCGATTCAGAATCAGTTACTATTCTGGACCGCGGCAACATGATCGCTGGATTGTTGCTGCGATGTCTATTGCTGGCACTTAAGGGCAGGTCGTCGTGGTTCAAGGAGGCAGGGCCCGACCGATGTCTCAATCATGACATGGTCTCCTACCGCAAAGAACGCCGACTCGCGTTCTTCGAGCGCGGTCAGTTTTGACGAGACGCGTGTCTAATTCCAACTGTCAAATTTTATAGGTAGCTGTCATTTTTTTTAAATTAATTCGCCTGACATTTAAGATAATATATTTATACTTATTTTATTTATTTATTTATTTAATCTTTTTGTACATATAATAAGTACACTTATGTTATTATTGTATTTATAACTGGTGGTATGTATTGCTGTATGTATTAATGTATTGCTGAACTTATTAATTTATACTTATGTTATTATTGTATTAATAACTGGTTTTATGTACTGTTCAATTTTTAACATTATATTTTATAACAGATTTTATGTATTGCTGAATTTTAAATTTAAATTAGATTTTTTTTCCTTCTGATTTATAATATGTTATTATTGTTTTTTTATAACTGATGCTATGAACTGTTGATTTTTTAACATGATTTTATATTTGTATTCTGTTATATACTTTTTAGATTTTATAAAATAGGCTTTCAAGTCGTAAGTGTTATTAAATAAATAAATAAATAATGCATTTTTTTCTTGTCTATGTCGCTACTTGTGGTTTCTTAATGATTTGGCACCGAAATGAAACTTAACCTGTAGGGCAAGTCTAGTCTACAGGCGGAATAAAAACCATCCATGTCTACCCATATCATGGATATTATTATATAATGGAGTTCTATAAAATAATTATATCCATCTTCTTCTATCGTGTCGGCAGCGTCCTAAACTCCCTTTCCAGACCAATAAGTCAGGATTGAGACGATCCTCCCAGTTGGTTCCTCCCACAACTCCCCTTCGATGCACGATACAGATAAATATGGATAGGTCTGACTCTGGTTGACCAGACTTGCCCCCCAGGTTCAACACAGAATATTTTATTACCAAGGCTTTGTTAAGTTACTCTAAGATAAGTAATAGTAGTTCGACAACACCAATACCATCGACATAGACAAAATATAAATTTAAAAAAAAATTACAAAAATAAAATGATGGCGATAATCATAGTTGTACTGTAGTAAAGTGTCCATTATTTTTCCGAGTCTGAGTTAACCTTGATCAGATGACTTTTCAATTTATTGTAATCGTTTTTATGTAACTTTTTGCTTATTTGAGTTATAATAATATTAAAAAAAACGAGTGGGTTGTGGCCTACGCTAAACTCTCCACTACACAATGAAGCTTCCCCGCTAATATTACACTCTAATATCAATATGAAATCAAATAACTCAACATTGCCAAACATAAAAAATTAATTTTGTTTTTATACAAAAATCTATTATTATGAACATAATTTTTCAAACGGTTGTATGTTTTTCTTTTAACGTTGACCAACTTTGAATACAATTTTATGAAGATTCTTGGTGTTGTATAAATAGTTGAAACAAAATTAATATATCTGTAATTTCCAGGTCGTGAGAGCATTTTTTCAGTTTTAACAGATGAAATCATAGAGAAATATTAAGAAAAAATGAACCGTTGTCTATGGAAAACTAATCAGCTCTAAGTTTATGTACTTCACACATATGGTATCTATCAATATTAAGTTCATGGGCCCTTTAGTTTGATCTGTACAAAGGACACAAATTTTCATGTTTATGTACTACATACGACATACACATAAAAACATCACAACGAAACTCAAAGTGTGCATTCTCTACATCAGTGATTCCCAAACTATGGTACGCGTACCACTGGTGGTACGCGACAATTATTAAGGTGGTACGCAAGCAGCCATGGCCATAGGACAAACACAGTAAATGAGTAAATAATTTTTGCTAAAAGTTAAAAATGAATATCCATCGCTGTCCAGAAAAGCATTACTGTTTCTGATTCCATTTACAACCACGTATCTCTGTGAGAGCGGATTTTCTGCTGTTAATAATAAAAAACGAATTTCGTAATTAGCTTAACGTAGACCCCAATTTGCGCTTAAAATTAAGTACAACTGAGCCAGATATTTCCTATCTTGTCTCGAACATGCAGCACCATTAGAATATTGTATTTTTTCCTATTATTAATAAATGATAATGTTGTACTTACTTACTTTACTTTTTGTATGGCTACGGCTTTTCCTGCGCCTTTGGCTGCGTCATTGAGTAGTTCCCTTCTACACTCTTGGCTCCCGTTCGGCCAGCCACTTCACAGCTTCTGGAGTCGCCCTATGGATGTCCATCCAGTCTCCTTCATACCTCCGTATCGGGCACTCCTCTACTAGATGCTGGATAGTTTGGCTTCTTGCTCCACAGTCACATTCTGGAGAATCCCTTTTTCCCCATTTCCACATTTGGTAGTTACATCGTCCTTGACCTGTACGAATTCTGTTTTGCTGAATCCAAACTTTTCGGGGAAGGTTATAACCTGGGACCCTTTCGTTAGGGTCTAGAATAATATGTTTGTTTAATACCAGGTCTGAATCATTCCACCTCTCTTTCCATGCTCTAGGCAAGTTGAATTCGCCGAGTAGCTTCGACCAAACAGGCTTTCTGGACTTCAGTCGTTGTCTTGGTGGACGGAATATATCTTGAAATGCGGGAATTGCGGGATTCTTTTCAATCTTGGCAAGTTCTCTAGCTGTAGCCTGGCTCCTGCGCAAATCAGGAGGAGCAATGTTCGAAAGCACAGGGAGCCACGGGAGTGCAGTTGGCCTTACGCATCCGGTGATTGTCCTCATTGTTTTATTTCATTCGGCATCAAGGGTTTTGCAATGGACGCTTCTCTCCCACACTGGTGCGCAGTACTCCGCCGCACTATAAACGAGAGCAACCGCTGATGTACGCAGCACTTCAGCAGTGCTGCCCCAAGTTGTTCCGGTGAGCTTCATAATTATGTTGTTCCTAGCTTTCACTTTGTTTTTTAACGCTTGCAAGTGTGGACCGTAAGTTAGTGACCTATCAAGTTTTACTCCGAGATACCTAGGATTGCGGTCGTTTGGGACAATTTCATCACACATGAAGATATTTAGTTCCCTGTCTGCTTGTTGGTTGTTAAGGTGCAGAGTTGTCGCAACTGTCTTTCTAGGGTTCGGCTTCAGGTGCCATTTCTCGAAGTATTTTTGCATAATCTGTAGGTCAGTATTTAGAACGGGTTCCAATTCATCAAAGGTTTTTGCATGTGCCACGATCGCTATATCATCTGCATAAATAAACTTTCTTGACTTGGTTTTTGGGATATCTGCTGTATACATGTTGAAGAGCATTGGGGATAAAACTGACCCCTGAGGTAATCCATTTTGGAGTATTCTCTTTCTACTGACCTCTCCCCTTAAGAAAACTCTGATGTTCCTGTTCGACAGCATATTGTTTAAGAGGGTTATAAATGCTTTGCTCTTAATCATACCCAATGTCTTTAGCAGAAGGCCTCCTTTCCATACCGTGTCATAGGCCGCTGTCAAATCCAGCAAGACTAATCCAGTCTTTTCTCCTTTTAGGAAACCATTTTCAATGTGGGTAGTCAGTGCCAGTACTTGTTCGCAGGTGCTTCGACCTTCACGGAAACCGGCCTGTTCCACTGGTAGGTGAGGTTCCACGAGCGGGGCCATTCTATCCGCTAAGATTCTCTCAAACAATTTATACACAACTGAGAGTAAGGCTAAAGGTCTGTAATTTTTTGGGTCATCTGCGGTTTTTCCGGGTTTCAGGATTGCTATGACCTTAGTTTGTCGCCACGATTTTGGTATCTTTCCAGTAAGTATCACTCGGGTAAAAAAGGTTCCAATCCAAGCCACTGCTCTCCCTCCTAGATGTTTAAGGAACTCTGGCAGAATACCATCTATGCCTGCTGCCTTTCCACACTTCATCTTTCCCATTGCCCTATTCAATTCTTCAGCTGTCACCTCGCTAGTTATAAGGTGGGAATCAGGACACGCATCTAGTTCCTTTTTCAGATGTTTTTTCAAGTGCTTGCTTTGAATTTTTGAGGGTTTTATGTTTGAGGTTTCGAAGATATTATTTGCTATCTGATTCGGTGTCACGGCGGGTTCTCTTTTCGCTGGAGGGGCAGCACCCAGTTTTCTCAGCAGGGACCAGCTCTTTCGGCTAGAGTGTGTGAAGTCCAGTGACTCTACGCTCTCGGTCCATCTCCTCTTTCTCTCCTCGTCAAGCAGGCGTACGAGATTATTTGCCTCCGTCTCATTGCCGGTACCCTCGTATCTTCGTAGCGTCTCCTCGCACTCCCTGTTCCATCCCGGAATATATGACTTTCGATGTCCTCTGGGGATCGATCTTTGTGCCGCTACCCTCAGTAATCTTTCAAATCGTGTGTAGTTTTCTATACTGGGTTTAATCCTGTTTATTGTCTTCTCTATGCAATCTGAGTAATTTTTCCAGTTTGCCTTTTTTAAGTTCCACCTAGGCAAGTGTGGTTGAACTAAAACTGGAATATGCAGGCCGATGCTTATTATCACTGGGAGGTGTTGGCTTCTGGGAAATCCCTTTAGGATGGTTTTGGTGGACATCACAGGTATGCCTTCACTGTTAGTTGTAACAAAACAGAGGTCAGGTGATGTTGTTGTACCCCATCGAGCAGATCGAAATGTGCCTCCCTGTTTCGAGTCGTAGAGAAGATGTAGGTTGTTTTCTGAGGACCAATCGCTAAGCACCTCTCCGTCCGCATCATCGTCCGTATAACCCCATTGGGTGCATCGGGAATTAAAATCCCCAATGTACACAGACGGATGTGGGCATGATTTCAGTACAGCCTGTGTCCAATTTTTTGACGGGGGCTTATACACGTTCACCACATAAAGGCCACCAACCTTGGTAGTTATTGAGAACTCATCCTCATCCACTGCATAGGCTTCTGACTCCAGTTCAAGCTTCACATAGGTTGCAATACCATGTTTTTTATGGCATTTGCAGTGTATGAGGGCAAAACCTGGTACCACCAATTTGCGCGTTTCTTCTTCTGGTATGTGAGTCTCCTGGATGGTCAAAATATCCACCTGTTCCATAATTTTTCCCAGGATCTCCGCCTTTGCTCCGGTCATACCCTCAACGTTAATTTGTCCTATTTTAAGTTTTATCACCGATTTATGCAGTTCGTCAGTGTTTGTAATTGTAGAAGGTTTAAATTTCAATTTTTCTCCCTTGGGGGGGTCGTCAGGATGGTCTTTAGAAAGACCTTTTTTGCCGAAATGGCCGTGAGGTCCGCAGACGTACGGCCGCCGGTTTTGTGCTATTTCGTTTCGTGCAATTTTCTTTTTATTTCTCATTTTGTTTTAGTTTTCTAAGATTTTGAAAAAAAAAAAAAAAAATTATATATTCGTTTTCCTTTTGTTTCTATCCCTTTCAGGGCACTACTTACAGGGGAGACCACGAGAAGGTATAGCACATCCTCCCCCTAATAATGTTGTCATAAACAGTTGTTGCAGTTTTTATTACTTTACCATTTTGAAGGTTTTTTTTACGGTTACAGTTCAGTGGTACGCTACTGATTTATAATTTCGTGTGTGGTACGCGAAATTGAAAGTTTGGGAACCACTGCTCTACATGATACCCATTGAGAAATTGATGTAAAAAAATAGTTTTAAAAATTGTGAAATCATGACTCTCCACTATTCCATAGTAGTGGATAGTAAAAAACGAATTAATATTTAACTACCTACGTATACCTATATACCATATGAAATCATAACCCACTTCATTATTTAAATAGGTAATTATATTATAAAAAATATTAAGCTTTAATTGAACTTTGTATGATATAATATTAATAACCAAGGACCAACATTTTATAAACAGCACACTATTTTACACATTAGGTATTCACCATCGCGGCAATACCACAATGCGTGGTGACCAGCGACAGGTGTGCGGGTGTGACTTACTTTTTATAATGAAGCACGATACGTGCATGTATCTCCTCACCCACTAGTCTCGCCACATCTAAAAAGGCGATTTAATTAGAATGTATGGTGAGGCTCATTGCTGAACTATGTGTGATGTTATTGTTGCTTGTTGTATTTTTATGGATTACCCGCCTCTTACGGGACACAATGATACAAAAAGCACGAATAAAACATTTTAAAATATTAAAAAGAAAATTCAGAAAAATTCATGTTAGGTATGTTAAAAAAATTATATAGGTATTAAAAGTTTTGGTAGGTATAGGATATTATGACATTTTTTTTATATTTTCTGTTAATTTTTATATTTTCTGTTAATTTTTATGTCCTTTGTTTAATCTTTTTATTTTTTTGCATTATTTTGTTTTGAGACGATGCATGAATGTGGACGAGGCGAGAGATGCGTGCCAGGACAGAAAAATGTGGCGTTCGGTTCTCTCTGCCTACCCTGCAAGGGACATGGCGTATTGTATATATGTATGTATTTTTTTTTAATAATTACATGACCATTTTTTATTTAACTTTATGGTTTATTTTGAATATCTACATATTATTATAGCTACCATATCAAACCATAAAGCCATTTCCCTATTCGGGGAAGGCAGAGTACAAATTAATATAATTTTTTATGTTGAGTTGCTTCACATATTAATTTATTGACTTTTTGAATCTCCACACTATGGAATAGTGGATAGTCATGATTTCACAATTTTTAAGCATATTTTTTACATCAATATCTTTACGGGCATCATTATAGAAAGTGCACACTGTGAGTATCATCGTGATGTGTTTGTATTTTTTACTCTCTTCTTCTATTTTCCTACTGGGGTAGGCAGTGAGAACCGAACACCGCATTCTTCTATCTTGACACATACATCGCCTCATCAACATTGATACACTGTCTCATACAAGCTCATCTTGCTAGGAATGCAATTTTACTTAAAATTTCTCAACATGTATCATGTAGAAAATGCATACTATTAGTTTCGTGACAATGTTTTTGTATGTATGGTGCATTGTGAAAACTTTTGTCCTCTGGGAATCTTATATTTGTTTAAATATCTAATAGAAATGTACTTCATAATAATCCATTTAGAGATCGTCAACCTTTCAAGAAGAAAAAATGAACACACTCACTATGGAGAGTTTAGTGTTGGCCTCAACCCACTCGCTTTGTTAAATTTTCTTTTTTACGAAGTGTATAATTGTTTTCTTATCTATGATTGTTCTCAGTACGTATATTTTAATGTATGTTTGTAAAAGCAATTTATGCCGTTAATGAGTAAATAAATAAATAAATAAAAAAATGAATAAATAATTAAATAAATAAATAAGTAAATAAATAAATAAATAAATAAATAAATAAATAAATAAATAAATAAATAAATACCTAAATAAATAAATAAATAAATAAATAAATAAATAAATAAATAAATAAATAAATAAATAAATAAATAAATAAATAAATAAATAAATAAATAAATAAATAAATAAATAAATATAAATGAATGTGTAGAGCTCAACAAACAAGAGAATGCGAGTGATAGTTACATTATACAGCATGATTACAAGGTGCAAATGTTGGGAAAAGTCTACTAGAGATTTCATTGATTAATTCGAATCAGAGTAGGTATTGAAACTGCATTCATTCACTTTGCGAGCTCTACAGCAAACGTACGTAAATTCTGGAAAATATAACATTTAGTACCTAAGAATAAAAATAAAACAGGAAGCGCTATAGTATAAAGCGTATTTTTTTTAAATTTCCTACGGAAGACTATTACAAGTCACGGCATTCATTTACAGACACTTTGGTTGATGGAAAACTCCCGACAGACACCTTTGAAGTTCAATCATTCAAAGATGGAGTCCGATTGACAATAATGTTATAGAAATGACACCACGCCTGTGAACCGCATTGTGTATTGCATTGTTTTAAAATTTGTCATAAATTATTCACAATAATTGGAAGGCTGTTTTTATTTATTCATTTATTTAGAAAATTATTCATTTACATAATTCATATTATTGCTGTTTTTATTTTACATAATAACTAAGTTAAAAGTATAATTTAAAAAAGATACATCGTACCTAGGTAAGTTCACTAGATCAATTAGAAAACTTGATATTTTGATTATTTTTTGTTCTGCCATCTTTGATTTTACCAATGCATTATTTTCTTTACACATAAATTCGTGGATAAGTGGTTCTTGTATTATTTCAGACGCAAACCTTTAACTGATAATAGTGATTTAATAATAATTTTCATGTAAACGAACCATCCTAAAATTAACAAAAAAATATACGAAGGTTAAACGGGTTTACTGATTATAGCGTTAACATTTTTTTTGCGCAATTAACACGAGCGAGGGCACCAACCTAAAATTGCCTCGTTACAAAGTACTTTGCAATAAAATATGTCTATTCAATAATAGATGGCGTTAAAAACGCTATTTAAACAAAAAACCTTAGAAACGACTAAAGTTTTCCAACTGTCGATTCGTTCATGAGAATTCAATTCTCTTATTGAATCGACATTATTAAGCCAAGATGCGTGAACGAAGGAAAATTTTGTATGGCGTAGTGGTCTTTTTGCATGCTAATAGCACCAACTAGAGGCCTCGTAGCATATATGTTCCCATACATGGATTTTCTCAGAATTCGGAGTAGAACATTTTATGTGAGTTTTGTGTGTGTGTGTGTGTGTGTCTGTATGTCTGTGTGTCTGTGTGTGTGTCTGTGTGTGTGTCTGTCTGTCCCCCCTTATAACTTTTGATCCGCTTAATTTACAGAGCCCAAAATTTTAAAATATATAAAAAATTACAATCCTACAAAACTTTTATACTCAGAATTGTGAATTTTTGTTTCAGTCAGGGGTTATCAACTTTTGAATTTTTGATATATTTTTCCATATATCTCAGAAACCGTAAAAGCTAGAACGCTGAAAATTGGTATAAACATCTCAAATTAGTTAAAAAATGTTTCTCAAACATTTTTTATTAAGAAAAATATTTTTTTTATGATAAATTTATGAGTTTAACTGCCTATATTTCCAATTTTTTTTTTAAAATATCGAAAAAAGCCGAAACACCCCAACTAGAAAATTTAATTTTCTATAAAAAATATTAAAATTGTATTAGCACATTGCAAATATTTTTCAACAATTTTTATAAAAATTGAATTTAGTGACGACATTGTTTCATAAAATTTGTATGAAAGTAGCCTACTCACAATATCTAAGAAGACTTAATAATTTGATACTAATCTCCAAACATACATACATACCATCATGCTGTTTTCACATTCCGGGTAGGATCAAAAGACTGACCTCCATACTATCCTATCTTGACATACATACCTAGGTACATGTGTTGTATAGAAAACCAAATATCTTAAAATATTAAATAATTTGTATTTATGGGTTTATAGTTTGGTACTTACCTATTCTTCAACTATACATACTATCGCTATCGACAGTTGGATCTCATGTGTTACATGCAACTAGTATATAGGTAATGCTTTTTCAATTTTATATTTACATATCTATATAGGGATTTATTGATAAAATTTCTTCATCTTGGAATAAATAAAATCGCACAATTATTTTAAAACAAAAATACAAAATAACTAAACATATTTATTTTTTATATTTATTGCCATGGTAGGTACGCACTGTTTTGTATATTTAACATTTAATCTGGTTGGTTGGAAGAAATTGCCATTAAGCAATAAGCCCGCTAGTGTACTAATTATGTGTACAGAAAGATTCAAATAAATAAATAATTATAATATGCAAATAAAATTGTCAGGTTCTTTTTTTTCTTATCTTTCATATTTTATGAAGTAGGTAACTACTAAGTTTTATAACGAATTTCAAATAAAGGTTATGAAATTATATTATAATATAAAATACCTACTAAGTATTAAAAATATAAATCAACTTGTTCATACTGCAAAACAATAGTTTACAAGAACTAAACAAAATGAATATGCAATGTAAAATTTAAGTGTCAAAATTATAATCTAGTTTTGTTACATATAAGTCGAGAGCCTTATTTGGGAAACATGAGCCTTGGTCAATTATTACGATGCCTATTTGGCATCAATTCTCTGGAAGTTTGCTTCTGAATTTATGGACCACTGGAACGAATTGCAGAGCTGACACTCCACCGACGATTCTGTTGTCACTTCCATTCTTATCTCCTTTCTTATTTGTGTTGGTTTGGTTTTTATCTTTCTTAGTCAGACCTTGAATGTAATTTTTGTTTCTAACTTCTCTCGATTTTTTTATATCTCCATTGTTTTCTGAACTTCTTTTAAACTTGATATCTTTGATTATTGTTACAAGATCATTTTCTTCTCCGATTTTAGATTCAACCATTCTATTTCCAACATTTCGTTTTTGCATTTGAGTTTTATAAACTTCTTCGTCATAGTTTATTGGTTTCATCAAGTTCTGTATTCCGCTTGTTCTGGTGTCTTTTAAATTGACATTGTTTGCTCGTTTCTTGACAACTTTTTTGATTCTTATGATACCATCTTGATCCGCTGTTCTTTCGAGATAAAATTGTTCGCTTTCGTTTGGAAATGAATACGGACCGTTTGTTTTCGCTGCTCTAAAGTTGGCGTTGTTTTTAGGTTCCGACGCAAGATCCAAAATAGCTTTGTCAACATCATTTTCGGTAACTGGATAGGCACACGCAGCTAAGGACGGTGGATCTTCATCACACAACAGGTCATCGAGGTCGATTTTGACTGGTTTTTCGAATACATTTGAATTGGATTTTGACCATTCGTTGAATTTTGAATTGATGTTTCTGTAAAAAAAGCAGATAGGTTTGGTTAAATTGTTGTTTGCTCAATAAATTGATATGTGTTATACTTTTTGATATGTGTATGTCTCTGACATTCCTCCCAGACTTGAACCAAGGAGATTGAAAAATTTTAGAACTGTGCTAGTTAGTTTCTTTGATCAATTTGTTCATATTCGCTTCTATCATCAATTATTCAGTCATCAGCAAGTCTTTCTCACTGGATCTAGTTATCTATTTACAAAAATACTTGAATAGTTGACCACAGTGCGATAAATTAGGGGAGACTTATGAAAAAATTTAGGAATGAATAGGAATCTATAGACATTGTATGTACATAGGTTCATCAAAATTTTGAGGAATAAAAAAAAGTAAAATGCGATAGTTACTTATTTAAATAAGATGAATTTGCAACTACAGCAGTGAACAACACAACCTGGAAATAAAAATTACATTAATACACAAATATAACACAATGCAATGGCACCATAAGTAA
The DNA here is from genome assembly GCA_963576475.1 of Molanna angustata. Classification (NCBI taxonomy): domain Eukaryota; kingdom Metazoa; phylum Arthropoda; class Insecta; order Trichoptera; family Molannidae; genus Molanna; species Molanna angustata. The sequence goes on along the minus strand of OY754988.1, from coordinate 24,010,183 downwards.
TTTAATAGGTATAAAAGAATGAATCGAATTGGGAAGGTACATAAAAAATATATGGTTTTTTTATACATATAATATATACATCGTCCAGCACTTATTTAATTGACACTTACCACATGCATTGTTACAAAGAATCTTTTTAATAAACTTAAGTAAAGACTGAAGCTATTAAAAAAATACTTCTATTTATATTTGATTTTAGTATGAAACAGTAAAAGATTTTCCAGGTACGAATTGGAAAATCTTTGACCCCTCATACTCCGGATCTCTCCATCTATCCTTCCAATATAAGTTGTTGAAAGGCATATCTATCACCGCGGAATATGTGGCCAAAATATACGGTTTTGCGTCTCTTGACTGTGAGCAATTTTTCCTCTCTCTTTCTCCATCATCCAACAACTGTCGATTTGTTCAAGAGAATTTATTTCTTTTAAAATATCGACAAAGTATCAAGCCAAGACACGCAGGTATGGAGGGTTTATATTTTTCACGGTTTTTTCAACGTTGAAGTAAAAAAACACCAACTTTGAGCCTTATTATGTTAGGTATACCTATATTTATATGGATGATACTCAGAATTCGGAGTAGAACATTTAGTGTGTCTGAAGGTGTGTTTCTGCGTGTCGGTGTGTGTGTGTGTACAAATGTAGCCAAAACAAAGTGGTTGACATTTGGTCGGCGTGAATACGCTGGTTGTTCCTTACAATTAAATGGCAAAATCAGGTGGATAAATTTAAGTATCTTGGCAGTATTCTTTCGAAGACCCTTGACCCACATATGGAGATCAGGTGCAGAATTGAGGTAGCAAGATCTGCCTTTAATAAAATGAGATCCTTATTCTGCAACGAAAAACTCAATATGGACCTAAGACAGAGGATGATAAAATGTTATGTATGGTCTGTGTTGGTATATGGCTGTGAGACTAGGACACTGAATGTTAATACCTAGACTAGAAACCCCACACCTGACACCATAAATTATTTATATAGTTTTAATAATTAATCGAAATAACAAGAGTATTATTTTATTCTCAACCACTTTATTATGTGTCTTCTATATTAATCTGGTGTTGCCAAGGGCAGGGCTTCTATTCAGTGCAACAGTGTTGCCATTAGGTACTAATATTACTTAATTAAGTAATATTAACTTACATATAACACAATGAATAGGTTGGAAGCTTTTGAGATGTGGTTGCATCGCAGAATGCTCAAACAGATCTGGTTACAAATTCAGAAGTCTTACATAAGTTGAGCCAGGACAACTAGGCAACTCATGTCTACAGTAAAAATCCGCAAGATTACATATCTGGGCCATGTAATGAGGGGAGAAAAATACCACTTGCTCCAATTAATACTGGAGGGCAAGATAGACGATCGCCAATGGACTGGAAGGAGACAGATGTCTCGGCAGCGTAACATCAGGGAATGGACGGGCTTCAGAACTGTATACTGTAGAGCAGGTATTCCGGGCAGCACAGGACAGAGAGTGATCGCCAACGTCATGGGTTCCGTTCCTGACAGGGCACCAGAAGAAGAAGAAGGAGGACATATTCAATCTTAAAAAAGATATATATATATATATATAATTTATTATTTTAAAAATTGTATCTTTCTCCGATTTCGCTAACCAATCCATCTCTTTGTAAGTCGTACAAAAATTAATATTTAACAACGTATTGAAATTTTGTTACGGACATACCCAATATGATTTAAACATATTTTAATTATAAATGTTTTAATTACTGTGGTGTACCTACGCTATAAGTAAAACAAATTCGTCTAACATGTGGCTTAGTGGTAAATCGTTTGACTAAATACGTCAGTTGTGATGTCTGCCGAATCAAGGCACTTTGATATCTTTGCTGAATTGAATCCCAATGAATGCCGGGCATTATACTCAGATATTCAATTGTATTAGTTACATGTGACACATGACATCCAACTGTATAGTTGAATAATACATGGATACCTAACTATAAACACTTAAATCTAAATTATTGAATTCTTTACGATATTTTTTACGATATGACAGGATAGGATATTGTGGAAGACATTTCTTTGATCATACCCCTTGTTGGAATGTAGGTTTGTATGAAGATTATAGTATCTAAACTATTGAGAGTCTCCGTAGATATTGTGTAGTGTATACTGCCATACAAATTGTAAGTTGTAGTGAAACAATGTCGCCGCTAAAATCAATTTTTACAAAAATTATTCAAAAAAGTTCGTATTATTTTCGGTAGGTAGCTATATTGTTTATTTTTAAGTAAATAGTTATTGAATATTATTCTACTTTTGTATATTTAAGTCATTATAACATATAACAGACAATTTCTATTTATAAAGCAGATTATCTTTTTCTAATTAGTTTGTACCCCTCGAAGTAAAGGCATTAGTCATACTTAGAAATACTTAAAATATTCTAAGCACAATTTGTATTGTAAGGTAGCAGGTATAAAGTGTTAATCTTTATTTACAAAAATTACAATCTGTTGTTACGTTTAATTTTAAAGTTTTGTATCTTTTGTCTAATGCATAATAGGTGCTTACTTGACAATTATAATGAATTCAATGGAAGGCTGTTAACATCCATAAAAGAGTTATTTTTTATAAAAAATAAAATAACAAACAAAATAGCGCATATAAAGTCAAACATGGCGTTTAACAAACTATTTTGGAAATAACAATAATTGCGCCAACTTTTGCAACAATTTGCCAAGTTGGCGTCATACATTTTTTTTCAGTGTAAACAATCAAAGTTTGGTAATATTTTTTTTAAATTCATAACCCGGGCCATAATTATTTTTTTTCCACAAAAAAAAAAGTTTTAGGTATTAATATTTTGGATTGTGATCAACACCTGATTTATTCAAGATTGTGAAATATAAATTAGAATTACAAAATATTGAAATTTGTAAATATGGCACACGAAAAACCAATCTAAGGCGGAGATTTTCGGGCACTTTGTAAAAGTGGTAATATCTCGAAAACTAAGGCACTTTTACTAAGGTCATATTTACGTATTCTGGCGAGTCATGAGTTGGTATAACAGCCCTTAAAAGGAATACGTTGACTTATGGGACACCCTGTACGTATAAGTTTAGTTTGTAGTTTTCCAATATAATCATTTTGTAATGTTTTGCATAGTGAGTCAAGATCTTTACCGTAGGCCACTTAGCAGTTTTCTATAGTGAGTGCTAAGTGGTTTACAAAATATATACATATGTAAGGTAGGTACTCGATAGGTCCTAATATAGATCCTTGTGCTATCCCGTCGTCCAGAAATTTCCCTTAGCTTTAAGTTGTATTAAATTTTACATATGATTTTGATTATTTAAAAAAAATAAAAGGTACTCGGTATCATAAAAAATAAAATGGTAGGTAAGGTTGCCCACTAGTAAAATTGTTAAATCACGATTTTTTTCATTCATAATTTATTCATGAGATATGTTATGTATCATGGTATGGATTACGTCAAATGATTTTCACAGTCAAACTTAGATTATGATATTTTATTTATATTATTGGTACAGATGTTTATTCATATATATATTTTAGTTTTAGAGAAAATATACAGTTATTTGCAAATTATTATAAGACAATAATACATGTCTCAAAATAAAATATTTGCCAAAAAAGTTCCCTCATAATACATCATGTGTAATATAAAAAATTAAGTAGCTAAAACATTACGTATACCTACAGTTGAGTGAGTGAGAGTGAAATTAAAGACAAAAAATAAAGAATACAAAAAAATAGTAATACAAATAAAAAAATACAAATGATGCAGGGATATGTAGGAATCAGTTGGTTAACCACTGTGTATCACTGTGTACAAATTTTACACAACGCTTGCACGGCTGTCAATGGTAGTTTAGCGGTTTTTAATTATCTCAATAGAGACGAAGTTGGAATATTTATTGTAGGAGAACCGGTAAATCAAGGCACCTACAGGGCTTACGACCTGTCATCGGCTGGTTTACGTGATCACTTTATGCGCTTGCGCAACGTTCACCAATTATGCCTTTTTAATGAGATCCCTATCAATTCAATTTTGAAACTTCTATATATTGTAATACTGATATTCTTTTCGCTTGAAAATAAGGAATTTTTACTACAGCCATCTATGTGTGAAATTATGAACAACATTCTTATTATTTTTTATTTATTTTTGTTGTAACGCCATCTATTGAGAGAATTGGTTTTTTGTAAATAACAACAAAATAAATAAAAAATAATAATATTGTTGTTCATAATTTCACACATAGATGGCTGTAGTAAAAATTCCTTATTTTCAAGCGAAAAGAATTTCAGTATTACAATATATAGAAGTTTCAAAATTGAATTGATAGGGATCTCATTAAAAAGGCATAATTGGTGAACGTTGCGCAAGCGCATAAAGTGATCATGTAAACCAGCCGATGACAGGTCGTAAGCCCTGTAGGTGCCTTGATTTACCGGTTCTCCTACAATAAATATTCCAACTTCGTCTCTATTGAGATAATTAAAAATCTGTTAAAAAATATCTTTGACTCCCGACAGGGAAAAAAATCCAATGTTTGCGCATATGCAATAATAAAAATATATTCGATTAGTTTAGCGGTGTTTTATGACAACTGTCATCTATCATAAACCGAATTTGTTTTTAATCTGCATGTTCATATTGTTATATCTTGGAATAATATTACGCAAAAATCTTAATAAATTATTTTATTATCGATAGGTGTGCATTTAAGGAGCGAAATTTTGTTAAAAATTAGATCCGTTATGATATATACAAACGTGTTAGCTATATTTTCCATATTCCTATTTAAAAATGTGAAAAACATTTGAAAATATTAACCACGACAAACGTCAAAATTAGGTCGGATAGCGGCTGGGGGCTCTGCGCATGCGCGGGTGCGTAAATAAAACGTTGTCGGATTAATTTATGTTGTATGTCTGTTGCAACTACACACTCGTTATACAGTATTTATTAGTAAGATTTTTAAATAATTGCTACACTGGCTTTACGGTAAAATAAATAAAATAAAAAATAAAATAAACACTTACTCGTATGAAGCCGATTGAACTTTGGACTATACAAAGGACACATGAATTCATAAACACTTCCTTGCACACTGTGCAAGTGGCAAGTTTATCACCATAGTATAGTAGGAAGGTACACACAAAAAACATCAAGACGGTAACAATACGTGTAAAATGATATTCTTGTAATAATAAAAAAATAAAGTCTACCATAATATAAAAAAATGACGAGGAGTTAGTGTATCTATGGAGGGTAGGGCCTCCTGTAGCGAGCGAAATTTGAAGTGACGAGAATATGACATTTGACGTAGTCTTACTTGATATCTGTACATTTAACTTTCTATCCATCCCACCGTCCTACCTGCTTACATACATTATATAGAGATATGCTTTTGTGCATGCTTCACACTGACATATCACTACACAACTATTTACAATATCAATGGACATCATATGAATCTAATATAAATTTTATCTTAATGAATTAATTTGAATTAAACTTATTTATAAGAGATTATAAAACGCATTTGAATTCCACAACGAAAACGATGGTTCAGTAAGCCTTAAGAGGCTATAGCAGGCTATATAGTACATATATTTAGAAAATAATTTCCCTAATACCCACAAAATATACGACTTTAAAATAAAGGAGAGTTTGTATTTACATCTTAATTCTATTGTATGAGTTTTTTGAAATTTGAATTTCTATAATACTTTTCTTCTAAAACTAGTTGCATGTAACACATGAGATCCAACTGTCGATAGCGATAGTATGTATAGTTGAAGAATAAAAATCAAACTATAAACCCATAAATCCAAATTATTGAAAATTTTAACACATGTTGGTATGTATGACAATATAGGACAGTATGGAGGTCAGTCCTCTTTTCCTACCCGGAATATGAAAACAGCATGATGGTTCTGTATGTATGTTTGGAGATTAAGTACCTATCAAACTATTAAGTCTTCTTACATATTGTGTATAGGCGACTGCCCTACAAATTGTATGAAGCAATGTCGTCACTACATTCCATTTTTGTAAAAATTGTTAAAAAAAGTTTGAGATGTGCTAATACCATGTTAATATTTTTTATAGAAAATTAAATTATCTAGTTGGGGTGTTTCGGCTTTTTTCGATATTTTAAAAAAAAATTAAAATATAAGCAGTTTAACTCATAAATTTATCATACAAAAAATATTTTTCTTAATAAAAAATGTTTGAGAAACCCTGGAATTTTTTTGAATAAATTAATTTGAGATTTTGTATTTTTCTATGCTTATACCAATTTTCAGCGTTTTAGCTTTTATGGTTTCTGAGATATATGGAAAAATAAATTAAAAATTCAAAAGTTGATAACCCCTGACTGAAACAAAAATTCAAAATTCTGAGTATAAAAGTTTTGTAGGCCTATAACTGTTTATATATTCTGAAATTTTGGGCTTTGTAAATTGAGCGGATCAAAAGTTATAAGGGGGGGACGGACACACACACAGACACACACACAGACACACACACACACAGACACACACACAGACACACACACACACACAGACACACGAAATGTTCTACTCCGAATTCTGAGTAAATCCGTGTATGGAACATATATGCTGCGAAGCCTCTAAGTTGGTGTTTTTTGACTTCAAAGATGGAAAAGCCGTGAAAAAAGTAGACCTCTCCATACAATTCTCGCGTATTCTGGCTTGATACATTGTCGATATGTTAAGAGAACAAAGTTCTCCTGAACAAATCGACAGTTGGATAAGTCATAAAACCCTTTTTTTATTTTTTTACAGTACGTAACTAAAAAACTACAAGGTCTATGAGGTAGATTTTTATTTCAATCGAAAGAGAATAATATGTAAATCTACTGGCTGAGTTTTTTTTATCATTATAATATTTTAATTTGTATTCTTGCTATTTAGAAAAAAAACCTTTAAATTTTAACATTTTTTCAAGAAAAATTGTTGTATGTCACAGATTAGGTGATATGCAATATTTTTTCGTGTTTCGTACATAAGAAGGTAATTTAGTGTGCATTTTTATGTACATCCATATACCCAGGGTATAAAATGGCCTTATGAGATAAAGGGAGCCTGGAAACATTCTTGATTTTGTCCTATAGAAAGATGCCAGAGATTTTGTGGTATGACGAATATCTCATAAGAATCGGAATAGGAAGGAACTTTTGCTCTAGACATTCTCAAAAAGACGTGTCGGATGGATCGAGCATATATGTATTGCGACAGAAATGTTTAAAATGACATATGAACACCACGTTTGGCCTGGACTTTCCACATGGAAGACCATTAACAGACTTAAAGTGGGGGTGACTAGGTGTAAAAAGAATAAAGGCTTTAAAATTGTTCAAATTGTAAAAGGGTTTAATATCTTATTTTCGTTGCTTAAACTATAGAGTTAAATGTCCGCGGTAAGAAGACAAACCGCGAGTGATGGGAGACACAGTGTGGCATGCGGTGCCAACTTGTAAAATTATATTTTAAATATTTTTACGTGTGGTTTGAAATACGTATATAGGTATATGTACATGTATGTATTTGGTCTCTATAAAGATAATATATAGAGGCTTATTATCTGAGACGAGAACATACATAGGTAATATTATGTACGAGTATGTATGAATGTGTATAAAGTAAGATGAAGTAGGTAGGAGCCTATATTCTGCGGTACTATTGATCGAGATAGGTTATCTCCTCAAGCGATACAGATCAACTCTTCATAATACACCATAATCTGTGATGAGACAGGGGCGGTGTCTGGGTGTAGAGCAGTTGGAGTGTATATTTATTTATTTATTTATATAAACGCCCTAAATTGGCTTTTTCATGCACAATTACAAATTATTAAAACATATGTTCATTAACCACGAAGCAACATACATACATACATAATAATAAATAGGTAGGTATATAAAACAATAAAAAATATCAAGAAAAAATATGTATAAATTTACAAAATATATAGGTAGTGGCGTACAATAAAAATAAAATTAAAGAAAAACAAGCAAAGGATTAAGCAGAAACAAAATATGAAATAAAAGAATAACTCAGAATTTATACAATCTTTAAAAGTTTCTTTTTATATTCATATATTGAACAGCAAAAGACATCAGCAGAGCCAAACTCATTACCAAGTCTTATGTAGTCTCAGAATAGGCGAGTGAATAAAATAATTATTACTAGATTTTATGATAAAAAATAGTGAAGCCTGTTAAATCAAGGACGTCCAACCAGCCATTTAAAATCTTATATAAAATCATCAAATCACTGATTGTCCTTCTACTTGATAGTGTTTTTAAGTTAAGTGTACACATTAAAGAATTATAATTTATTTGTTCAAGGGGAATCGATAATTTAAAATTGACAAATCTTAAGTATATAAAGAAGAGATGTGAACACCACCATCTTTATTCTAACGGCTGTCAAAAAGGCACTTAAAACTATATACGGACTACACTGGCGAACACCTACACAAACTGTATATGAAATAGTAACAGAACCCACAATACAACAGATTATAAACTATGAAAAAATAATGTACATTTATAAAATCAAACATGACTTACTTAAACAAACACAACACACTCCTGGAAACTGTTAGTGACATACATAACTACGACACTAGACAAAGAAACATTAGCAATAGAACAGACAGACTAAACAAACTGTATATGAAATAGTATCAGAACCCACAATACAACAGATTATAAACTATGAAAAAATAATGTACATTTATAAAATCAAACATGACTTACTTAAACAAACACAACACACTCCTGGAAACTGTTAGTGACATACATAACTACGACACTAGACAAAGAAACATTAGCAATAGAACAGACAGACTAAACAAACTGTATATGAAATAGTATCAGAACCCACAATACAACAGATTATAAACTATGAAAAAATAATGTACATTTATAAAATCAAACATGACTTACTTAAACAAACACAACACACTCCTGGAAACTGTTAGTGACATACATAACTACGACACTAGACAAAGAAACATTAGCAATAGAACAGACAGACTAAACAAACTGTATATGAAATAGTATCAGAACCCACAATACAACAGATTATAAACTATGAAAAAATAATGTACATTTATAAAATCAAACATGACTTACTTAAACAAACACAACTCACTCCTGGAAACTGTTAGTGACATACATAACTACGACACTAGACAAAGAAACATTAGAAATAGAACAGACAGACTAAACAAACTGTATATGAAATAGTATCAGAACCCACAATACAACAGATTATAAACTATGAAAAAATAATGTACATTTATAAAATCAAACATGACTTACTTAAACAAACACAACACACTCCTGGAAACTGTTAGTGACATACATAACTACGACACTAGACAAAGAAACATTAGCAATAGAACAGACAGACTAAACAAACTGTATATGAAATAGTATCAGAACCCACAATACAACAGATTATAAATTATGAAAAAATAATGTACATTTATAAAATCAAACATGACTTACTTAAACAAACACAACACACTCCTGGAAACTGTTAGTGACATACATAACTACGACACTAGACAAATAAACATTAGCAATAGAACAGACAGACTAAACAAACTGTATATGAAATAGTATCAGAACCCACAATACAACAGATTATAAACTATGAAAAAATAATGTACATTTATAAAATCAAACATGACTTACTTAAACACAACACACTCCTGGAAACTGTTAGTGACATACATAACTACGACACTAGACAAAGAAACATTAGCAATAGAACAGACAGACTAAACAAACTGTATATGAAATAGTATCAGAACCCACAATACAACAGATTATAAACTATGAAAAAATAATGTACATTTATAAAATCAAACATGACTTACTTAAACAAACACAACACACTCCTGGAAACTGTTAGTGACATACATAACTACGACACTAGACAAAGAAACATTAGCAATAGAACAGACAGACTAAACAAACTGTATATGAAATAGTATCAGAACCCACAATACAACAGATTATAAACTATGAAAAAATAATGTACATTTATAAAATCAAACATGACTTACTTAAACAAACACAACACACTCCTGGAAACTGTTAGTGACATACATAACTACGACACTAGACAAAGAAACATTAGCAATAGAACAGACAGACTAAACAAACTGTATATGAAATAGTATCAGAACCCACAATACAACAGATTATAAACTATGAAAAAATAATGTACATTTATAAAATCAAACATGACTTACTTAAACACAACACACTCCTGGAAACTGTTAGTGACATACATAACTACGACACTAGACAAAGAAACATTAGCAATAGAACAGACAGACTAAACAAACTGTATATGAAATAGTATCAGAACCCACAATACAACAGATTATAAACTATGAAAAAATAATGTACATTTATAAAATCAAACATGACTTACTTAAACAAACACAACACACTCCTGGAAACTGTTAGTGACATACATAACTACGACACTAGACAAAGAAACATTAGCAATAGAACAGACAGACTAAACAAACTGTAGGTATATGAAATAGTATCAGAACCCACAATACAACAGATTATAAACTATGAAAAAATAATGTACATTTATAAAATCAAACATGACTTACTTAAACACAACACACTCCTGGAAACTGTTAGTGACATACATAACTACGACACTAGACAAAGAAACAACCTAACAAACTGTATATGAAATAGTAACAGAACCCACAATACAACAGATTATAAACTATGAAAAAATAATGTACATTTATAAAATCAAACATGACTTACTTAAACACAACACACTCCTGGAAACTGTTAGTGACATACATAACTACGACACTAGACAAAGAAACATTAGCAATAGAACAGACAGACTAAACAAAGGACTATTATCCACCAGCCACCATTAATTTGTACTATCAACTACCAGATGACATTAAGCACTGCCAAAAACTCCATTTTTTTCAAAAAAAAAAGTTTACTTCATGACAGTGCTTTCAAATAGATTTTCCTGTACTCCCGGCTAACTGTTTTGGGCTCCACTATAGTTGAATTTTCAATTTTTTTTTGTAAACTTCATTGTAATGTTATTGTTCACCACATTGTATAACATGTACTAATCTAACAAAACGTCAATATAAACCAAAATGTATGTCAACACTCATACCAGCAAACGCTGTCTGTGTTGAATTTTTTTTTAAAATAAATAAATAAATAAATATTTTCATTTAGTCGTGTGTATTATAACTATTATAAATATAAGTATTATTATTTTCTAATATTTTTTTTGGCGCTTTGTTCCAGGGGCGGGTTCTGTGTTTTGATTTTAGTACCTCACTGGCCCGTCCAAGCCTTTATCATTCCATGTCCATTGTAGCGTGATGCTACCGGTTATATCTTCTATGCATATACATATTACATATAATGAAAGATGAACGTTTTTTTACTTTACCTTCACAAAAGCCGCACTCTTCTCTGATTGGATGCAACATTATACCCGTACCTAAAGTACACTTTATTAACCTACAGGCATTTATGAAATAGTAACAGAATATCAATTTTTGATTCTTATTCATTATTTTTGTTCATATTAATTTTCTTTCGTTTCAATTTGAGGAATTGGTGTCGAACCAGTTATTGGAGCTGACCGTTCCCTCCTAGGTCGTAATCCCTGTAGGTGCTTTGACTTCCTGGTTCTTCTATAATATTCCAACTTCGTCTCCATTGAGATGATAAAAAGTTTGTCAAAAAAAATTATTAAATAATATTTATAAGATTTGTATCATATTTACACAATCTTTTTTTATATATAGGTTAGTACTTATTTACAAATGTTTTTATTTTATTTTATTTATCATTTTGATTGCTAAATCAAATCAAATATCTGCAAAAATGAGATTTTAAGATTGATAATAAAAAAACGAAACAAAAAAGGGTCCGGTATTTGTCATGAAATGTCTTCATCAAAAGTAGAGTACCTACCAAATGTTTTGAGAAAGGTCTTCAAGACCACCCTAGACTTCATCTCTGGATTATTTGACTGTGATGTACGATATTATGATGAAGGTATGACTTCATTTTACTAGACGAGTAGATAAATGGATATGTAGGTACCTACCTACCTATTGTTGTCATAATTTGGAAAAAAATATATGTTTTTGGTAGCACTACTCTAGTGCGACGAGCGATTTGTGTAAACGTTCTATACGTAATGTCGTTTTTAATAATCGAAAAGGGAGTGAGTTATAGATGATGGTATATGATGACTCTTTTTAAAGAAATTTTCAATGTATTCTTACTAAACGTGGTAGATTGTAGACTAGGTTATTTGCAAATTCCCATAAAAGCAACTATTTTAAATTACTCCATAATTATACGTAGACTACAACGCAGAGAATAATCTTTTTTATTTTTAAAAACAATAAGAAATATGTTTTCGAGTTTTTTCATTTCTTGTCAAATATAAATGTAAAATGTATTCTTGTCAAATATAAATGTAAAATGTAAAATGTATGTATAAATGTATGTAAAATGAATGCCAGCAAATCAAAGGTAATGGTCTTTGAAAAGAGTGAAAGCAGAACAGTGTGTCAAATAAAAGTAGAGAATGAATGGCTTGAACAAGTCGACGAGTAGGTATGTCTATCTGGGTAGTATGTTCCAACGGAATGGACGGCCTGATAAGGATATTGAAAGAAGAGTTATGGCAGGAAACAGAGTGAATGGAGCACTTAGACCAGTTATGAATGATCGCAACATATCAAGAGACGCTAAAGTTGCCATTCATAACGCAATCGTAGTGCCAACCCTGACGTATGCAAGTGAGACCTGGACATGGCAGAAGTCGCACGAAAGCAGAATAAATGCAGTTGAAATGAGATCGCTTAGAAGAATTTGTAACAGAACGATGTATGATAGAGTTCGGAATGAAGATACAAGGAAAGAATGTAAGATAAAGAAAGATGTAATTAACAGAATGAAAGTTAACACATTGAGATGGTTTGGCCACTTGGGGAGAATGAACGAAGAACGCCTGACGAAGAAAATATACAAAGCTGACAGGAACGGAATAAGAGGTCGCGGGCGCCCAAGAAAAGGATGGCACGACCATGTAAACGATATTTTGAAAGATGGAAATGTAAGAAGCATGAACAACAGACGAACATGTATAAGACGATGTATGAATGTTGATGAGGCGATGAATGTGTGTCAAGATAGAAAATTGTGGCGTTCGGTTCTCTCTGCCTACCCCGTGAGGGACATGGCGTGATGGTATGTATGTATGTATGTATTGTCAAATATGGTCTGGAAATGCAAAAAATCAAAGAATTTTGTGTTTTCGATAATTTTAGTCGGGTATAAACTATTTTCGTGGGCACGCGATAGTTACCCAAACTAACAAGGAAATTCGTAGTGTATTGTGACGGAATTGATATAATATTTATTTATTTATTTATATAGGTACTTTATGTACAAGTGCACAAAGGCAGGTTTATTGCAAATGGCCCCTTCACAGAACGCTAAGTGAGCGACGTTAAAAAAAATGCATAGCGCGAAAAGTAGCTCATGGAGCCCTCTAGATTAGAAATTTTGGCACCATAGTGCAAAAGAACAATCGACGAATGTGAATGAAAGATTCACACTCGTGGACTTCAGATCTTTTTAAATAAGAAATTTCAGGGGTATGACCAAGATATAAATTACTAAAACATACGAATTATTAAATACTTATGCTATGTTAGAAAGAAAATTCATATATTGTTTTGTTAAGAAATTGATGTACGAAATTTGTTATTTTTTCTCTTTTTTGATCTTTTTACATTAACTTTGGTTTATACATTATTTTCTTATTTTTTGTGTATTATCTATTAAATAAATTTCAAGGCCAGAATTATCTAGGCTAGAACTGGAAAATATACAATATATTTTAAACAGTAATATTATAAGTCAAATATTTGGCTTGGTAATCTTCATAATAGTCTTTGTGATAATGGTGTGAAAAATAAATAAATAAATAAATAAGTGATCCGTCTCAGAACAGGTTTTCCTAGTGAGACGGGGAACGAATAATATATTGTAATTCATGTATTCTTATTTAATAAACGTCGGGTTGCCGGCACTGAAACTGAACTGAATTACATAGCGCTCGTTATTCGTTTTGTGTTCATAACAAGCTATATTTATCTGTTATCGTTATTTTTACCAACACCAATGAATAGGCCATATTTTCAGTCACTTGATTTAGTTATGTGCCCTCTTAAGTAATTCCATAGTCTAGCTAATTGCACTTGGAAAGAAATATTTAAAATAAGAGCAGGAATAGTACCTAATCCAACTGTCGATTCGTTCATGAGAATTCAATTCTCTGAATGAATCGACATTATTAAGCCAAGATGCGTGTACGAAGGAAAATTTTGTATGGTGTAGTGGACTTTTTGCATGCTAATAACACGAACTAGAGGCCTCGCAGCATATATGTTCCCATACATGGATTTACTCAGAATTCGGAGTAGAACATTTTATGTGAGTTTTGTGTGTGTGTGTCTGTGTGTGTGTCTGTCTGTCCCCCCCTTATAACTTTTGATCCGCTCAATTTACAGAGCCCAAAATTTCAGAATATATAAACAGTTATAGGCTTACAAAACTTTAATACTCTTTTTTATACAAAACTTGGATCTCATGTGTTACATGCAACTAGTGTTAGAAAAAAACTACAAATTTGATAATAACAAGGCATATAAAATTACACATATTTGTAGGCATCAGTTATAATAATAAATAAAATTATATCGTATGTCTTTTTCACCATGTTTTTTTGTGGCTAAGCAGGTAGCAGTGCCCCCCGTTGATATTTGCTTCAGACACATTCATGGCTCGTCTGTCCGGATACAAACAATCTGTCAAAAGGTCAACATATCCAAATTAACATCGCTACATGCCATATCATACCATTCCGTGTTTTTATTTGTGACGCCATTTTAACTGGAGTTGCCTAACTTCACACAAGAATGTGAACATTTATCGGTTCGAAAATATAATTGAATTAGCAAATATACAGATAGGTATATATTTAGCAAAGCTACAGATATATATTCATAATTTGTGATGTATTATAGTTATTCTCAGCAATTTACGGTTCGCAGATGATATTGTCATATTTGCCAAGGATGAGGAGGAATTGAATACTATACTGACAGAAATCAATTCAGCCTGTGTGAACATCGGATTGAAGATGAACATCTCCAAGACCAAAATGATGAGTAACGCAGAAGAGTCCCTCCCCATCATAATAGATGGAGTGCAAATTGAAAGAGTAGACAGATACATATATCTAGGCCATACCGTGATGCTTGCCAAAGTAAATCAAGAGGCAGAAATAGAGAGAAGGCGTGGTCTTGCCTGGGCAGCTTTTGGGAAATTATCATACATTCTGAAATCCCGTAAATACTCCCATTACTTGAAAAAGATGCTATTTGATGCATGTATTCTCCCAGTGCTTACTAATGGAATGGAAACATCGGTCCTAACGAAACGAATAATGCACAAGAGAACTATGGAGAGAAACTTGCTGGGTATTTTATAAATAAGGGACAGAATTCAGAATGTCATGATAAGACAAAGAACTAAAGTAGCCGATGTTGAGGAAAGGGTCACTGGTGTTAGGTAGAACTGGGCTGGGTATATTGCCAGATGCCAGGATTCACGATGGACCAAAAAGATCGTAGAATGGCGACCGAGAACATGCCGAAGAGGTGTCGACAGACCCCAGGCAAGGTGTTCTGATGACAAGAAATGCTCTGAAGATGGATGCAGTCTGCCCAAGACAGGGAGTTGTGGAGGATCAAGGGGGAGGCCTATGTCCAAGAATGGAAAAAAAACAGGCTGAAGAAGAAGAAGAAGAAGATAGTTATACTTATATTAGATCGTAGATGTTTTTTTCGAGAAAGCTATTCTTGTGTAGCTGAGGTCCAGCAATCCCTCCACCTCTTCGGTGGTCTTCCGGGAAGGCGATGTCCTGGTGGGATTTCGTTTACCGCTATGGATGGGATTCGAGATGCGTCCATCCTGTTGACATGGTCTCTCCAGAATCTTCTCCTAGCTCTACTCCATCGTATGATGTCCTCGGTCTCACAGGTCCGCCTAATGTCGTCATTGCGAATTCTGTCCCTAAGCGTCTTCCCTGTGATAGCCCTTAAAACCTTCATTTCCGATGTTCGTAGGAGGTTTTTATGTAATAATAATAATAATTTGTATAGCGCCGTTTAATGATTCAAGATCATTCCAAGGGCGCTGTTATTTAGATAGATATTATATTGCTCTACGAAACAAAGCTGTTTTCAGTCCTTTAGAGAAAGTGCTCTTACTATTTTCACTGCAGACATCTAGAGGCAATTTATTCCACTTAATAGGACCACTCACACCAAAGCATCGATCATAGTAAGCCGCTTTATTGGCTCTGTCCAACTCCTTTAGGGAGTTGGTACTCTGTGATCCAGAAGACCTAAGTGTGAGATGCCTCCCAGAGAGATCTTTTCTCTGACACAGCTCTTGTATGTATTGTGGTGCTAGGTTATTTAAAGCATTAAACACCGTTAAGCAGATTTTGGTTCTGGTCGTGTCGGCTCTTGTCTCCACCGCATATTATGTCATGATTGGTCTAACACATGTCTTATAAATTCTGACCTTACTATCCGTTCTTATATATTTGCTATGCCAGTATTGTAGTTGTATATTGAAATGGCCCCAGATATTAAGATGTGGGTCCATTATACTCTTCCGAAGAAGCGCACATCTTAGCGTTGGGGAGGGTTTGCAATCTCAACCTCACATATTTTCTCACTCGCTCTCACAAGTTTTTGCCTGCTATCATTCTCAGCATTTGTTTGCTCGTGACTGTGCCTATAAATTTAAATATTTAAAGTTATATACATTGAATGTGTTTTGTATACTCCCGTTCTACCTCACGTTGTGTACCAAACTCCAGACCTTAAGTCGTAACTCATGTCAGCTCCACATATGCTTTGCTCTGTGATGACAATGTATGATGCAGTTGGGTTGTATCAAATAACTCATTGTGTGGAATAAAATTGGTCAAAATGAATTCGCAGTGTTCCATTTTCACATCCATGTATAACTGTCAAATAGCTGACAGAAATTTCATTCACGGACAGTCTTTAGAGATTTTTACTTATCAACTGCTATAAATGATACAGTTTATATTCAGATATATGTGATATGGTAGATTTGTGTTATATTATAAATGATTAAGTGGTAGCCACATGGGTAGGTATAGGTAGGTACCTACACCATATCCATATCTCAACCAGTGATATACTTTACCTATTGTAGATAATGACATTCCATTTTACATAGGTATATATCAAAACTCTGACATGGGTTGTGAGTTATTTATTTACCGAATAGGTATCTATATATGTTTTTACAAAAACAACAGGTAGGTATATATTTATATTTTATATTATTTTATATTATACATTATATTACTGTAAGTACCTACCTATATAATAATAAGATTTTATTTCAATACGTGAGCAGGGGGATGCAATGCAACACAAACCATATCATATGTATTATCCCATTTGCACTAAATGATAAATACATCCCAGAAGACCTTAATATTAAAATTCATATTGACAATTCCTGTTTCAACAACTCCATATCTTGTAACTCAGCGTGTATTAAATTATCCACTAAAAATAACATCTGATACCTAGGCATTATTATTGAAAGCAGTATGAAATGGAAATTACATATAACTACTACTATTGAACGCCTTAAAAAGCTAATTTTTATTTTTCTGAGACTAAGAAATATACTTCAAACAAACTTGCTTAAAACAATATATTTTTCATTATTTCAATCCATCTTACAATATGGCATTATATGTTGGGGGGGAGCTTTTAAACCAAACCACTTTAGTGCCTTTAGAAGTTTTTCAAAGAATCATTATTAAAATTATATTAAAAAAGAGATTTGATTATCCAACTATTAATTTATTTCAAGAATTTAAAGTTTCAACTGTTGAAAATATCTACAAAAAAATCTCATTGTTCCAAATTCATAAAGATATTCTTACAAATTCAAACCAATTGTCATTTTCTTTAAGCAGCAGAATAAATTCACATGGATGTATTACCATTCCTCTTTTACGTACAACTGCCTCACAACATTTCTATAAGTATAAAGGTACTAAGTGGTTTAATGAACTCCCTTTGAGTCTTAGACTCGAAAAAAATTATAGTATATTTAAAAATATAATTAAAAAATTGTACTGATTTATTTATTTATTTTTTGTTATTTCATTCTTGTTTTGTGTAGCTTCATATTTGTTAGTAGATGTACAATGTTTTGGTAAATGTAACAATATTAAATAGATACTCCCCTCTTTTAACACGAGATTTTATCTCAATTAAAGAAGGTTATTATGAATTATATTATATGATTATATGATAAATATAGCTCCTTTTTTCAAGTACAATCAGCTAGACTATGGAATGGCCTAAGTGATGAAGTAACGTCATCTCAATCCATTCAAATATTTAAAGGTAAACTAAAAAAATCTTTATTTGTCAAATAGTTCCTAAATTCCTTCTATATCATTCCGTAACCTCCTTTTCCTCATTGCTATGTGAGGTGTTATTTTTATTATTCTTTTTTTTTTTAAACTCTCTTTTCATTTTTTTTCTCTTTGTATTTTTTTTATATTTCGTACTCTTTTATGTTATTTTTTATCAATTTATTTCTCACTAAATAAGTATTGTACCAATTTAACTTAGAGACTTTACGTTGCTCGGGTTGGTTGGAAGAAATTGCTTTATGGCAATAAACCTGCCTTTGTACACATGTACATAAATTATATAAATAAATATATATGTAAACATCACTTAAAAATTAGGTATAACTTACAAATAAAAAATAATAACAGAGAGAAAAGTAATCATAAAAAAAGAATAACACATCAATTTGTAAATGAAAAAAATAAAAAATAAATAAATAAAGGTAAACATTTATAACTGTAATAACTTAACTGTGTAAAAGTATCTATTGAAATCACTTCAGTTTCTGCAAAATTGATGTCCATCTTCTGTGAATTGGAGAATTTAAATTATTTTATAGAAGGTATGTATTATATATTACCTATATTATAGTAGGTAGGTACCTACCTAAGAATATTATTATTATTACTGATTAAAAGGCAGGCAGCTATTGGTGATGGGCTTGTATCTTGTGCTTCTTTGTGTAATGTGCATCAAATCTGTTTTTAAATTGATTGAGTGTTCCAGCACTCACAACTTTATCTGTTCCAGGTATCCACCACCCTGTTGGTCAGGAAGTACTTCCTTGGATTCAGGGAAAAGAATGTTTTATTCAACTTTAAGTGATGGCCCTTCACTTGTGGATTGTGATTCATTGTAAAAAAAGTTATCAAAAACACTACAGTGATAATAGCCATATAAGATTTTGTATGTCTCGATCATATTCCCACGGTTCCAGCGTTCCTGCAGAGATGGGATTTTCAAAATTTGCAGTCTTTCGAGTATTTCTGAGTATATATTTTATATTATTTTCAGCGGCGACTCTATATGAAGTGCGTTGGATCAATTGCACTACTAATTTTTAAATGGTATATTCTAAAAATTAATATTAAAATATGTTTTTAATATATTTTTACGCTTTAATTTATTACTGTTATTTTTCTAAACCAATTGATTATATATATATACCCTCGCAATCGACATCATATTATAATGAAATCTACCGCAATACAAATATTATCATTATGTAATGTATGGCGTGCGATATCCATATTGCACCAAAATTGATTTCTTTTTAATACAGCGTATGTATGAAGAGAAAGAGATAGTCCCCTGGCAGATGAAATAGCGATACTTGTACTGAATTCATAAGACAGACTCGTGCAGGCTCGTGCGCTGCACCAAGCTTATCATATCTTAGATGTAATTAGTATGTATACATCTATCTCGCTCTCTAATTCATAAGCCATTCGTATTGAAAGAGATGAGTGCCACGTATACATGACATACAGCAGCTTCCGCGACTAAAATACGAGTGTCACATATTGACACACAACTTTAGACCTAATTACTAAGTATATTAATACTTGATTGAGAGGAAAATTGTATGAATAATACTCCCATACATTTGTCTTCACGACATCTGTTGTTTGTAACTATCGGCCACCATGGCATATTGGTAACTAATTGTTAGAAAGATCGACATACTTCCCATGCTACGGCGCGAAATAAATATACCGACATAAATTTAACATAACTTAAAATTGAAATAAAAATCAACCTTTGATTTACTTCTTAATTAAATTAAGTATCATGTAGAGAGTGCATATGTACCTTATAATGAGAGTTTCGTCGTGATGTTTTGTGTGCATGGCGTATCAGGAAGGTAGGTATGGCGTCGGTAGGTAGGTAGATATATAGTTATATCTACTATGAAATATTGTGCCTTTTGTTCAGGTAGACCATTAAAACAACTAAATTAGGTGGATTTGTTATATTTAAAAAAAATTGATTGTTTCTAAAGAATTTAAAAATAACCCAACTCACTCACTTGGTGTCGCCACATCAAACCCCCAGTGCGCCACAATAGACTATATAATATATAGTAGATATCTATTTCACGGGTAACATTTTATAGATCATAATATGGAAAAGTATAGAATTACGTCAATATACACCTGTCTAGGACTTGTGTGTGTATTCTTCATTACACGTTCAGGAAAAAAAATGGATATAAAAAAATGGAATCAAATTATTTCAGTTTTATTTTTTATTTAATGAACTACCTTCAACACTTTGACAAAACAGTTATCTCTCTTGAAAATATTTAAACGAGATATCAAAATTTGCAAACAAAGTCTCAGAACAGGCTTTTATCTAGTGAGGCAGTTTATGACAATAGTATAATATCTGGTATCTTCTTCTTCTTCTTCTTTCAGCCCAATCCCGTCCACTCCTGGACGAATGCCTCCTCCATCTTCTTCCACGCCACTCTATCCTTTGCTCTGAGCAACCAATTGGCACCAGCATAACAGCATAACGGCTAATGTCATCTCTCTATCTTATTGGCGGTCTTCCAACACCTCTGACTGTCGTTCTCGGTCTCCAAGCCAACACTATCTGGTATATAAAGGGAAAATACTGCAATTTAAATCTAATATTATGTAGGTACTACTTTGTTACTAGGTATAGGTAAAAAAAGTGTAAGTATTATTATACAAATATTTAAAAAAAAAATGAATATATCCTTGTTAAACAAGTACATATACATCTTCCTACGTTCCCTAAAATAAGCGTAAATGCTTTTGCTATAGGTGAACGAAATCGGTCGAGGCAGGATTCGAACTCGCGACCACTGGATTACTAGTCCAGCGCACTAACCGCTCTGCCAACGACCCATATAAATAACAATAATTATAATGACTTATATTTTTTTTACAAACATTTTAACATCTCAATAGAGACGAATTTGGAATATCATAGAAAAACCAGGAACTCGAGGCACCTACAGGGCTTACAACCCATCACTTTATGTGCTTGCACAACGTTCACCAATTATGCCATCTTATTGGGTTCCCTTATCAATGGAATTTTTGAAAGTTCTATTTATTTTAATAATGAGAAACTGATTGTTTAAAAATAAGCTGAAACACGTTGGTATTATACATTTTAAAAAAATATTCGACGTAAATTTATCATTTTAAATATTTTTTAAATGAATTTCCACAACCATAAAATAACAATTAACACTTCCTTGCACCCTGCGCTAGTGGTAAAATTATTGCCATTTGGCAATTTCTTCCAACTAACCAGTGTTTCCAGCCCTGAGAAGCAAGATGCTTTCATTTAAATACCTATTTACTTAATCAAAATATCATTTGCGTCTCTGTTGATATATATTTAAGGTAATACAGCTCTTTGCGTCGTAATGTATTATCAAAATCAAAATATCTGTATCTTGTCTTCTTCTTCTTCTTCTTGTTCTAGTACTGGGTACTGTTTATTCACTCCTGGGACGCGGATGTCCAGCTGTCCTTCCATCTCTTTGGCGGTCGTCCAGGGGGTCTGCTGGTTGACGGTATCTCATCTGCCGCTATTTTCACCACTCTCACTGAATCCGCTCTTTCGACGTGATCTCTCCAGTAGCGTCTTCTGTTTCTACCCCATCGCACGACATCCTCAGCGTCGCAGATCCTCCGAATTTCGGAATTTCGTACTCTGTCTCGGATGGTTAAACCTGCGATGGGGCGGAGAGTTTTCATCTCGGTGATTCGCAAGAGACTCTTTGTTCTCGTGGTGTCGTCTCTGGTTTCGATGCCTTATGTCATTATTGGCCTTATATATCTTCATTTTGCTTTCTTTCAACATGTGTTGGTTTCTCCATACAATAGTTCGCAAGCACCCCGCTACAACGGCAGCCTTATTCGTTTCTTGTATCTTGTCGATTTGATTATTGACATTTTGCATTCCATGTAGTTACTGATAAAAATGCTTATGCTATGCAATATAGGCAAATTGACATTAATTACGATGTAAAATATGTTAATTGGACGAAATAGGGCGTATATTAATTAGGTACATACTTTTAACATAGGTATTTTATCATATTTTAGAAAATAATTAAATTTACTAATTATATCTACATATTATTATAATTTATTTGTCTTATATAGATTTACATGGCGGAAAACTCATTGACATTTTAATATGCTAACAACCATGTTATGCTGAATAAAACATGATTATTGGATTGTACCAGGCTTTGCCCTGTTATCGTTATTTATTTAATATATATCATATATACCTTCGGTCTACTGTACCTCGGGAAAATTGAGGATAGTCGCGGTGTGGGTAAGAGCCTGACATCTTGGTTAAGAAACATCAAGAAATGGACCATTTTTTGTTACGGTTAGCTCAAGACAGAGATGCCAATGCCTATAAATGAATGGTAGCCGACGTCGGGGAGACCTGACATGGTACAAAAAGAAGAAGAAGATGTCATATTATTTATTTATTTATTTTATTCCTTCAACGCCCATTTGAAGGGTTTTTACAAAATATACAAATCACATGTGCAGCGTACAGCAAAAATATAAAACAACATAGGTATAACTAATAAGAATATAAAAAAAAACACAAATAAAATTTTAAAGTAAAAACATAGAAAATAAAATATATCAGTAAAAATAAAGAAGAAATACACAAAATCAGACCACAATAACATGATGGGCATAAGGAAGCTGAGATCAGTGGTTGTGAAAAATGTTAAATTGTCCAACTGTCGATTCGTTCATGAGAATTCAATTCTCTTAATGAATCGACATTATTAAGCCAAGATGCGTGTACGAAGGAAAATTTTGTATGGTGTAGTGGACTTTTTGCATGCTAATAACACCAACTAGAGGCCTCGCAGCATATATGTTCCTATACATGGATTTACTCAGAATTCGGAGTTGAACATTTTATGTGAGTTTTGTGTGTCTGTGTGTGTGTGAGTGTGTGTGTGTGTGTCCCTTACAACTTTTGATCCGCTCAATTTACAGAGCCCAAATTTTCAGAATATATAAACAGTTATAGGCCAACAAAACTTTTATACTTAGAATTGTGAATTTTTGTTTCAGTCAGGGGTTATCAACTTTTTCCATATATCTCAGAAACCATAAAAGCTAGAACGCTGTAAATTGGTTTAAAGATAGACAAATACAAAATCTCAAAGCAGTTTTTTTTTTAAATTCCAGGGTTTCTCAAACATTTTTTATTAAGAAAAATATTTTATTTATGATAAATTTATGAGTTTAACTGCCTATATTTCCATTTTTTTTAAAATATCGAAAAAAGCCGAAACACCCCAACTAGATAATTTAATTTTATATAAAAAATATAAACATAGTGTTAGCACATCAATTTTTATAAAAATTGTATTTAGTGACGACATCACTTCATACAATTGTATGGTAGTTGCCTATACACAATATGTAAGAAGACTTAATAGTTTGATACTTAAATCTCCAAACATACATACATACCATCATACTGTTTTCATATTCTGTGTAGGAAAAGCAGACTGACCTCCATACTATCCTATCCTGACAAACATACCTACATGTTTTATATAGAAAATAAAATATCTTCAAATATTTATTAATTTGTGTTGTTTATAGTTTGGTACGTATTCTTTGATTATGCATACTATCGCCATCGACAGTTGGATCTCATGTGTTACATGCAACTAGTTATAGATGTAATACTGTGTAAATTACTTTGTTTAAATGAACTCAATGAGGTTGCAAAAATATCAACTTCACAAAAAGTATTCCCTTCCTTCAACCGCCTTTATATAGGTAGGTATAGTGTTTGTTTTTTTTTGGAGCTACTTATTTTTTTACCGACAATGGTTAATATTTTGTATATGACGTTAACTGTTAAAATTTTTAAAAATGCCTTCACGTAGGTAGATACTAGATAAAGGATTTTTTTATTTTTGTTTATAGAATGTTTATAATGCAGACCGAGACAGCGTATAAATTGTAGAATTCCATAATTATATTAGTAAAATCAAACAATAAAAACCACGTGGTCTATTAAATTTTTAATAGACCACGTGGTTTTTAACGTGGCTACGTGGCTCCCAATTTTTTTAGTCTACCACCTCCTTTCCGAAAAAAAAATACTTACCGCCCCACTTTCGAATAGAAACAATATATTACTGAAAGAGTAAATATAATATTTCAAGTGAGAGGGCTGTGCCTGGTGTTGTATCAATAAATTACAGTGCTGTTGGTATTGTATCAACAAGCAAAAAATAATTGCCGCGCAGCGAGAAAATTTCAGCCTTATTAGTGTTTGTATCAAAAAATGAAAACGAATATTGCTACGCAGCGAGAAAATTTCAATCTCATTGTGTTTGTATCAACAAATGAAAACGAAGATTGCCGCGCAGCGAGAAAATTTCAATCTTATTGTGTTTGTATCATAAATCACAATATTTTATATGTTTTCAATGTAAAAACAGTTAAAATTATACATAATATACATTTCTTAACATGATTTGATTGTGTTTTTATTTGCTGATTTTTTTGACACAAATTTTTTGCGATGCTTTGAAAATAAATAAAAAAAACTTAATTAATAGTATTGAATCTTTGTTAATTGAGTAATCGAATGTATGCTAGGGAAATATCGATTACAAATTAAATAGGTAGGTATGTGAAGAAAACATTAAAAAATGAGTCCTCTATTTTTTTATGTTCTTGTTAATCATTTCTTTTAGTTTGAATACGTTAACACATATATGCAACAAACATACTATTAGACATTCTATATACTATATAATGTTTATGGTTTAGGAGCAAGATTAATCATTATGGTTGGTTAGCCATTGCTCATAATGTCGACATGTCTATAAAGGAAATTATGTATGACAATATATATCTACCTACATGGATGCATGAGCAAGTGAGAGCACTACATTACAGCGACAACAAAAGGACATTACGGTCAAATTGTCACACACACCTTTGATTAAGGTGTATCAGCTATTAGCGCGTGAGCAATTCGCTTGCTTCAGCGATTTTCCTCCCAAGGCAGGGCAAATTTATCTACAAACACAGTGTTATCCTACTTTGATTGATAAAAAATGTGTTATTTTGGGTTTAGTATATCTAAAATTGTAAGCCATTTTCTAATGTATATTGAAAGGTCTGCATTTAAAAATAATTCCTCTCAGAAACACGCGTCGCCTCTTCGTTGAGATACTAAATGACACTCTGTGTCCCAGTGCACAATATTTCTTTCTATGCAGCATCTTTCATCTTTTAAGCAGCCAGACTTTGAAACGACACTCCATCGAAACTTCGCGGTTTGGAAACTTTCGCTTATGATATAAATCTGAAGCATAACCTCTTCCGAAGAAGCGCACTAGTTAGCATTGTGGATGGATTACAATCTGCTCAAGAAAATATGAGTTCGGATCTTAAAGGGGCGACTGCTGCCAACGTACCTATTTTTCAATTTGATAAACCATCATCATGACTTAGTATTACTGGCTGAAAGCGTGGAAAACTTGGAATGTTTGGTTAAAACAGTATTCGATGGATGCATGCAAAATGGATTGAGAATGAATGCAACTAAATCTAAAGTAATGGTATTTGAGAAGATCGAAAGACGAACAAAATGCGAGATACGAGTGGAGAATGTACAATTAGAACAAGTGGATGAATAGTTATACTTAGGAAGCATGTTTCAGCGTGATGGAAGATTGGAAAAAGATATTGAAAGGAGAGTAACGGCAGGTAATAGAGTGAATGGTGCATTAAGAACGGTAATGGCTGACCCAATTATTTCTAGGCAAGCAAAGCTCGCGGTACACAATGGTATCGTCGCACCGACTCTAATGTATGCTAGTGAGACATGGACATGGCAGAAGACGCATGAAAGTAGAATTAACGCGGTTGAAATGAGGTCACTAAGACGAATGTGTGGTAAAACGATGTATGATAGAATAAGAAATGAGGATATTAGACGAGAATGTATGATTGAAAGAAATATCGTAAGCAAGATGAAAATAAATGCCCTTAGGTGGTTCGGCCACATAGAAAGAATGAGTGATGACCGTCTGACAAAAAAAGTGTACAAGGCTGATAAAAGAGGAACGAAAAGTAGAGGTCGGCCAAGAAAAAGTTGGCACGATCACATAAATGGGATTTTGAAAGATGGTGATGTTAGAAGTAAGAATAATAGAAGAGCGTGTATGAGACGATGTATGGACGTGAATGAAGCGAGGAATGTGTGTCAAGAGAGAGGAGTCTGGCGTTCGGTTCTCTCTGCCTACCCCAAACAGGGAAATGGCGTGATGGTATGGTATGGTATAAACCATCATTATTTCTAATCAAATCGTTTTGAAAAAAAAAAATAATTTAGATATTTTGGGTATTAATAAAGAAAAATATACCTTAACTTTTTGATAATGTTTTGTATATATAATTGTAGAAGTATATTTTTAATTAAGGCGTAGAGCAATATATATTTTTTTAAATTAATGAAGATAAAAATATCTGGAAAAATATGATGTGACGTTGCATCAATGCTCCAGGTTTAGTGAAGAAACCTAAACAACATTTATTTTCCATTCAGCGCTATTAAGAAATAAAAGTTTTTTGGTTTATTTACTTAACCTGATGCATTATTGCAACGTCACAACATATTTTTCCAGATATTTTGTTCATTTTTAATTTAAAAAATATATATATTGCTCTATACCTTATCGTTTTTTAGAAAAAAAGATAAATGTCAAAAATCGGGGTATGCTTATTATTTTTCTCCAAGAATATTTTTTTTTTACATGTCCATGTAGGGGACGCCAGCTATTAGGATTTGGGTCCATTTTACTCTTCCGAAGAAGCGCACTACGTAGCGTTGGGAGGGGTTTGCAATCTAGAAAAGAGTTTATTAATTCGGATTTTAAAAAGACTCGGGTTGTACGAAGGTGGAAACACAGAATTCGGAAGATCGTTCCACAGTCGGGCTGCTGTATTAATAAAGGAGTTCGAGAAGCGACTTGTTCGTATATGTTGAAGGTCCACTGTGAATGGGTGCTGCGATTGAGTGAAGCGAGTGACTCTGTTGTGAGTGGGTGGAGGAGGGACCAAAGATGCAAGTTCTTCTGAGCAATTCCCGTGGTAGTATCTATAGAATAAACTTAAAATACCGACTCTGCGTCTGTGTTCTAGTGATTGCAATCCATCAGTCAGTGATGGATCATCAATCAGACGTATAGCACGCCTGTCAGACGTATAGCACGCCTCTAATACAGTTAAGGTATAATTTTCTTTATTAATATCTAAACTAAGTTATTTTTTTTTTCAAAATGATTCATTCTGTAGTAATGACGCAATATCCAATTGAAATAATAGGTACGTTGGCAGCAGTCGCCCCATTAAAAAGACCCCCGGGTTGTAAGAAGGTGAAAACGCAAAATTCGGAAGATATAAGAGTTGGAGTATTCCTATTCTTGTTAGGTAATTATTATTAATGGTCTTATTAGTAAAATATTTCGCGGATGGCGTCTGATAAATACTATTTATTGGTCAAACCAGATATCAATTTGAATCTAACGAGGATATTTTCGGATATAAATAATTAAGTATTGGATGTTTGTAAGACCGAGAGGTAGGTATATGTATTGCTGCGTTATCTCCTCGGTCTGGTGATGATCCATCATATTGGATGTGACAGGAGTGGACATTGACTGCAGATAGAGTCAGCCAGGTAGGTAGGTCAAAAGAAGAAGGTGCTCTGTTCTCAGGTGGTACAAGGGAGACGGAGAGGGTTGTGACAGCCTCCTATACCTCTCCTCATATTTTTGGCCCCGTGACACGTTTGATGTGTGATACCAGTTTTGTCGATATCTCAAATACCAAGTGGAACAATGGTTCTGTCTGCGCATTGAATCCAAAAGTTTTGCTGCAAAACTAAACAATATTATGATTTATATGACTGATATTTTAAAACAGAGTTATAAAATAATGATCTTTTTTTTGTTGAAAACTATTTTGAATTCCTGATAGGAATGACCAACTGAGAACCGTTTTTAGACCGCCCACCGCAATAAACGGTCGACTTATCATAGGTATTAGTTAAGTCAGTCGACATCCTCAGTGTAATAGCAACATGGAAAATATTACCCCAAGTTCGTTACTTTCGCCAGTTAAGAGAAATACAAATGTACGGGTAGAATATTCAACTTTTCATATTTATTTTTGTAATTTTTAAAATGAGCATTAAAAATAAATCAAGTTCTTTTCTTTGTTTGTTGTCATTATTTTCTTTCACTTAATAATTTTTTGACATTCAAAATACATTTAATTATTTTCCTGAATTATGTCATTATTTGTTTTTATATACCTAACATTTATATGAATTAGTATGAAATCAAGCTATTGTTTTAATTGTTTAAAAAAAAACACTTCATAAAATTGACATGGATTTTTTTTACCCCATTTATTTACGCCGTTGCTTGAAGGTTGAATAGAAATGGTTGTAAAGCGGAAATTAGTACGCCTAATGGGCAGAGACATGCGCAAATTTCCGGTCATTCATAGGAGAAATAGAGAATAGTATAAAACTACCCGAGTTGCATTAATTTTACATTTTAGTTGAATCACAGTTCAACTCTTGATCTATGTTTATAAATAATAAGAAAAATGATTGAGAGATTGAACCTCGTTTATAAGTAACACTGTTAATGTTTGTGATAGAAGGAGGACATAGAAAGTCGCATAAAATATACCGATGAGGAATTAAGAAAGAATATGCTTACGAAAATTTTTATTATTCAATATGCGCCAACATTGGATTTTTTTCCCAGTCGGGAGTCAAAGATTTTTTTTAACAAATTTTTAACTATCTCAATAGAGACGAAGTTTAACAAACGTTTAACAAAGACGAAGTTACAACAAAAATAAATAAAAATAATAAGAATGTTGTTCATAATTTCACACATAGATGGCTGTAGTAAAAATCCTTATTTTCAAGCGAAAAGAATTTCAGTATTGCAATATATAGAACTTTCAATAATTGAATTGATATGGATCTCATTAAAAAAAGCATAATTGGTGAATGTTGCGCAAGCGCATAAAGTGATCACGTAAACCAGCCGATGACAGGTCGTAAGCCCTGTAGGTGCCTTGATTTCCCGGTTCTCCTACAGCAAATATTCCAACTTCGTCTCTATTGAGATAATTAAAAATCTGTTAAAAAATATGCTTACGCTTTTTATTATTAATTTTTCTTTGTGTTATTTAATACTAGTTTAAAATAATGAATCAAACTGAAGCATAAATAGATGTTAAAAAAATATGAGGATGATGATGGTATGAATGAACTCGATTAAAAAAAAACATGGAATCTTCGATCAGATTGTCTCCTATATCAAAAATTAATTGCGGCACTATCTTTGTGGTTATAATTACAACTTGACAATTCTTTGCAAGGGCCGGGACAAGGTACGATGGCGAAATATAAACAATCATTAGGTACTATTATTCAATAATATTACGGTTCAATCGTTAATAAAATTTGTGATACCGAAATTTCAAATATTCTCAAATTTCTATTTCGTTTAGTAGACTTGTTGGTCTGTAATTCAAAAACTATGGGTCTTCCGGGTAGACGGCGACCAGAGGGGATTTCATTTGCTGCTATATACGCAAGTCTATCACTGTCCATCCTGACTACGTGGTCCCCCCAGTGTCTTCTTCTGGATCTACTCCTAATCCTGTCCTCTATTCCAAATGTTTTTCTTATTTCAGAATTGCGAACACGATCTCGGAGAGTTATTCTAGTGATTAAATATATATATTTATTTATTTATTTATTGTAAAGGACCACTTACAGCTAACAAGTTATTTATTATACATCATAGTTTCATAAAATAAGGACAAGCTTTTGCAAAACTGGTCAGCCAATTACAAGTGGCCACATCCTGCATTAAAAGTTGACGTACATAATACCTAATATAGATAAAAATCAATTAATTAGCATATTTTATGAAATGATAGCAATTTTAACATTTTGACAAATTTTATAAACAATAAATTAATAATAAACAAACAATATCTATATAAGTAAATGTGTGGAAGTAGCGATTAAGATTGTCTGTATCATTTTATATTTAAGACAAAAATATCATCCCGAAACTTTCGTAAAGATTTACAATTATGTATGGGCAGATGTTTTTTTTCGGATACACATTACACAGTGCATACAAAATAATATTTTATCACAATTGAATTCATTAAAAAATACACTCGCTTCATGATACTCGTAGAAAATTTGAGGAAAGACTAAAGATATTATATTATAGATCATATGGTTTCTGAAATAAACATTTAATGACAAAGGTTTACGATGAAATACATATATATATATATATAATTTTTATAGTCGCATATACGCAAACATTGGATTTTTTTCCCTGTCGGGAATCAATGATATTTTTTAATCAATTTTTAACCACTTTATGCGCTTGCGAAAAGTTCACCCAATCATGTATTTTTATTGAGTTCCCTATCAATAG
Organism: Molanna angustata; assembly: GCA_963576475.1. Classification (NCBI taxonomy): domain Eukaryota; kingdom Metazoa; phylum Arthropoda; class Insecta; order Trichoptera; family Molannidae; genus Molanna; species Molanna angustata. The sequence goes on along the minus strand of OY754988.1, from coordinate 23,978,991 downwards.
AATTTCAGGAAGTTCAATCTATGTTATTCATCACAATGTTTTCACTTGAGAATAACATCATCGCCATCTATGGAAGTGACGAAGAAACTCTTTTGTAACGCCGTCTATTGAGAAATAGGTTCGTTCTATTTAAATTTGTTCGCAAACACGAACATGCATGAAACTTTACACCAATTGTCAACTTTTTGGGCAGCTGCTCAAAATACAAATAACTGAATACGCTCCTGTGCCGTGTGTTCGAGTATGGACCACCTCTGATGACTCGTGCTATCTTCAGATATCATCTTTTCGTGTTTCGTTTAATTCATAAGAAACACCAGGTACATATAATATCTACCTATTCATATCTGACGTCTCTAACTATAGTACAAGCCTTTTTAATTTTTCTATTACCTACTCATTATCTTTAAATTTTAAAGTTGTTTTTAAATTGACATTTGTTGACGAAATAAATAACATTGAATCATAAATTTACTATCACTATATCAAATTTGATTATTCGTTTTCATACACTTAATTTCGTATTTTTATTTTTTATTTATTTATCAAGGAAACATACAGATTTTTTAATATATTGATAAAAAAATCAAATAAATCAGCAAAGTTTCCATAAATGGATAGCAATAAGATACTTTATGAAAAAAAAACATTACTTATAATAAGATGAAGAATAAACAAGATTGAAATGAAACATAAAAAAAGAACAATAATAAAATAATAAAAAAACAGTTAATACGTACCCACATATAAGTTCACACAAAATTAAAAAGTTTGCTGTAATATGTATAGTTATTTAGAATATCGTTAAAATAAACAAAAATTACCTGTAAAGTTATCAATTTATTGTGCACATAGCCAAACCATAAAGTTATAATAGATATATTTTAGTTACTAATTACAAAAGATCGGTAAAAATACCTATAGATATAATTTAGTTATCAATAACAAAAGTTCGGTTAAAATATAGAAAAACTATAGTTACTTACTAATTACAAAACTTCGGTAAAATTATAGACCTACTTTAGTTACCAATTACAAATGCCCACAGTTATAAATGCCTAGATAACATTCAAAAGACTGTAATTGTAGTGTTATTCTACCAACTAAAAGCGTCAAATATTTGGAATTATGATTGATGATAAATTCAATTGGCTACCACATAATCAAAATATATGTAATAAACTTAGATCAATACTAACAAAAATGTACATTATTAAAAATTATGTCCCTTTTATAACCCTTAAAATAATGTACATGGCTATGGCTGAACCTATTATATTGTACAACATTCTTGTGTAGGGACATACATTTAAAACATACCTTATGCAAATAGAAAGATTACAAAAAAGTTTAATTAGGTGTATGTTACCCAAAAATAGAGCTATTTGTTTGAAAGGGGAGGGAAAAAGCATTTTCGCAGAAACCAAAATAATGACAGCTACGCTAATTTATAAATACAGATTTATTTTACAAAATTACTTTAAAAATGAACACAAAACACCTGTAACAAATAAGTATAAGACCAGACAAGTAACTTCCGGTAAATATAATATACCTAGAGTAAATAACTATTACGGTGAAAGAACACTGCAGTATTCAATACCAACAATTTTTAACAGCTTGCCCTCAGACTTAATTGGATTAAATTCGTTTGATAAAATCAAAATATGCTGTAAAAAATTATATTTAACGAATAATGTTCTTTTCCTTCCTTTTATTTTTCTTTTTTATTTTTGTTCTTACTCTATTGTATTTTTGGGTTTTTTCTGTGTTTTTTTTTTTTGGTTTGTATTCTGGTGTTGTTTTGTATCTCACAAAACATGTTTTATGTTGTTAAACCAAATTAAATTTTTTATTTCATTGTTGGTTAGTTTAAGTTAGCATATATATTATATGATATAGAAACCCACTGATAACCATATATGGTTAGTGGGATCTAGTATAAATTAAATTATGTTGAAAAAAAAAAAAGTTCGGTTATACCTAATACAAAAAGTTCGGTAAAGAAATCGGTAGACAAACAGATTAGTTATTATATCTATTGAACGTAGGTAGGTACAACATTTTTCTTTTCAGTTTCAATTATTCTCTTCCGGCGTCCTACGACGAACAAACACAACATGATTTCTTGTTTTTCTAAATACAAGAAAAAAATCAAATTAAATGTCTAATTTAAAATTATTTGTTTTACAGTTAGTGAGTGATGAGCAAATAATGTTTTATAAGTCTTGAAATTTTGGTCTTGCAAAACCAAGACCAGGGGATGGAAGACCAATACCAGGGGATATAAGACCAAGACCAGGGGATGCAAGACCAAGACCAGTTTATGCAATACCAAGAGTCTTGTAAAACTCAAGCTTATTTATGTTTAATTAAAAAGTGAGAAATTAACTTCGTACAATCGACATATATTATTATGAAATAACTGGTGTTTTTTTGTCATATTTCATTTTATTTAATGAATTTTATTGTAAAATTATTATTTTTTTTTGTATTTTTTTTTTGTAAAAGTTGCAAGACCTACAAGACTTCCATGACCAAGACCATTGTTATGCAAGGCCAATGTCAAAACAAAAACTGCAATTGCAAGACCAATTCTACACCCCGGTCTTGGTCTTGCATTTGGTCATCACTATTTACAGTTCTCTTTCCAACATCATTGCCTTTTGATATGTTTGCCCATTCAATTGATAAAATTAACACAACATTTTTAGTTATATATTCAACAAAGACTTTGCATTATAATACCCCTTATTAATACATCATTATGGCTACCTCACAAAGACCCCGCTTCAAGGTGTGAAAGAAAGAAGCAGCAATGCAAGAAGTAAAGACTAGTTTTGTTCATACTCTGATACAGTTGTATGAATGGCTCGGTCTTCTTTGATCTTCAGAGATAAAGATGCCGCCTCAGCATCGTGGCTTTCGCTTGGCATCATCCGACCATCTTGATTCATTCAATTCACAACAAATGATAGACTGATTCCTACACCCACTCCCGCTCATGCCACCCTGATACATTTCAATATATAATTCATTATTATCCATACTTCATACATAGTTATTGCTTATGCGACCCTAATATTTATTTATTTATATATCTTCATCAACTTCTTGCTTATGCGACCCTAATATTTATTTATTTATATATCTTCATCAACTTTTTTTTTTTTTTAAGTCGTATCTGACAGATAGATGCCATGCAGTAAAGTATAACGGACATATTTCACAAATACTATCAGCTGAAACAGGCGTTCCACAAGGTTCTGTACTAGGCCCTATTCTATACACCTTATATACATGTGACATTCAAAAAATCATACATTCATTTGGACTTTGGTCACATATTTATGCAGATGACACCCAAATATATTTTTTCTGTAAGCCAAGTGAAATACAAATACTGAAAAATAATATTGAAAATTGTATAACTGAAATAAACTCCTGGATGTCTTCAAATAGACTTACATTAAATACTGATAAAACGGAATTTTTATGGATGGCAACCCATAGAAAGCAACATACAATTGATCCATCACCATTAAATATTAATGGTGACAACATAACACCAAAATCTTCAGTAAAACTACTTGGAATTCACTTGGATTCAGAATTGTCATTTGAAACCCAGATTAATAATACTGTAAGCACATGTTTTTACCAACTGCGGAAATTGAAACCAATAAGAAAAAGTTTACCAGTAGATGCAGCACGTTTGCTGATAAATGCGCTTGTGGTTTCAAGATTGGACTACTGTAACAGTATATATGGTGGTCTACCACAAATCCAATTGGATCGTCTTCAATCCGTCTTTAACGCTGCAGCCAGATTAATTAAGGGCTCATCAAAATATGAACATATCACTCCACTATTAAGAGACCTGCACTGGCTACGTGTTCCGGAGCGTATTTTGTTCAAAGACTGTTGGATGGTGCATAAAGCGGTAAATGGAAAGGCACCATCATACATAACGGAGCTATGTATACCACAGCAGATGACAAACCGGAGGACAAGGCTTCGATCTGCAGCAACTGCCGCTGGACGTTTAGCTGAGAAAAACCGGTGTCACTTCACTAAATTCGGTGAACGTGCTTTTGCTGTAAGGGCACCGACTCAATGGAACAATCTGCCACCAACCATCAGAGTAATTAATAGTGAATTTAGTTTTAAAAAACATTTAAAAACTCATCTGTTTAAAAAAACTTATAGTGTTTAATTCCTAGTTGTAATTGTAAAGCGCCCTTGAGGTGGACACACAAAAACGGCGCTATATAAGTAAGCCAGTTTTATTATTATTATTAACTTCACAAAGGCGGGTTAATTGCCATGAGGTAATTTCTTCCAACCAACCCGATCGACTTGAAGGCTCTAAAGTTAAAATAGTATAATAGTATCTAGGTATTTAGTTAGTAAAAAAATATAAAGAGAGACAAAAAAAAAAGAATCTACCTGTCGATTTGTTCAAGAGAAATTATTTCTCTTAACATATCGACATAGTTTCAAGTCATGATCTGCGAGATTTTTATGGCCAGGACTATATTTTTCATAATTATCTACCTATGTCTGTTTGTATTTCTCTTTATTTATTTTTTGCTTAATGCTGCTAAAATTTATAAACGTAACTGGCGCGCATAATTTAGAATTTTAAATATTCGTTTCAGTCAGGGATTATCAACTTTTGAATTTTTACTTTACTTTTCCATATATTATCTCAAAAACCATATATGCTACAACTCTATAAATTGGTAAAAATATAGAAGAATACAAAATCTCAATTTTTTTCAAAAAATTAAAGAGTAACATTTTACTCTCCACTACCAACTATGGAATATTGGAGAGTCATGATTTCACAATTTTTAAGCATATTTTTTATGATAAATTTATGTGTTCAACTGCCTATATTTCCCAAGTTATTAAAATATATTAAACAGCCGAAACACCACAACTAGATCATTTAATTTGCTGTAAGAAATATTAATCAAAATCGAGATCAACTGAACTCGGGTTCAAATATTTTTATAATTTTTTTTTCATTTGAACGTGAAATAAAACTTTGAACCGGGTTCAATTGAACTGTGATTCAATCTAAATTCAAGGAATTTTTATAAATCACACTGTAAATGTCTTTGAAATACCCCCGTTTCACCTAACTATGTATAGCAATCCCCTAGCATAGAGTCGCAGCTTATGTTAACTCAGTATATTCCTTAATTTGTGGTGTCCACTTACTAAAGATGTATTTAGAGGAGAGTTTAGTGTTGGCGTTCATCTTGAATTCTTTCCTTGTCTCCTCATTTTTATCATGTCACCTTTACACCAAAGATTTAAGCGATTCGAAATACTATTTCACAATATATTTGTGTTATGAAGGTATTGAGTTACAATACTTGACGATTTTTTCTCATACATTCATTTTTTACTATGATAGGCTATCAAAATTCATCGCTTCCTTATTCCACACTTTATTTTTGTGGCTTCTTTTCACACTAGACAAGCCGATTACCTTTCAAGTATGTTCATTCATTTTACAATAGAGTTATATAAGACAATACATACGAAATGCCATGTCGTTGTTATTGGGATAGGCATAGAGATCTTTGTTCCATACATTTTTCAAGTATTTACATAAATTCATCGCCAGACTCACACTCATACATATTCCGGTTCATGTTTTTTTATATGTTTAGTTATTATTATTATTATATACCTATGTTATAAAAATTACAAAAAACGACGCCACATAAATCGCCTAATCTTGTTAAGAGGCTATAGTAGGCTATAATATAGTAGTATATTTTTTGAAAATAATTTCCCCAGTACTCTCAAAACAGTTTATAAATAAAAAATAAAAAAAACAGTTTATATGTACATCTTTATTCTATTGTACATATGAGTTTTTTGAAATTTGTATTTTTTAAATACTCTTGTCAAATTCGTTTTACTAAAACCCTTTTTTATTTTAGTCTTCTAATATATACATTATATATTAGAAGACTAAATAGTTTGATACTTAATCTCCAAAGATACATATATACCATCATGCTGTTTTCATATTCTGGGTAGGAAAACAGACTGACCTACATGTTATATACATATGTATAGAAAACAAAATATCTCCAAAAAAATATTAATTTGTGTTTAAGTGTTAATTGTTTGGTACGTATTATGCATACTATCGCCATCGACAGTTGGATCTCGTGTGTTACATGCAACTAGTATTTAGTATTATTCAATATATAAATATAAATAAATGAAATACTCTGTTACATTATCGATATTAGTCGGCCCGTTCATCTTTTTGTTATTTTTTTTTAAATAAACAAATAAACTTGTATAAAAATTTCAACCCTCTCCGATTTCAAATGAAATCAACAGATAATCTTTTAACACATTCAAAACCAGGCAATTGGTGTAAACGTAATATTTTAAATTAAAATCTTTACGACTATTTATAACGAGTCACTTGTAAAAAGATGCTTTTATCATAAACTTTCTCTATCTCTCCTCCTTAGTTTTTATCCCACATGGTGGTGGAGTCAGCTTCCTTACTGCACTCCTCCACTTCGTCCTATCCTGAGCATCGTCCTCAGAGACAGTACATGTCCACATATCCTACGCCGACAATCTCTTCTATCGTCTATTGGGACGTCATTTGGGTCTTTTGCCGGGAACTCGATAGTCATCCACCTAAGCATCTTAATCTCGGCTGTAAACACTGACTGAACTTAACTTCGTATGACGGACCAGGTATCTCTACCATATATACCTAGGTACATAATATGACAGCAACGGTCTGATAATTGTTTTGTAGAAAATAATTAAACTGTTGGGAAACCAATATTTAACCAAACTTTTGTTATCATAATTTTTTCAAGTTTTTTTAGAAGATGGTTTTTTATCGACACAAAAGATATCGACGCATGGTTGTATTACGACAAGAAAAAACTAAGCAAATGGATAGAAAAACCATAAAGTATTTCCAAACTAATCCAACTAAAAACACAAATAAAATTTTAAAGTAAAAACATAGAAAATAAAATATATCAGTAAAAATAAAGAAGAAATACACAAAATCAGACCACAATAACATGATGGGCATAAGGAAGCTGAGATCAGTGGTTGTGAAAAATGTTAAATTGTCCAACTGTCGATTCGTTCATGAGAATTCAATTCTCTTAATGAATCGACATTATTAAGCCAAGATGCGTGTACGAAGGAAAATTTTGTATGGTGTAGTGGACTTTTTGCATGCTAATAACACCAACTAGAGGCCTCGCAGCATATATGTTCCCATACATGGATTTACTCAGAATTCGGAGTAGAATATTTTATGTGAGTTTTGTGTGTGTGTGTGTGTGTCTGTGTGTGTGGGTGTGTCCCCCCCCCTTATAACTTTTGATCCGCTCAATTTACAGAGCCCAATTTTTCATAAAATATAGACAATTATAGGCCTACAAAACTTTTATACTCAGAATTGTGAATTTTTGTTTCAGTCAGGGGTTATCAACTTTTGAAATTTTGATTTATTTTTCCATATATTTCAGAAACCGTAAAAGCTAGAATGCTGAAATTTGGTATAAAAATAGACAAATACAAAATTTCAAATTAGTTTTTTTTTAAATTCCAGGGTTTTTCAAACATTTTTTATTAAGAAAAATATTTTAATTATGATAAATTTATGAGTTTAATTGCCTATATTTCCAATTTTTTTAAAAATATCAAAAAAGCCGAAACACCCCAACTAGATAATTTAATTTTCTATAAAAAATACTAGCATTGTATCAGCACATCTCAAATTTTTTTTAATAATTTTTATAAAAATTGAATTTAGTGACGACATTGCTTCATACAATTTGTATGGCAATCGCCTACACACAATATCTAAGAAAACTTAATTGTTTGATACTAATCTCCAAACAAACATTCAAACCATCATGCTGTTTTCATATTCTGGGTAGGATCAAAGGACTGACCTCCATACTATCCTATCTTGACATACATACATAGGTACAAGTGTTGTATAGAAAATCAAATATCTTAAAATATTAAATAATTTGTATTTATGGGTTTATAGTTTGGTACTTATTCTTCAACTATACATACTATCGCTATCGACAGTTGGATCTCATGTGTTACATGCAACTAATTATTAGTTATATATTCACCTATAATATTTAAAATATAAAACGTACTTTGATTAATTTTTTACAAAAAACTATTAGTATCGTATGTGACAGCTGGAATATTATATATTTTATTTTTTATAATTTTAAGGGAATAATAATAATTTTTAACAGATTTTTAATTATCTCAATAGAGACGAAGTTGGAATATTTACTGTAGGAGAACCGGGAAATCAAGGCACCTACAGGGCTTACGACCTGTCATCGGCTGGTTTACGTGATCACTTTATGCGCTTGCGCAACGTTCACCAATTATGCCTTTTTAATGAGATCCCTATCAATTCAATTTTGAAAGTTCTATATATTGTAATACTGAAATTCTTTTCCCTTGAAAATAAGGATTTTTTACTACAGCCATCTATGGGTGAAATTATGAACAACAATCTTATTATTTTTTATTTATTTTGTTGTAACGCCATCTATTGAGAGAATTGGTTTTTTTGTAAATAATGAAAGCTACAATTCTTATATCTGAGGTGACAATGCATTTTTCGCATAGAAGTCACCCCTGAATTGCGCCAGACTTTGACTCCCGACAGGGAAAAAATCCAATGTTTGCGCATATGCAATAATAAAAATATTCGGGAATAATAATAATTCAAATAATAATCTTCTTCTTCGATGGCTCTACGGCCCATATCGAGCCTTGGCCTCCTGTTGCCTGGAGCAGTTCGGCAGCATCCATCCTTACTTCGTCTTCCCACCGTAGCCTTGGCCTCCCGACCCTCCTTCTTACACCTGGGTGCCCTTCCAGGATCCTTTTTGGTGCCCGTGATGACGGCATTCTCTGCACATATCCGGCCCATCTTTCACGGGCCCCAGTATTCTATCCGGCCCATCGTTCCGGCCCATCGTTCCGGCCCATCGTTCCGGCCCATCGTTCACGGGCCCCAGTATTCTACGAAGCACCCTCCTCTCGAAGGTTTCCAGTACCTCTGCGGACTTTTTCATCATTGTCATTCAAAAAAAATAATGATTCATATTCTCGAGGTCGCGACTGAAATCTCCCTGGGTCGTTCCAGACTTTTGGACTTCTCAATTTCTCACAGGACACGGTAACTTTAAAAGTTATCTTCATCGCTTCAACATTGCTCCCTTTTCCTCGTGTCAGTTTTGTCAACGTCCGGACCAAACTTCGGATCACATCCTTTGGGAGTATCCCCACCCAATTGTGTCCTCTTACAGATCGGAGCTCCTCGTTGCTGTCCGTGGGCCTCTTCAAGGTCCCATTGGACATGCGGACTTAGTGATCTCGAAGAACAATTATAAAGCCTTCAAACGATTTTGCTTTAGATACGGTGTCTTATTATCCGAAGATTCCCCATATATATGGATCTGATGTCGTTGACAGTCCGCAGGTGTGAATCTCGACTTGCACTTGCTGATTGTTTTTTTGCACCATGGTGCCGAGATTGCTAATCTAGAGGGCTCCGTGAGCATTGTCGTGCTATGCATTATTTTTTTTTTGTTGTTCAATCTTGCGTTCTGCGAAGAGGCCGTTGACAGTCCCCATATGCGGAGCGAGTGGTAGTGGGAGTAGCGATACATTTCAAACAAATATTTTGTTTATTTATTTAAAAACACTTGCTTGCACCCTGTGCAAGTGGCATTTTTTTTACCAGGATTCCATCCCAGAGAAGCAATTCTCGCATGAGAAATGAATTTCTACCCTGCCTCAAATCGAAACTAGCTCGCCCACACTGAGGTCAAATAGATTCTGGATGATTGATTGAAATATATTTTTTTAGCCACAATCTTTGACAAATTCAACCCCACATTACAAAGCTTGATTGACCAGAAATTTCACACCCCATATCTGCTTCCTTTATCTGTGACCTCCGCATTCTCTTCCATTTGATCTGTGACCTTTCTGTTATGTTTTGTCCAAATGAGTTTTCCATTTGATCGACCATCAGCTGAGAGACACAAAGATTTACACAATTCAAAGAGAGTTTGTCCGACGTTTGAAAAATATCAAAGGGATAATGTTTTATCGTATAGGACAGAAACTTTACGTGATATAGGTACCTATTTACCTGTATGAACCACAGACCAGCAACCTATAGATGTGGCAAAATCAGGTAACAAAATAGGTAACGTATTTTAATATTTTCGGAATGGTTCGAAATAAAAATTGAAACAGTATATACATGACTAATCATCTTTTAGAGTGGATACAATATTTTCTTAAAAAGACATAGGGTCTGCAAGTGTTAACTTGTTGTAATAGAGGAACGCCGCCTCAGTGGTCCATGTTTTATAGGGACGGATTCTGACATATTATTAAGATTAGTAAAAAGTTTCATATTTCACATAAACCGAGCCGTCTATCATACCACTAATGTCAGATTGTATTAATAAACAAATGTGCAATTGTTTGTTCTGTTTAGTTTTTTATTTTGTAAATAAAGAACACAACCCTTTCATGCATTGAAAGTGGAAACCAAATGTTATTTTTTGAAAGATTCTTCGACGAGATGATTCGGAAGAATCAATGTAAAGTGGAATGATGAAAACGAAATGGAATATTAATTAATTGTACTAGTTTACTAATTATGTAATATAGGATTTTTATAGGTTTCTAAATATTTAGTGATAAGACAGACGGGAGAGAAGAGAGACATACGGGAGAGACGAGGCAGACGAGACAGATGAGACAGACGGGAGAGACGAGACAGAAAAGCACACAAACACACATGTATTTGGAAAAATTCAAGATTCTAACGTGGACAGCTGTAGGTATACGTGGCCCGATGTACCTTTTCGTGTAATATGCGCTACAGGGAATGCAAAAAGAACTGAGCCACGAAGGTCGGCAAATCTATGTATCTAGATTATATCTATTGGTCTGGAAGTTTATCTAGAAACATTATATGTAAACGAAATGATAATAAAAACACAAATAATTCAAGATTATTGTTCTGTGAATAGGTATGTATATTTAGAAAAACTATAAGCATAATTTTTATTTATTTATTTATTATTAAAAATAACAAAGAAAAATACACAATACAACAATATATACAATTTTTAAAAAGATACATTATAATTTTGTTTTTTTTTTTCATGACTCAACTTCAAAAAGAGTTTTCTCGTGCTTTGAAGTGAGTCACATTTCACAAATCTACAAACTATCTAATCTATTTATATACATACATCTTAATCTAGGCACTAATCTATTTACAATAACATACATATTTAGATACAAACATACATAATATTATATATAAAGAGAGAAAAAAAAATACAAAATTGGTCTGTAGAATAAATAAAAATACACAAATTGAAAATAAACAATACACAATGAATACACAAGAAAAATGTTACTTCAAAAAGTCTTTCAGCAATACCAAGAACCCACCAAAATTATTTTGCGCCACTATTCTCATATCCACTGGTAAATCATTAAACCACTTCACCCCATAATATGAATAATGATTTTGGCCAAAAGATGTATTTTTCTTTGGGATAATTAAAATTATTATAATTATTATAATTAAAACATAAATTTCATGATTATTAGTTTGGAAGTTTATCTAGAAATACTATAGATATACATTATGATAATAAAAAAACAAAATAGGGCACAACTCCAGATAACTTTATAATCCCAACCTCAGATATTTTACCCCGCCTTAAATCAAATATGCTTTTCAAATGGGATGAAAATTGGTACAAAACAAAAAAATATAAGGATGCTTATCATGCAGGTATCCAACAAAAAATTTCCTCTAAACCATGATTTTATAATAGAAACATATCTAAACGATTAATATCATGTATTTCTAGAATGAGAATTGGCCATTGTTCAATTGCCTCCCATCTGTATAGAATTAGAGTTCTAAATAGCCCACTTTGCCAGTGTGGTGATGAGGATGAGACAATTGATCATGTATTTTTTAACTGTAAAAATAATTCCGCCTTCAAAAATATTTATAAACAATTAATTAAAATCACTCACCAATCTCCACTTAATATCCAACATCTTTTGTCTCTTAATAATTCACGTGTACTGTCCGTTATTTCAAAATTCCTTTCATTGAATGACATAAATTTATAATAAAATTAACTTTTCTCCTCTGACATGAAATAATTGGCACATAGCACTCTTTACATTACAGGGTGAATTGCCTTAAACAAAAAATAAAAATAAAAACACAAATAATAATTAATTTACTTTTTTTGGATGGCATTGCAATGCATGCAAGGTACTAGCTAGTTAAATACAAAATACAACAGTATTTTTTGTCAAGATTAATTGAAACTTATTGTAAAATAACTTTACATCAAGAATTGTACAACGAAAAGATTATTAAAAAAATGATATAGATTTATAACCTGATTTGATGATTAGTGATGATTTTTAAGATTTAAATTTATTTTTAATTTAAATCCTAACACCGAAGAATTCGAATGTCCATCAAACGCATATTTAATTCAACAGAGCAATATTGTTCACTGGTCCATGCAGGCATTTGGATGTTGGGCAGGTGCTAAGAACACATCTCGTAAGCTCTTCACAATCTGAAAACCATAAAAACTACCATGGTTGTTATCTTATAGAAAAAAAGTAACAAAAATCATTAATTTTGTACATTAGCTACGTAGGTATATACCATCACGCCATATCCTTATTTAAGATATGAACAGTAGACCATATTATAGATCTTTCTTATAAACAATAATCATTTATATTTATTACAATTAGCCATATGTGCTGTGATGCACCGGCTTAGAATAGTACTTTCACTCTTTTCAATTATCATTTTTTTCGGGTGTTCCTTAAAGGCCGGGTACCTAATCGAAAATACAACAGGCAACAATAACATCTCACAAAGCTCAGCAATGAAGTTCAACATCCATTCTGAATTTGTCTTTTTAAGTGAGACGTTATTATATTGTGTGGTCATATACGCACGTGTAGTGATTAATTTTTCGAGGTAATGCACACCCGCATACTAGTCGCTGATTGCCCCACACTGTGGGATATGCCATGATGGCATAGATGTATGTACAATTAACCACGAATGATTTGTTTGATAGGACAGACGGACAATTGAAATAAAAGGTCGCTTCGAAACCATTTTGAAATTATTCCAATTTTAATATATAAAAATAAAACACATTTATAATTTTTTTCCACTTGGTTTAATTTGACTTACTAGTTTCGCTCTAGACGAGCATCTTCAGAGTGGTGAAGCTACTCTACTCTGATCTGAAGATGCTCGTCTAGAGCGAAACAAGTAGGTCAAATTAAACCAAGTGGAAGAGTAAAGTAAAGTAAAGTAAAGTAAATTTTATTAATAAGAAAGTATAAAAAGGATACATTTTGACATATTATAAAAAAAATATACATCACAAATAAATTTGAAATTCCCCCGAGAAGAAGGAAACCTTGTGCTTCGGGGAGGAGTTCACAAAACTTAAATTTAACAAGATACATAAAATACATAGAAAGAGTTCATAAAAAAATATACCTATATTATTTTAATTTACAAAAGTGGAAATTTTTTTTTTAAAAAAAGCTAACAATTAATAAAGATATACACAGGAGCTCACACACACAATACATACACTAAAATTAATACATTCATATGGTACAATGAGGAGGAAAATTATTTTAACTTTTTTTTAAAAGTTGACAAGTTGTCAGTATTATTCATTTTTATATTTCCATCCAGTGCATTGTACCATTTTAAGAAAGAAAATTATAAATGTGTTTTATTTTAATGTATTATAATGAAATTCCATCAAGTATTGTCGATTGAAAAAGTAAACAAAAAACGAGTGGGTTGTAGCCAACACTAAACTCTCCACACAATAGTAATTGTTCATTTTTTCTTCTTGAAAGGTTGATAATCTCTAAATTCATTTTTATAAAGTACAATTCTATTAGATTCATAAACAAATATAAGATTTTCAGAGGACAAAAGTTTTCACAATACACCATACACACAAAAACATTGTCACGGAAATCATTGTATGCATTTTATACAAGATACCTGTTGAGAAATTTTAAGTAAAACTGCATTACTAGTAAGATGAGCATGTATGAAAAAGTGTATCAATGTTGATGAGGCGATGTATGTGTCAAGATAGAAGAATGCGGTGTTCGATTCTCACTGCCTACCCCTTGAGGAAGAAAGAAGTGGAGAGTAAAAAATACACTTGTATATAGAGACATATTATACAATATCAATATGAAGTTTATCAGTCAATTTTCCCTTACAGAAACTATTTTACTTCTGTTACATTTTTCATACAAATTTTAATTTATTTCACATTGATATGGTCAAACCATAGATTTTTTTTCTTTAAATTTTGACAATCCCTGAATGCATTTTTGATGAGTGTATTTTTGTTGTATCGAAATTTCATATAGTATACAAAAAACTCGATTTTCCAGACCGTGAGAGCATTTTGAAAATTTGGTCAGATGAAATTATAAAGAAGAAATTAACGGATATCTATGGAAAACTAATCAGCTCTAAGTTTATGGACTTTACACACATGATATCAATATGAAGTCAATCGGACTTATAGGGCTGTAGAGAAGACACAAAAAAACAAATTAAATAAATAAATAAATAAATGATGAAATCATAGAGAAAAAAATAAAAGTTGTCTATGGGAAACTATTCAGCTCTAAGCACTTCACTATTCCATATTGTGGAGAGTAAAAATGTGAATTGTTAAATTTTATGTATATTTTATTTACATGTAAAAAATTAATGCATTTTTTTACATCTAGTACAGTCATGGGCAAAGTACAGCCCGCGGGCCAAATGCGGCCCTTCGGGGTAGTCAATTCGGCCCGCGACATGGTTTCGAATAACCCCTAAAATTACACCTAGAATAGGACAAAATGTTGGTATTTTCTGCGTTGAATTGAAGCAACTATTTCTCAACGTTTCTAAAATTGAGTTCTACAAGGCCCTGTCAAAATCAACTTTCCCCAACCCGAAATCTCACGATTAGAAGATAAACGCGATATGTGCATCTTTCTACATCTGTGAACAGGTGTTTTCTACTACTCTGAAGCTTCATTTAGCTTCGCTACTGCGAATCAGCTTATCCCAGCATTTTTTAGAAGCTCGGTCACCATCAGTTTCATCTGTCACATAAACCATACTCATCTAAAGAATAATCAATTTTTGTAATTTTTTTTCTTATAATATAAGTATAATCTATATAATATAAGCTGTGTGTGATGTAAAAATCAAAAATAAACTTTATCACTTATAGAAATCTGTTTTGTTCAATTTATTTTCGGCCCGCCTAGATAATTTTTTATTTTATCTGGCCCTCCCCTTAAAAAGTTTGCCCATCACTGATCTAGTATAACCAATAAGCACATTTACAAGTTGAAAAAATAACAAGTTTTCACAGCATGAAATATATAAAAACACCAAAACCGTCGTGCTTATTTTTAAAAGATAAAGCACACCCGTACACCTGTCGCTGGTTACACCACATTCTAGGATATGCCGTGATGGTATAGTGCCTCATTTAGTATATAGTTACCACAGCATTGACATATATGCTACAGAATCTCAGCGTGAAATGATGGTAGGCATGATAAGGTAGGTCTTATATTGTCCTTTCTAAAATCATCTTCCCTCTTTGCACCCTTCATATTATGTATATATCTACATATTATGTGCAGCATCTTCCAAGCCTCATTCTTGCATACCGTTCGTCCAAAGACAGGAGACGGTACAGGTGATGGTACAGGTAAATGGAAGCGATAAGAAGCAAAAAAAAAATGTTTTTTTTTTCATAAAAATTAAATTACATATGCGAAATATATTTATTTTTTGAATGAACTTATGGTATCTGTATGGGACTCTTTATATTTTTATCCTTTTTTTATTTGGGAATCTTTTTTACCTCTTTGTTTTCTGTATTTTTAAATTACTTTTTACGTGCTTAGGTACTGGTCATTAAGTATTCATTTATTATTTTATTTATTTAATTCAAAAATGTTGTACAAATGTGCACAATGGTTGACTTATTGCAATATGGAAATATCTTCCAACCATATTCATTTGGTGAGGTAAATTGTGTCTCTGCGCATGCGCGAGTGTGAAATTGCGACGTCGGATTTATTTCTATTGTACGTCTGTTGCAACTACCCAGTCGTTTTACTGAGTTTATTAGTAAAATTTTTAAATAATTTCTGCACGAGCTATACGGTGTGTAACTAAAAAACTGGCCAATGGGCGTGCAGTCGATTTTTATTGGTAAGGCGACAGTTACACGTAAAGTATTTACTGTGATCCATCAATATAATATTTATTGATGGACGTCAGTATTTATTGAGGGATTAATAAATTAATAATAAAATCCTTAAATAAATATTGACATAAATATTGACAGTAAATACTTTACGTGTAACTGTCGCCTTAGACTGTTAATGCGGCCTAACAACTATTGTATAGGAGCAATAATATCCTGATGTTAGTGAAAAAATTATAATATATTCTCAGAACGAAACCCAGGTCCATTATTGTCTTATCCTATCAATATTAAAAATAAAACATCAACGTATATTTTCACTTTATTAAACCTGAACAAACTTCATTCGCTTTCATATTTGTTTAGTGAAATTTGAGCCACAATATATCGGATAGGCACACCAACTTTACGAGATAGTCCAGTGGACAGACGGTAGCTGACAGTAGTTTAAATGCGATTTCACGGGGTTCTGAACCCAAACCAGTATGTGACCTAACACTATACACCATCGACCGCAATCTTTCACACAATAACAATTTTGATTGAAGCCTTCATCTTTGTTCGGTTCATATGGTAATTATTTCTATCGAAATATGAAATCTGATAACTAAAATAATAATATAATAATTTCTACTAAAAGACGTAAATGCAGCTGAGGTATGTGGACTCGTTTAAGGAATCGCAAAACGAAATAGAATTAATAATAAAATATTTAATAAAAAAAACTACCTACTGCTTTTGTGATTGTGAACTGAATAAAACATTTCTTTAAATATTTTACAGGTACCTACTTTTGTGGCACATGTGAAACAATCTAAATATTTTACTAGTTGCATGAAACACATGAGATCCAACTGTCGATAGCGATAGTATGTATAGTTGAAGAATCATTCTTCTTCTTCTTCTTTCTCAGCCATCTCTCCACTGCTGGATGTAGGCCTCTTCTAATAGCTTCCACTCGTCTTTTTTCTGGGCTTTTCGAACCCATCCGCTTCCAGCGACAGGGACAATATCATCGGCCCACCTTTTCTGGGGCCGGCCTATTCCCCTTTTCATATCCCATGGTCTCCAATTTAGAATTCTGGGTGCCCATCTGTCCGTACCCTGTCTGGCAACATGACCTGCCCATTGCCATTAGGTTTTGCAACTCGATCCATGACATCAACAACTTTTGTCTGGCGTCTGATTTCTTCATTTCTAATTTTGTCTCTTAGACTTACGCCTATCATTTGCCTTTCCATGGATCTCTGAGTGCATTTTAGCTTATGTATGGTCCTCGCAGTTAGCGTGATAGTTTCCAGACCATACGTAAGCACAGGCAGGATACATGTTTCAAAAACTTTTCTTTTCAGACATGTGGGAATATCTCTGTTTTTTAGGACATGTTTAAGTTTTCCAAAGGCTCCCAACCTAGTCCGATCCTTCTGGGTATTTCTGCTGTCTGGTTATCCTTTCCTAATTTTATCTTGTGTCCAAGGTATATATATTCTTCTCATTACTAAACTATAAACCCATAAATCCAAACTATTGACTGGACTGGTACATTGAGACAACTACAGATGTTTCTTAATTTCTTAAACAAACTACACAAAAATATACAATTTACACTAGAAATAGGCAGAGAATATAGTATAAATTTCTTAAAATTATCCATTATAAATAGTAAAATGGAATTTAATATATTCCGTAAAGATACTTTCACTGATATAATCATTCACAATACATCAAACCATCCTTTTTCTCAAAAAGTTGCAGCTTTTCACTCCATGATAAATAGATTAATAAATATACCTTTATCTGATAAAAACTATAGTAATGAATTAAGATTAATTAAACAAATAGCAATAAATAATGGATACAATAGTAAAATTATTGACAATATAGTAAACAAAAAAATTAAGAAAAAATATTATAGGACATATTTATACCCGGAAATAAAGGAAAAAAAAAAACGAGAAAAATACTATTTTATAATAAAATAGCAAAAAAAATATCTAAAAATATACCTGATACTATCAAACCCGCGTTTTACACCAACAATAAATTAAAAAATTACATAATAAATAATAAACATAAAGAAAATCCTAATAAAAAATCAGGAATCTATAAATTAGAGTGTAACGATTGCCCATCATTTTATATAAGAAAGACTACGAGAAATATAGAAACGAGAGTTAAGGAGCATTTAAGATGTCTTAACAGCAATAATTACTCAGAATTCGCAAACCATTTGATCGAAAATAACCATACTTTTATTAATAATATAGGCGTAAAAATAATACATAGTAATTTAAGTGATAGACAATTAGATAGCCCGGAAATCTTGGAAATCAGAAAAAACGTAAATATGAGAAATAATATAATCAAACACAATTCCCTAATAACCCTATATTAAATATTTTCCCAATACAAAAATTAATTAACCAATAACTTCATTGCACCCCCCACCCTAAAAAATAGTTTAACCCAGCCCACAATCCACCCATTATGTTTACCTTAAGTCTATATATTGTATTTTATTTTATTATACTTTGTATCCTCCTGAGGAAGGGAACTTTGTTCTCGTAACATGTAGAGGAATTTTTATTCATTAGAATAAAAGTTATAATTATAGTGGTGTACACAAAGTTGTGTTTTATTTCATTTAATTAATTCCAAATTATTGAATATTTTAAGATATTTTGTTTTCTATACAACACATGTAGGTATTTAGGTCAAGATAGGATAGTATAGCCCCAGTTCTCACTAAACTCTTCAAACTCTCGTTTAAAACTGGTATTGTCCCATGTGACTGGAAAAAAGCGGTCATCCACCCAATTCCCAAAAAAGGTGATCGCTCCAACCCATCTAACTACCGACCCATCGCTATTACTTCTGTACTCTCCAAAATAATGGAAAGGGTACTAAACACCAAGTTGATCACATACCTCGAAGCAAACAAAATTTTAAGCGACCGCCAATATGGATTTCGTGGAAATCGATCTTGTGGCGATCTACTCGCGTATGTGACATCCGTTTGGGGTCGAGTTATGGAACGCTTTGGAGAAGCTCAAACTGTCGCCCTTGACATCTCTAAAGCTTTCGACCGGGTTTGGCACCGAGGTCTCTTAATGAAACTCCCTTCTTATGGACTACCCCAGTCTCTGTGAACTTGGATTGCGAATTTTTTAAAAGATCGCGAAGTCATAACTGTAGTGGACGGTTGCTCTTCTTCTCCCCATTCCATTAATGCGGGAGTCCCTCAAGGGTCCATTCTATCTCCAACCCTATTCCTCCTACATATCAATGACTTGCTCTTACGCGCCCCCATCCACTGTTACGCTGATGACAGCACAGTCCATGACAATTTCTCTTTTGACAAACCTCCTAAACAGAGTGAAATATCAGAAGCCCGGAAAGACCTTCATCAAAAAATAAATAGCTACCTCCACTCAATCAATACCTGGGGTGAAAGTAATCTTGTTTCATTTAACGTCTCAAAAACCCAAGCCTGTCTAATTTCTGCGAAGAGAAACCCCAATGAATTGCAAGTGTCTTTCAACGGAAGCACCCTACCTAACACCAGCTCTATCGACCTGCTTGGAGTATCTATAACGAACCAATTACACTACAAGGGCTCCATCGAAGCTAAGGTGAAACTCGCCTCCAAAAAATTGAGCGTACTATATAGAGCGCGCAGATATTTTACTAAGACCCAGATCTGTATACTCTACAAAGCGCAAATACGCCCAATTATTGAATATGGCAGTCACCTCTGGAGTGGCGCCCCCCAATACCTACTGAATAAAAATAAAAAATGTTCGAGAAACTCAAGAAAATTTTTTGAAAAAAAAATGAGATTTTGTATTTTTCTATATATAAGCAAATTTTCAGGGTTCTAGCTTATATGGTTTTTGAGATATATGGAAAAATAAAATAAAAATTCAAAAGTTGATAACCCCTGACTGAAACAAAAATTCTATCTAAAAACTATCTATATATTCTGAAATTTTGGGTTCTATGAATTGAGCGGATCAAAAGTTATAAGGGGGGGAGACACACAGACACATTAAATGTTCTACTCCGAATTCTGAGTAAATCCATATATATAGAGCATATATGCTGCGAAGCCTCTAAGTTGATGTTTTTTGACATCAAATTTGGAAAAATCGTGAAAAATATAGATCCTAAATACAAATCTCGCGTACCCTGGCTTGATGCTTTGTCGATATGTTAAGAGAACTTTGTTCTCTTGAACAAATCGACAGTTGGATAATCATTCAAATACCTACTATGGATGGTTGACATCCGAAATAGACGATCATAGAAAAGAGTGGAAGCACTATTCTAAGTAGGTGACTCACAGCCTATATACATAGGTATGTCCATTACTAAATTTATTTATTTATTTTATTTTATGTACCTTCTCGGGCAACTTACAGGTAGTGTGTCAAATACTATTTTAACACGCACCCAATAACAAATTTAAATCATCCATGTATTTATTATCTATGTATTAAGTCTTTCGAATGCCTCTGCGGGTTCTCGTGAGAGACCAGTATTCTCCGTTCCATGGCTGTTTGTGTTGCTGTAAGTTATGTAGTATTTTGTTTGTAAATACAAGAGTTTCACAGCCATACGCCATAACACAGCCATTAAGACTGTATGTTAACAAAATAAAATGAAAAAAATGTCTATCTAGTAAAAATGGAAAACAGAAAAAAGATCTGAATATTTGGGGAAAGAGCATGAAAAAAAAAACATCTTTAAATATATATTAACGTTGTTTGAGAACAAAAGACCAAGTACATCTAGGTACAAATTTGCAGACCTCACAGGAAGACATATTCATCCAAGCGGAAGAATATTGGTCCATTGTTCATTATATTGTAGGCATATCTTCAAATGCTACCGTTATACTTTACACAAGTATCAGAAGAAGTATTTTGTTTGTTAAACATTTAGAAGATGGAGGATCTGTCTGCTACCGAAACTTCTCAAAAAAAAAACCGAAGGTTTTTCTATGTGCCATATGCCGCTGGAGTATTCAAAACCGAAACTAAATAATTAAAACGAATAAGATTTAAGAAAAAAATGGTTTGTGTATTATGATATTTGGAATGCTTGGGTATTTTCAGATTAAGCGCCGGCGCGTTTTTTCTCCTTTGTAGCTACTGCCCTAACTATACCTAATTTCAATATAATATAGGTATATGCTTTCTATGTAGGTCTCTCGTATTGAAGGAGTACAAAAACGATTTATTTATTATTTATCGTATGAGATAGTGAATTTACAATACATTAAAATCAAATTAACAATTAAATATAAAACAAAATAGGTATATTATATGATCATATATTCAGGTCGAGGGCCCCGTGCCAGTCCACAAATGCAGGGACACACGCGCTGTGCCCCGGGTAACGCCAAAAGTCTTCTCAACAAGGGCTGAACAATTTTTACATTAAAATCTCCCAACCACACATCTTCTTCTTCAGCCTGTTTTCATCCATTCTTGGACATAGGCCTCCCCCTTGATCCTCCACAACTCCCTGTCTTGGGCACACTGCATCCATCTCCCTCCGGCACATTTCTTGATGTCATCAGACCACCTTGCCTGGGGTCTGCCGACACCTCTTCGGCTTGTTCTCGGTCGCCATTCTACGATCTTTTTGGTCCATCGTGAATCCTGGCATCTGGCAATATGCCCTGCCCAGCTCCACTTAAGGCCAGCGACCCTTTCCGCTACATCGGCTACTTTGGTTCTTTGTCTTATCATGACATTCTGAATTCTGTCCCTTATTGAAATACCCAGCCACACATAGTGAATTTATTGAAAGAAAATATAAAATGAGAAAGAAACCAATAAGGAGAATAAAAGGAAGCAAAAAAGCACTTTTCAGAGCTATCTAACAAGGAATGTTGGGCCATCAGCATACATTCAGCAAATTAACGGCGAAGGACTCAGTAAATCCAAATCAGAATATATTTCTAAATTAGCTATTGACGAAAATGTATCAATTCTGACTATTCAAGAAACCCACACCACAGACGAAATCGATATTCAATGTCGGGGCTCTATTCTTGGATACAAAAACGATTTATCAGATTTCTTAATTTATAAAGCTAGAACTTATCATACTGACTACATACAATTATGTAAATAGCACCTCCTTTTGCCTCTTTACAAACGACGTCATATTGCTGACATGATTCATTTACTTTATTTTTTAAAGAGTCAAATTGACTGCCCAGATCCACTTAGCAAAATAAATTTAAGGGTTACTACTCAATCGCGACGCCAAAATCCCATATTTTGGTTAAAGCAATTAATATCCACTAATTATCGACAAAATTCATTTCCTTGGCGTGTTTCTAACAATATGAATAACTCAATACTTAATTCATCCGAATTTGATTATTTCAGTGTAGCATTACAGCTTACTTTACTTACTTAATCCACGTTCGCTCCAAGTGTGGAGCATGTGGACGCCACGAAATTTCTCCAAGCTTCTCTATCTTGCGCCAGATGGACAGCATCATCCCAGCTAAAGCCAGCATCATGCAGGTCCGCAGAGAATGCTCGCTTGATGGTAAGTTTTGGCCTGCCTCGTCTTTTCGTCTCGAGTATAAAAAAAGGCTTGCATAATCAACACTCTCGGGGACATACGAAGCACATGGCCAAACCAGCTCAATCTGCGGTTCTGGACGACTGAGACGATTGGCTGCTGCGCTGTTCTGATTCGTACAACTTCGTTGGATACGAAATGGTACCACCTGATCCCCAACAACTGTCGCATTATAGCAGCGAGTTGGAATTCTAAGTCTGTGTTTCTCGAACAAAGATTGAAGTAAAAGTTTAGTTAAAATACTTTGATTTCATAAAATTGTCCAAAACTTTTAGTGTTTCATTGGAATCTAATGCCGTCAAACGACGCATTTTTGAACAAATTCATGAAATCAAAGTATTTTAACTATACTATTACCGTTACTTTTGTTGAAACAACCTTGCATTAGGGCAGTTTTTTTTAAACCATGTAATTAATTTGCCAACATTAACCAAAAAAAATTATTTCAATTTAAAATTTTATGTTATTTTCTGTGGATAACTCTTTTTCTCTTATTTATTGTTATGTTTAACTCGGTTACAGGATGAAACTTTATCCAACTGTCAATTCGTTAATGAGAATTCAATTCTCTGAATGAATCGACATTATTAAGCCAAGATGCGTGTACGAAGGCTAATAACACCAACTAGAGGCCTCGCAGCATATATGTTCCAATACATGGATTTACTCAGAATTCGGAGTAGAACATTTAATGTGAATTTTGTGTGTGTGTGTGAGTGTGTCCCCTTATAACTTTTGATCCGCTCAATTTACAGAGCCCAAATTTTCAGAATATATAGACAGTTATAGGCCTACAAAACTTTTATACTCAGAATTGTGAATTTTTGTTTCAGTCAGGGGTTATCAACTTTGATTTATTTTTCCATATATCTCAGAAACCGTAAAAGCTAGAACGCTAAAAATTGGTATAAATATAGACAAATACAAAATCTCAAATTAATTTTTTTCAAAAAAATTCCAGGGTTTCTCAAACATTTTTTATTAAGAAAAATATTTTTTTATGAGAAATTTATGAGTTTAACTGCCGAAAAATACCGAAAAAAAGCCGAAACACCCCAACTAGATAATTTAATTTTCTATAAAAAATATCAACAATGTATTAGCACATCCCAATTTTTTTTAAACAATTTTTATAAAAATTGAATTAAGTGACGACATTGCTTCATATAATTTGTATGGTAGTCGCTTATACACAATATGTAAGAAGACTTAATAGTTTTATAGGTACTTAATATCCAAACGTACATACAGAACCATCATGCTGTTTTGATATTCCGGGTAGGAAAAGAGGACTGACCTCCATACTGTCCTATCTTGAAATATATACCAACATGTGTTAAATTTTTCAATAATTTGGATTTATGGGTTTGTACATAGTTTGATTCTTATTCTTCAACTATACATACTATCGCTATCGACAGTTGGATCTCATGTGTTACATGCAACTAGTCTATTACAGAAACATATTATAAAATGATGTTATACTTTTCATCTTGCAACCAACGCGACGGTATGGACAGCGTCAGCGGAGACTTCTAATCGGCTGTTTAATTATTATATTCGATGTAACACTGTAATGTATAGCTGTTCCAAAGTTCCAAAAATTTATTTATAAACAAATACATAATATAAGAAAACAACTATTTTTTTTTTTGTTTTCGTTCATTTAACTTCTTATCGGACATTATTCACTTGATGGAATTCTTACTGCCTACATAACCTGAGAATCTCTACTGTAGCTTTGTGTCATTCATCATTTCCATTATAATTTTATGGGTTCAAATAACTGAGATGTCACTATATTTATCTTTTATATTATAATTTAAATTTCTTAATTATTTCTTTTAATTCTTTCGCATTTAATAACACGAAACCTTTGACGATATTGGAAAGGTACTGCCTCAGAACATACTCGTCTAGTGATGCAGTAAATTTCCAAATAGGAGCAATTATTGTACCTACATAGAATCTTAATTATAAGACTTTTTTTAATATGGATACGTTTTTGCTATTGTAATTATCAAAATTAATGGAAAATAAATCAATTCATTTAATTTTTTTATTTCATATCAGTAAAAAAAATGTTTTTGGTAAAATAAATCAAAACACATCCACAGTTATATATCAAAATTATTTCTATACATCTTCATAAAGATAAAACAATTCATATTACACCGCAACACAATTACGAGACGACACGCAGGGATTCTCTCATGACTCCAAAGACAACAACGACATTCGGACAAAGACATTACTATTATTTAGCTCCAAAAATTTTTAATAAGATAAAAAGTGAAATAACGGACGGATGAATAATTTGAAACACAAGAAAACAATAGAAACATGGATTAGAAACAAGGGCATTATATACTGCGGAAACATGATCAAGCTACAATAGTTTATATTTTATTTTTATAATAGGTATATTTTATAACAAGTTTTAGTTAAATACAAGTTTAATATTTTTATGTCAGATATAACGCAAAAAAAAAAAAAAATCTGCCACCTCGGTACAGGCTCAGCCTATTGAGGTGGTATATACCAAATAATCCTATAAAAAAAATGTTTCATATAACTTATTTAAATTGTACTTTTTTGTAATATTTTTACTGTTTGTAACTATATTGTTATATTTTGTTTGGTTTCAATAATGAAAAAAAAAAAAAAAATTATAATTTCTACTGTAATTTATTGATCAGTCTGTAGACATTAGTAAGTATACTGTAATTTATTGATTGATACAGTCAATGTCAGGCGATGAATGTGTGTCAAGATAGAAATAAGTGGCATTCGGTTCTCTCTGCCTACCCGCGAGAGACATGGCGTGATGGTATGTATATATGTACAGTCAATGTCATCCTGTGGCAGCTTCTGTTTACTTGATCATTATATTTTTTACAAATATCTGACACCGAAAGACTCAAAGAATATAATAGAATAGATTTTATTTCATATAAATAATACAACACATAAAAAATACAGAAAAAAATACACAGTAAAAAAAACATCTTTCCCTTTACCAGAATACAAGCACTAATAAAGAAACAAAAACAATATCTACAAAATTATTGCTATACAAAATGACGTGAATAGAATTTACAAATCAGTCAATAATATATAAGTCTTTTTTTTTAATAAATAAATTCAGTTGCCAGTCTGGAATCACTGTGTACCAGGGTAATATTAGTTTTTTATCGGGCTTTTGTGTTATGATCGACGCAAATGTAACTATTCATATTAAAAATATACATATATCTACTTTGTGTGGGTACATAGGTACCTACAATAGTAAGGCCTACCCATAAAAACCTTTTTTTTTAGTTTTATAAGACGGCGTGCGAAACCTTACCAAAGTACTGAAACCCTTTTATTGAAGAAGATCATCTTCAGATTGCGGCTAGCTTTGTGATACATGGAGAGAGATTGACAACCAATGGTTTCCGTTGATACATACCAACTATCGTATACTGACAGGCCGTATACTTTTCTTAGTGGGTATAGTAGCAGTCTTACTAATAAAAATCTACTGCACATCCGTTGACCAATGTTTTAGTTATACACCGTGTAAAGCCTGTGAAGCATTTATTTAAAAATCTTACTAATGTACGCTGTATAACTACTGGGTAGTTGCAATAGACGCACAACAGAAATAAATCCGACAACGTCGCAATTTCGCACCCGCGCACGCGCATAGCCGCCGTTCTCCTTTTGTCGTAATTATTTTCATATTTTTTTACATTTTAAAATAGGAACATGAATAACTTAAGCAATCGAACACGGACTAAATAGAAACAGCCCCCCTAGACAACGTGTCATTTAGCTCAAGAAAATAAACAAGAAAATATAACTCAATGTATGGAAGTGACAGTTGTCACGTGACTGGCAAATGTCACTTCTATACATTGAGTTATCTTTTCTTGTTTTTTTTCTTGATCTAAATGACACGTTGTCTAGGGAGGCTGGAGGGATCATTTTAGAAAGTGGGATGAAAAAACATCGCAAAAAAAAAAGTTCAAAAATGCGTAACTGACGTTTCAATATGGCTGACAGTTGTCATTATCATTTATGTTCGAAAAAAGATAATAATTAATAATTACATGAACCACTTCTATATTATGTCTTTTTTTAGGTAGGTACCAACAAAAATAAATCATGATTATAATTGTTATTATGTATAGTTATTTGTAGTAAAATGAAATAAAATATTGAAGCATACGGCGATTAGTGCGCCGCCTGGCGATAAAAGACTAGAAACAGTACTCGACTCAAGATTATGATACGTGATCCGCCAGAAACGTTGAGTTAAATATTTGTCGTTTAGTGACGTATTTAAGGGAAGATTAGGTACTGAAAGACGCAATATTTTTGTTAAACTTGAGTTAAAGTCTCAAGGGCCGACTCAAATACCGCGACTGAAACATGCAGATCAAAATCTAATTTGTGATAGATGCCGTATTGGTATGCATGAATTTATTTATTCAATTCCTGTACAATAATGTGCACGATAGCAGGTTTATTGCATACCTACCAAAGCAACGTGAGGACATAAGAAGTGTAGTATTAATATAATTAATAATTACATTAAAAGTATTTAAAATAAAGGTTCATAAGATGGCGGATGACAACACACACATGAATACTTTGTATTTTTTTGGGAATCAGTAGACAAATTTTCTCTTCAATGCGCTAGCGATGTCCCTGCATAAAAGGTCTTTTTGTAAAAATATGACTATACATAATTAACTAGAACTATGGAGAAGATTAAATATAATTTTAATTTCTATTTAATTTTTTTGCAAACGCCATAAGTTAAGTTATATTTATATTTTAAGTTATATTTATATTCATAAATATAACTTAAAATTAAAAATATTTTTTTCATAATTAAATATTTTTTTTAATTATATATATATTTATTTCTTCATTTGTCGACCTTCGTGTCTCAGTTGTTTTAGTATCTGACTGCTGATCCAAAGGTCCCGGGTTCGATTCCCGGTGGAGACAGTTTTTAATTGTGTTTTTAGTCTGCTTCTGTGAGACGATTAATATTGTAAGTCACCAGAATGTGGCAACTTGTTATTGGGTGCGTATTAAATTAATATTTGACATAGTAGGTACCTGTTAGTTGCCCGAGAAGTACCTACCTAATGTAAAAATAAAATAAATAAAATAATTCTAGTTGATTATGGAAAGGAGTTCTATCATGAAGTGACAGTTTCAAACATTGAAAAAAATTATACATAATTTGTTCATTTTTAGAATTTCCAATAGGTATAGCAATATTGGTGAAGTGAACGATGGACGATATTTTTTTTTGTTTGTAGGTACCGATGGTTTAATATCCCATTTGGTCTAATCCTAATTTCGGTTTTACATGAATGTATCTAGACATCGTCTACAGCCGATCCCTGAGATAGGAGGCCGCGTCTTACTGAAGATTTAGAGACTATCGCTTACAGATTATATACACCAGAAAGAGACACATTTCTTCATCATTTTTTTTCATTCCCTTTATACTATACAACTCTGCAGACGTAGACTGTTTGTGGGTGGTTTTTCCATTACAAAAGACTATTTAACATTCTGCAAAATGGAGAATTGAGAACTGCTTTGAAAAGTAATAGATATTAAAAAATATTATTTTGTTTTTGGATTGTTTTTTATTAAGTAAATTATTATTACCAATAGATTTGTGCTGTACAATTTAGATCATAATATTGAAAAGATGAGTAAAATCAGAATTCAGATAAAAAGGGGTTTACACTATACGATTGCAAAAGGGAAGCATATTTTATTTTATTTTTTTTATTATGTACATATACCTACCCAAAATTACATTAATTTCTATAAACAACAAATCAAATAAATTGGGTTGGTTTGGATCACCTCACTAGGCCAGCCCTGTTCCGAGGTGGTAGACTAGTTACATAATATTAATTACTAAATCATTGTAAGTTGTCATATAGAATGATTGTGTAGCCCATGGTCCACTTATTGAATCCTATGTTAGTAGTTTTGTCGTGTATGTTGTTATGAATTGAGAATTTGCTGACAATAGTTGATCCCTTTGTTATATAACCATGTTTGTATTGTCTTGAATCTTCTATTAAATGTATGTTCTTTATATCTTTTTCAACTAAATTTAGGATCTTTGGAGCCAATAATAATAATAAATTTGGATTATTTTTATAGCGCCGTTTTTGTGATAACCTCACCTCAAGGGCGCTTTGAATATATTAGGGGTTATTGTAAGACTCGCGGAAGAAGTGAGTTTTTAGGTGTTTCCTGAATAGTGCTAAGTTGTCGATTTGCCTCAGTTCAGGTGTGGTAGTTTGTTCCACGAGGCTGGTCCAGCCACAGCAAAAGCACGATCACCGAAGGGTGAAGTGTTGACTCTATTTATTTCAGTTAACTTGCCAGTCATGGATGTGGTGGCTGACCGAAGTGTTTGTTGTCGCTCGTTTACGGTGAGAGGGATGCAGAAGTCTGAAAGATACGTGGGAGCCATGCCATGGATCGCTTTGAAAGTCAACAAACATAATTTGTATTTGATTCTCTCTGGCACTTTTAGCCAGTGAAGATTTCCAGCCAAATATTGATGATGTCTTTGTTAAAAGGTTAAAAGGTTATGCACACCCCAACACCTGTCGCTGGTTACACCACATTGTGGGATACGCCGTAATGGTAAGTGTGACGACATAATACCTCTAAGTTGCCCTAGAAGCAATAGGCAACTACCTACAGTGTAATGTATGAAAATCACAAAAGCCACGCCGAATGTAATCGATAAAAGAAAAAAAACTGTATTGTTGCAAAAAAAAATCGATTGCGTATTATTGTTACAATATATTATTATTATTGCGTATTATCTATCCATGTATTCTTTAGTAATGTACCTACATATAGTCCTTTGTCGGTAATGCATCAAATCATGCTGTCGGCACTTTTAGTCCTAGACTTGTACTTTGGGGCGCACATACTTTTTTGTTGGAACCATTTCGGTTTATATAGTATTGTTGCATTTAACGAAGTTCACCAAACGACAATAAAAAATAATCTGTTTGTCCCTACACATTATCTTTTCCCGCAAGAAACATTTTTTACTCCTCACTGGCCCAAGGGGATATATTTGGGAGTTATGAATTCGCAATTTTTAAGCCTGTATTTTTTATTGCAGATTATCAACTAGTATCATGGTGAGATTGTATTCTGAAAGTTTCATCACAATGTATCTATGTGTGTGTATTTGCGGCGTGTTTTTTTAACTTTATCGATTATAGACTAAAGTACCTACTCATTCAATTCTTTTCAAATTTTGCAAATTTGTATATCTAATACTCAATTAGGCCCCATTAGATTTTGAAGAATATCTGAATAGTGCTTCTAAATTTTTTTAACTGTTAAATATTTCAAAGTGATCCCTAACTCAGGAAACTTAGATAACATGTGATTTTTTATTTTCAAATTGGTAAAAAAAGCACACCACTTTTATAAAATGGCATTGAAGAAATATCGTGTTTTCATAATGACATATTTAAATAAAAAAATATTGAACAAATTCATTTCGTGAAAGTGCTGAATATTTTCCACACAAAATTTGAATACTTTATAGAATGAGTGAGGAGTTTAGCGTGGGCCACAACACACTCGTTTTATATTGTGTATCACCAGTTTATTTAACCAGTCATTGTTTATGTAGGTACTTTAAATAAAATAAAATAAATTTAAATACAAGCCAATACCTATATTGTAATGTTTTCTTCTAATTTAAATATTTATATATTTCTTTCTTCTTTTTAGCTTTCATTTTTTGTTGATGTATATATATAATTCTGTCACTAATTCTGAAGAAATTGCCTAATGGCAATAATCCCGCCAGTGTTCATTATATTTGTTTATATTATGTACAAAAAGTTAAATAAATATATTTATAGTACGTAGTTTACAAAATTTTGCAAGATCGCAAGACTCGTTTATGAAGTCTTGCAAGACTCTTTGGTAT
This sequence comes from Molanna angustata, assembly GCA_963576475.1. NCBI lineage: Eukaryota > Metazoa > Arthropoda > Insecta > Trichoptera > Molannidae > Molanna > Molanna angustata. Next base: position 23,947,962 of record OY754988.1, on the reverse strand, counting down.
TGCAAAGCCTTAGTCTTGCATCCCTTGGCCTTTGTCTTGGTCCTGCAGCGACACATGCTGTCATGGTCATGGTCTTGCGAGACTTGCAAAACCAAGACTGTAAGACTCGCAAGACTTTTGCTCATCACTATTTGAAAATCGAACATAGGACGCTGGCACAGAAACCAAACGACTCTCCATTACGACGGTTGCCAATTTATTACAAAATATATGGTGTCGTTTATTGATCCAGGATACCACTTCACAAAAATAAAAGTAAAATAAATAGAGCAGTTGGTTGTAGCGAAAGGGATAGGTATTTACTCTGAAATCAAAGCGGGTAAAATGATTTCTTTTGTAAAGCCTTTCTTAATCTTAATAGGCCATCCAGCTATGAACCTAAAGCAGTAGCAATGCTACGAAGTGTACTTAGAGAGTTTCCTGCTACCCTCTTATTTTGTAATAATATAGGGTTGGAAGGGAGTGCCGCCTGTCCCTCTCACAGCGTATGCCGATCATATTTGTGTGTAAACTTGTTACGTTATTGTGGGGTAAACGCATTTCGGAGGGTAAGTGAAACAGAGTCGTATGTCGAAATTTATAATAAGTATATTTATCAGTTAAAATACAAATACTTAAATTAAATACATATATAACATCACGACATGTCTCTGACGGGATAGGCAGTGAGAATCGACCGCCACATTTTTTATCTTGACACACATTCATCGCCTCGTCAACATTCATGAACTGCCTCATACTCGCTTAAGGGGGGGACTGCTGCCAACGTACCTATTTTTCAATTCGATATACCATCATTATTTCTTATCAAATCGTTTTGAAAAAAATAATTCAGATAGTTTGGGTATTCATAAAGAAAAATGTATCTTTACTTTTTGATAATGTTCTGTATAAATTCTTGTAGAAAAATAATGGCATACCCCGATTTTTAACGTTTATCTTATATTTTTAATAAAATATAAGGCGTAGTTCAACATATTTTTTTTTAAATTAAAGAAGACAAAAATATATAGAAAAATACGATGTGACGTTGCATTAACGCTTCAGGTTTAGTAAATAAACCTAAAAAACATTTATTTTCCATTCAGCGCCATTGCGAAATAAAAGTTTTTTTGGTTTATTAACTTAACCTGATGCAATAATGCAACATTACATCGTATTTTTCCAGATACTTTGATCTTCTTTAATTTATAAAAAAAATATAATGCTCTATACCTTATAGTTTTTTAGAAATTTAAGATAAATGTCAAAAATTGTGGTATGCTTATTATTTTCTTACAATAATATATAAAAAACATAATTAAAAAATTAAGGTATATTTTTATTTATTAATATCCAAACTAACTAGGTTATTTTTTTCAAAATGATTCGTTTTGTAGTAATGACGCAAAGTCAAATTGAAAAAATAGGTACGTTGGCAGCAGTCCCCCCCTTAATGCTTCTTTCATTTCACTTCTAACAAAATTATATAGTATTTGATGTCTTTGTGCGTGGTGTAGGTAGGTACTTATATATGTAGGCCCAAAATATTTACAGTAGAATTTAAAGTATGGTCTGCATAGATAGTTTGTGTGTGTTATTGGCGGTTGATAAGCTCTGAGTGCATTAAAAAGTATATTTCAATAAAATATATAAGTATATATTATTTTAATTTATTAGGTAACCCACTTGTTCGGTAAATGTGGCAACACTCCCAACCTTTTCCTCTCCCAAAAAAATATTACTACCTACATGAGTAGTCAGCTGTAATACAATCGTCTACAACTCGTCGTCGTGACATCACTGACAGTTGAAGAAGTAAATTAGTTTCGATACGCTCGAAATATGCATATTTCGTGTCCTTTCTCGTTGATCAACTAAATACTACGCGCCGTGCGCCCTTTTAATATACCCAAACCGTGTTTGAAAGTGGTGCGTCTTACCATCATTATTTTGTGTTGTGACACAAGAGGTAAAGTGAGTGCCTTCCGTGAAGACCTCCCAGACGAAGGAAGAATTTCGCCACCAGGTAGGTGCAATATTCCCTTCTCTCTGTATCTTAGAAGAATGATGAAAAAGTAAAAAAAAAGTATAAGTGAATGTTACGCTTCACAGATTAATACCATTTAAAATATATTTAGTAACTGTAGAATAAACATGAAAAGAGTTAAGCAACAAGAGATGTAGCATGTTAACTGGTAGAGGGATTTTTAAGTTGGGATAGATGTCATATTCGTAGTGCATCGGACATTCATCAAAGAACACGTGATGGAGTGTTTCCAAATGTTTCTTTTAAAATCTCATTCTCGAGATATTAGATAATATTCTCTTTTGCACATTTTTGTTTTTTTTGAAACCAAGCGAAAAATTGAATGTTTAACTGTAGGTATAGTTATATAACTGTTACTATAGTATTAACTGTATACTATAGTATTGGTTTCAGAAGTTCTATGGTTTCAGGAGATATTATCCATAGGTCTTGCCATTACTTATATACTTTTTGTGTGGCTACGGCTATTCCTGCGCCTTTAGTTGCGTCATCGAGTAATTTTCTTCTACACTCTTGGCTCCCGTTCGACCAGCCACTTCACAACCTCTGGAGTCGCCCTATGGATGTCCACCCAGTCTCCTTCATACCTCCGTATCGGGCACTTCTCTACTAGATGCTGGATAGTTTGGCTTCCTGCTCCACAGTCACATTCCGGAGAATCCCTTTTTCCCCATTTCCACATTTGGTAGTTATATCGTCCTTGACCTGTACGAATTCTGTTTTGCTGAATCCAAACTTTTCGGGGAATGTTATAACTTGGGACCCTTTCGTTAGGCTCTTGAATAATGTGTTTGTCTGAATCTTGCCATTACCAGGTCTGAATCTTGCCATTTATTTTTATCAATGTTAGCGTCTTGCGAGTCGGTCGAGAAGGGACACGCTGCTGCACGCACCGCATGACGAATGCATGACGTGCGGCTGACGCGACGTTGCCGCTCTGTGGACACAGTTTTGATTGTTTCTATGCTAGATTTTGATTGTTTCTATACGTGGACAGAAGGCCTTACAATGAGAATGAATTGTGTCTTGGAGTGAAAGGGAGATTTTGAAATAAGAGGCGTCAGAACTGGAAGCTGGTTTTGATAATTCATCCACGATCTCATTCCCATATGTGACGGGATCCATGCATAAATAATTTCAAAGTCTTTTTTTTTAAAAACAAAAAGGTATTTTATATCTCACTATTGAGAAAGTGATTTAAGAAATGTTTAAAAATTGTAAAATTATAATTCTCCCCTATTACATAATACCTGGAGAGTAAAAACAGCAATGATTAATATATTTTTTTAATAAAAAAAAATGAGGACATAAGGAGGGAATGCAAGATGAAGAAGAGTATTATAAGTAAAATGAAAGTGAATTCCTTGAGGTGGTTTGGACATATTGAAAGAATGAATGATGAACGACTGACCAAAAAAATATACATGGGTGTAAGAGATGGATTGAATAGCAGGGGCCGCCCCAGAAAGGGATGGCATGACCATGTGAATGATATTTTGAAAGAAAGAAATATTAGAAGCTTGAATAATCGACGAGCATGTATGAGACGATGCATGGATGTAAAGGAAGCTAGGAATGTGTGCAAAAATAGAGGAGAATGGCTCTCGGTTCTTTCTGTTTACCCCGTAAGGGATATGGCGTGATGGTATGTATGTATATATGTATTAATTTTATTTATTCATTTGAATCCGACTCTGCAATAAAATGTTCTCCAGGGTGTTGTCAGGGGAAACGCGTCGACGGCCCGCGGGCATGTGAGATGTTCAATTAAGATTGTGTTTAGTATCACAGATTGATTTTTTATTAGGGACAAATAGGGATCACTCTTAGGACTATTATCCGTACGTTTGAGATACAAACGTTTTTGAATCGACGTTTATTTAGCACTTGTTCGCCATTTGAATTATAATAACTTACATACATAAAATAATTTTCATCTCTCAATATTTTTTCTCAAAATCTGGAAAGTAAAACTAAACCGGACAAAAGCTATGTCGCCATATTTATATTTATTTATTTATATATTATTTTTCGGGCAACTAACAGATACTATGTAAAATATTAATTTTACACGCACCCAATAACAAGTTGCCACATTCTGGAGACTTACGATATTAATCGTCTCACAGATCCAGACTGAAAACACAATTAAAAACTGTGTCTCCACCGGGAATCGAACCCGGGACCTTTGGATCAGTAGTCAGATACCCAACCAACTGAGCCACGATGGCCGACATTTGTGAAACTTCAACTCAAGAGCGTTTTACATTTTTCAGATGTTTTGCACATATTGAAAGAATGAACAGTAAAAACACGCTTTTACAGTATACAAATTTTATCGCAAAAAAATACATCATCATGTCATGTCCTTTACGGGGTAGGTTGAGGAAACCGAGTGCCGTACACCTCTATTTCAGATATTCACTCTTAAGGCCCCCATTCACGATCGTGAATGTCAAATCCCGCGCAGCCCAATTGGCCTGTCACATCAAAATGGAATTCCAAACGATCGAAACTCTGTAGTACCTACTGCGAAAACGGCGCGGCGCATCCTGTCGGCACGGCATGCTCGTGAGTGTGAAAACCAGCGGTACATTAGGTACGCAACCTCATTGCGCCGAGCTGTTTGACACTCTCGTGAATGCGAAAATATACATTTTCTCTTTGTTTTATATTTATATATAAACAAACCGCTAAATAGCAGTTGTATAAAACTCATCATCAGAATTATAACTCATTTTTACTTGAAAATAAAAAAAAATAGAACTTATTAATGCGAAAGCACCGACCGCTTGTGTATACTAATTTTGATGGCTCGATGGCGCGCCCGTGAGTGTGATGAAAATTTTACAATGATCCAAATGGAGCCGGTCCATATGGAACGACGCCGAATGGCACGATCGTGAATGGGCTGCTTTACACAAAGCCAAACCTTTGTTATCAGTAATAAAAGTGTATTTCTTTTTAACTGTACTGTTTGGCTATGTGCACAAAATATTTAGTTGCACATAACCAAATGTTTTGTAGTCACTAAAATTATTTTCTTATGTCGTCCTCACTTTTTTATTCTATCATAAACATATTTTTCTGTTACATACTCTTCTTAATGATCTTACAACATTTATTGTATTATCATGCGTCTTTTGCCACGTCTATGTTTTATTGGCATACGTCAAAATAGGCACTACAATTGCATTGTGGATGACAATATAGACTTTCTTTGAGATGCCTGGATTGGACGTGACTGGTCTAAGTGCTCCGTTTACTCTATTACCTGGCTGAACTCTTCTTTCAATATCTTTACCAGCCCCCCTAGACAACGTGTCATTTAGCTCAAGAAAAAATAACTCAATGTATGGAAGTGACAGATGTCACGTGACTGGGAACTGTCACTTCCATATATTGAGTTTTTTTTATTTTATTTTATTTTATGTAGCTTCTCAGGCAACTAACAGGTACTATGTCAAATAATTATTTAACACGCACCCAATAACAAGCAAGTTGTCACATTCTGGAGACTTACGATAATAATCGTCTCACAGATCCAGACTGAAAAAAAAAAACAAAAAACCATATCTCCACCGGGAATCGAAACCGGGACCCTTGGATCAGTAGTCAGATACCCAACCAACTGAACCACGAAGGCCGACATTATCTTTATCTTTTCTATTTTCTATCTTTTCTTGTTTCTTTTCTTGAGCTAAATGACACGTTGTCTAGAGGGGCAGGTCTCCCGATCCGTTGAAAATACATATTCCATTTATTGTTGCCCACAATTCATTCGTTTTTTTTAATTAACATTTTTTTTTTCTCATTTTCACTGCCGATATCTCTAATCAAAGCTATGCTGGTTGTGTAGGGTATAAAGGGAGGTATTAAGTGGGGAAGTGTTTTCATCCCTTGCAGTCACCAAAGTGGCGTAACATAGAGATTGGGGGTGGAGGTGGTTGTATACAGAAGGAAGAATGAAGGTAGGTACCTATGTATAGGGTCAACCCCAATAATATTGCATCAATACTTACAGAGCGCCCTTATATAACCCGACGCTAATCGAAAGCCCCAACAGGGTTGCGAACCCGTTATTTTTTTACAATTTATTTTATTTTTATTTTTTATTTGTTTGGAAACTTAACATCTATACGTTTTTTATGTTAAATTATAAAAAAGTATACAAAAAATAAGCTAATTATGAAGTTTCACATAATTACCTACATTATAATATATTATCACGGTTTAACACAGTAACAAATAACACAGTAAAACATCTTCAAATTGACATATAATATAATAAAAAAAAACAAACAAAAAAAGGGTGTGCAAAAATGTGAAAGAAAATGATGTAAGGATATGAATATGAGGGTGTACATGCATGTTTAAGAAAGCGATGTAAGGATATGTGTTTGAGAGGGAGCAGTGTTCATGCGTGTGTAAGAAAGCGATGTAAGTATATGTGTAAGAGGGTGTGCGAGGGCGTATGAAACTTTTTTTTTGAGTGCATATTTTATCTCAGAACAAACGTCGTCTTTCTCTCTTTCTTCTTTTCCTTTATTTAACCATTCCTTGCACTTTATGCAAGTAGAGAATTTCTTGCCAAATTCTTCCGGCTACCCAGTGTTACCAATGCAGAGTGTTAAGATTTGCGTAAGAAATGTATTTGTTTAAATTTCTCCTCTGCTGGGAAATGAGCCAGGACACCGGCACACAGCCAAACGGCTAACCACAATTTCACGGCTATCCATTTAAGTAAACGTTTTTGAAGAAAAAAAAATGGTTCGATGATGAATTTTTTTTTTGACAACCTTGACAGTTGGTTCAGTATGAAAAAGGAGTCTTTTCCTTGTATGTATGTTTCCCCTTATACCAATGGCGCAGGTCTTTAGGATTTTTGTGTATTTACCAAGGCAAATTTCTATACACCATACACAACACATAACCACCATCATAATTCAATCGGTTCTAAGTTAATCCAATTTATAATATTTTCTAAGTAGATGAGGAAGAGGAGGCAACATTAGCGCGACTACATGGAAAGAATGAACATTTGCAGACTTCTCAGAGGGAAACTGCCTATCTGGAAGACCAGCAAAAAGGTGGTGAGATATCAGGAGTTTGTTATCCTAGAAGATCTCTTTGCCACATATAGATCCCTGGATCTTATATGCACAAAAGAAAGAAAATGATTTTCTATTAAACATACAATATGTCACAAAGCCTCTTCTAAATTCATTCCATTGATTTGAGTATTGTATTCAATGTATATCTTATGGTGTTTAATGCTTTAGACAACCTATTACGTCAATAGGTCACATGGATCGCAGAATCCATTATCTCTTAAAGAGGATAAACCTCAAATATTGCTTATATTACCAGGGTAAGATCTGTTATTTGTCGTCAATCTATTTACAGCGTTAATTGTCACCAATCTATTTACAGCGTTATTTGTCATCAAAGCTTTATTTATTTTTTACCTTTTATCACACCATATTTATAATGACAACAATAAGTAGATTACTGCTGCCCAACTAGGAAATCCTGTTCTAGGGCTAGCAGTTTACAATTTTTATTGACAATTATTTACAATTATGAACCAGGTGATTGTTCCCGTTCCACACTAAATGGGTACACAATCTCAACTTTCTGCACTCACAATCATTACTTCAACAAACATATGGGCTCACACAAAACAGATCAACCAGGTCCCAATGTCCGCCATAGTACCTGTCATAAATCCAATCTCTAACGCGATTTTTATTTCAGAGCCATAGAAAGAGACTAGTTAACTATGTTGGTGTAATTAATATGAATCACATGGTTCCCAAATCCAATCAGATATTTTTATGTGTTACTCAAAGAGCATCGCAAACACAATACGGCATAGTTACAAGTGTTGTTAATAATTTTAATTTTGAATTATTAAAGTTGTTATTGTTGAATAGGTACCTACTAAGTATTTGTGTTAGTTCTGTCCGCCCATAATTTGTGATGTGTTTTTTAATATTTATTTTGAATATTCTTTTTGATGTTATTTCCTTAAGAGAGGAAGGTAAACTGTTGTAGAGTCGAGGAGCAATAAATGATAAATTTCTTTGACCAAAAGATGTTTTCATATGTGGGATTGTGTAATTTAGGTTTGTACTTGTTCGTGTGTTTATAGATTGTTATTTTCTCAGGTATTGTAGTATACTGTTATGAAAGTAAGTTAGAATGTATTGGATATATTAATATATGTTTGTCCATCTATTTAGGATGTATGTTTGTCTATCTATCAGCATTATTTGTCGTCAATTAAATTGTCAGAGGGCCCCCTAAGATCTCGTCGAGATACACCGACTGCTTGGAGCAGTCGGTTCAACTGCAACATGACTGCTCCAAGCTGCCAACGTTTATGAGTTGTAGCGGCAGCTGGAAACAGCCGTGTTGCAGTTGAACCGACTCGACTGCTCTAAGCAGGTGCTTTATACGGTCCGTGTATTGTTAGCGAGAATTTGTATTGGAACTGCAGACCACCGTGCTGCGACAGCTTGAAGCAGTTGACTCCGACTGCTACAAGCAGTCTGTGAATCTCGGGTTCGTGGTGGTAAGAAGATTCACATTTCGTTCACCAACCCGATAGAGTGACCTTGTAAAGTCTGCTGAAGGATCTTATTACCAAACGACAATTTCTTCCAACCAATCAGAGTTGGGTCAAATCCGAGAGAAGTCTTGCGTCCGAGGCTTTGTTCTCTTTTCTGTGAGCCAGGTGTGTTTTTTTATAGCATGTAGGTGGCTAACCTTGCATACAACCCTCCTCCTTTTTCATCCGGGCTTGGGACCGGCATTGGCGGACATTGAGAGCTATTGCAGGCAAAACCCTGAGAGACCGAGTGAGGAACTCCAGAATAAGGGAACTATGTGAGGTTGACGATATCATCAGATGGAGCAGGCAGCGGAGGAGGGACTGGTATGGTCATGTCCAAAGGATGGACAGCACCAGACTTCCTCATATCGTGCTTCACAATCAGCCTCACGGAACCCGCCCTCGCGGTAGACCGCCAAAAAGATGGAGGGATAGCTGAGGGTCCACTTCGCAGGAAGAGCAGGCCTCTTAAAAAACAGACCTGAAGGTCTATTCAAAAGAAGAAGAAGAAGAAGAATCAGAGTTGATGATAATGTACAATACAATGTGTACTATGGCAATAAGGTTATGACAGCAAAAATAAAAATAATAGAAAAAAAACATAAATGAAAAAAATACATATTGAATATAGTTACAGTTCATAGCAATGATAAAAAAACAAAAGCATGAGAAGAAGAAATCTGGTAGTATCAGATAGATATTTTTGCTTTAGCCTTTTTTGAGTATGTTTAATGAGATAGCCGATGTAATATCGGGACATAGACTATTCCATAGCCTTGCTGATTCTACTTTAAATGAAGAGCTAAAAAAATCAGTTCAACAAATTGGAATATATTGAATATAATTGGATCGGATCTTCAATCACAGAAACTCGTAGATCTGTCCAAAAATACATTTCATGGAGGCAGAGTGTTTGAGTATAGCCACCAGCCTCAGTCACCAATATCCATCAATAGGTAATTTTTTAAATTGAATCAATTGGTCCGATTTGGTTCTCTTTCGATTCTAGCAACGGCCCCACCCTATTTTATCATTATTATTATTATTATTATTCTGAGCAGTGACTATTCCGATGATGATGATGATGATGATAACTGAGTATAGGAATTCCACATGAACCTTTGATACAGTCTATTTGGCAAGTAGAAGTGGAACACTACAAGTAGTCAATGGTAGAGAGCTTTTTATAATTGAGTCCCGCATATCTTTCAATACAATCTAAGAGGGGGAAGATGAAAATAAATTGCATATAAATTAAATCATTATTTTTATAGGTACCAACCTAGCTACGCGAGGTAATAGTTTTGCAGTAGATCTTTTCAAGGCACTTCCGACATGACTATGACACGAATGCACATTCCTAGGTACCTAAATACTAACTCATAAACTCACTGGAGTATTTAGTATTCTAGTTAGCTATTGCGTTGCACAGACATCACTAACTATATAGTAAATACTACCCCAAACTTAAGGTCGATGGCGTAGCATTTCACATAATTGTGTATGATGAAAAGAGATAGATAAGCTTTCTATGGGCTTAGACTGACGTTTAATTTTTTTTTTTTTACGTGACGTTTAAAATGTTTTTTTTTGTCATAACAACACAAGCATATGTAACCAAGCTCACACTGATAGCTTGATGTCACGATTTTTCTGAAATTCCATCGATTTTTCGACATCTCGTATGGATCGCTGAATACCCTGTTTGGTATTTGATTTGACAAAATTACCAAATACATATTCAACGAAGCCGATAAAATCATTATCCACCGAAAAAATCTCGTGTTTTAGTATTAAACCACTCGTAAGCTTCCTCGCGATCAATCTAACTTTTTGTCAGTTCGCAAATGTTAGTTTACTCCGATGCGCATGCGCTAAGTATTTAGATATGTCTCTGCAATGCAATTCTCATACAAAAACTTGGTAGCATCCTCCAGTTAGGAAGCCATCTCCTAACTTAAGTGAGCGACTGTGTAATGAAAACATGGTTAGTATTCCCACACTCCTTCTTCTCGTTCTAGGTTGCCATTCTAGGAGTTTTTTGTTCATCGTTGGTCAGTACATCTGGCAATATGACCTGCCCAGCTCCACTCTGGGGTAGCCGTCCTTTCAGCTTCGTCCACAAATTTAGTTTTCTCTCTTATCCATTTGTTTGTTTTCTGATCTCTCAATTAAATGCCCAGCATCATTCTCTCCGTGCCTCTCTGCGTAACTAACAACTTTTGCACAATTCGCTTCGTTAGGACTAGCGTTTCTGTGCCATACGTGAGAACAGGCAGGATGCATGATTCAAATATTTTTTTCTTGAGATAATTAGGGACTCTAAAATGTAAGAGAGTTTATTGAAAGTTGCTCAGGCAAGACCACGTCTTGTTTCAACCTCTTGATTCTCTTTTCCAAGTTTCATATTAAGTCCTAGATAGACATAACTATCGACTCTTTCGATGGTCCTTGCATCTACCAAAATGGTAACGTTACGCGCCGTGCAGTGCATTTATTTTAAATAACAATTAAATGCTGACTGCTTTATGTTGACTAATTTGGTCAACATTATGCTACGAGCATTCAGTAATCATTTGGCCGTCTGCGTGATACGATCTCCAAATAGGGAATTTTTTAACTGCTTGCAAAATTATTTACGCAGTCATAACGAGTAGTACCTACTATACGAACAATACCCCCTATTCTGTAACTATTGTAACTAAATTAGGAACGTACTAAAATTGTAGATTTTAGATTTACGGTCTTATTTCAGCGTTGTAAAATATCAACTTGGACTAAATGGAATAGGAACGTACCTATTATGGCCGGAACGTTATTTAAAAGTTACTGAATCAGACGTAGGGGAGAGTTGCCTAGAATGGACCATTTTCTATATTTTTGTTCACCACGTAGAAAGGAGGTAACAAAACAGAAAAAGGTAACTGGTGTTCGAAAGCCTGTAGTATTACCTTTATGATTACGTACTTTGTTTTACGAAAATTGAACTGGTTAATTAGGAAATCAAAGAAAACTAAACATCGGGAAACGGTCCAATTAAGGAAACTAGTTTCCTTAATTGAACCACTAGTTTCCTAGAATGAACCACCAATAAGTTTTAAAAAAAAGTCTTTATTTTTACTAACAGAACAAAACAAAAATACTAATAAAATTATAAAAAATGTAAGAAATAAATTTTAAGTATAAAATATATAGATTTTATAACAAATAATAGATGCAAAATTACTAAAAAAATTATAATAAAATAAATACTAATAAGATTATAAAAAAATACGAGAAATAAATTTTAAGTATATAATATATAATTTTTTTAACGAATAGGTAATAGAAATTTAATAATAAATTTTAAGCGATGCACTTTAAACAGAAAAATTGTTTTTCGCTGGCTTTTATACGTGCACATTTTGTGTGCACCCATTTTTCACATAACATGCATTGGATCATGCTATATTTTTTAATTTATTGCAAAGAATACAATACCATTCAGATTAAATTATGTCTTTAGATTATTTTCTGGTTGATGGCATGTCCAATTTTTTATTTACTTCATTCTTTTTTCCTCTTTCTTTCATCTGTTCCAATTCTATTTTGTATGGACTGCTAGTTATAAGAACTGCTTTCTGTGCTTTCCCATCACCGCATCTTCGCTTTCTTGTGGTACTATGTGGATTCCTCGAAAGTTTCGGCTTGGGTGATATTTCATTTAGCACATTTATAAATTTTCTATATTTTTTTAGGCTGGTAGTTGGCATCATTGTCGCTGTTGTCAATTTCATCTGAAGATTCAGAATCCGCTTGTGTTAAGGATGATGTTGTTGGTACAATGTTGGACGGTTGTTCGGGTGGCTCAGGAAGAAGAACATCAGCTGGAGCAAAATGATGGTCTTGGAAAACGTGACGATTTATGGTTGCTTTTGGCACACAATATGTTCTCGCACACTCGTTTAATCCATAGTCTCCGTTTCTGTATGCTGCTATGGCTCTTTGTAGATCATTTTCAGACCAGCTTCCATACTTCCCTCTACAGATTTTGTTTAATTCAGACATCATTTATCTGAAATAGAATATTACATAATAAGACTTTCGTTATTGATATATAAAATAACATCAATTTTTTTTTTGTTTTGTTGTTCTTTAAGTTTCTTAGGTTGTAAAAAATGTAGCAAACATTTTTTTGTAAAAAGTTTCTTAGGATGGACCAGTCCATCTTAGGAAACTCTAAGTGGTCCAAACCAAGCAACACCTAGATTATTTAATAAATTTAAAATTAAAACTTTACTGAAGCATTGAATATGAAAATAAAGACAACAAATTGTAACTAAATAAGCGAATTATCGATTAGTATTAATTAAGAAATTATTAACATACCGTCAGAATCAGGAATCCCTTAGCCGCAACAACAAAAAATAGCAACAAAACTGCACAAAACACAAAAACACTGCTCAACGCCGTACAGAAGGCGACTGAGTGGCGTCGCGAGATTGGAAGAACCACGAGGTTACATTAGGAATGTACTGTTGCCAAACAAACGTATCACATGTTCGTGGATTGCCGAAAACAGGACCGGTCCAATCTAGGAGCCGGTCCAACTTCGGCAACCCTCCCCTATTATGAATAATCATGAAAATTATGAAATTTTCATCATTTTCATAATTATTCAAAATACGTCTTATTCAGTATTTTTTTTAAGAACGTTCCGGTTAATATAGGTATGTTTCTAATCCATTGCAGCCAAGTTGATATTTTATAACGCTGAAATAAGACCGTAAATCTAAAATCTACAATTTTAGTACGTTCCTATTTTAGTTACAATAGTTACTGAATAGAGGGTAATGTCTACCAGCAGAGTCATACATATTATATTGACACGAGCCGGCCAATAAAACGGCTTCACTTTTTCAGCGAGGTATTGTATGGGAATGAGTATTCTATAGTTTATTATTATTCTATGAAGTAACTAAGAAACCTTTTTGTAACGCCATCTATTGAGAAGTTTATTTATTTGTAAACAATGAAAGAAACAGTCAATTTTACAGTCCAATATATTCATTTCATATCCCGTCATAAGTTATTTTTATTAATTCCTATTAAATATGATGTTACACTTGTCACCGGGGTCACTGGTTCGATAGCAATTAATTGACTTGATGTGGGGCAGTATTGCAGGTGGGACAGATACAGACGTTATCTGAACATTATTAAATTGGTACCCGTGTGGGGGTTCCCGAATGATAGGTATATCTATACACATAACAAATTACTGATAAAAACCATAGACACGTGTTGTTTTTTTATTTATTTTATCTATTCAATTTCATCTCCTTCAACAAATTGGCTACAATTTTTTTTGTCGAGAATCGAAATTCGTCAACGATGAATTTATTAAGACAGACCCTCATTTTGAGCGATGAATGCTGTTATAAAGCCTTTCCATCCGAAATGGTGTAGGTACACTGAGAAATAAATAAAAAAATAAAAAATAATTTTGTCGGCCATCTTGGCTCAGTCGGTTGGATATCTGACTGTTGATCCGGGTTCGACTCCCGATGGTGACACCGTTCTTAAATGTGTTTCCAGTCTGGAATTGTATGAAGGCTAATATAATAAGTCTCCAGAATGTGGCGACTTGTTATTGGGTGTGTATTAAATTAATATATGACATAGTACCTACCTGTTAGTTGCCCGAGAAGCAATATTAACCAAAAAATAAATAAATTTCTTTACATTTTCGATCGACAATACTTGATGGAATTCCATTATAATATATAAAAATAAAACACATTTATTATTTTCTTCCACTTGGTTTCATTTGACTTACTAGTTTCGCTCTAGAAGAGCATCTTCAGAGTAGTGAAGATGCTCGTCTTCACTACTCGACCATCTTCACTACTCTGAAGATGCTCGTTTAGAGCGAAACTAGTAAGTCAAATTAAACCAAGTGGACAAAAATTTAAATGTGTTTTATTTTAATATTTATAAATAAATTATTTATTTATTTATTACAAAAAGACATATTTTACATAAAAAAAAATACATAGCAAAAAAGAAATAAAAAAACACTTTATAATATGACTTCCTTCAAAAAGAGATATAGGTACTCGTGTTTTGAAGGGAGTTGCAACTATTTACATAATATAGAACAAGAACAAAGTAACAAAATAATTATAGGTAACAAAAAACATACTTAAAAATAGACATAGGTATATATGCTATATTAAAAAAAACAACATTTAAATATCAATTACGATTAATAAAATAAGTGCATAATATCTAATATATAACAACAATGAATAAATAAAACCAGTTTTTATACACAAACCCTCTTTATATCTATGTACACAAAATTTCTTTAGATCGATAATATCCGTATGTCTCTGCTCAGGCAACAGTTCGTTAAACCACTTTACGCCAAGATACCCATAGTGGTTTTGTGCGTAGGCCGTTCTTTTTTTTGTATATTTAGTATCACATTAAATCGATGAGTGGCTCTTATACAATCCGAAGCATGTACTCTATCGACGAAATACTCCCTGTAGATCTGATTCAATGCATTTCTCTTATATATAGCATGCAGTGATGGGACATTTGCCTCGGTAAAGAGGCTAGTCGTGGGGTAGTCTCTGGGTTTATTTAAAATTATTTTTAAGATACTCCGCTGGATGATATAAATTAATTTCATTCATTTATTTATACGGCTCTGAGCTTTTTAAATAAATAAACAAGTGGGTTGTGGCCAACGCTATACCCCTCACTAACAAGTCACACCACAAAGTTTTCATGAAATGAACATGTTAAATTAATTTTTTTTTAAATATTTTATTACGAAAACTTGATAATTCTCCATCGCCATTTTATGAATGAGATGTAAAAATTGAAAAGTTTAATGTTTTACTCGTGGATACCATGATCAGATCTTGGTCAAATTGAAATGGGACAAATCTCAGAAGATACTCTCTTTCTAACGAAACAAGAATAATCGAAATCGGCCAAAAAATAATATTAAAAAAAAAAACTTAATTATTAATAATCTCTCCGATAAGTCGGTTAAAAATATCTACATTGCATTACTGTTCGGACATACATATGGGTTAACGAAATAAAAAAAAATAATAATATATTATAATAGAAACACGTTCTCTTATCAAATTTGTCAAATGCGTGTGGCGCTCCAGAGACGAGGGTTCATACTCAACATCTATGTACTTTAAGGTAAGCGTCCACAGTTCCGATCGGACGGATTCGTTTGTTGCAGTGCGTCCACTGTGTTCGCAGCGATCTGATTACCGACGCAATTTTAATTAGAATTTTCGTAGCGTTCGGAGTTTCCTGATCATTCGGATAATTCATGCTGGATTTACTACTCTTCTTGAAATCGGATAATTCATGCTGGATAATTCATTCGGATAATTCATGCTGGATTTACTACTCTTCTTGAAATCGGATAATTGATGCTGGATAATTCATTCGGATAATTCATGCTGGATTTACTACTCTTCTTGAAATCGGATAATTCATGCTGGATAATTCATTCGGATAATTCATGCTGGATTTACTACTCTTCTTGAAATCGGATAATTCATGCTGGATAATTCATTCGGATAATTCATGCTGGATTTACTACTCTTCTTGAAATCGGATAATTCATGCTGGATAATTCATTCGGATAATTCATGCTGGATTTACTACTCTTCTTGAAATCGGATAATTCATGCTGCATAATTCATTCGGATAATTCATGCTGGATTTACTACTCTTCTTGAAATCGGATAATTCATGCTGGATAATTCATTCGAATAATTCATGCTGGATTTACTACTCTTCTTGAAATCGGATAATTCATGCTGGATAATTCATTCGGATAATTCATGCTGGATTTACTACTCTTCTTGAAATCGGATAATTCATGCTGGATAATTCATTCGGATAATTCATGCTGGATTTACTACTCTTCTTGAAATCCTGAGACCACATTTATTATGTATGCTAGTGAGACATGGACATGGCAGAAGACGCATGAAAGTAGAATTAACGCGGTTGAAATGAGGTCACTAAGACGAATGTGTGGTAAAACGATGTATGATAGAATAAGAAATGAGGATATTAGACGAGAATGTATGATTTAAAGAAATATCGTTAGTAAGATGAAAATAAATGCCCTTAGGTGGTTCGGCCACATAGAAAGAATGAGTGATGACCGTCTGACAAAAAAAGTGTACAAGGCTGATAAAAGAGGAACGAAAAGTAGAGGTCGGCCAAGAAAAAGTTGGCACGATCACATAAATGGGATTTTGAAAGATGGTGATGTTAGAAGTAAGAATAATAGAAGAGCGTGTATGAGACGATGTATGGACGTGAATGAAGCGAGGAATGTATGTCAAGAGAGAGGAGTCTGGCGTTCGGTTCTCTCTGCCTACCCCAAATAGGGAAATGGCGTGATGGTATGGTACATTTATTATGAGGGCATATTTTAAACTTAAACATCGCATTTTCAAATCGTATTTATCAAATATGTTAAACAATGTGATTCATTAAAAAATACCATAAGTATTTAACTTCTTCTTCTACTCATTTCTCATTTCTCGAGCGAGCCAGCCAATAAAACGGCTTCACTTTTCAGCAAGGTATTGTATGGGAATGAGTATTCAATAGTTTTATTATTATTCTATGAGAAAATTATAAAAATCGAATATCTAAATTGAGGGTTTTCATTCCGCCGTTTGACAGGACTTACCTCCCAGGTTTGTTATAAAAATGAAAAAATAACAAATATTGGGTTTTCGATCATTTGAATCAGGTATAATTTATTTCCATCAGCTCACGAAAACCCTTACTATAATGATAACATGAAAATTCTTCGAAACACAATTGTTCGAACGCGCAATTGTACGAATAACAATTTTTCGAAAATCAGTTATCAGAATGACAATTATCCGAAAGCAAATTATTCGAACTAACATTTGTTAACCAATTGACCGAATTTAATATATTTTTGTGTCATTATGTTGCCTCCTTTGACATATTTGTTGCCAGTAAAATATATTCGATGAAGACTATTATTACTTGTATTATTGTGGGTACCTACGTATGTTTGCACATTTTTAATAACTGATTTTTGACAGCGCGGGATAGCCTAGTTTGTACACCAGTTTTTGATTTTGACACATCATGTACAGACAGTTTATCTAGTATTCACACCAATTTAGTTATTTTATTTATTTATTTATTTATTTATTTATGTTAAAGTTGGACAAATTATGTTAAATTTTATTATGTTAAAATTTATTTATGTTAAATTTTATTTTAATATTATAGTTACTTTTTTAATATATAATGCAACTGGCTCACGCCAGTCGCAATTATGACTACAAACAAACCTAACCAACCTATTTTTACCAAAGCTTTGTAGGTTTAGGTTAAAAAAATCGGTGTACATCCTAGGATATCTGACAGCGCGGTGCATCGCCATGTTGTTTATTCCGTAGATTTTTATAATACATTATACTATGTAGATGTAGTAAAAGTGAGTCATGGAATATCGCGCGTTTGACGCGCGTTTTGGTTATTAACATATCATATTTCAGTTTTCCTTACATTTCAACACATCTTAAATAACTTTTTTCTAAATCTAAATTAACAAAGTGTTTTTTACGACAAATAAATCCGAAAACAATTACGTAAAAACTACAACGTCAAAAATCCCCCGGAAAATGCCTCACTTCGATTCATACAAAATTTGCTAACTACGACATCTAGTATATTATAATAAAAATCTATGGTTTATTCCTTTCACAATACTACCAACATGACGTCATAAAAATTCGAACAATTGTAAATTCTGATAATTGTGTGTTCGGAAAATTGTTTTACGAAAAAATGTGATTCGAATAATTGCCATTCGTAAAATTGAGCATTCGAATAATTGTTTTTCGAATAATTTTCCTGTCACCTACTATAATAATATGGAATTTCATAGTGTATTTGGGGGTTTTAATAAATTAACTATGTATGTTTTCATTCACTTGATATTGCGTGATTTGCCCTGTAAGACAGAATATATACGGAGTGCGTCCATTGATTGACAATCCATATAACATCATCGAAACGCATCAGTTCGATGCGGATCAGTGGACGCACTTGTATGAATTCCTATTCAAATAATACTAAAATCCATTTGATATAATGCGTCCGATCTGTGGACGCTTACCTTTATACACCATAAATCCCATACTAGGTATGTATATATCTATACCCATATAACATACTTACTGCTAAATCCTCAATCCTTAACACAGCTAGGATCGCTTCCAGCCAAACTGGACTCAGACCGCGCCCTTTCAATTGTAACGTATGACTAAAATATGATATTTTACATGTGGAAATTTCATGTGGAAACATATAACTGGCTTAATTGTTATAATTTTATTGTTTTTACCACTAACTCTGTATATGCTGTTTTCTTCCCAAACACAAATAAAAACATATAAAATAAATCAATAAATTAGGAAAAGAAGCAATTTAGTATATTTTGAAAATAATTTCCCCAATACCCTCAAAAGATACGTCTTTGAAATATGGAACAATTTGTATGTAGGTACATCTTTATTCTATTATATGAGTTTTTTGAATTGTGAATTCGTTTAATAAGTTTTCTTGTAAAATTAGTTTTAGTAAAACCTTTTTTTAATATTTTATTGTATGTATGTAACTAAAAAACTACAAGGCCTATGAAGTAGATTTTTACTTCAATCGGAAGAGAATGTGAAAATCTACTGGCTGAGTTTCTTATTATTATAATATTTTAATATATATTCTTGCTAATTAAAAAAAACTATAAATTTTACTTTTTTTGCACGGTTCAATGTTGTAGGTATATCATATATCAAGTGATATACAATATTTTTTTGTGTTTCATACATTAGAAGGTAATTTAGTGTGCATTTTTGCGTACATCCGTATACCCAGGGTATACAAGCATCAATCAACTGTCTTGATCTAGCAATATTGCTTGTTTCATACATTAGAAGGTAATTTAGTGTGCATTTTTGCGTACATCCGTATACCCAGGGTATACAAGCATCAATCAACTGTCTTGATCTAGCAATATTGCTTCGTTTTTCATACATTAGAAGGTAATTTAGTGTGCATTTTTGAGTACATCCGTATACCCAAGGTATACAAGCATCAATCAACTGTCTTGATCTAGCAATATTGCTTCGTGTTTCATACATTAGAAGGTAATTTAGTGTGCATTTTTGCGTACATCCGTATACCCAGGGTATACAAGCATCAATCAACTGTCTTGATCTAGCAATATTGCTTCGTGTTTCATACATTAGAAGGTAATTTAGTGTGCATTTTTGCGTGCATCCGTATACCCAGGGTATACAAGCATCAATCAACTGTCTTGATCTAGCAATATTGCTTCGTGTTTCATACATTAGAAGGTAATTTAGTGTGCATTTTTGCGTACATCCGTATACCCAGGGTATACAAGCATCAATCAACTGTCTTGATCTAGCAATATTGCTTCGTGTTTCATACATTAGAAGGTAATTTAGTGTGCATTTTTGCGTACATCCGTATACCCAGGGTATACAAGCATCAATCAACTGTCTTGATCGAGCAATATTGCTTCGTTTTTCATACATTAGAAGGTTATTTAGTGTGCATGTTTGCGTACATCCGTATACCCAGGGTATACAAGGGCCTTAACGTCTATGTGAACTGTACAGGTGTTATATACCTACTCGAATTTTCATTTGACATCGAGGCGACAGATAGCGTTCGATCTTTGTGCTAATCAGGCAGCCAAGGGACAAGTACCTATAATGTCTGTTGGGGAAGTTATATAGCCGGTTTTCTACCGGGTCGATTCTGCTGGGTCGTGGAATGGTTTGAGCGAAAGAGTTGCTTTCATCTGTTTCGATGTTTTTTTTAAAGGAATACGTTCTTCTGTGGCGAATTTTATCGAGGGTGAGTTTGTTGAAAGAGATTGCCTCGTGGCAAAGAGCCCACCGTTATGCATCCGTCTTCTGATTCCTGAAAGGATTTTTTCCTCCACCACCACCACCCGTTCTGCTTATGGGGACCAATAACGGCCCCTTGCGAAACTCTGAAAGAACATAAATAGAACATAAGTGTCAAAGAGAACTTATTATTTTTGAAAATAATAAGCCCTCGCAAATAGGTCAAGAAGTTGTATAAAACTGTCTCCCGCATTATCTTAATTGCTGATCTCTATTATATTTGTAAGTATTATTTTTTCGCGTCTTTAGGTGCATTGAACGAATTTTATCAACATAATAAATTATTATGTCGATAATATTATGAGGAATGATAGATAGATAATGAAATGCAATACGTATGGATATTTGAAATAATCTATGGTCAGTGAAGTGTGAGTGAAGTGTACCTAGTGGAGTGACGTATATTGGAATCGACATATCTGTGGTATGACATGTAGAATGGTTCGGACCACCGCTAAACCTTTAACTCCGACAAAATAGATCGGATTCGCGATAATAGATGGCAGAATATTGTCCACTCAACGAGGCAGGATTCGGTATTTCATACAAGACGTTAATATCGACATTATCTAGAAAAAGTTTTATAAAAAGTTAATAATTTAATAACATTTGAATAAAAAAACAGAAAAAAATTCTAGAAAATCTCAATTTGTATTTTTAAGAAAATACTAAAGTAGGAGATCGATTATTTTTTTAATTAAATTAACGCAAACATTAAATTTTTCCCCTGTCGGGAGTCAAATGATATTTTTAATGACGATAGAAGAAGATTTTAATGATAGAAGAACCAGGAACTCAAGGCACCTACGTGATCACTTTATGCACTTGCGTAACGTTCACCAATTATGCTCTCTTATTGAGTTCCCTTATCAATGCAATTTTTGAAAATTCTATATATCTATTTTAATAGTGAGAAACTGAACGTTTGAAATAAGCTGGTGTTTTGTATATTCATTTATTAATATACAGTGATACTTATAAACGTGGTTCAAATATTGAACTATGGTTAAATCGTGATTCAACTCAAATGTCAAATATTGAACTATGGTTGAACCGTGATTCAACTCAAATGTCAAATATCGAACTATGGTTGAACCGTGATTCAACTCAAATGTCAAATATCGAACTATGGTTGAACCGTGATTCAACTCAAATGTCAAATATCGAACTATGGTTGAACCGTGATTCAACTCAAATGTCAAATATCGAACTATGGTTGAACCGTGATTCAACTCAAATGTCAAAAATCGAACTATGGTTGAACCGTGATTCAACTCAAATGTCAAATATCGAACTATGGTTGAACCGTGATTCAACTCAAATGTCAAATATCGAACTATGGTTGAACCGTGATTCAACTCAAATGTCAAATATCGAACTATGGTTGAACCGTGATTCAACTCAAATGTCAAATATCGAACTATGGTTGAACCGTGATTCAACTCAAATGCCAATTTGAACTGGCGACAAGGGTTGTTTAACACTGGTTCAATTCGACATTTCACATTTTTGAAGTAGTTAGATATAATCCATTTAGGTAAATAATTTCGATTTTATAAGAAATGAGAAAAACATATAAAAACCGATTTTTTTGTCAAACAATATATTTTAAATACTCTGATTTTTCATGCTATTTTTATGGAAGTGTATTATTATATTTTTTTTTTTCATATGGTTGATGTTTATGGTATTATTGTTTTGATTTGTGCGTATGCATGTGTATTTATGTACCTATGTGTATATAAAGTCTGAATAGCCTTACCTTAAGACAGGCGTAGCCGTTTAGGTGAGGTTATGATGAATAAAAAAGAGAGAGGAGGAAATTACTATGTATTATGTTTTGTTGACTTTTTAGTTTTTCTTTCTTTTTTTTTTAACTTGCATTGTTACTGTTTAAATAAATAAATCTATAAATAAGGTTTCAGGTAGGTACCTTGAGTTCCCGGTTCTCCTATAATATTCCAACTTCGTCTCGATTGAGATGTTAAAAATATGTCAAATAAAAAAAATGTGTAAAAATTGAGAAATCTTTTTTAACACTATGTCCTAGTTGTGCATATTTACAAATAAAAAAAATATATGATAAAATTCTCAAATTATGTAAGATTATATTTGTAGTGTATATATTGATAATACACCTCTGGTCTATCTTGTATAAATGAGTATAGTATATCTAATACAATATTGACAAGGTGTGTTGAGCAGGCATGCCTTATCTGTCAAAAGCCGAACAAGGTTTTTCCTCTTTGGATGTGATCGAGCTAATTAACATGGACAATGCCATTCCATACTTTACCTACATAATTATTATTAAATAATATCACAAAACAATATTATTCATATTTCATATCTTTAATTAATTAAAAAAGGAGATAATAATAAAATAATTAAAAACAATGGAATTTAGATAATAATTGTAGGACCCTGGCCTAAAAGCGTAACAAATTTATTTGAAAATTACTACATTGAGGATGATTTTTCGATTAATCTAAAAAAATATTTTGTATCTAATAATTAACACTTTCGTACAACCCGTGCAAGTGGTGAGATTAATTAATCAATTTTAAATTATAAAATTATATATTATTTAGTCTATATAATAGTCCAATGTATTATAATGTATTAGTCTGTGTAAATATATTCCTATAGCTTATTTTTAAAATATTATTACAACTATAACGTAAAACTATAAATGACAATAAATAAAGAATATAATTAACTTATATTTACTACACTAAAAAAATGTGAACACCGAACTGGCTGCCTGCGTTTTTAGCCAAACATTTGTTATTAGTACATACATACATACATACATACCATCACGCCATGTCCCTTACGGGGTAAAAAGAGAGAACCGAGCGCCATACTTCTCTATTTTTGCACACATTTCTGGCTTCCTTTACATCCATGCATCGTCTCATACATGCTCGTCGATTGTTCAAACTTTTTATGTTTCCTTCTTTCAAAATATCATTCACATGGTCATGCCATCCCTTTCTGGGCCGACCTCTGCTATTCACTCCATCTCTAGCACCCATGTATATTTTTTTGGTCAGTCGTTCATCGTTCATTCTTTCTATATGTCCAAACCACCTTAAAGCATTCACTTTCATTTTACAT
This sequence comes from Molanna angustata, assembly GCA_963576475.1. Lineage (NCBI taxonomy): Eukaryota > Metazoa > Arthropoda > Insecta > Trichoptera > Molannidae > Molanna > Molanna angustata. Next base: position 23,924,171 of record OY754988.1, on the reverse strand, counting down.
ATAATATCCTTCTTTAACTTGCATTCTCTCCTTATGTCCTCATTTTTTATTCTATCATATATCGTTCTATTACATACTCTTCTTAGTGATAAAAGTAAATCCATTTATGACTGTACTGTTTGGTTAAGCGCACAAAATATTAAGTAGCACAAAATGAATTGTTTTGTAGTCACTATACTTCGGTTAGTTTTAACATAAGTTTTTTTCAATGTAGGTATGAAAATCTGTAAAACTTTGCTTCGTATACGAAGCGTAAAATTAAGAAATTACGTTAATTACTGAATTATTTACTGTACTGTTTTTATGAGAATTGAAATTTTGAATAAATAAACAAATAATAATATATAAATAAATAAATACAAAATGACTGTGTTCATAACAAAGACTTAAAACCACATTGGTATAATTTTTGTCCTGGTTGACTTTTGCATGTCAACCTACAATGATAATTTTAATTAGAGTATAGTGTTTATTAAAAACTATACTTTTGAGGATTAATTCCTTGTGTCAGAATGTGTAAAATAACTACCTAACATAAAATCAGTTTTACAAAAATTGTGGTATGGAGCCTAATAAAATTATATACTGCCTTTATTTATTATATTAATTGAAAATCCTTTTTACATGTGTAATAATTTCTGAGTACAATGTGTAAATTTAAATAAAAATATAAAATTCATTTAAACGTTTAAAATTTGAGTCATTTTTTTTGATTTGTGATTACTATACTAGGCTATGCCTGTCCTAGAGTAGCGGTATGTAAATTAATTTTATTTTTTTGTATTCGTCATAGAATTTATTTTTATAAGATACACCTACATAATATATATGTCGACCTTCTTGGCTCATTGGGTTGGGTATCTGACTGCTGATCCAAAGGTCCCGGGTTCGATTCCCGGTGGAGACACAGTTTTTAATTGTGTTTTCAGTCTGGATCTGTGAGACGATTAACATCGTAAGTCTCCAGAATGTGGCAACTTGTTATTGGGTGCGTGTTAAATTTAATATTTGACATAGTACCTGTTAGTTGCCCGAGAAGTAATAAATAATAATAATATAAATTTTAACTGAAATGAATTTTAACTTCACCGTAACATAGATGTATTTTTTTCTCTTTCGTAAATTTTATATTTAATAATAATAATACACTTCCTTGCACCCTGCGCAAGTGGCGAGTTTATTGCCGTATGGCAATTTCTTCCAACTAACCAGTGTTTCCAGCCCAGAGAAGCAATATTTGCGTGAGAAATTAATTTAAATAAATTTCTCCTCTACTGGGAATCGAACCCAGGACGCCCGCACAGAAACCGAACGGCTTACAAACTGTGCCACGGTGGTCGGCATATTTTATTTATGTCGATATTTGATGAAATTCATGACGTAAGTCTTGAAAGATGACGTAAGCATCTCGATTTTTCTACCTGTTTTATTACTCAATGTGTTATGATTTGTTCTCTGTAGGTATTATTATTGTATTTATTTCTTCTCGTTCATATTATTGTAAATTAATTTATTGTTATTGTTACTTCCTCTGTCAACATTATAGTTTAATTTATTTTATTTGTTAATACTTTTTTCTACCAAGCTTTTAAAATTGTAATATTTCACGAGTAAATTCCTAATTGGAATGTATTTATATTTTAAAGATTATGTAAATAATGTTATGTAATACATTCTGTGAATTTACCAACAAATAAAAATAAAATAAAATAAAATTCACATGGTTTAGTGGTATATATTTTTAAAAAAGTATATATAAACAAATTTCTATTCTATCTGAGAATATTCAACAAAAAAAAAAAATTTTTTAATTCTGGGACCTATCAATGATTCATTTTATTTTTCTCAGTGCAGCTAGGAATCGAATCTAGGATGCCGTGACAGAACTCAGACGACTTGCCACTTTGCCAAGTAGAGACCTTTTTTGCGTTCAATCATAGGTACTATTGATCGTCAAAATGATGGATGTTGACATCATTTTGAATGCGATAGAGCGAGACAGGTATTCTTCGATTCACTCCATAGAATACAATATATTATGTACCTACCTATTATTATAAAATATATATCGCATTATTTTCCCATAATTATTACTATGTACATAACCAAAAATAAATTCTATATAAAATCAGTTGCTAATACCTATACCTCGAGTTGTATCGAACTTCATTTAGCACAATTACTGAAATGAATCGAAATGAATCAGTTTGTGTTTACTTAAAAAATCCTAATATTCATAAGTAAATAAAAATAAATATTATTGTATATTTCCCAATTACAGTTTATTGTATTTTATATCTCAGAGGTTCTTAACAGAAAAAGTACAGAGCACATAATATTATTATGATCATATATTTAAAATCACAGGACAGCATCGTACAATAGAGTACAGTGAGTCCAAACAAAAACATATTAGAGAATGAATAAAAATAAAGAAGAAATCTTATTAGACTGAAAAACACTCTTTTAAGGTGAAGATCCATGAAAAAAAAAGTATTCATCAACTTACACAAAAACCATTACAAAAAATAAAAAAAATAAAATACTTGTCTCTACATCTTCAGATAGATCTTGTTTTTTTATTCAATTTTTACCTTTTTTTTCCTGTTTAGATGTTTTCATGTATAATTTTATTTCATTTTATTTATTTATTATTATCTATATGTATGTATCTAAATATATATTTTGTGATCGTCCAAGGCATTGCTGAAAATCAGCTGCACTGTGGATCTCCACTGGTGTACATTGTGTACAGCTGAGCAATTTTGTTATAAAATAGTTATAAATATTTGTTATATAGGTATTCAAGAAATAAATTATTATTTATTTATTTAAAGAAACATTTGTGACTTTATTCAATTATTTCAAATCTGGGCGGCAAGTCTAGTCAACAGGCGGAATCAAAACCATCCATGTATACCCATATCATGGATATAATAAATTATCATATGGAGTACTATAACATATTAAGATATTATAGAACTTCATATGATAATTGTATTTATGATATGGGTAAACATGGATGTTTTTGATTCCGCCTGTTGACAAGACTTGCTCCCTGATCTAGGTATTTTTTTTATAATACCATTTGATATGTACAATAGAGGATGCACAATTATTTTTTTTTTTTTTTTTGCTACATATGTTTTTGCACAATTTGATAAATAATTATTAAAACTTTTATTTCTGGCAAAAGTCCTTACAATTGGGGCTACAGGAGCCACAATCGAAATAAAAATAATAACAAACACGATCTATTTTGAACTAAACTTCACACAATATTCCTTATTCAAGGTCCTGTCCATCTAGATTAGCCGTTGTTCCTTTTCCAGCAAAACTCCTCCAAACACTTCTGTCATCTACCTTCCTTACGGTAGAAGCTACTGAAAAATCTGGTCACTCCACCAAGTCACACAATAACCGAAGAAAACCAAAGAAAAGCTTCGTGATGATTCCGGTTTGTTTTCAAAATAAATCTAGTTCCACCGAGCTACCGTGAGTTTCCAGGTCGTCTGGGGTAAAGTCGACAGTGTGAGGGTGTTTCCCGGGTAGTAGGAAGGGGAAGAATCAGCCATGGTACAAGTTCGAACCAATGGGGATGGTCCCTTTAATCCAGAAAAGGATGGCTTCATGTGTCCTTGTCTGTTTTAAGTACTATTCCCCAGGCCAGCGATATTTATACGTATAAAATGTTAATTTTTGATTTTAGTAAGTTATAACCAGTTTTGAGAGTATTTTATTACGTGACGATTTTATTTTTTTGTGTAGAAATAACTACATGTTTTCTTAAATCTAGAAAAAAACAACTTACGTATATAAAATTATATTCACAAAATAATCACTTGAAATAAGTATCTATAATTTAAATTAATTTATAAGTTTAAGATGTACATAATAGCTTTCTCGAAAAAAAACAGATCTGGGATCTAAAATAAAGTGCACTTTACACGAACACTATTTTCAATGGGTTTCAGGTTTTCGACGGGATTTTCAACGCGATGGGCAAAAAAATAGAACGTGTTCTATTTTCAACGCGATTTTCATCCTTTTTGGCAAAACAGAAATCTGTAAAATTATTCGCTGTCGTCGTTACCGACGAGTCAAAATGGCTGCCGTTTGCGTTGACTTTTACGTGTGACATTCGCTCGCGATGTATTTTGTTTATTTGGAAAGTGTCGAAACTTTCGATATACTATATTAATTATTATATAATTTTACGATATAAATTTATTTATATTAGGTATACTAAAAATTTGCACATATAATTGTGTAAACTGTGTAAAGTACTGTAAAGTGATGCTCGGAGTAACCTCTATTTTGGACGCTGTTTTAAGCGTTGCGTGTAAAGCGATGTTTGGAGTAACCTGTATTTTGGATACTATTTTAAGCGTTGGAAACCGGCCGCGTTGAAAATAGTGTCCGTGTAAAGTGCACTTAAGAAGAAGAAGATGTACATACATCTTAAACTCAAATACACAATCCAACAATTCTCATCCTGAAACATAGGTAGGTAGGTATCTACTCGTTAACTGTATAGGTAGTTATGTGTATATTTTTATTTTTATCTACTTTTTTTTCAATTTTGTTTTATCATGTATTTTTTACACTTTTTATTGTATAATCATTAAATTATATTAGTGAAAACATTTTTGGCTCAATTTTCATACAAATAATGAAATGTAAAATACATAACTTAAAGCTGTAGCATTCTGAGATGATGTAAATAAATATATGCATATCTACCTATACCATCACGGGATATCCCACAATTTGGGGGTAACCAGCGACTTGTGTGCGGGTGTGAAAAAATATCTTATTGTATTTTTTTCTTTTTAGATACCAAGGGGACAAGTTCCGTCAAACGGTGGAGTCAAAACCCTCACGATAACCCATATCATGGATATAATTATCTTATTGAGTTTTGTGATCATATAATGATGTAAGCGCATAAAGTGACCACGTAAACCAGCTGATGACAGGTCGTAAGCCCTGTAGGTGCAGTGAGTTTCTGGTTCTTCTATAATATTCAACTTCGTCTATATTTAGATGTTGAAAAAAATAAATTTTAAGATGTCAATTATATGCAACTTTTAAAAAATATTTGATTTATATACAAATTGGTATCAGTAGGTAAACAAGCAAAAAATGAAATAATATTTCTGGCGCAATTCATAGGTGACATATATGTATATACGAAGAAACACTGTTACCTCATGTATAAGAATTGTTGCTTTTATTTTTTTACAAATAAATCAACTACTCAATAGATGACGTTAAAAAAAAGGTTTCTTCGTTATTTCATAGATGGCGATAGTAAAAATGTCTTATTTTGAAACATTTTGTATCTCATTAGATAGGTAGGTACTAAAATATATAGAGCTTTGAAAATTGCATCGATAAGGGAACTCAATAAGAAGACATAATTGGTAAACGTTGCGTAAGTGCATAAAGTGATCACGTAAACCAGCCGATGACAGGTCGTAAGCCCTGTAGGTGCATTGAGTTCCTGGTTCCTCTATAGGTAATATTCCAACAACGTCTCTATTGAGATGTTGAAAAAATTGTCAAAAATATATGTACTTAATCATATCCATGATATGGGTTATCATAAGGGTTTTGATTTTGCCGTTTGACGGAACTTGCCCCCCCCCCCTGATATTTCTATGTAGAAATCTTCCATTGTTATTGTTATTTTATTTTATGTAGTTTCTCGGGCAACTAACAGGTAGGTACTATGTCAAATAATTATTTAACACGCACCCAATAACAAGTTGCCACATTCTGGAGACTTCCAGACTGAAAACACAATTAAAAACTGTGTCTCCACAGGGAATCGAACCCGGGACCCTCGGATCAGCAGTCAGATACCTATCCAACTGAACCACGAAGGCCGAAGGCTGTTATGCTATAAAGTGAGGTTATATGAAAATACGTATGAATAGTCAGAGCATTTTCCCTATCTGTTTGGCGGCTGTGCGAGATATGACACCCTTACGTCCCTCTCTAGCATAGAGGGAGAGGGACGATAGGTTGTCTCTGTCCCACTGGGAGATACGCACCTCGTATATATTATGGCATTCTGTAGCGTACTTCTATTCTGTAGTCAATACATATGTAAGGCTTTTCAATATACCTTAATAACATAGGATACGCACAAAGTATTATGGTATTATATTCTCGTAAAGGTACCTACCTATCTATCTATAGATAGGATTGTATTAAACTATTTCCTATTTATGATGTATTAATTTAATAACACTAAATCTGCATTTTTATTTTTAATTAAAGTACAAATTTATTTATAAAACGACTGGTTTGTGGCCAACTCTATACTCCTCACTATCAAGTCACTCCATAATGTATTCAAATTTTGTATGGAAAGTTTTCAGCATTTTCATGAAATTATTTTTTTTTATTAATTAAACTGGATAATTCTTCAATGCCATTTTATAGAAGTGATGTGCCTTTTTAGCAATATGAAAATAAAAATATCAAATTTTAAGCTTCTTGACATTGGGTCACTTTGAAATATTTGACAGCTAAAAATTGAGAAACACTAATCAGATATCCTTCAAAAACTAATAAGGTCTAAGCGAGTACCTATTAGATATACAAATTTACAAAATTTTTAAAGAATCGAATTAATATCTACTTTAGTCTATAATCGATAAAGTAGAATAAACACGTCGTACATAGCACATATTAGGTACCTACACAACACACACAGAGATACCTACATTGTGATGAAACTTTCAGAATATAATTTCAGCATGGCTATTTGATAATCTGCAATAAAAAAAATAACCTTAAAATTTTTGAATTCATAACAGCCCGTTCCCACTTGTCGTGTGTCGGGCACGATAAAAAGTCGTGTGTCGGGCACGATAAAAAGTCGTGTGATCTAGTGGCAATACATTTTAAATGTAGCTGTTCACACTTGTAACACACGTGCAAGCTAGTGTGAACAATTACATTTAAAATGTATTGCAACTGCATCACACGACTTTTTATCGTGCACGACACACGACAAGTGGGAACGGTAAGTGGGTACAGTGGGTAACTCCCCACTATATCCTCTTGGGGTAGTGAGAAGTAAATAATAAAACACACAGTTTCAATCCACGAGGAGAATGCAATTTAATAGCCTAATAAGAGCTTTCGTTAGTGTCGGCTAACATCCTCAGGGACACCATTTATACTATACACCCACCTACTTATGATATAAACTCTGTTTTATGAGGTCAACCGATCTAGTAAGCCGAAACGATCGTTCTGTAAAAAGGAAAAATACCTATTTGGAACTAGAACCTCAATAGAATCATAATGTGGAACTAGAGTTCTATAATATTAATACCGTTAACATTGCAAAAATATTAATTCATTCATTCATACCATCACGGCATATCCCACAATGTGGGGTAACCAGCGAAAAGTTTGCGGGTGTGCATTGCCTTATAAAAGGGAGCACAACATATCTGTGTATACAAAAGCACTATATTCAGAATCGGTGGTGAACCTCATTGCTGAACTATATGTGAGATGTTATTGTTGCCTGTTGTATATAGTTAAATACATGTTTACATATATTTACGTTTTAGAGTGCTTCCACTATTTTATTTAAAGAATCAATATGTCTTTGAAACAAGTACATATACATCATATTCCCTAAATTAAGCATAAATGCTTGTGCTATAGGTGATCTAAATCGGTCATGGCAGGATTCGAACTCGCGACCACTGGGTTTATTTTGTCCGGTAAGAGCCGGGTATTAAACGAAATTATAATAAGTAAAATAAATCTCACATAGTTTGAGGCACACCACCCATTCTAGATGAAGTGCCTTTTAAGGTGAGATGAGACTGGTGTGTGGGGATACATGCTAGATAATTTATAAAAATCTTGGGGGGTGCAGAGAATTAAAAATTTGTGGTTATATATATATTTTTGAATGAGAAATGATGGGTCAATAGCAGTGCGGTTAGCACGCTGGGCTAGTGGGCCAGTGGTCGCGAGTTCGAATCCTGCCTCGACCGATTTCTTTCACCTATAGCACAAGCTTTTATGCTTATTTTATGGAACGTAGGAAGATTTATATGGACATATTCATTTTTCATAAAAAAAAATCATTGGTAAATAATATCTGATCTAACTGTGGAGAAAGAAAGCCGAAAGTATGGGTTGGAAATAAATAGAAGCAAAACCAAACTCATGATTATTGACAGGGCAAATCTCCTACAGCTTTCGGGAATACTGCAAGGTCTGGAAACTGTTAAGGACTTTGTATACTTAGGTTCTCAAATCAGTGCTGAGGGTGGGTGTGAGAAGGAAATAAAAAGACGAATAGCCATGGCTAAAAATGCTTTTACACGTCTGAACAAGATCTGGAAAGATCGAGATATTTCCAACTCCACCAAAATTTAAATCATCAGAACCCTTATCTTCCCAATATCCCTATATGCAGCCGAAACCTGGACCATGAAGTCTCGCGATCGTGACAGGATTGACGCATTTGAAATGTGGTGTTGGCGTCGCATGTTGAAGATTCCGTGGACTGCAAGAAGAACAAATGACTCGGTCTTTAAAGAGCTCAAGATAAAAGAAAGATTGTCTACAGTATGCAGCCGCCGGGTATTGAACTTCTTTGGTCACGTCGCCAGGAGAGAGCCAGGTGGAAAAAAGTATTATCACAGGAAGTGTACCAGGCAAAAGAAGTAGAGGCAGATCTCCTGCTCGATGGTGTGACCAAATTAAGGAGATGACTTGGGAACGACCTTTATTCGGCGGTGCGAGCTGCGGAGGGCAGAGAGGACTGGATGCGACTAGTTCTGTCCATTGGCGGCCCCATAGATCGCGACCCTCAGCATTGAGGAAACGAAGAAGAAGAAGAAGAAGAAGAAATAATATTTGTTTTTTATATCATTCCAATCCTTTCTTTCAATCCGAAACCAACCATATAAATGTAGAAAATGTCATTGAAATCGGTTGCGCGGTTTCTGAGATTAGCGTGTACGAACATTGTGACATGACATTTTTATATCTAAAGATTTCTTTAAATATTTCCAACATGGTTGAATGTTTTCAATATTTTGCGTTTGAAGTAAAATATTAATTTATTTGTTCGAGCGGACATTTAAAATATATGTCTAATAGTTGTCTCATTTATGTTATGGCAATATTTTTTCATGTCAAAAATCACAACAAAAATGTCTTCAAAAAGAAGCGACGTCTATCGTTTTCTTCATAGCTGACCCGTTGTAAATGACGGAGCATCATATATTTTTGACGGTTTAAATAGTTTTTTTATAGATAATATAGTAAAATGAGATCCCCCTTCTGCAAAAAAGCTCAATAAGGACCTAATACTGAGGATGATGACTGAGGGACTTATACGCTGAAGGTTAATATCATTTTATTTTATTTTATTTAGAGGACAACATACAGCATATAATAAATTATATAAAATAAAGTTGATTTGATTAATAATAAAGCCAATTACAGGTTGTCGCTGAAGTTATTGTAGTAGGTATATTAAGATACATTAGGAATGGTTACATAATATTATTGTGAGATATTGTGTGAATGATGTGTGAAATTGCATATTATATAAATGTATGCAGTATACTAAGTGTTGAGTTTGATTATAAGCAGAATGGAAGCTTTTGATATGTGGTTGCATCGCAGAAAACTCAAAATCCCTTGGACAGAACTGGTTCTTCTTCTTCCTAGCCTTCTCTCCACTGCTGGATGTAGGCCTCTTCCATCTGTCTCCATTTTTCTCTATCCTATGCCGCTTCAATCCATTTTTTCCCGACGACCACAGCAATATCGTCGGCCCATCTCTTCTGTGGCCGACCGACACCCCTTTTGTTTTCCCATGGCCTCCACTTTAAGACAGATGTCCTGGCTGCGTAAATATCAGGGAATGGACGGGCTTCAGAACTGTTGAACAGATATTCCTGGCAGCACTGGACAGAGAGGGATTCGTCAGAGTGATCGCCAACGTTGGGGGTTCTTGACAGGACACCAGAAGAGGAGAAAATATACCTAACAAATTTTCGATTTCGGTATTATTTTTATTGGATTTGTTATCTAGTTGGTTTGAAGATATTGCCTAATAGGCAGCCAGTGTACCTACGATGTATTTCTACATATTGATTTGAATAAACATTACGTTAAACATATTTATACTACAAACAGGAAAAAAAACAATTACATAATATAAAACTACAATTGGGTAGTGACTAGTGACCAACAGATTATTTTTAATTTTAGGTACCTGATAATTTTGTGTTGACATTTTTACTACTCACAACCCCGAGAGGATATAGTGGGGAGTTATTAATACGTAATTTTGAGGTTATTTTTTTATTACAGATTATCGACTAATATCATACTGATATTGTATTCTGAAAGTTTCATCACAATATACTGTGCTATATACCTTCTATGTAAGATAAGTTTATTCTACTTACCTACTCATTAATATGAAAAAACTTTATATCAAACCTTACTTAATATGAAAAAACTTTATCGGTCATTCACTTTGATTTTATGCACTCTTTAAGCATCTTAAAGATTTATTTCTCTACCACACATAGTTATGGAATGATTTTAAAAAAATGCTGTAAAAAAGGATATTTTTAATATTTTTAGGGGAATTTAGGTTGAATTTTAAAATTGTGAGCACATTCACTAGAGAAATGTTGAAAACACTTATGGTATTTTATGTATACACACATATTTTCTGTTTAACATATTTGAGGAATTTGATTTAAGATTTGAGTGTTTAGGTTTATATGCCCCCTTAAGTGATAAAATAATGTCAATTTTTTTTTTCTAGGTTGAAGAGTGTCTTAAACAAGCATTTTTGAAAAGTGTATATCATAGAAGTACCTACTCATTCGATTCTTTTCAAATATTGTAAATCTGTATATCAAATATTCGCTTAGACCCCATTAGATTTTGAAGGATATCTGAATAGTGCGTCTCCTTCTCCTTCTTCTTCTTCTTCGTCAGCTAGGACTATGTCCTGTAGTTCTCGGCACCTGCTCCTGGGAGGAGGACGTCCAGCTGTCCCTCCATCGTTTGGGTGGTCTTCCTGGAGGTCTGCTACCTGTAGGATGTTCATCAGCTGATATCCTCACTACTCGGTCTGAGCTTGCTCTCCCCACGTGGTCTCTCCAGAAACGTCTTCTTGTTCTACCCCATCTTACCACGTCCTCAACATCACAAATTTTCTTTATTTCAGAGCTCCTCATTTGATCACGGAGGGTTACTCCTGCGATGGGCCGTAGAGTCTTCATCTCCGTGGTTCTAAGGAGACTTTTTGTACGGGTGGTGTCAACTCTTGTCTCTATGGCGTATGTCATGATTGGTCTTATGCAAGTCTTGTAGATCCTGACTTTACTCTCCCTCAGCATATCCCTATTTCTCCACACAGCACTTCTCAGGCATCCAGCCACTACAGCAGCCTTGGTTGCTTGTTCATGTACTTCGTTATAGAGATCATTGCTGCTGGATATTTCTATGCCCAAGTACTTAAATCTCATCACTTGTTCTATAGTTTTATTGTCTATAGCAAGTTTACAACGTACTGGATATCTTGAGGTTACCATGCTTTTTGTTTTCTCTATTGAGATTTGCATATTTAGTCTTTGGGAAGATAAGTGTAATTTATACAGTAGTTTCTGAAGATCATCCTCGGAATTTGCAATTAAGACGGCATCATCTGCATAACATATTATATCTATATTTTTGTTTCCCATTTTGTAACCGATTCCTAATGCTTTAACATCTTCGATAATCTTGTCCATAATGATGTTAAAAAGAAAAGGGCTCAAACTATTTCCTTGTCGAATACCTACTGCAGCTGGAATTTCCTTTGAGAGGTCATCTCCCACCTTTATGCGCATTTTGTTGTTGCTGTTTAAATTTTTAATAGCTTCTATAATAGGATGCGGTATGTTTTTTTCTATTAGGATATCCAGTACATCTTCCAGGAGCACTCTGTCAAAAGCTTTGGTTAGGTCGACAAAACACATGTAAGCCGGTACATTATATTCTAAGGATTTCTCTTTAAGTTGTCTCACAACAAATATTGCGTCAGTGGTGGAACGATTTCTTCTAAATCCTTGTTGTTCGTCCCTATTTTGTATAATTTCTTCCAGTTTCACACGCAATAGGCTGGTAAATAATTTTTGTGTTGCACTTAAAAGAGATATTCCCCTGTAATTCGCTGGGTTTGTTTTAACACCTTTTTTAAAAATTGGAATTGTTATACTTAATTTCCATTCATCGGGTATTGTAGATTCTTCAAGTATTTTGTTAAATAGTTTTGTTAGCTCAAGAGCCACCTTTGTACCTCCATATTTTATCAATTCATTGGGAATCTCGTCAATGCCTGGGGATTTTCTATTTTTTAGTTTTTTTATAGCTAAAATAATCTCGCCATTACTAAGGGTCACAGAGGATCCTGCGTCTTCATTCAGTGGTACAATTCTTGTTGGCAAATTATTACTAAATAAGTTTTCAAAATAGTTTTCCCACTCTTCTATAGAAATCTTTTGCGTTTGTTTATATTCATCTATAGGTTTCTTTTGCTTTCTTAGCATATTCCAGACTTTTTTTTGCGCTCCGTAAAGATCTCTTTCCATGTCCTTGGTGAACTTGAGCCAGTATTCTTTTTTAATTTTGTCTATCTCGCTATTAACCCTGTTTCGCGTTATTTTGTAGTTTCTATATTCCTCCGGTGTAGGGTTGCTTCTGTAGACAAGATAGCTGTCTCTCTTTTCCTTTGCTAGGATTTTGACATCCTCGCTATACCATGGTTTCGTATTGGTTCTAGCATTTAAATTTATCTTTCTTTGTCCTAGTGCTTCGTTCGCTGCATTGTTTATATTACGTTTAACTTTGTTCCAGGCATCTTCCACATTGTCGCCAGCAGATATTTCACATTGAGTCATATGGCTGGTAACTCTGTTTATATAAAGGCCTCTTGTGCTTTCATCTTCAATTGATTGGAGATTGATCTTAGTGATGAATTTTGGTTTCTTGTTTTTCCTTTTTGGTTGTTTTAATTGTAGCTTGCAAAGTACCAGGTGGTGGTCAGATCCTATGTTAGCTGAGGACAGCACTCTCACATCATTTATTGTCTCTATCTATTATAATAATAAATAATAAATTTGGATAATTTATATAGCGCCGTTTTTGTGAATATCTCACCTCAATGGCGCTGAAAAAATGATTACCTACGTTGTATCATTTCGGCTCTGGTAAGATTTGCGAAAAAGGTGCGTTTTGAGTTTTTTTCTGAACGAAGATATATTTTCGGTTTGTCTGAGGGTGTGTGGGAGCTTATTCCATGCATTTGGTCCTGCCACAGCAAATGCACGATCACCGAAATTAGTTGTGTGAACCCTGTTTATTTCAACTAATTTCCCAACCATGGATGAAGACCATGGACCATGGATGTAATAGTGGATCTATTGTAATAGTGCGTCTCAATTTTTTTAAATGTCAAATATTTCAAAGTGACTAAAAACTCAGGAAACTTTAAATTTGATATTTTTAATTGCTAAAAAGGCACATCACTTTCGTAAAACGGCATTGAAAAAATATCAAGTTTTATTAATAAGATATTTAAATTCAAAATAAATTAACATACTCATATCATGAACATGTTAAAATAACTTCCATACAAAATTTTAATAATAACTTCCATACTTGGCAGTGAGGAGTATAGCGTTGGACACAACCCATTCGTTTTAATATATTTCTATTGAATATGTATCTAGGTATGTAAGTTATTTAACAAAAAATCAATTATGTATAATGAAATAGGTAGGTATTCTAAATAACGATTTTGCAGCTTTTAAAAGAAAACTTTTTAATGTTGTGTGAAAAGAATACTTTTTAACTTATATGTGGGTACTTATTAACTGTTTTCTTTTTTTTCATTAGTTGACTGGTTATTTATTTTATTATTTTTATTTTTATTATTTTATGTTTTATTTCAATCTTGTTTATTCTTCCTCTTGCTATAACTAATGTTCTTTTCCTTCATAAAGTATCTTATTGTAAACCATTTATGGAAACTTTGCTGGTTTATTTGATAATTATTTTGTACCATTACAATTTATTAATAAAACTGTATGTTTCCTTATAAATAAATAAATAAAAAAAACATATTGATATTTTATAGTTTGACAGATAGAAAAATACCTAATGGGAATAATTTTATCTGTGAAAAATAACCAGCACTTTGCGAGTTATAATTTTTACTTTAATAATTATAAACAATAGAAATAAGCTTCATTTAGTTAAATAAGCCCTCTAGGCGCCTTGAGTTCATGGTTCTTCTATATTTAATATTCCAACTTCTTCTCTATTGAGATGTTGAAAATTTGTCTAAAAGATAACATTCATAACATGACAACATTCAAACAAAATTATATTATTTGTCTCTGTGAGAGTAATATTTTTTTTAAACGACACATCAATATTTTTTCTTTGTTTTGATGAAATAATAAAATTATAAGTTGGTAGGTAGATAGTGAAAACACTCCGTTGTCTTGTTTCCAATTGAAGAAATAACAACAAAATAAACGAAAAAAATATACATAATAATGTGAAATGTCAAAGAAACGCTTCATTAGATAGATACATCGGTTATGTTAAATGGGGAGGAAAAAAAATGAAAAGAAATGGAAGACATCTATCTACCTAATATATTTTTTTGAATTATAGGTAGGTATATTCGATTTTACCTTCAATTGCGCTCATGCAAATGAAATACTTGACGCTGTCCTGCCACAGATCGCCTTCTATGTAGACCGAATTTCATATAGACTTTATTTTATGTAGGTACTTATTTAACCTATTTTTTTCAAACATTGACTGTGGTATATTCTCTAGATGCGTAATATAAATATCAATAGATTTATTCACACCACCATCTATGGGATGTAGGTACCTACCTATGTTTTTTTGGATGAGAAATTAAAAAAAAAATATTGTCGAAACAGTATATTATTTTACATCTCAATAACAGCGCCATCTATCGAGATTTTTATATATTAAGATTACATCATGCAATAGGTACATAGAAGAATATAATAATAATATAAAAGTAAATTTTCTTTAGATGTAAAAACATATATAAAAATTAATACATCTATGTAGTATAAACAAAAAATATATAAAAATACTTTTTTTCAAACTATTATTTAAACTTATGGTAAAAGTACCTACGATTATTAATTAGGTACCTATAAAAAAAAGTATAAATATGGAACATTCATATTTTTTTACTATGTATTCAGCACCTAGCCTACGAAAGGTGACAAGACTTGTGGATTCTTTTATGTTTGGTGGCAAAGTATTTTATATTTTGAGACCTTTATGGCATAAACTATTTTGTGTAGGTACTTGTTAATCTCGTTTTTGGAAGTCTAAAATCCTGACAACCCTTTGTAGGTAAGTGTGAACATTGACATTTAATAATATATTTTTATGCATATATTTTGGAAGTATATTATTATTTTTTAGTTTGTAAATCAAAGTTAATGTGTTGTATAATACATAGGTATAATGTATTGCTTTACTGTCATTAATTTAAGTTTATTTAATATGAGGTTTATTCTTGTATATCTGTTGCATTTTAAAATTGTTCTCATTCCCATATTATTATGTACCTACAATACAAAATGCTCTGAGATGATTTGGGTATATCGAAAGAATGAAAGGTGCCTAAAAAATGTACAAGATGAAGAAATATTTTATAAATTAAAAGAATAAACTCAAAAAGGGGTGTTGCTAGCTATTAAGAAGTAAATTTTATTGTATTTATAGATATGCAAGTAAGATTTGTTATGAAGATATAGGTAGATAGTATCTCTCCAAGAAAATGTGTATAGTGAGGGTATGAAGGGGTGATATTGCATCGAGCAACTAAGGGGATAGTTTTGTGCAAAAGACAGGAATGTAACTGACTTAAATTGGGGTGCTTTCTAAGGGTGGATAAGGAAAACGAAGGATGCAAACGGGTGGTTTTTAAATTAATAAAATATTTTTTTTGGTGATTAAACAAAATTATTAAAAAAACTTCATATTTCAATAGTTACGAAGTAGGAATATTTAGTTACAAGAGATCCGGGAAATAAGGCACCTACAGGGCTTTCGACATGTCTTCGGCTGGTTTACGTGATCACATTAAGCATTTTCGCTACGTTCATCAATTATGCCTCATTTATTGAATTTCCTTATCAATCCAAATTTTGAAATACTATAATATTGAATAGCACTTGAAAATTAGGTGATAACACCATCGCCATATATATGTTTATGAAACATTTTTAACGACAGCTATTGAGAAATTAGTTTTTTGTCAGTCATTGATATAATTTTTAAATCTAACTAGTAGGTATCGGTTGATCGATCTTTTTATGTACCTATTTTACTTCATGTAGGTACCTACAGTATTATGTGTACAATGGCAGGTTTATTTTCATAAGGCAATTTCTTCCAACCACAACCCAAATCTTTATCAGATCTCCATAGTCTCAAAGATAGTTTTGTTTTATTTAGATTCAATGGAGATTCAAATTCTTTATAAGTTTATGGTGTAATTATCCGTTGAGATATTTAATAATATTATTTTTTTAATTTATTCATTTATTTTATTAACAATAAATTTCTTTAATAATTAATAAATTTATTAAATTATTTAGTTATTTTTTTTAATTAGTTGTCAACAGTTAATTTTTGGTGAAATACCATGATGGCATAGAAAAAAAAACTTCTTATTTCAAGTTTTACTTTCACTGTTTATTTATACAAACACTAACCGGTTTCGGTATATAGAAAACCATCTTTAGAATTACATATTAAGTAGTTTAAACTAGTTTTGTCAAGGACTTGATAGATGAAGATAGGTAGATCAAAATCATTATTTCACGATTTAAAACTAAAAATAACCTCTTCTGTAAATTATATAAAAAATAAATTAAATAAAATTTAATAAAATAAAATAAAATAAAATAAAATAAAATAAAATAAAATAAAATAAAATAAAATAAAATAAAATAAAATAAAATAAAATAAAATAAAATAAAATAAAATAAAATAAAATAAAATAAAATAAAATAAAATAAAATAAAATAAAATAAAATAAAATAAAATAAAATAAAATAAAATAAAATAAAATAAAGTAAAATAAAATAAAATAAAATAAAATAAAATAAAATAAAATAAAATAAAATAAAATAAAATAAAATAAAATAAAATAAAATAAAATAAAATAAAATAAAATAAAATAAAATAAAATAAAATAAAATAAAATAAAATAAAATAAAATAAAATAAAATAAAATAAAATAAAGTAAAGTAAAATAAAATAAAATAAAATAAAATAAAATAAAAAAAAATAAAATAAAATAAAATAAAATAAAATAAAATAAAATAAAATAAAATAAAATAAAATAAAATAAAATAAAATAAAATAAAATAAAATAAAATAAAATAAAATAAAATAAAATAAAAAAAAATAAAATGATATAAATTAAATGAAATGATATGATATGAAATGTAACTAAATAAAATATGTCTTTGCACCAAAGCTTATACTAAGGTATCGTTTTGGTTGAGGGTACGCATGCAGTACCTCCCTCTGTGCCTCGTCTACCCCCAAGTTTCTGGTTTGGTACAGTCGGCTCTCAGTGGGTAGGACCATATGTAGGTACCGACAAGTAGTGAACATTTGAACCGTTGAGGTAAAAAGTTACCCTCAAACCGCTTTGTATCTATTGTCAGTTCGATATATATGCGTTGGTAGAACTACCTAATAGTCATACCTACCTACCCTCTTAGTTAGGTACATAATTTTCCAACGATTATGCGATTCTTTTTATCCATTGATGACTGTCACGGGAGTAGAAAAATCGTGATGATACGTTTGGGAATAGTTTGCTGTACTTAAGGTACCGGCTTAGAAAAGTGCTTCCACTTTTTATTATTAGGTAGGTATATTTGTTTAAGAGCCGCGGATAAAAGATGATTAGACTTTCACAACGCTCTCACGTGAACGGTTGAAAAGTTGTGTAATGCAAATGAATCTATAAAAATCTACGTTTTAATACAATTAAAGTAGTTAGGGTCACTGGTTATAGTCCCCTGTGTCCATTTGCATTTTCAAATTATTTTATCTACCTTCTAAACATTTTTTTTACTATTTTTTTATAAAGGCCCTTCACTGGGCGATTGATTAAATAAATAAACAAGTATATTATAAGAAAAATGAAAGTGAATGGCATGAGGTGGTTTGGGCACACTGAAAAATGGATGATGAACGATTAACCATAAAAATATACAAGGGTGTAAGAGATGCAGTGAATAGCTGGACCGCCTCTTAAAGAGACTGCATGACCATATTAATGATATTTTGAAAGAAGGAAACATATCTATGTACCTATAGTTATACCTAACTCGAACGATAGATGAGCATGTAGATATGTAGGTAGGTACGAGATGATGCATGGAATTAAAGGAAGTCATGAATGTGTGCAAAAATAGAGGTGTATGACATTCGGCTACCTCTGCCTATCCCGCCCTTGAGGTGAGATATTCACAAAAACGGCGCTATATAAGTTATCCAAATTTATTATTATTATTGTTATCCCGTTAGGGATATGGTGTATAGGTACCTATGTATCTTTATGTAGGTACATAGGTAGGTATATATCTAATTGTATAGTAGGTAGGTACCTACCTAGGTACTTCTAGCACTGCTAACAATAACTGCTACAAAAACACTTTGTATAGATTCATAGCGGCGTCAACTTTTTAATTTATATACCTAGTACCTATTTTATTTTTAAATTTTTTTTTTATTCTTATACCTATCACATTTAATCCTTCTTCCTTCGTTTTTCCATTTTATTTTCCTCTTCCCTTTATTTCCCGTCACCGGCAAACATGCAATAATTTTTTAATATCTTTTTAATTTGTTCTAATAATGTTTTTATTTATTTTGATTATGTTCTTTCTTATTTAGCGTTGTAATGTGTGTGCTTATACCTATATTGAGATTGTCATCTGTGGACAAATGTAATTGGTCTGTTTTTTGTTTATTTTATATTGTAAGTATTCATTTTGTATATTTTATAAGACTGTGTTTGTCCCTTAAATAAATAAATAAATAGTAGATAGGTTCACTGGTGGGGTTTTTTCCAACCAACCTATAACGCAGATAAAGATAGGTAGGTATAGGCTACCTAAAATTGATCATAAACCGAGATTTTTGCGCTTTCTGAAATCATAGATGAACTGAGAGAATAGGTATAGTAATTTTATTCCATGATACATTTTTGCTGTTTTTTTTTTTCGTCATAATTTGACGTCTCTTTTGCGGACGCGTTTCGCAATATAGAGACATCGTCGAACAATGGAAGAGATGGCACCAGAACATCGGCACAACAACTAAGCCCCATTGTGGTCCCTTTTTAAATCTCTGCGAGGTTAATTCGCCACAAAGGCCCGTGTAAAATTGATCTGCCGCGAGTTGGGTTCGAACCCTGCACCCGGGCACACAATGCACGACGCTTTGACGGTCGTAATCGCTTCGAATGAAAAGATAACACGGTTGTGCAAATTATTGAGTCATTGATTTTGCTATAGGTAGTTATATTATAGTTATAGATACCTACCTACCTACCTACTCAAAAAGCAGTGGGTTGTGAACAACACTTTACTCTCTATAGATAGATACTTATAACATTAATTAGTTTAGGTAGGTACCTATCTACCTACACATGTTTAGGTACTAACCTTAAGCTTGACAATCCATGAATGCATTTTTTGCATTATTTTTTTGTTTTATTAGAAGGTAAATAGGTACCTACCTACTCATAAACAGTGGGTTGTGACCAACACTTAACCCTTCTATAATAGGTAAGAACCTATTTTTTCTAATAGGTTGGTACACATTTTATGTACAGGTAAGTAGGTAGGTACCTACATAGGCATCTACGTACCTATGTAAAATTACATTATTTTAATTTATTTCGTAAATTTTAATACCTACCAATCTGTAGGTAAATAGGTAGTTAGGTACTTACCTATAAGTACCTACTTACTTGGATTTATTTACCATAAATTATAAAAATGTATCTGTCATAAAAAGTTATTAGTATCTTAAAGGTGTTTCCACATCTTTATAGGTAGGTATTTATACCTAGTTAATAAAAGTAAGGTAGTTATAAAAATATAACGAAGGCATGAGCTGGAGTCAAGGTATTTTTTTTTTAATTAAAAATAACCGAAAAGCGTTAAATATTTACACAATACCTATACCAAATCAATTTTATAAAAGTAGATACTTATACCTACACGCCAAGTTTGTAATTTGACACAAAAAATATCCCAATTAAAAATAGAAAGGTAGGTACCTACCTATTCCTTCACTTTGTATTGAATAATTCGTCCATAAAGAATAAATACATAAAGAAATATAAATATCCTATAGGTACTTTTTTTCAATATTTGAAACTGTCACTTCATGATAGAACTCCATAATCAACTAAAATTATGAAAAAATTATATTTAATTTTACGTTCTACTTAAATTTTTCGCAAACGCGACTCCCATTCACCGGTATCGCTCTATGATTTCTGACGATGACCATTCTGACGATGCTCATCATAGAGCGATACCGGTGAATGGGAGTCGCGTTTGCGAAAAATTTAAGTAGAACGTAAAATTAAATATAATTTTTTCATAATTTTAGTCCTAGGTAAAGGTACAATGAGAAAAAATGGAAAAAAAATATTAAAAAAAAACAGTAGGTAGGTAGTAGGTAGGTACCTACCTACGAACTTATTTCTTTAAAAATATCTTTAGATAGATATAATTTGTCTGGTTTTTAAGTCATAACTTTTTTCTCGGTGCACTTATATTATGTCTATAACTATATAAAACTTTAGCGTATCATATTATATCTACCTACCTATATCTACATAACTAAAAAAATCCAATATTTCATCCAGTAGTCGAATTGGTAACCTTTCACGCCGGTCATAAAACAAAACTATCGGGAGCGGAATCGTCTCAAGTTCGTACGCACGGGACCCCCCCCTTCGAAGGCCCCCAAACGGATCCCCCCACTCCGCGTTCCTCGCAAGACGCTCGCCCCGCCCCTCGGGAGCCACGCCCAGTAGCCCCTCGCCCTCCACCGCGCCGCCCCCGGCCGCCAACCCACCCCTGCAATTGTGTACACGGGTGACTTGGAATCGCATCGAGTCAGTACTGCTTGGAGCGTTAACGCGGCAGTCTGGCGATCGAAAACGGGTAGCGAGGGGATGCGATTCGAACTCCGTCAGTCGAGCGTGCGAACACGACACCTGAACCGAACCGCTCTCCGCACGCTCAGCCGGGCAATAATAACGACTCGCCCCGAAACCGGTCAAATCGACCGTACCTAATTTTTCCTTTTTTTTTAAATCGATTTTTTTTCGCGCGCGACGACGCCTCCCGTCAGCCTCCCGCCGCGAAACGGCATATAAAAACATAATAAAAAAAAAAAAACAATATTTCATTACTTTTAATTGAAAATCCGTGTCTTGATTACCTACGACACTAATTTGTGCAAACATAGGTACATATAAAAAAATAACCCTTTGACGGCCGCACTATTATTACGTGACAATGTTTTTAAAATTTATTTATTGCGATACATCGATAAACGGACATATATCGATCGATAAAAATATGTGACAGTGTAATTTTTTTTTAAATATATATGAACTGCGTTCTAGTGACTGTGATAAAGGACACTTTAGAGCGTGGTTTAGTGAACTGTGAAAAGTACATTATTGTGAAATAAAGTTTTTGAAATGCTTCAATTGATTGACCGTGGAAAAGGTAGGATGTCATTTCAATTATTCAATACAGTCATTAAATACGAATATTGACAAAATTACAGTGAGTTAATTAATGGGAATCATAACAAAAAAATTCAGCAGTTAAATAGGAATCATGACAAAAATAGAGCTAACAAATATTTATCATGACAAAAATTCAGAAAAAAAATGATATACCTAGAGCAATTACTTGAATATAGGTAGGTAGGTAAATCATGAAAAATTTACAGTTAGTACCTAATTAGGAAAATAAATATTTACAGCAAAAAATAGGAAATCTCTCGAAATATAGAACAAATTACTTAAATGGAAATCATGAAAAATTTACAGTACCTAACTAATTATGAATCATAACAAAAAAATACAACTGTCAAATATGATCATGACAAAAATTGAACTATTCAATTTTTATCAGCACATAAATAGGAATCTTGCTTAAATAAATAATAAATTATTTAGAAATTATAACAAAATTACAGGGAGTAAATAGGAATCATAAGAATAAATACAGTAAATAAATAGAAAACATGTAGAAATATAGAGAAATTTCTAAAATAGAAATTATGAAAAAATTACAGTGAGTCATTAGGAATCATAACAAAAATACATCAGTTAAATAGTACCTACTTATCACGACAAAAATACTATTAAATTTTTATCGTAACAAAAAATACAGCAAATGAATAGGAAGCCTGCATAAATACGTATAAAGCCATTATATTATAGAAATGAAAACAACATAACAGTGAGGGAATAGGAATACCTAATAACAAAAAAAACAGCAGTTTAACAGGTAGGAATCGTGACAAAAATACAGCTATCTAATAGGAATCATGATAAAGTTACAGCAATTAACTAAATAGTTATAAGGACAAAATTTAGTAGGCACAGTAAGTAAATAGTGGGTAATTACCTATAACAAGCAGTTAAATTGGAATCATGACGAAAAAACAGCAATTAAATAGAAATCATGACAAAATTACAGTAAGAAAATGGGAATCAGAACAAAAAAATACAGCAGTTAAATAGTAATCATGACAAAATTAAGTAGGTACAGTAAGTAAATAGTAGGTAGGTACCTACCTAATCATAGCAAATAAATATAGCAGTTAAATAGGAATTATGACAAAGTTACGGCAGTTAAATAGTTATCATGACAAAATTAAGTAGGTACAGTAAGTAAGTAAATAGTAATCATAGCAAAAAAATATAGCAGTTAAATTGGATTCATGACAAAAAACAGCAATTAAATAGAAATCATGACAAAATTACAGTAAGAAAATGGGAATCAGAACAAAAAAATACAGCAGTTAAATAGTAATCATGACAAAATTAAGTAGGTACAGTAAGTAAATAGTAGGTAGGTACCTACCTAATCATAGCAAATAAATATAGCAGTTAAATAGGAATTATGACAAAGTTACGGCAGTTAAATAGTTATCATGACAAAATTAAGTAGGTACAGTAAGTAAGTAAATAGTAATCATAGCAAAAAAATATAGCAGTTAAATTGGATTCATGACAAAAAACAGCAATTAAATAGAAATCATGACAAAATTACATTAAGAAAATGGGAAGCATAACAAAAAAAATACAGCAGTTAAATAGGGATCGTGACAAAAACACCTATTTACCTAATATTTTTTTTTAATATGAATCATTATTACATAAAAAAAACACCAGATAATAGGACAATTGATTTTATTTTCTTATTTTCACTTGGTCTGTTTATGAAATGACAGATAGGTAGGTACTAAGTCAATAAAAAATTATATTATAATATTTAAACAGAAATTTACACCTCGTCACAGGTTAGTTTGGCGGGGTGTTCATTAAACCTCGGAAAATTAATATTCATACCTTAATTTACAGTGTAGGTAGGTATCTATTAATTATAACTTTTGATAATAAAGGTAGATTAAATTTAGAATAAGATGGATTGTTTTGAGTTTCAAAATTATAACTAAGTGTAGGTAATTGAATTAAAATTTATTTATAGGTACCTAATCTTAAAAGCTATACAAAATATTTAAGTAAGTAGTACTTATGTATAGGTAAGTAACCTACCCATAGATTAAAATTAGTTTATCTGGGTTGATTGAACAAAAGTATCGGTAATAGTACCTAGGTAGGTACCTATAGTTAAAATAGTTGGATTTCATAAAATTGTTCAAAATTAAATCGTTTGACAGCATTTGATTTCAATGAAACAATGTAGTAACAAAATCAAAGTAGGTATTTTAACTAGTTATAGGTAGGTACTTTTAATTTAATCTTTGTTCGAGAAACACAGCATTAGTGGATATTAAGGTAGTGACATTATCATTGGTACCTACCTATTCCTTCCTACATAAATTAATAAGGTAACTACTTACTTAAATATCAATTTAGTTTTTCAATACTATCTAACACAATTTTATGAAAATTTCTTATTTCTTCTTTTCGCATAAAAAATACTTCTGCTTCGTAACTATTGAGATATATAATTAACGATTTACCTACACTTATTCCAGTGATGAATTCTAGAGAAGGTAACTACCTACATTTGAATTAAAATAGTGTGTTATAACCAAATTCATAATGTCGATTATATTCCCTACTTATAGATATAAACGCAATAGTTTTAGGGTAGGTATGAGAAAATCTTTTTCAATAGATAATGAAAAATAAAAAATATGTAGGTAGGTACCTGCCTACATATCTACATATATGTATGTCTATTATTTAACAACTTAGGTAGTTATCAAATAAAAAAGTATAAAATAATATAAAAAAATAGGAGCAGGTAGGTACCTACCTATTTTATTTTTTATTATTGTAAATAGGTAGGTACTTAGATATTGAGTAATTATTATGTGTAAGACGTGTAGGTACCTATTAGGAAAATTATACAGCATCAAATAACAAATTGTCACAATTTGGAGACTTACCTACCTACTGACCATCTCACAAAAAGTTACCCACTTACCTACCTGTAGGTACGTTGTTTTCGAATTTTTTTAACTGAATAGAGGTAATAAATATTCTATGGTAGGTATAGAGGCGTTTACATTGTGGAAATTCATTTTAAAAATATTAAAATAACAATATAACTTTGTTTCCTATTTCCACTTATTTATTTTTATTCCACAACTTTAAAACCCAATTGAAGAAGAGAACGGCAGTTCTTGAAACTAGTTGTGGAATAAAAATAAATAGGTAAGTGGAAATAAACAAAGTTAGGTACATTGTTGTTTTAATATTTTTTGAATAGAGGTAGGTACATATATAGTTAGATATTTAAAATTACGAAAAAATAGTGCAGTTAAAATCTAGATACCTATAGGTACCTGTAGGTATATTGTGTAATTATAGATAGGTACCTATTGACACTAAAATATTCGATCCGAATAAATTAAATGAATGTTTAAACAAAATATTTGAAATTAATATCATTTGAGAGTAAAGAGAAAAAATTTACCTAGGTAGGTACCTACTCAATAGTGTTTCCAGCCCAGAGAGACAATATCAGCGTGAAAAGATTAATTTAAATATTTTTTTTTGTCATCTGCTGGGAATCGAACCCAGGACGACCGCACAGAATCCAAAATGCGGATAGTTCAGCGATGAGGTGCACCACCAAATTCTGAATTTATAACAACCGGTCGTAAGTCCCGTCGTCACTCGAAAGTTTAAATTGTTTGTCTTCAACATTATTTTTTTAACACGTAGGTATCGATTTAACAAACTATTTATAATAATAATACTTTTCATAGCAATTTGGACATAGCGTGTTGTGTCCTCGTGGTGGTGCGGTGTTCCTTCAAAAGGCGACATCTCTATTTTGTAATAGGATATTATATTTTGTAGCGAGTGTGTAACTCAAGTCCTTTGTCCTCAAATTATTATACCAAACCAAAAAAAATACGATAACAAACACGATTTTAATTTTATTTTTGTTGTGTTTTTTTTTTTTATTTTTATTCAAAAGATATTTGATTTCGATGATAAGCAGGTACCTATCTACCTTCATATTTATATAGTTACCTACCTAGTTACCTAATCTTATAAAAAAAGACACCAACAAAACGCCGAAGAAAAAATTCATTTTGAATAGGTACCTAACCTATATTAGGTACAGATTATTAACCTACATACCTACCTACCTATAAGTCGACAGCTGTGGCTTTAGTGGTTAGCCGTTTAACTTAAGTGCCGACGTCCCGGGTTCGATTTCCTACAGAGGAGAATTTATTCAAATTTGTTGTTTCACGCAAATCTCGCTTTTTTTAATTGAAAGTGGAAGAAAGTGCCATTTGTAAATAAACTGGTATTTTTTTAAAGTTCTTATTTTGTCAAATTTTACGAGACTTAGGTATATATCTAAGTATTCATTCATACAATCACAGGACATCCTACAATATGGAGTAACCAGCGACAGGTGAGCGAGTGTGCATTACCTAAAAAAATAAAAAAGGAAAACGGGCAGGTGTCGTCATTATGAAATCTTTTATTAAAGAATGAATATGTCCTTGTAACAAGTGCATACACATCCTCATACATTCCCTAAACTAATCAGTAGGTAGGTACATAATGCTTATGTTCTGGGTGAACGAAATCGGTCGTGGCAGGATTCGAACTCGCGATGACTGGATTACTAACCCAGCGCTCTTAACTATCTAGTAATAATTTCATTTTTTATTAAGGTTTACAGTAGGTACAGTTTACATTACAAATTTACAGTAGCTATATTAGGTATATGAATCAAGTTATAAACATTTTAAATGATGTTCTTTTAAATAATTTAATTGAATCTAAGGTATTATTAAGGTTTTATATTAAGGTATTAATTAGGCATTATATTCAGTCGTCTATTTAGACATTAGGATTTGGTAATGAGTTTAACTCTATTAATATCTTTTGCTGTTCAATATACGAATATAAAGAGAGACTTCTAAGTATCGAATAACTTCTGGGTTCTCTTTTATTTTTTATTATTTTGTTTTATAATTTTTGTTTTTATTTTTTTTCTTATCCTTGGTTTATTTTTTTTACTGTAAATACCTACCTATGTATGTATCTATGTATAAGGTATTTTAA
The DNA here is from genome assembly GCA_963576475.1 of Molanna angustata. Lineage (NCBI taxonomy): Eukaryota > Metazoa > Arthropoda > Insecta > Trichoptera > Molannidae > Molanna > Molanna angustata. The sequence continues at coordinate 23,897,182 of OY754988.1, read as the reverse complement.
TTCATGGTTCATAAATCTATATATTAATTTTATAATAATATTAAAACCAATTTACATTGTATGACGATTAATAAAATAAATTAAAAAATCTACCGGAGTCGAGATTAAAATTTGAAGACAAAATTAAATACAGACATATTAATATATTCAATACCTACGTATTAAATAACACATTTTTATTGGAAATTTTTAAAATAACCTACCTGTGTGTGTATTTTACATTGTACTTCATAAATCTATATAGGTAGGTACATATATATTAATTTTATAATTATATTTAAGCCCACTTATGGCGTTTGAAATAAAATAAATAAATAAATTTATCTATGATAGGTAGGTATAGGTACGTAGGTAATTTAGTCCATGAACAAAGGAAATTAAATTGTATACTAATTACGTTATAGGTACCTAATCTACACACTAAAAAATCTTGACGAAATTTTATGAATTAGGTACCTAAATATTAGGTATGCACTCTTTACATCATAGGTAGGTAGGTAGGTACCTAGATACTTGAAAAAAATACTATTCAAAATTTTGAAATATCAACTCTTCATTATAACGTAGTAGTGGTGAGTAAAAATGACATAGGGCTTGATAGGTATCTTAAACTATTAGGACTATTAGCAATAACTGCTGATGTAATAAAAAATTGCTTAAGTGTCATTGTACCTACATAAAAAATATGACAATCTCACCCATTCGACATTGTCACAAGTCAAGATGACAATAAATAACAAATTCGCAGTCAAATAAAAAAAAATAAAATCAAAAACCCGAGATGGGGAGGTGTCCGATCTGAAATTGAACAAATAATAGGTAAAATCTATAGGTACCTACCCAGCGATCTCTTCACTCTGTGACAATGACTTTTTTGTGTGCCTATAGTAAAAAAAATATATACAAATAGCATAATATAATAAATAATGTGCGTGTATAATAGTGATAATGAATGGCAACATTGACTGCTCATGTCGGCACTCAGAAATATAATGTAGGACAACAATAATGCGTCAATTCATTCATACATTCACACTGTTATTATGCGAGTTTTGTGTCGTAAAAATAGTTAATAGTTGCAGTAGTTGTAAATCTTTTATTTTAAAAATACTTTGCTGTGTCCCTCATTGTAGGTATGCACTCTCTGCGTTATATTTCGCTCGTTTGCGAGAACAACGACATAAGTCAAAAATCCAATTTTTGAGTTAATAATGCAGATATGTTGTGTTCATCAATATCTCTGTAAGTGCGAGAGAAATATTACACGTGCCGTTGTTTCACTGTCATACATATATGCACTTTAAACACAACTTTTCTGCATTATTAACTCAAAAATCGGATTTTTTGACTTATGTCGTTGTTCTCGCAAACATTTTTGATTAATTTATGTAAAAATGTGTTTGAAAATGTTAAAATCACAAGTTATTATTCACTTTTCAAAGTAGATATTTATGTATATACATACATACATACCATCACGCCATGTCCTTTACGGGGTAGGCAGAGAGAACCGAATGCCATATCTTTCTATCCTGGCACACATTCATCGCCTCGTCAACATTCATGCATCGTCTCATACATGTTCGTCTATTGTACATGCTTCTAACATTTCCTTCTTTCAGAATGTCGATCACATGGTCGTGCCATCCGTTTCTTGGGCGGCCCCGGCCTCTCAATCCAATCCTATCCGCATTGTATATTTTCTTCGTTCTTTATGTACATATATACCTACTAAAAACTACTTTATTTATGTATATATGTACCTACTAAAAAATGAACAACATTACCTACCAGAATAGATAAAGAGGCCAATATCCAGCAGTGGATGGAATATGGCTAAGAAGAAGTATTTTAAAATTATTTTTATTTTTTTTTATTTTACATTAAAATTAAATATATATTTAACAATAATTAGGTTTCTACTTATATTTTTCTAAAGCGGATTATTTTTTTAACAAACTATTAATATGTACCTATTATTATTTTTTTGTTCCCGTGTCGACGTTGCGCTATCACTACCCCTGACAACCTCAGATACAAGTTAGGTAGCAATATAACCAACAACGGGAATCGAGTATGAAATTGTTGACAAAGGCTTCAGTACAATACCACGGCAAGGACCATATTATACTATATAGCCGTGAAATGTTTCATTTATTATATTAAATTATGTCTCGAGGGTTGAAAGCGAGTGAAAAGCGTACGTCGTTTTAATTTCATACCTTGTAAATGGAATGATCTCTTTATTTCAAATATTATGTATTTGACAGATCATAAAGTTATATAAAGGTGCAAAAAATATATTTATTTAGTAAATAAACATAAATTTTTGTTTGCGAAATTCGAATTACGCCACTTACTAGTGCGGTTTCAGTTAGAATATTTAATTTAAAATCAATTTATCCATTTTTTATAAAAACAAAACTTGTACCTAATTCCCCATTTAAATTATTATTCTAGTGTCCTTTTCCTCTGCAATGAAACTCTAAATAGAAAATTAAATTGTGTTTAATTTAAATAGTTGAGAAAATTACAGATCATTCATAATATGGGAATGAGAACAATTTTAAAATGTAACAGATATACAAAAATAAACCTAATGTTAAATAAACTAAACTTAATAACAGTAAAGCAATACATTATATACAACACATTAACTTTGATTTTCAAACAAAAAAAAAATATGCTTCCAAAATATATGCAGAAAAATATATTATTAAATTCCAATGTTCACACTGGCCCTACGAGAGGATGTCAGGATTTTAGACTTCCAAAAACGAGATTAACAAGTAAACAAAATTGTTTATATCATAAAGGTCTCAAAATATATAACAGTTTGCCACCAAACATAAAAGATACCACAAGTCTTGCCACCTTTCGTAGGCTAGGTGCTGAACACATAGTTAAAAAATATTAATGTTCTCTATACTTTTACATGTTTTAATAATTTAGTGTCATACTCTGTACCATTATTTATTATTGTATCAAAAAAAATATACTTTTATTTACACTAGATGTATTAATTTTGTATTTTTTACGTCTAAATCAAAGTTACTACTATTATTATTATTATAAAACATCAATATGTAGATTAAAGTGTCAAGATGATAAGATGCAACCTTGCCACACTCCGTTGTTTAGGTATAGGTAGATAGTTGATTGCTTTCTTTCAACTAAAAATGGTTGAATTTTCAAATGTCGAATATTCTCAGATATGTTTTAAATAGGTAGGTACCTATATTTTGAAAATTATAGTCATATTTTAAAAGAAATAAATTGACTACCAATCTACGTGCATCGTCAAAAATAATAATTGATTTATTTCAATCGAGTTGTGACAGCCCTGCTGCGCCCAGTCAAAATTTTCGGCAGCCGTTTGTACCAAAGTAGTTGATGTTTTTCATTGTTTGCTTTGAATGTTTTTCTCTGTGGATCTTTTCATGGGTCGTCGGCGTCACCGTTTGAGTATCCATCTCGATCCATAGATCATTGTAATCAATACCTACATAGATCGCGGACCTAATAAAATAAACATCCAGATGGACACTGGAAATAAAAACGATTCAAAATAGCCATTCACCAAGGTTGTATTATTAACGTGTGTCATGTTTGAAAATTTAATTTTTTTATGATTTTGAATTTACTGTTTTTTGTCGACGAGATTTTAATTTTTTTTTCTTATTTATTTGAGAAAATTGAATTTATAATTGAGTCATTGGTTATTGAAGTATACCTATTGAGTTATTATAGGCACATATAACTGGCCAAGAAACATTGGCATGACCACGAGAACAATATTTTGAAAGAAGTAGGTATAGGTAAATAACATGCGAGCATCATATGAAAATATGTATGAATATGAAGATAAAGACATAGGTAGGTATAGCGCTCGGTTCTCTCTGCCTATCAAAAAAAAACATGTACATGACGTTATGAGATATACACTGAAAAAAAGTTATGTTAAAATTAACCGAACTATAGTGACTACAAAACAATTCGTTTTGTGCTACTAAATATTTTGTGCGCTTAACCAAACAGTAGTCATAAATAGATTAACTTTTATTACTAATAATAAAGGTTTGGCTAAAAACGCAGGTAGCCAGTTCAGTGGTCACAGTTATTTTTTTCAGTGTATCTATGCTGTGAATCACCGGAATATAATAGTGCTTCCACTTATTCTTTTATCGATGTTTTTGGATGTTCCATAAGAGCGGGGTAATCAAAAATACAACATCGAACATAATATCACATAGTTCACCAGGCTGGTGTGTGGGGATACACACGTATATCGTACCTACTTTATTTTATAAGGTAATGCACACCCACTCACCGGTCGCTGTTTACCCAAAATTGTATAGGTATATGTATGTATGTATGCATTTCTGTTCTGTCAGATGCTCATCGTTTTGTTAATTATAAAAAAATAATAATTTATTCAAGATTTTAAAAAACAATGTTGAATTATTCGACGGGTTTATCGAGAGAGTGAAATCAAAATTTTGACATAAAAATTGACTAATTGTATAAATTTCGAGTTGAAATATGAAATATCTGGTTAATTGGAGGTAATTGCAGTAAAATCCGTAGATGATTCAATTTGGTAAAAAAATTTGCGTTTTCCATTATCAAACAAATTTCATGTTCATATTTTTTTCATTCGACTAATGAATGACACTTCAACAATTCTAGTTTCATACCCGTTGTGGATAAACCCGTGGACCCGTTGTGTATCCAATAAAATTATTAAATAAAAAAAAAATTATTAAATAAAAAAGAAATATAATTTAGGTATTTTTTTTTAATTTTCAGTATTCTTAATATTGTAGAAAATATATCTTCATACGTGAAGCAAAAATTTCGGACTTCTTATTGAGCAAACTGCGCGCACGGGGTAGTGTGAGATTTGGCATAATTATAGTCTATATGGAGATGGACTGCAGAACCTAATATTTGTACATAGTATTTTCACAAATACATTAAATTATATAAAAAATATTTATTTATTTATTTATAATAAACATGACATTGTACATTAAGAGGTTTGACATCAATATTAAAGGTAGGTATATAAAAAAAATATATTATGTATATATTTGAGACAGAGACAATGGAAGGGTACACATACACATCCAGACCATTGACACTCTCTACCATAAATTTAACGTCAAACCATAAATTTGACACCAATGTCAAACACGCAGTGTCAAACGCACTTAGGTACAAGAAAAATACATAATCTAAGTACTTTGAAACAATATAAATGGTACTTACTAAAACAATTACACTTTGCAATATGTGAAAAAATAACTTTGTGCCCCTTGATGAATACTTGTGTACCTAAATAATGTTTTTCATTGTATATCAGGTTCAAGATTTATGGTCGAATTTTGACATCTGAACGATCTCTAGTTTGGAAGTTTGTTTTAATTCCATGAATATTTTATGGATTATAACTAGTCTAACAAAATATTGAATTGTAAATTGTGAAATTATGAAACACCACATTGTGGTAGTTTGGTGCTGTAAAAATAGGTATCATGTTGTATCTGTTTCGATGTAAATAATTGATAACATCTTCAGAAGTGACAGTCGATTCAAACTTGATTATGTACATTTCTCTTTTGGTATGGTAGTAATCTGTATTGCCGACCTCCCTGTTAAAATCACTAATGACTAGACAGACAGATTGGCGGCGCTGTTATAGATAGTTAGGTATAATATTCAATATCAAATATCAACCAACCAACATTCATAATAGTATCGATAAGTTTTGACATTCTTTTATTGGAGTGGATATTGGTTTTCTATCGGATAGGTAGGTAGGTCATTAGAGAAGTTCATAGATCAGATATCTCAGAAATAATAATATTATTATTGTACAGATGTAGGCATTTAACTTAGATATATCTATCTGCAAATGAAAAGAAGCCATAAAAACTTCGCGTAGGTATTATTGTTTCGATTGTGCATTAGGTATATTGGGCTGTTCGTTGTCAAGCGAATATATTATACCTACATATGATCGCAGAGTAGCCATAGCAATTCAAAAGTAATAGGTAGGTACTGGCTCAGAACAGACTTTTTCTAGCGAGGCAGTAAAATTTCCAATGTGTGGAAAAATAAATAGTTGTTAAATTGTATTAGGTATAAACTAAAAAATAAAATTGTATTTTTGTTCCTCTGTAATAATTTATTTATAATGTTGGAAATATACTATTCATTCATTCATTCATTCATTCATTCATTCATTCATTCATTCATTCATTCATTCATTCATTCATGAAAATGACAACACGCCCTAGGTTTTTCAATCATTTTAACATAAATAAATAAATAAATAAATAAATAAATAAATAAATAAATAAATAAATAAATAAATAAATAAATAAATAAATAAATAAATAAATAAATAAATAAATAAATAAATAAATAAATAAATAAACAAATAAATAAATAAATAAATAAATAAATAAATAAATAAATACATATATAAATATATAAATAAATAAATAAATAAATAAATACCTAAATAAATCAATAAATAAATTAATAAATAAATAAATAAATATATAATAAATTGATTAATTAATTATTCAATTACCTAATTAATTAATGAAAAAATAAATAAACGCATATAAAATAAATAAATAGGTAATAAACTGGGATGACTTGTATAGCGCCGTTTTTGTGATCTCGTCTCAAGGACGCATTGAACTTATCATACAATCGTCAGAACGTGTTCCTTATTAATTAATATAGTTATTATTATTCCGTTAATGTAGGCAGTGTTCGTGGAATTTCAAAGTTATATAAAATCTGAAGGACTTAGTCGGTCATGTCCGAATCCGACTAATTAATGGATTCATTATAAGAATCTGAAAGTACCTAATAATTATATATTTTGAATTAATATAATTAAATTTACCTTTAATCAACCGCCCTTGTACCTATAATATATCTACCTAGGTACAAAAGTTTCCTCAGTTAGGATAACACCTACAATGATAGACGAGTGAAATTCATAACTGCTGATTAGTTTTAACCTGGCCTTAACCCATCGGTAAAGACAATTGCTTTGGTAGGTTTGGTTAGTGGGTGGGTTGTGACATGAGCGAATACAATTTAGTTAACAAGAACATAATAATAAATTGTAAAAAAACTTATAAATTGAAACACAGTTATAACTGTTCCACACTGAGTATTTTTATTTGCCTAAGCGCTTAAATAAAAATACTCAGTGTGGAATATAACTGTGTTTCAATTTATAAGTTTTTTTACAATTTATTATTATGAACTTCCAATGTGTCAACGAAAAAACCTTCAAGTTAAAAAAATGAGAACATAATAAATAAGTGGACGAAATAATAGGTAAAATTAGATTATTTTTCCATTTATACAATAGGATTACATAATAAAATCAATAGGTAACACCTTAAAATTATTAGAGCGCAGAATTTACAGCGAAACGGCTCATACAGTAGTACGGTTGGAAAGCAGTTTGGCTTCTGTTTGGGCGTCCTGGGTTCGATCCCCAGCAGAGGAGAAATTTATTTAAATTAATTTCTCACGCAAATATTGCTTCTCTGGGCTGGAAACACTGGTTATTTGTAAGAAATTGCAATATGACAATAAACTCGAAACTTGCGCGGGGTGCAAGGAAATATTTATTATTATTTAAAAAAAAATAATAGTGGAGAGTCACGATATCATATTTTTTGTAAAGCATCTTTTTTAAATAAATTTCTAAACAAGTACCTATCATATCACAAAGAGTGTTTATAGGTACCTACCTACTTCGAGAAGTTTATCATGATATTTTTGTGTGTATAGCGTAATATAAAGTTTTGTGTCTCCTGTACAATCTAAACTACAGTGTATTAGGTACATTTAATTGCCTTCATATTAATATGATATGTGAAATTAGATTATATCGGTCTGTAGGCAAAATAAATCATAATAAGTTTTCCATAGATGTTCGTTGGTTTCTTCTCTTTGATTTCATCTGTGAATACATTTTAAAAAGGCTCTCACGGCCTGGATTTTTTTAAAACTATTTTTAAAATGCACTTTTACGTACCTTAATATATATGATGTATTGATGGCTCACTTTCAATGTAAAATGTTCGTAGCTGTTGACAAACAAATAAATAAATTGAAAAAAAATGCATTTAGGGATTGTCAACTTTTGAATAAGAGTAAAAAACAGTGGGTACACTGGTAAGGTGGCCACAGTCCGATCGTTTTTTTATTAAAACGTATTTGCGTTAACATTTTCCGTGATGCACCGGCCATGAATAGTGGTTCCACTCTTTCTATCATCACCATTATTTGGTGTTTAATAAGAGCTGGGTAATCAAAAATACGACAGGCAACAATAAAATCTCACATAGTTCAGCAATGAGGTTCATCATCACACATTCTGAATGTAGTGCCTTTTAGGCGAGATGAGATCAGTGTGTCATGCTTTTCTTTTATAAAGTAACGCACACCCTAACACCTGTCGCTGGTTACTCCAACACTGTGGGATATACCGTGATCGTATGACTGAAAGTATTTGCGTGCGTTTGGTAATAAATATGTATGTAGAACCCTTTTCAACTTACTCCTAGCGGCAAACCACAAAGTCGTTATAATCGAGTTGCAAAAAGGCCTATGTACAAAAATTTCAAGAGTTGTTACTTTGATTGAAATGGCTGCAGGCAAAAATATTTTCAATTCTTCGCAATCACAATGACAAAGTCATTTGACTGTGGGTCTCGAGTGCCTGCCAGCTACCGACTTCCAACCGTACCCATCGGGGGGCGGTTGGAACATTTCACAAAGTCGCTTTGGGGGGGGGGGTCGCGTCGAGAGGTCAGGGGTACCAGAGCTAGGTCTTTTCTTCTCCTGCCTGAACTGGCGGTAGTCTGTGTGCGACAAGAGGGCATACCGTGCCCTATCCTCTTTGATGTCAGACTCCAAGAAAATCTATTTAAAAATGTATATCTTTGATCTCTGGATACGCGGTGGTGTCTGCGGGACGCGTGGATCAAATCGTAGATCATAGATCTCATTTTTGATCTCTACTACATTGTGATAGTGGAAAATTATGAATTAACAATTTTTAAGCGTATTTTTTACACCTATATCAACATCGTATTGTATAGAGTAGGTAGATATAGGTAGGAAATATTTACCCACACCATACATACCTACATACCATCACGCCATATCCCTTACGTGGTAAGCAGAGAGAACCGAGCGCCATACTTCTCTATTTTTGTACACATTCCTAGCTTCCTTTACATCCATGCATCGTCTCATACATGCTCGTCGATTATTCAAACTTCTTATATTTCCTTCTTTCAAAATATCATTCACATGGTCATGCCATCCCTTTCTGGGGCGGCCCCTGCTACCCATACCATACGCATTTTATCTACCTTTAACTATTTTGTACACTGGTGCGTTAGTTGCCACATGGTAATTTCTTCCAACCATCCAGAGTACCTAAATATTCGTTATAAATTTAAAATTTCATTTGATTTTGATCAATTTCATGTATTTTTCGTTGTTGTTTTATATACGTAGGTATATTAAACAAAATGTAGGTACCTACTAATAAAAACCTTTGTATAAATATTTTTTGGAATTTATAAATAAATAAATTAACGTCACCGTGAGGTTGTGATTAATGAGATAATTGATAAATTCAAACATTTGAAAATGACACACTATGAACGTGGACGATACGAACGATTGGCACAGACATACCAGATCAACTTGATAAATGAAAAATATTTTTTCTCACTTCATCGTAAAATTTATCAATGTTTTGATTGGTTATCGTGTAAACAGAATCTTTTGTGACTCATACCTACAGTCAATTCTCCTGGTTTTTTTCCTATGGATGAGGAGAAGCTTAATGATTCGACTTCTAAGAGTCTTCCACAACTATCTGCCTCCACTTCTTCTCTTTTATATACCTACAAATTCATTCAGTTCTCTCTGCACAAAAATCACAAAAAACATACCTACAACTTCAATTCTGGTTTGATAATGACTGGAATTATATTGTGTCTTCCAGTATTGTAAAGAAACCTTACATTAATTAATAAGTGTAATACACATTGGTGGTGTGGTCACATTGAACGAATGAATATTGTCAGCCGTTTATCTCATGTGTGGGTTTAATCCCCAGCAGATGAGAAATTTATTTAAATTCATTTCTCATACTGGTTGGGAAGAAATTGCAAGTGCGAGTAATTAGTCATTTTATACGAACGGTTTCGAAGGGATCGCTTATTCCTCAGGTTAGAAGACAAATAAACTTAAAAATATTAATAACAAGTAGTTTTCAGCGCTGGAAACGATTTTAAACAAATTTCTCCATTTGCTGGGATCAAACCATGGACAAATAATAACACCTTGGTGATTTAAACAAATAAAATTTTAATAAATTATAAACATTATCGATTTTTTCTGCCTCGCCCAATAAGGACACGACATTGTGGTATGCGAGCTATAGATATTATTCGTTTGTTTTTCAATAATGTAATATCAATCATAGGAATTGTCTGGGAGGTCTATTGCATTATAAATTATAATTTGTAATGTAAACTTTTGACACCACACCTGACATCTATGGAGAAAATCAATTTCTTCTCAGTCACGTACCTAATGATAAATTATTGTAGTGTCAATAAAACGCTCTTTGACTCTTCATAATTCTTAATTCTGTGAAGTTCCTAGAATTGAATTTTCTACTATTTACATAGGTACTCCCCACCATTATATTATAATATGCAAGAGTGGAGATTTTGTAATATTCAAAAATGAATATTTTACATTAAGTACTTTCTCAACGGGTATCGTGTAAGAACTGCATACAATGAGTTTCGTCATAATGTATGGCGTAGGTACCTACTTAGAAAGACTTTTATTTTAATAGCTTCTCGGGCAACAAACAGGTAAAATGTAATTTTTTTTTGAGGTATTTTATTCATCGCCTCGCAGATCAACAATTAAAAATGTGTCTCCACCGGGGATCGAACCTGTGAATTTGAATCGACTTAATTTGAAATTGATATCATGTGTGTCAATTGCATAAACGTACGATGATTAGTTTTTCATATACAACGATCAATTTTATCTGTCGACTGTCAAAATATTGAGAATGCTCGCACGTTCCGGAATTTTTTTCTTTTTATTATTTGTTTAAGTAATGTTAACAATCAAAATTGATTCCATTAAAAAAATCAGGTATCGTTAATTTTAGAACAAGAATAAAATAGTAAATAGGTACCTACTTACCTTCCTATAACATACACTTAAATAGGTACCTACTTACCTTCCTATAACATACACTTAAATAGGTACCTAATTACCTTCCTATAACATACACTTAAATAGGTACCTACTTACCTTCCTATAACATACACTTAAATAGGTACCTACTTACCTTCCTATAAACATACACTTAAATAGATACCTACTTACCTTCCTATAACATACACTTAAATAGGTACCTACTTACCTTCCTATAACATACACTTAAATAGGTACCTACTTACCTTCCTATAACATACACTTAAATAGGTACCTACTTACCTTCCTATAAAATACACTTAAATAGGTACCTACTTACCTTCCTATAACATACACTTAAATAGGTACCTACTTACCTTCCTATAACATACACTTAAATAGGTACCTACTTACCTTCCTATAACATACACTTAAATAGGTACCTACTTACCTTCCTATAACATACACTTAAAATAACGTTATAGTACCAACGAAGTTAAGTGTTGGCCAAAATCCACTTGCTTTGATTTGTTGTTATTTAATTGAGATAATATTAAAAAATTATAGATACCTACCTGATATCACTTGCCAAAAAAGAGTTTATACTTATAATAGGTATATATATATATGTTTCTTGAAAATCTGTACCGAACTAAGCGCCATCTGTGAAAAGTAGCACATCATTAATGAAAAAAGTTACTAACTAAATTTATAGAGAATTGACTGAAGAATGGTTTGAGGTCATGATTTCTTGTTTGACTGCCGATTGTGGTGACCTCTATGGAAATCAGATGGAAACAATTTTTGTTTGGATCTTTACTGATTGCTCGCGAGAGGTCACCACATGGGGTATAACATATTTGACACACACACAGTAAAATGATTTATTAAACAGAAGTTTCTCGGTAGCTTAGTGGTTGATTTGATGATAAATGTTGTTTTTTTTAAATAAAATCAATTGTGTTTCAACAGGTTAGTTGCACAAAAGTCTGACTTCGGATCGTAATATCAGCGTTTCGTTCCTTATATCAATCAACTTTCGAAAGGAGCCAAGTATCTTATGATCTTAAACCATAAGAAACTCCTTCTGGTGGTATGTATGACTGATAATAAAGTGGATTGATTCAAATAAACGAATGTTTAAAGCATGCAATCGTAGTGCCAACCTGGACATATAAAATGTAAGTGTGACTTGGACATGGCAGAAGTCACATGAAAGCAGAATAAATATTACCTATACAGTTGAAATGAGATCGCAATGAAGAGACAAAAAAAAACGAAATAGGTATGAATGATGAATGAAAAAATGTAAAGTAAATAAAGAAATGTTTGATTTATAGAGTAGGTAGACAACACGATGAGATGACTCTTTGGCCACAAGAAGGATGCATGAAGAGCGCCTGACGAAGAAAACACACAATGCCACAACATTCAGAAAGAGAGCAATGTTAGAAACTTGAAAAAATAGTATGAGGATATTGAAAAATGTGGTGGTCGGTCCTCTCTGCCTAGCCCGCGAAGGACATATGGTGATGGTATGTATGTATGTTGTCATTAGTACTCATAGTATGGGTATTATATCTTAATGCTATTTGTATGTAAATATTATTGCGTGTTATTTTTTAGCAATGTAGGCTATGAATCGTGAATCAATGCTAGATTGATGAATGATAATTAGCATTCATTGATTCTTGAATCAGTTGTTGTTGGCATCTAATTACAATCAAATTCGTTTGAAATACATCTGTTAACACAGGAGCGGTCATAGGAATATCACAATGAAATAAATAATATCGATGGACCAGCAAACAGTTTAAAATATCCGGCTCGAATGACCAGAATTTTTATTGATGCAAAGTTATAATTGTTTTATAAATTCAATATTCATTAATTTATTTTACATTTTTCAACTAGTTGTAAATGTAATGTAGTGGAATTATCAAAAGGTGTTTTGATTATTAAACATTTAACAATAATTATTATTAATGGGATTCATCAAGTGCTTTTGTCGATAAACTCAATTTAATGGTTTTATTTTTTTCTTTTTTCAATTTTGTCTTATTATCTGTTTTTGTTTAAGTTTACAGCTAAAATATTTGCCGAGAACAAACCAAAAAATATATATATCTACTATTATTTCAAAGGAAATTTAACAAGAGACGCTCCCAAGTTGATATCCTTTAATTGTGTTATGAAGACCGATAATTTTAGATTTTTTATAAAAACTAAACTTTTTTTTTATTCATATGTAATGTACAACGAAAACTTTAAGCCAGGAGTGGAGAATGGCATTTGCTTCTCTACACCTATCCTGAATAGGGAAACAAAAAACTTATTGTTTCGAATTAGGCATCTTACCATATTCATAATTTGGAATAATCATTCCAATATCAATAATTATTCCAATATCAGTATGGAATAATTTTATTTTGTTTTTCTCCATGCTTATTTTTTTGTTATTTTGATTTATTTTTATTTTCTGTATATTTTCAATTATTTTAAATATTTTTTTATAGGGCCAACCTACGACTCCGCTCCCTGGCTACCCCTATACAGACGGGAGCCATGTGAATGCCATGATGGTAGATAATAATATTTATTACTTTTTTCCCCGATAAGTCACATATTCTTAATTTAACTCAACAAGACTACAAACATAATATATCATATTACATCATCATTTCAATTAATGGTAACTTTTTTAAAACTAAAGAAGATATTAAGAAAAAAAAATATTCTTGTTTCAACTATTTGTTTAGCTGAGTGAGGAATACAGAAGGATAAAGAATATGACATAAGTTGTCCTATGATATTACACTACTCCATACATAATATCGAGTGAACGAGATAGAAATATGTTTACTGAAACTTTCGTTGTATACTTATGTATAATCGAAAATAAGAAAAATATTACGCCTTCTTGCATCTGATGCAAGCGATAATTTTATAGTCGATGTCGAAAGACTTTTTTTCTAAATAACCTGTTTTTTTCAACCTTGAAAAGTATTAAGTTCATTTAATTTCTAATTTTTCAAGATCTCAGAACATTGACATATAAGACAATCGATTTATAACTATGATTTTATGGCATAAAATTGCTTTTAAAGTTCAAAGAAAACATAATTATTTTTTCAGTAATAAGCTTTATTCGTCTTTCGGAATGATAATTATAAGTTATCAGCATAAACTTAGGCATTTTTAAATTAAAATATGTATTAAGAGAGATGATCGAGAGAAAGATGAGATATCAACCAATAAAATAAAAAATAAAATAAAATGAGCATTAGACTGATCAACATGTAGGTATCCAACATTATAAAGAGAGATTCTTAAATACATATTTCATATAAATTACATATCTATGTATTATAAATATGAGTGGTCCTAATTGCGTACCTTGAGGTACCCCTGAAACCTCAGTACAATATCCATATTCCACGGAAGATGACTTGCATTCGCTAGCAAAGACGCCGCCCGACTACTCATCCTTTTGTCTCCTACCACACACCATCTAGCGGTAGTGTAGTGAGTAGAAGCCGATGCCGTCTTTAAATACCAACTGCCTACCGATTGTTGGCCGCGATAATAGTAAAGGAATCTCTGACATTCATATTCGGTCTTGCCCAAAGATGCCAACATTAGAATTCGGGATTAATGAGATGTGATCCGCTAATCTCTTCGATGTTTCTTTTTCAACATCCGATATCAGAGGTTCATTAAATTAATTGGTAATTGAAATAAACACGCCGTCATTTTGTATTGTTAAATTTCTATATTATTGATTTATTTACAATAGCGAAACTTTTACAAATGAATTTGCGCGTGTGGTATGGACAACAATAGTGGCAGAGTCTTTTGTAAAAACCTTTGTTTTGTTTAGTGTGTGAATAAAAAAAATCCTGCGAATGGAAACAAAAGTAATAGGAGTACGTACTAGATATGTATATTCATGTTGACTGAGAAAAAAATAAAGTTTTAAAACCAGAATTCTGTTTAAATATTCGAGACACATTTCTTAGACGGAATTTTGGCCATGAATTTGTCTACAACTAATTGCTCATCTCTAGGGTACCTACATGCTTTCTTTTAAAAAATTGTATGTATTTTTTGTTCAAAATAATTAACACTTATGATTGATACGAAAGATTCAGCCAACCCATTGCTATCTGTGAAGTAATTCATATAATTGTCAAATAATGGTTTAGTTTTTCTCTTTATACTCCGCTGAAAAAATATTCGAAATGTGTATTCAAGTTAAATTGTTCCTAGTTTCCTACCTAATGAGAAATGCATCATGTCTCAGTTTTGTTTTATGTAATTTTGAGATTTGTTAGTCATTCCTTAAATTTTTTTACAAAAAATGACAGTTCAGGTATTGATCTTCGTAGAAGTTTCTTGTCGTGATGTTAGTTAGGATCAGGTTGAGAAAATAATCTTTTAATTGCTTACTTCCGATTTCTGAACAATTCCTGAAAAGCTTCATAATAATGCCTTTCAATGTTTTACAATCTTTGGCTTCGACGTCCTATTTGTAGTTTCATTTACTCTAAACATAACCAGGTCAGCAGATGTATTGTCCATTTGATAATATTTGAGCCAACATTTTCCTCTAACAAATAGGTAAATAGGTTTTAGTTTAGTTAGTTCTTGCAATTTGTGATTTTAGATTTTTATTTTTTTGTTGATACTTTGACCAATTATTTTTAAAATGTAGATATGTCCTACCT
Source organism: Molanna angustata (assembly GCA_963576475.1). NCBI lineage: Eukaryota > Metazoa > Arthropoda > Insecta > Trichoptera > Molannidae > Molanna > Molanna angustata. The sequence goes on along the minus strand of OY754988.1, from coordinate 23,881,169 downwards.
ACAGTAAAAAAGTAAATATATCAGTCTAAAGTTTTATTATTGTTTGATGAAATATAAGACGAGTTTCAATGTGTTTTTGACATTATGATTAATTATTTTCACCATGTATGCTTCCAAAAATATTTTTTTGACAATTTCTAAAACTTCATTCTTATCAGAATCTTTTCCAAAAAGCTAGCCACATGCATACGATTTATTCAATAAGGAAACAACTGTTTCATTTCACAAAATCTTTACATTTATTTTTCTACTATTTCATCAATCATTTGTATTGTTACTATTATTATTGCTATTATTGCTTTCTATGAACTCTTCGATTAGATTTAGTTCAGTATTTCATGTCACATAAGGATATATTTTTTTAATGAATTTAGGTTGTGGTGGCCAATCATTTTTGGACAAACTCTTTTCACCTCTGTTATTAACAGTCCAGTTGCCTTCAAACAAACCGTCAAATTGAATTAAGCAGACCTTTGAAATGTGATCTTTATTAACAGTGATATGAATTCCAAGAACATCGGTCTTTGAAGGATTAAAAACCTTCTAGTTTGTAGAATGTATTATAAAATTTAATGACCGAAATTTGACTATAGTACATTTTTTTGAATAAATTAAAAATACATGATTTTTTTTTGTAGGTACTGAGATAATTTATTAGCAAATTTTATATTAATAAACATGATATAGCATAAATTTTAACAAAGAGTATCCATTTATATAAATATTTTTTTCAATGTTTGAAAGTGTCACTTTTTATTGAACTCCTAAATTATTTTATAATTAAAATACATATAAATATTTAGTACATATATGTTCTATTTTTGCTATAACTTATAGTTATGCTTTTGTCATCATTTAGTATCGTTCTGCGACGAGCATCATCGGAATTTGGAGGACACATTTTACTCATTACAACTACTACACATTTTTACTCTTTACAGAATCGTTCTGCGACGAGCATCGTCGGAATTTGGGGGACACATTTTTACTCTTGACAACTTTTACACATTTTTACTCTTTACATTATCGTTCTGCGACGAGCATCGTCGGAATTTGCGGGACACATTTTTACTCTTTACAACTATTACAAATTTTTACTCTTTACTTTCTGCGACTATCGTTCTTTTACTCTTTACAACTATTTATGTAATAGTGTCTTTGTTTACCTTTGATAGCAATGTCAGTCACTCCTATGAGATTTGTATTGTTTCAAGCATACTTATTTGTAAAGACGATACGATAATTGGCATTCCAATATTGCATAGTCAACTGGTGTTAAGTCATAATACTTGGTCGGGTTAAGGATATGCTGTAGACTGTAGAGTTGACAAGTTTCAACCGCAAGTCGTGTGTAGTAGTAGTTGTTTGTACCTACATTATATTCTAGTTGTATTTGTAGTTAGAGGAGCCGTGTTGTTGATCAGCAAGTCGTCGGCTGCAAAGTTCGCAACTGGATGATTGTGGGTAATGCGCCGAGTAAAGACGGTATGTTGCATTGGGTGGTGAGGGTGGGAGTAGGAAACTGTTACAAAAGGGTGGCAGAACATGGTAGGGCGTACCAAGAAGATGGAGATGTAGGCGGGGATAGTTCCCGGTCGAGGTTCACTAATCTGGTTTCATTATCACACTTAGACCGCGTTGTCGTATTTCAAGTTCATTCTAAAAGGACAAAATAAATGATTTTGTTTGTCGACGGAAAATTCTTGGTGAAAGTCCATACCAAATATCTAAATGATTTTGAATATCGGCGGAAAATTATTGGTGAACATCCATAATTTCTTATTTACAAGACTTGATTTCATCATTCATTCATTCATTCATACCATCACGGCATATCCCACAATGTGGGGTAACCAGCGAAAGGTGTGCGGGTGTTCATTGCCTTATAAAAGGGAGCACAACACATCAGTGTTTACCCACACACCAGTCTCGTCTCACCTAAAAAGGCACTACATTCAGAATGTGTGATGGTGAACCTCATTGCTGAACTATGTGAGATGTTATTGTTGCCTGTTGTATTTTCGATTACCCGGCTCTTACTTGATTTCACCTATTCGTAATACCTATTTAATTATTTATGATTCTCGATTCATGATTTCACCTATTCGTAATACCTATTTTAAATATATTGTCTTCGAAAAAACTCGAGACCTTACATTTAAATCATGAATGTATCTCATTTATCATGGGATTGAAAATAAAAAAACGTAGCTTTAGTTTCACTGTTTATTTATTAATGATGATGCTGATATTAGTACTCTCATGATGATTTTTTTTATAGATCCATTCAGGTGATTGCTATTTATAAAGAAACAGTGAAACTACTCCTCCATTTTTTCACACATTCCTGGCTTCCTTTACATGCATGCACCCTCTCATACATGCTCATCGATTGTTTCTGGGGCGGCCCTTGCTATTCACTCATGCATATTTTTTTGATCAACCGTTCATCGTTCATTCTTTCAATAAGTCCAAACCATCTCAGGACATTAATTTTTATTTTACTTATAATATCCTTCTTCATCTTACATTCTCTCCTTATGTCTTCATTTTTTAATCCATCATATATCGTATATGATGGATTAAAAAATGATTATATAACATTGCACACTATCGTTAGTGATCTCATTTCTACATTTATTCTACTTTCATGCGTCTTTTGCCACGTCCATGTTTCACTGGCATTCGTTTGATTCATTGTTTATGTATTGTCTATAAAAATATCATCATCAGAATTCAGTCTTTCAATTAGTAGTGAACGAAAAATTGTGATTTTTATTTAATAACAAAATTAACAATTTTCTATTTTGTCGGGACTATCAGAACGACCGTGTCGTTCATTTTATGTGATGGGACGAAATGAATCAAATAAATATGTCTACAATAATATACACAGTTACTGTAAAAGATGCGTAGGTATACATATAATACGATTGGTATTCGGCGTTAAAATATTTGAGCACTACAGAACTATGCTTCACTTTGATATAATATATACTTGAAATATGTATAATTGATACAGCGTACATGGGCCCTTTTCCTTGGAAGCGGCCCATTGCTTCTCTAAGAGGGCGTCTAATTACCTCCGCCGGCTGCGGGTTTCTTGTACAACAAAGTTTTAGCGAAGTCACAGCTGCTCAACCTTTTTATCGTGCACACCTCAATAATAAAATATATTTATTCATAATTATTTTTGCACAATAAAATACTACAATTTGATTAGAAGGGAGTCACGGGGACATGAACGTGCTATCAATAATTATATATATTTTATTTTATTGACTATCATATATTATAATTCAATGCTTATTAATTTTGTTTTGTTTCTCGGCCAACTGTTTGTTAGGTACCTAATATGTCCGAAGACTTACCTACAATATATTGTCTCGCAGGTGCAGACTGTAAACACTATTAAAATATGTGTCTCCAACGGGAATCGACCCCGGGATCTTTAGTTCAAGTGTCAAATATCTATATAAACACGAAAGCTGACAATTGATAGCAATTGCTATTTACCGTACAACAGCGGATTTGTTACTATAAGGTAATTTCTTACAATCAACTTTTTACTTTAAAATGATAGCTGAAAATTTTCCCATATACACTTCATCTACATTAGTTCATGGTACCTACAAGATACTTGTAACAATATTTTAATACCTACTCACATAGGCTTGAACTTTGCAAACTGAATGCAACTTTTACTAATTTACCTACAGTTTAAAAATGACAAATTATTTTAATGAATTTAATACATACGTGACTGGTATAGGTGATATTTGTAATTATTGTAGTTGCCGTGCGGCCTTAATTATTTTATTTTATGTAGTAATATAACTTCTCGGGTAACTAACAGGTGCTATGTCAAATACTTATTATTTAACACACACCCAATAACAAGTTACCACATTCTGGACACTAACGATATTTATCGTCTCACAGATCCAGACTGAAAACGCAATTTAAAACTGTGTCTCCACCGGGAATCGAACCCGGGACCCTTGGATCAGCAGTCAGATACCTAATCAACTGAGCCACGAAGACCGATTATGTACTTATAATTGTAGTTTTTTGCTTCTCTTTTTCTTGTAACATTTTTTTTCCCTCCATCAATATTCTACCTAAGTAATTGTACCTTCGAATATTTTTTTAATTGCATATAATAGGGATAATAATTAATAAGGGAACGTTGATAAGAAAGCATAATTGGTGAACGTTGCGCAAGCGCATAAAGTGATCACGTAAACCAGCCGATGACAGGTCGTAAGCCCTGTAGATGCCTCGAGTTCCTGATTCTTCTACAATATCCCTACTTCGTCTCTATTGAGATGTTGAAAAAAAATATTTGTCAATAAAAATATAATTGCACCTTCTAAAAAGAGCCTTTAAAAGTTTTATAACATAAATTGTAATTTAGTATACCTTTGTTAATACTATTATAAAATGTTGGTTCTATATATTAATAAAATAAAAAAAATAAACTTTAATAATGTGAAGTAAATGTGAATAGCAAACGTGGTACGTTCATCATATTTAAGTTTCAAAGAGATTTTTTTGACACAGTTCTCGCAAACAAGTCAGTAAGCTGATTAAGACCATATAAATACGAGAAGAAAGGAATTAGGAAGTGTTTGAATCTGGTTTGGGAATGAAAGTTAAGCACTTAAGAATTAATCTCGGTGATATTTCTTAGCTCTATGAAAGGGTTACCTGGACTTGTACTCGTATACCTATAATACGAGTGAGTCGCGTGTGGTACTCCATTATCTGACAAAAGTATCGTTCAAAATGACTTAATCCTAGAAGAGTTTCTTATTCTTTAACCGTCAAATACCTCTATGGATAGTCTTTTGTGTTGATGTTTACACCCCTTTCATCAATCACTTATTGTTTGCAATCGATACACTAATGTGTTTTGTGATATATTTATGTAACATTTTTTTTAATATTTCTTTCAATTACATTCTGCTGTGAGAAACCGGCTTGGAATAGTGCTTCCACTCTTTAATTATCGTCGTTTTTGGTTGTCCCGTAAGAGCCGGGTAATCGAAAACACAACAGGCAACAATAACATCTCACATAGTTCAGCAATGAGGTTCACCATCACACATTCTGAATGTAGTGCCTTTTTTGGTGAGACTAGACTGGAATTTTGTGATGGGTACGCGCTCGTGTCGTGATTCAGACCGTCCCGCACACCTGTCGCTGGTTACCCCACATTGTGGGGTTATGCTATGACTGTATGAATGAAAGCCTTCGTACTTGAATATTCTCTAAACAGTACCTAGATATTCTTTATATTCAAGAGTATTTACTTAGAGACTTGATTTATTTTACTACAATTTTTTAACATCTTAACAGTGACGAAGGCGGAATATTATAGGAGAACTAGGAACTCAAGGTATATACAGGGCTTACGAACTGTCATAGACTTGTTTACGTGATCACTATACGCGCTCATATATTTCTCATAAAATATTATTGAATCCCGACAAGGAAAAAATCCATGTTTGCGTATATGCATCTATAAAAATATTCGACATGATTTATCGTTATATTATGCATTCTTGAATTTATTTCTCACGCAAATATTGCTTCTCTGGGTTGAAAAACTGGTTAGGTGGTAGAAATTGCCATGTTGCGATGAATTCACCGCTTGCGCAGACTACAAGGGAATGTTTATATCTACTTTAATTGAGAATGTGACTTTCATCTTCATCATCATCATCATCAGTGGCTCCACAGCCCAGGATGGGCCTTAGCCTCCTCAAGGAATCGTCTCCATTGCACTCTACCCATGGCCTTTTCTCTCCAATTCCGCACACCGGCTATCTGAAGGTCCCTTTCGACTCCACCCATCGTAGTTTCGGCCTTCCCACACCCCTTCTTCCCTCCGGACGCGTCGTGAGGATTCTTTTTGGTGTCTGGTCAACTTTCATACGATTCACGTGTCCTAGCCAGCGGAGCCTCCCTATTTTTATCGTTTGGACGATATTTGGTTCCTTGAATAAGCTCTGGTTGAATTTGATTCTCCACGTACCTATGTGACTTTCATGCCTAATACTAGGTATTTACCCAATTGATTCTGATATTCTATTTATTATTATTAAACAACAATTTATTGTTATTTTTTGTTAATTATTAATTTTAGCAGTGATCATAAAAATAAATATGTTAATGTTAAGCAAAAATAATTTTTCGTTCGTCAATAATAATCGATCAATTACATCCTGATAAAAAAAGCTTCAAACTATAAAAAAACTTTCTTTCGTAAAACCAATTCTGAGAATTCCAACTAGATTAGAGTTCTTTGAACCCATCAGTGCCCAATTGTGGTCTGGGAAATCATTATTAGCGAAGTCTTTTTTCGACACAAAAGCGCTTTGTTTTGAGAGTTTTGACAAATTGCAAATTACCAAGAAGCGTATTTGCATACACTGACGAGGCTTTTTAAGATAATACTTGGAAGCCTATTATCGGGAACTGTTCATCTTTTAAGAAATCTATCTCTTCAACAATCTTTTAAATAGATAAAGCGTTAAAGACGGATGTAATAATTAAACCAAAAAGGAACCCTCAAGTTTTCTTAATGCAATCTCTTCCAGTCAACCAATGTGACAATAAGATTATGAATGTATCTTTTTGAATAATACATTAACGACATTAACTATCCCAATTCACAACACTGAATTTTTCAGCTCTTCCTTTGAAGTACGTTCAGCAAGACTCTGGAATAATTTGAGTCCTGATATAACTTCGTCAAACTCGCTTTCCATTTTCAAGAAAAGATATCTCTTCGAATATACCTGATCCCTCTCCTTTTCCTTCCTTCCCTTTGCTACGTAATATTTATCCCTAAAAACCTGATCTCGATTTCCTCTTCTTGTTCCTTCCCAATCCTTTTTTGCTATGATGTTTTTTTTTTTATCTTGGTGTTATGTATATTTTCTTTGTTCTTTATTAGCTTTCATTTTTTGTTGATGTACACGTATAATTCCGTCACTCTGTTATCTGGTTGGTTGGAAGAAATTGCCTAATGGTTATAAGCCCGCCAGTGTGCATTATATTTGTTTATATTATGTACAAAAAGTTAAACAAATAAATAAATGATAGCTTAACTGTTTTTATGCATTTTGAGTTTTAATTAAGATGCTGTATGTGTTTTATGCACTACCAATATTACATAAAAAATAATTTAGACCTTGATAATGCCGAGACATCTCGTCGAAAACGTTGAGTTGTAGTAAATCGAATCTGCGGTAAATAACTTTGTTACCTATTTTATTTATTAAATTTTAATAAAAAAAGATTATTTTCAATACGTAGGTATACTTTCAGAAGATGCTGCTTTTTTAAAAATAATCATCATGATCATCATCACTGGCGATACAGCCCTGTGTGGGCCCTGGCCTTCTCCAGAATCCTTCTCCACCCGTCCCTATCCTCCGCCGCTCTCCTCCATTTTGCTAATCCGATCGCCCTTATGTCGTCTTCTGTGTCATCCAGCCATCTTAGCTTGGGCCTGCATCTACTTCTTCTGCCTTCTGGATTGGTATTAATAACCCTTTTGGGGATACGAACATCATTCATCCAGTTGACATGTCCAAACCACTGCAGTCTACGTTTAAATAATACTGGGCTGTTATTATTTCACTTATTTATTAGTGATACTTTATATGGAAGAGGAAAAAAATCATTTGACAATCTAAAAAGTTATTTAGTTAATAAATCAATTTGGAATGGTAAAATAAAACCAAAGTTTTAAGTTCTACTAATTTAATGTTGGTTGGTACCACCTCTTGTTTTTTCACACTTTGAAAATGGTCACTGGATGACCGAAACTAGTCAGTGTCATTAAATTAGTAGAACTGAAAACTTTGGTTTTATTTTACCATTCCAAATTTATTTATTATTTGAAATGGAGTTCTACCAAGAATAGTCCGTAGAAAAGTTAAAAAAAGTTATTTAGTTTTTTTTAGTGTTTTCGTTTAATTTAGAATTACTTCTCGGGAAACTAACAGGTACCTAGTATGTCAAATATTTATTCAACACGCACCCAATAACAAGTTCTGAAGACTTACGATATTTATCGTCTCACGCAGACCAAAAATACAATTAAAAACTGTGTGTCCACCGAAAAATGAACACGGAAGCACTAACTCAACAGTCACTAATCAACTGAATCACGTAGGCCAAAAAAATCGTAATAAAACAAATATATACACAATCATAAAATAAAAATAAATAATTAATTAAAATACAATTTAATTTATATTACGCTTCTTTCCGTGTCTATTTTTGTATCCCGTTTTCTTGAAGTAAGTATTTATGTTAATCTACACTTATATTAATATAGGAAGACGTTGGCTTTTCACCTTTCTTGGAATGTCGGTTTGGTGGTATTAAGAGACCTCTGAAAGTTGTCGCAGAATCTACTTAGAGTAGCGAATTTGGGAGACCTCAAAGGTGACTGGGGGTTCGGACCCGCGCCAACTTAAACAAAGTAAAGGTTCTGAACTTTGCTAGGAAGAGTCAACAAAACTTTGACAATCTTGTTGGCCGGTTGAGGGGGGCCTTAATATATGTTCGTTCGCTTATTATTATTAATCCAGTCCGGGGACAAACCGTAAAGTCATTAATTAAATTACAAAATCAATATTATGGATTTACGGGCTGTAAGTTTTATATAGGTATGTATGTAGGTACTATAGTACCCTGAGACTTAATTCGATTTCATTTGATGCCATCTATCGGCTGCAATCACAAGCTCATACTAGAAATTAATTCTAAAACATCTCTCTTTATATAGCTCAAATGGCTTAGTTCAGTCAGATCCACCCCAGAAGTAAAAACCCCTTTTTAATGAAATAAAGGAATCATCGAATTCGGACGACGTGTTTTCAGTTTTTGATGATTTCGTCATGGATATCATCATCAGATATTGACCAAATTGAAATAGGACCAATCGGAAGATACCTCCTTTCTAATGAAAAAATAATAATCGAAATCGGACAATGTGATAAAAAGCTATCGCCGAACATACATAAAAAAATTCACATCGAATTGATAAATACTAAAAATTCACATCGGATTGATAAATACTAAAAATTCACATCGGATTGATAAATACTAAAAATTCACATCGGATTGATAAATACTAAAAATTCACATTGAATTTATAAGTACTAAAAATTCACAACGAATTGATAAATATGACAAAATTCACATTGAATTGATGAATTCAAAAAATTCACATCAAATTGATAAATAGGTACTAAAAATTCACATCGAATTGATAAATACTAAAAATTCACATCGAATTGATAAATACTAAAAATTCACATCGAATTGATAAATACTAAAAATTCACATCGAATTGATAAATACTAAAAATTCACATAGAACTGATAAATACTCGTCGGCCTTCGTGGCTCAGTAGGTTAGGTATCTGACTGCTGATCCAAGGTTTCCGGGTTCGATTCCCGGTGGAGACACGGTTTTTAATTGTGTTTTAAGTCTGGATCTGTGAGACGATAAATATCGTAAGTCTACGGAATGTGGCAATTTGTTATTATTTGACATAGCATCTGTTAGTTGCCCGAGAATCTACATATCTTCTTCTTCGTCAGCTAGGACTATGTCCTGTAGTTCTCGGCACCTGCTCCTGGGAGGAGGACGTCCAGCTGTCCCTCCATCGTTTGGGCGGTCTTGCTGGAGGTCTGCTTCCTGTATTAGGATGTTCATCAGCTGATATCCTCACTACTCGGCCTGGGCTTGCTCTCCCCACGTGATCTCTCCATAAACGTCTACCCCATCGCACCACGTCCTCAACATCACAAATTTTCTTTATTTCGGAGCTCTTAATTTTCATTCCTCATTTCATATAATAAAAAATACATAACTACATACATACCATCACGCCATGTCCCTTGCGGGGTAGGCAGAGAGAACCAAACGCCACATTTTTCTATCCTGGCACGCATTTATCGCCTCGTCCACATTCATGCATCGTCTCATACATGTTCGTCTGTTACTCACACTTCTAACATTTCCGTCTTCCAGAATATCGTTCACATGGTCGTTACATCCCTTTCTTGGGCGTCCCCGACCTCTCATTCCATTCCTTTCCGCTCTGTATATTTTCTTCGTCAGGCGCTCCGCATTAAATACCTACTAATACACATCGAATTTATAAATACTAAAAATTCACATCGAATTGATAAATACTAAAAATTCACATCGAAGTCGGTTAAAAATTAGGTATAAAAAATATTATTTTTATGATGCTGTTTATACTGACAATAAATCATTGAATGTCATTTTCATTTTTTTCAAACATGGCTACTTATCAAAATTCTTCAAAGAATGAATTGGATTCCTTCCATTATATAACAAGCTATGAAATTCATGGTTAGATAAACTTGAATTCAAAATGGGCGTGTTCATGACGAGGGTTAAATGATTCCAGGTGTTGCTACTGAATATGACACCTTAGTTATAAATTGTTTATAAAAACAAATTTTTAATTGATTTGTTTTAAAATAATCATATTTGTATGTTTAATTTTTATAGGGTCAACAATTGCTAGGTTTTAAATATTAATTGATTATTTGAAGGTTTTACTAGGCGTGTTCAATAATTGATTTATGAATCTCAACAAACAACTCCCTCTAAATATTAATTCATCTCAAATACAAAGAAATTTTTTGGGTCAACTGAATGAAAAAGATTACTTACTGAACTTCACAATTTTATTCACAAATAACAATCTTTGATTTACTTAATTAATTTACAATAAGATTTTATAGATTCACACGGTTGATAAAATATCGATTGACGCGTTACGTTAAAATTCGAGAGAGCAATGGCGGGCGAATGAAAAAACGACTATTTATATTTTTATGATTATTCTGGAATTTTCTATATATGAGTGTTGCCAAGTTTTTATATTTTAATAAATCACCACAAATTGTAGTTTTTTGCAAAAAAAAATGATATCGTTGTCTAAATTGACCTTTTATGAAGATTAAATTTCGCACATATTTTTACTCCTCACTACCTCAAGGCGATAAAGTGGGCAATTATGAATTATATTTTTTTATTGCAGTACATTGCTGAGAAAATATACATTGCGGATAGGAATGGAATGAGAGGTCGGGGCCGTCCAAGGAAGGGATGGCACGTCCATGTGAACGGTATTTTGAAAGACGGAAATGTTAGAAGCATGAACGACAGACGAACATGTATAAGACGATGTATAAATGTTGACGAGGCGATGAATGTATGTCAAGATAGAAGTAAGTGGCGTTCGGTCCTCTCTGCCTACCCCGTGAACGACATGGCGTGATGGTATGTATGTATGTATGTACATTGCTGAGATTGTATTCTGAAAGTTTGTATCTGTGTGTGTGCTGTTTACTATGTGCTATGTAGGTACCTACTATGTACAGTATGTTTATTCTACTTTATCGATAATAGACTAAAGTACCCATTCGATTCATTTTAAATGCAAATTTGTATATCTAATACTTGCTTAGACTCCAGATTTTGAAGGATATCTGATCAGTGCTTCTCATTGTTTTAACTGTCAAATATTTCAAAGTGACCCCAAGCTCAGGAAACTTCAAATTTGATATTTTTACTTTAAAATTGCTAAAAAGGCACATCACTTTCGTAAAATGGCAATGAAGAATTATCAAGTTTTCATAATAAAATATTTATTTTAAAAATTAATTTAAAAAACTCATATTATCATGAAAATGCCGATTATTTTCCATACATTATTTGAATACTTTATAGAATAATTTGTTAGTGAAGAGTTTAGCGTTGGCCACAACCTACTCGTTTTAAGAATGAATGTGTCTTTGTTACAAGTACAAACACATACATCCTCGTACATTGGTAAATTAATCAGTAATGCTTGTGGTGTAGGTGATCGAAATCGGTCGCGGCAGAGTTCGAACTCGCGACCACTGGATTACAAACCCAGCAAGCTAACCGCTCTGCCACCACCCATGTCATTTAAACGTCTGTTTTATTTTTACCCGATGTCCCGAAATGTATCTTCATCTGTACAATGAGCACGAGAGAGAGACACTCATGTATCTATGTATGATAAATTACAGTTGATTCTCCCCTCAAGTTACATTCATAATGATGTTTCAGGTATCAACACTTAGGGGATGAAACGAAATTACAATATAAAAAGGAGATAGGGCGAATTATCAAAGCGGGGGGAGTCGAACCCCAGTCCAACGAGACATTCTGTAGCATCACCTGGCTGAAGCAGCGCCTATTTTACACAAAACTACCCCCCCCCCCACACCTCAAAACTACCCTTATTCTCTTTTAAATATTATCTACCCTTCAATTGGATGCGGTTCTATGTATTTTAATACATATCCCTTGAGTACATATGTACATTATGCTATAAAATGTTTCATATTAATATAAATACTGTCACGTCTGTATGTCTTAATTTATGCAGAGATTTTGTCACGCGGTGTAGCTTAATAAGAATAAATCTATTCCCTTTTTGCTACTTTGTAATAGTAGGAGAGTTATAATTTCGCCAATTACAAGCCTTTGTTACTTCAATTCTAAACGGGTATTATGTGTTAATTAATAGTATTATACATACATTTGATTTTCAAACTACAAAATAATATGCTTCCAAAATATACGCAGAAAAATATATTATTCAATGCCAATACACACTTACCCTACGAGAGGATGTCAGGATTTTAGACTTTCAAACACGAGATTAACATGTACACAAAATTGTTTATACCATAAAGGTCTCAAAATATATAATAGTTTGCCACCAAACATAAAAGAAACCACAAGTTTTGTCACCTTTCGTAGGTTAGGTGCTGAACACATAGTTTAATGTTCTCCATAATTTTACATGTTTTAATAATTTAGTGACATACTCTGTTCCATAATTTATTATTGTATAAAAAAAAAATACTTTTTGTTTACAATAGATGTATTAATTTTGTATTTTTTTTTGTCTAAATAAAAGTTACTACTACTTCTACATTTGACTAATTGTAAAGAAGCATTAAAAACAATATGATTAAGCGAAAATGACCAAAAACAATGAAACTAATAATACATTCGATATTCGTTCAATTTCGTTATGTTTCGTTTATTTGAGTGAACGTATGTGGATTTACCTATATAAATACGTTTTAAAGAAATATTCTATATTATTAAATTGCATATTTAAACCATTTCGTTGTGATGCATCAGCTTAGAATAGTGATAGAAAGAGCCGGGTTATCGAAAATAACATCTCACATATTTCAGCAATGAGGCTTACCACCGTCCTATTCTGTATGTAGTGCCATGATGGTATGAATGTTAAACTGGTAATGGTATGGTAAACTGGTATGCCATGATGGTATGAATGAATATTTAAAGCAGTGTTTAACCCAGGGGCGTGCCTAGAACCTTCGGACTAGGCAAACCCTGAAAGAAATTGTAAAAAGTCGAATATTTAATGGTTTTTTTAGCATCATTGTTCATTTGAGAGGCCATGAAAATATTTTAAAATCACATGCCAAAATAATATTTACATTTTTGGCCCTGTCAAGCATCGTATCTACATACGGTTCAATTTTTAATCTTGTAGTATGGTTTCAAAAAAACATACAACAAAATAATAGGTCTTGAATTTCTTAACTTAATATTCATAGGCAAGCCAGGATTTTCGGCTTCCATAAGCAATTCCGCTACTGGTTAAACCAATATACTACGAAACTCATAGTACCCATGCCATCCCTACGTGAAAACTGTTGTAAAATGGATGTTATAAATATATAATTTTCTTAGGCAGATTGCAAACCCTCCCCAACGCTACGTAGTGCACTTCTTCTAAAGAGAAGAATGCACAAGATTCCTAATAGCTGGTGTCCCGTATGTAGACCTGTTAAAGAAGGCTAAATAAATATACCTAAAAATCAGAACTCTCCGATATTACATAATATGATAAAAAATAATCCGTATAAGGAAGGGGCACATTGTTAGCATATTATGTAGATACTTGAATATAATAATAGTTAGAAAATAAAACGGTTTATCTGTCTGTTTGTCTGTTCGTATGTATGTGTGTAAATATTTGTTTAATCCATTCACTGGCGGTTTATGGCAATATTTGCACACTTTTATATAGACGTGGAGGCTATATACATACCAACTTATGTAGGCAGTAGAAAAATATTATGAATTTCTTTGTCTAACATACAAATATGTATATTTGGAGATAAACATGAGGGCGATTGGAAGATGTTTGCATATTGCTTGAAACGAAATCAATGTTATAATAAAAACAATTCTAAAATATACATTCATTCATTCATTCATACCATCACGGCTATCCCACAATGTGTTTTTTTTTATAATGAACAGGCAAATACAAAATTAATTAACAACTACCAAACCAAGATTACTAAGGTGCAGTCTTACATAAAAATAAAACATCGAAAATTACCCTATATGTGTACAGATATATAGAAGGACTGAATAAGGATACAAAAATACTATCAATATTAATTAAGCAAATAAATAGATGCATACAAGGTAGGATGTTTAGGACAGGACAATGGATAGGAATGGGAAAATTAGGTAAAGAAAATCAATCATTGAGAAAACCTCAACATATTCTTAACCCTTTCTTAGCCGATGATTCCAATAGGAATCATTGATGTATTTTACGTAACTATATCTCAATGAAAATTGATATCAGCTGTGTTATTTCTCTTCTAAATTATTAATCACAATATTTTTGATCGCTTTCAATACTTAGAATGACTTAAACTTCCTTAGTGACTGCGTTTTGACAGTTGAAAACTCGCTTATTGCGAAATGTGATTTTCTTGCTAAACACGGTTATTCAAAATTTAATAAATGTGAGTTTTATTTTGTTTTCTAGCATGCTATATTTCTTTTAATTTGGTTATTATATTTCCTTCAATCTTTAATAATAATTTAAAATAAAACATTTTTTATTTTATAAAAAAATTATCAAAATTTCTTTATAATCACATATTTTGCAGATTTTTTATGAAACAAAAAACATTCCCGGTAGGTATAGTTTGTTAGTGATGGTATGCATTGTTTAGATATTTGTGTTAACTTTACCAAAATAAATCATGTTTTAATGAAGCGAAGTGTAAAAACGAAACAGGCAAACGTCATTTTACGGCTTTTAATTGTTTCGCAAGAATGATTTTAATTTCCACCATCGCGCGCCATCTATGTACCTATGTACACAACAATCTGGGTACTATTATTATTTTTCAGTAATTATTAAGTATTATTATAACAGGTGGTGTTAGGTGTAGTGTGGGTTCGGTTCCGCGCTAACGGCCATCATTGTTTTTTCTTCACGATTCGTTTAATTTGCGCCGATTTGGTTCGAGTCTAGGATCGACTTGATTCACTTTTTAATCGAAAATAATCCAATATTCTCGAAAATTCAGATATATTGTATACTAGCGGACTCGATAGACGTTGTCCTACCCGAACTATTTGTGAAACAATAAAATTTACGTAACATACATATTTGAATCTTAAGGATGTTATTATTCGCTGAGCAAACTTACATTTTCTTGTTCGATGAGCCGCTAAACACATTGAGGTTAGATTGATTGTCATTTCATATATAATTGCAATACAACATAATTATATGGTCTGGACACGGAAACAAAGGATTGAAATATTAATACTAACGAAACAGAACGAAAACTTAAATGTCAAAAAGCCTAACTACGATGCAAGTGACAGATTTCTTAGTGTTGTCAGATGGAAAAAAACTAAACATTGCCAATTTGATATTAGCGCCACCTATTACAATTTATAGTTAAGTATAAAAAATCATGTTTTTTATTTTCTCTTTATCATATTAATGTATAAAATTCCATTTTGTGAATCTAAACCATTCAGGGACTCACACAAACACACACAAAAAATCTCATCAAAATCAGTTTAGCCGTTTAAGAAGAGTTCAGTGACATACACATGTACAGAAGAATTATATATATTGTATATTCTACAAAAATATAATCAGAATACCTGCTTATATATTGAATCTATTTTACGAATCCTATAGGTACATATGTAGGTTCATTGATTGATCTGTCGCTATGACACTATAGTAATTCATTTATGTTTTTTATTTATTATTATTTTTTAAAAAAATGAATACGTCCTTGCAGTAATAAGTACATATACATCCTCAAACATTCCCTAAATTAAGCATAAATGCTTGTGCTATAGGTGAACGAAATCGGTCGTGACAGGATTCGAACTCGCGACTACTGGATTGCAAATCCAGCGCGCTAGCCGCTCTGCCACCACCCATTCTGTTGCTTATATTGGTTGGAAAATATTGTCTTGTGGCAACAAACCCGTCTTTGTACATACATGTTTTGACATAAATTTTATAAAGAAATTAAAAAAAATCACAATCATACTTTTTTTTTCTCCCACCAATAAAAATGCGCTTAATATTGTAGCACATACATATTATAATTAAATGTTTTATGAAAAATTCTCATGAAAGTCTCCAAATTGTGGCAGATTGTTACTGTTGGGTGTAATTTCAGTTTATTAGATGGATTAGTGGAAGAGTCACTAGTTCTTTTTTGGAACCATTCTATTAACCCAGGTTCAAATCCTATTTACATATTCTGATTCCCTTCATCTATAGAGCCAGTATTTGCTTATTTTACGGAACTTATAAGGATGCTTATAAACTTGTTTCAATAACATATTCATTATAAACAAAAAATACAAAAAAATAAATTAAATAATACAAAGAAATGATTAAATCAATGTAACCCTAGTAAGAACAATACGTGATGGAAAAACAAAGACATGACTTTTTCATACTCTCACACTCAAAACGGTCCTGGTAATAATCAAAGTGCCTACGGTTCGTTAGTACCCGAGCTCGCGTATTGTGGGGGCCATGAATTTAATTTGCAAAAAAAAAATATGCAAAAACAATAAACAATAATGGCCGCCACCCACGTGATAGGTATATGTCGAGTGGTGGGTGAAGGGGGGACGGAATAACTGAGGTGTAAATTCACACCAGGTTCCGTGAGCCTTTCCAGTTTTTAACGCCTCAACGTTTTCATTAATTATTATTTATTTTTGCGGAAATAAAATAATCAAACGTCACAACGGCAGCAGTTGGTGGGGGTACAAGAGAGGAGTGTTTTCAATTTTTAATTAACGGAGGTAAAACTGGAAACGACTATTCCTACCTACCTATTTTAAAGTGAACCTACCTATCTTCATATTTATTTATTTATTTAATATTGCTTCTCGGGCAACTAACGGGCAACTAACAGGTAAGTGCCAGTAGCGGAATTGCTTATAGAAGCCGAAAATTCTGGCTTGCCTATGAATATTAAGTTAAGAAATTCACGACCTAATATTATATTGTCTGTTTTATTGAAACCATAGTACAAGATTAAAAATTAAACCGTATGTAGACATGATCATGCTTGACAGGGCCACAAATGTAAATATTATTTTGGCATGTTGTGATATTATTTTGGCACGAAGCTAAAAAAAAAAAAATTTCGACATTACCCAATTTCTTTCAGGGTTTGCCTAGTCCGAAGATTCTAGGCACGCCCCTGGTAGGTACTATGTCAAATATTAATTTAACACGCACCCAATAACAAGTTATGAAGACAAAATTAAAAACTGTGTCTCCACCGGGAATCGAACCCGGGACCTTTGGCTCAGCAGTCAGATATCTAACCAACTGAGCCACGAAGGCCGACAATTTTATATTTTTTTAATTCATTCATACCATACCATCACAGTTCATCCAACAATGTGGGGTAACCAGTGACGGATGTGCGGGTGTTTCTCAGTTGCAAGTCGGGGTCCAAACAACATGAAAACTTTTTAATAGTCTTCTCGTTACGGAGTCTTAAAGACCAGTGTAAATTATTGAAAATTGGCACAACGAGAAGCAGAAAATATTATCCAGTTTTTGAAAGTGCAAAAATAATAGATCCTTGTGTAAGTTTTATAAATAAATAAATATTTAAAATAAAAGAAAATAAGCCAGTAAGCTAGACCGCCGTGGCATAGTAATATGCCGTTTGGCTTCTATGCCCGCATCCTGAGTTCGATTGCCAACAGAGGAATAATTTATTTAAAATTATTACTCACGCAATCCTTGCTTCTCTGGGCTGGAAACACTTGGAAAAATTTCTATTTGGCAATAATAAAACTGTCTCTTGCGCAGGGCGCATAGAAATGATCATTATAAAAAATGAAATAGAGAACCGAACGCCACATTTTTCTATCATGGCACACATCTCTCGCCTCGTCCACATTCATGAATCGTCTCATACCTACATGTTCGTCTGTTGCTCACACTTCTAACATTTCCGTCTTTCATAATACCTTTTACATGGTCGTGCCATCCCTTTCTTGGGCGTCCCCGACCTCTCATTCCATTCCTGTCCGCAATGTATATTTTCTTCGTCAGGCGTTCCTCATTCATTCTCCCCATGTGGCCAAACCATCTCAATGTGTTCACCACTTTCATTCTATAAATGACATCTTTCTTCAACTTTACACATTCTTTCCTTATGTCCTCATTTCTTACCCTGTCATACATCGTTCTATTACAAATTTTTCTTAACGATCTCATTTTGGTTTTCAATAATAAAAATAAAATATTCTTCATATTCATCTACGACATCGACAGTTGGATCTCATGTGTTACATACAACTATAAATAAAAAAATGCTGAAAGGTACTTTAAAAGGATTTTTTTGCAGTGGTAGGTAGGTATGCGTTTTATACCAATTATAGGGAGATGGTTATTTTAGTAATTATATTGATTATGATTGATTAATTTCATTAGAATATTTATAAGAAGGATTATTGCGTGTTCAAAAGGTTTAATTAAAACTCATATATCTATAATAGGTACACTACAAACAATTGGGTGCAATTGATAATTCATGCAATAAAAGATTGTACTCAGTCTGATATAAATTTATTATAATCGATGTATTACATAGAATTCATTAAATAATTATATTTAATTAACACGTAATTAGAATGTGGAGGAAAGTACGCGATACGTCTATGCCGGGCGACTGAAGAAATTACGAATACACTTTTTTAAAAGTAACAAGTTTTGCAGTGGTAGGTATGCGTTGCGTAAAATTACACGCAGGTTACAATATTGACTGCGTTATAGACTTCATCTGCGGTCATACACAATGGCCTGAGGGGTGAGCAAACATTGTGGGAATGGTGGGTCCATTGGGAGTAGTTGATTGAGGGTTCCACCCACGCGGTGTACCCAATATACAACCATACCACGGTGTATTATAACTAGCAGGCATCGCTAATTGACGTAACAGAACGATGAAGGGTTCGGTTATAGGTACCAACAATAGTTTTTATGTTGATTTGTTGTTTTATAAATAAATTATTGTCACCAATGAAAACAGTACGTACTTGACGAATTTTCATAATATAAAACTAAATATACTGTACAGTCTTACTAATAAACGTGTTTTAAAATATACACGACCGTTTATGTAACACCCGTGTAGGCAAAAACATTACTAAACGCTGTGTAGCAGATCAGCAGGCCAAGTCAGTAAAAAAGTCGAGATCCGACAACGTATCGCCGCTCTTCTCGCCATGTTTACGCCCGTGACGACAATTCGTAGTCACTAAGCGCTGTCGAGTTCGTAAATGCACTTATTAGTATTTGTCGCCGTTAGGCTGGCTTGCGGTACATTTTTGAATTATCATTTATGGCAATACACAATATTTTCCCCATGATTTGAATAAATGTCAAATTTGTTTACATAAATTTGTTAAATAAATATAATATGGTCATATTTTAAAGCACGAAAGCAAATTATAATATGATTAAATTAACTTCTTTTGTGTTTATTGAATGTTTTGAGAGTAATTTTAAAAAATTATTTTTAATTATATTTCGATCAATTTATCAAGTGTGATGACAGCAGCGTGTTATTTTTTTACTAAAAACTACGCCGAATTTTCTTTTGTTAAGTGTTAAAATACATATGTGATAAAATAGCTTACAAGAATACTTTCACAAAATGAAAAATTATTTCAAATCTATACTTACGGAAAACATTTACGGACGCATAGAATTATGTTATAATCTAAGTACGGACGCATATTTTTAATAAATATATAACCATATAAAACTTTTGTTACGCGGTAATTAGCAATAAATGAATAACGCGGAATATTTAAAGGGTTTGAAGAATCTCTTAAACGGCGTCGTTTAAACCGTTTATATAATTATTCTCAAAATAAATATGAAATTCGGCATTGTTCGCGTAAAAAATGACATTTAATTCAACATGGCGGCGTTAGATCTTATCTCTCGCCTCGATGTCGACCCAATCTCGCCGTCAAATAAGTGGGCAAGAACGATTCGACGCGTTATCTGCTTAGTGACTACCAAAACTGTCGAAATATCGACTAGTCGATATTTTGACAGTTAATCTCGACATTTATCGGTCGAGATCTACTTACAGACTTAGCCTGCAGTTAGTTAACGACTGTGTATCTCTCATATAAATTTTACACAACGCTTGCACGCTTGTATAACTGTCATCTGTCATAAATCAAATTTGATTTTGATCTGCATGTTTATATTGTTATATCTTGGAATAATATGACGAAGAATCTTAATAAATTATTTTATTATCGATAAAGGAACGAATAGATGTTAAAAAATTAGCTCCTTTATAATATCTACACACGTGTTCACATGGATATTCGTATGATGAAATTATTCGTTATATTTTCCCTATTCCTATTTTAAAATGTGAAAAACATATGAAAATACGTCAAAATTATAATTGCGGATGGCGGCTGGCGGCACTGCGCATGCGCGGCTGTGAAGATACAAAGTTATCGAAAAATTTTACGTTAAGTCTGTTGCAACTACCAAGTCGTTATACAATTATACAGCGGTTATTAGTAAAATTTTAATGAAACATTATTATTTTCGATAGCAGGTACCTACTTACTTATTTAGTTGAAAACAATTGACATTTTATTCATTTACATTTATTTTATTAAATATGTTTTATTTGATTGAAAGCAAAGACTTAAATTATCAAAAACTCCATATATATATGTTTCTGAAAAAAATGTTATACTTAAAAATAATTTATTCTTTGTATCAATCAGCATTTTTAGCTGTTTGGGAAACGTATGTTTGATACGTAATTGCAATCCATCCCCTAAAGTAGGGGTGTGAGTGTTTTTTATCAATACCACTGGTGATTGCATTCTGTATTCACCCCCAGAGACTATTGTCTGATGAACTTCTGCATTGACCTAACCATGTCATCATCTACTGGACAATTCTGGTCATAGCTGATGCCTTTGTGTAATCACTCATTGCATTCAACTGCTTTTTTTAGTCTTTTAATTTGACCCAAGAACAAAATTTCACTAATCAGACGGTTGTTGGTATTATTTCGGTTGTACATAGGTTGGAAACAGGACAGAAATATTAATTCATTCATGTCATATCGGCATAATAACCATCGTCGGTCTTCGTGGCTCAGTTGGTTGGGTATCTGACTGCTGATCCAAAGGTCCCGGGTTCGATTCCCGGTGGAGACACAGTTTTTAATTGTGTTTTCAGTCTGGATATGTGAGTCTCCAGAATGTGGCAACTTGTTATTGGGTGTTAGTTGCCCGAGAAGCAATATTAAATAAATAAATAAATATCAGCGGATACTTCTAATTGGCTGTTATATTACCTATTATATTAAATGTAACATTTGGTACCTAATATATAGCTGTTAGTTTTCCAAAAATTCATAAATAAAAAAATATATACACACAATGTAGGGTACCCAGCGATAGGTGTGCAGGTGTGCATTACTTTAGACCAGGCAGCACGACACATGCTGTGTCCCAACACACCAGCCTCATTTCACCAAATTAAATTATGTGAGTTGTTATTTTCAATAACAACAGAGTGGAAGAATTATTCCTAGCCGGTGCCTTACAGCAATAAGATGTTTTTTAAATGTTATATGTTTTTAAACATTTTATAATAAGACACATGTTTTAGGCGTGATCATGTGTATGATATTTTGAAGTAAGAAACATAAGAAGATCGAACAATCGATGAGGATGTATGACACGATGCATGAATGTAATGGAAGCCATTATTATGGAATTAATATAAATTTATTTTATTCAATGGCATCATAGAATTTTCACCGAGAATTGTCAGTCGACGAACTAAATACCTATAAATTTATTTATTTCAATGGCATCATGGAATTTCACCGAGAATTCAGTCAACAAATTAAATTGAAATATATTTACATAATTTATTATAGATTTTGTAACGTATACGCATGGGTTGATTGCACCATGCTAATTTTGTAATTTGTCATGCACCTAACGGTTTTTTTTATTTTTAAACTAAAATATAGGCATTTTAGCAATGCTGAAAATCAGCTGTTGGGGGGCTAGTCCTCCCGCAACATAACTGACCATTGATCCTTTTGATATCATATCAATACTTTGTATATATAAAGTATGGTACTAACTTTTTTCTCAATGAATTAAAATAGTTTAAAAGTAAGGAATATAATATGCTTATAAATAAGATACTGATTATAAACCTACAATCCACATGCCAAGAAAAAAGTGTATTTTTTATACTTGCTCCGTTAATAGGAACATGGCGTGATGTAATGCATGTACATATTTGTAAGCTGTGTTGTAATTTGCATACTTTGCGGCGTTTGTATTGTACAATATAAGTGTGTATGTATGTTTGTGTGTATGTATGTTGATACGTGTGCCAAGAGCTTTCTAGTGGATGTTTTACAATCACTTTAACGTCCCGACGCCCGAGGCATAACGCGTCGTTAAAACTCGTTAACTCCGACTCTGTGTAGTGCTTTTGTATATAACGGCCGTTAGTCTCTTCATTTACCGACTATATTGTTAAACATCGTATACTTTAGACTATAAATTACATATTATTATATTCAATACATATTATTAGATAGGTATATGTATAATAAAAACAAACATTTTTTATCTAACATTTTTGTGTCGTTGTTAAAGGCGTTCTGGAACCCATCTCTTATGTCCAATCGAGATTGGTCATACATCGTTTGATAGCTCTTTTTAAGTGAACAAAAAATACTATAACGATAAACCCGTGTACATAAGTTGTTGGTTTAGAAATATACTGTTTAGAAAAAAACTGGATTTAACAAAAACACTATTAAAAAATAAACAACTTTCGAGGCAGGACTTTTCCGATCGAGCAGTGAATCGGGACTAGCGCCATAGTTATTTTAATATATACACAAGGAGACCTTCTCAACGATGTATCATTCATTTCGATTGGTGCCGATAACAGGTTCCACGCATTTTTACCCATCATCCTTTTTGCAATGTTTTAAAAACATACGGTAATAAATTTCCAAAAACACAACGAGCAATAGATAAGAGGATGCTAAAATTAGCCTTCGAGGTAGGAATCGAAACGAATGGATTAGGGAAAGAACTAAGGTTACAGATGTTCACGCAAGATAGGTCTTTTAAAATGGAATTGGACTGTAGCCAGAACAGCAGATGCTAGAGAAGCGACCAAGAACTGGCCGTAGAAATCCGGGCAGACCACAAGCAAGATGGTCTGACCTCATAACACGAGCGGTAGGAGGTCAATGGCACAGGGTGGCGATAGATAGAGAAACATTGAGGTCGTAAGGGAAGGCCTATGTTAGGTTTCCATAGAAAAATGTGATTTAATTTTCTGTCTTTAAAAATTATCTAGGTATTCACTAAACGCTCTGTAATTCAGAAAAAAAGCAGTTATCGTTATTTTACTTTAAAAAATGTAAGAAAGACAAAATTGAGGTTATTTACATACAAATATAAATATCAAAAATGTGTTGAATCTTTCGAAAATATTGGTACAAATTTTGAATTAAATATATTTAATATGGATGTTTTAAAAATATCTGGCATAAAAAATATATAAGAACGGATAGTAAGGTCAGAATTTATAAGACATGTGTTAGACCAATCATGACATATGCGGTGGAGACAAGAGCCGACACGACCAGAACCAAAAACCTCCTACGAACATCGGAAATTAAGGTTTTAAGGGCTATCACAGGGAAGACGCTTAGGGACAGAATTCGCAATGACGACATTAGGTGGACCTGTGAGACCGAGGACATCATACGATGGAGTAGAGCTAGGAGAAGATTCTGGAGGGACCATGTCAACAGGATGGACGCATCTCGAATCCTATCCATAGCGGCAAACGAAATCCCACCAGGGCATCGCCTCCCCGGAAGACCGCCGAAGAGGTGGAGGGATAGCTGGACCTCAGCTTCACAGGAATAGCTTTCGTTTTAGAAAAACAGAGAGGGTTTAGCGTTTGCCACATCCCACTCGTTTCATAAAAGTATAAATTGTTTGTCTCCTTTAGATAATTAATCAGTTATTTTGTTTATATCAGCTTCTTAAGAAAATGTACCAAACGTTTTCATTTGTAATCTTCCGTTGAATTCCATCAATTAATTCCAGTAATTGTACTACTCTGTGGAAGGCGTCCGGGCAATTTCACCGTGGATTAATTAGACTAGATAAGACCTCGGTTCCTTTCTGCGTAGTTCCCGGGGTTTACTTTATAAGTTTTCACCCCATTTGCGGTGTCTGGATAATTAAGTCTACGAGTCGACTGAATGCGCTCAGTTGTCTGGAAAAGTGGAAGGAAAAATAGAGGTTTAATGAAACAAAGGAGGACCGTTTAGTGTATTAAAATAAACGCACTCAACGGTACGATGTTTCCCTTTTGATGAATTCTTGAATACTTGTTGGGTATCACGTACAAGGGACGCACGAATGTTCTCTTGCCTTAGGTATATTATGGTAAAAACTTAGACTTATTAGGTATTAATATTTTACATGTTTTCTCACATATTGTTACAAAAACGGCGTTAAATATGTAAATCATCCTAGTTTATTTTTATCATTATTTACTATACAAGTTATTTGTATCGACAGTTTTTTATATAAAATAAGTACTGAATTTAATTTAATATATGGTTTATCATATTTTAAATCCTCGGTTCTTAAGCCAGTTCAGAAAGATAAAAAATAAAAGCCAGTTCAGAGAGATAAAAAATAGCCAGTTCAGAGAGATAAATAATAGCCATTCAGAGAGATAAAAAATAGCCAGTTCAGAGAGATAAAAACAGCCAGCTCAGAGAGATAAAAAATAGCCATTCAGAGAGATAAAAAATAGCCAGTTCAGAGAGATAAAAAAATAGCCAGTTCAGAGAGATAAAAAAATAGCCAGTTACAAAAATTCCCAATTGTAAGTTTTCGATGACATTTTTCAATTACCCGAAAAAAAAAACTTAAATCCTGAAAATCCAAATGAATAGTGGAGGCAGATGAATTCAATTTGGAAGATATCTGGAGGCAGTGGTGGGTCACAGAAAGTATAGAACTTATTATATCTCAATATAAACGAGAAAGAATATTACTATTACTATATTACTAACCCAGAATAACCTCTAAATAAAGAATCAATGAATATATAACTTGGTGATTCCATATTGTGTTATATGTCAATGAAAGATCATAAGGTGAGGTTAGTTATACATAAGGTGAGGTTAGTTATACATAAGGTGAGGTTAGTTATACATAAGGTGAGGTTAGTTATACATAAGGTGAGGTTAGTTATACATAAGGTGAGGTTAGTTATACATAAGGTGAGGTTAGTTATACATAAGGTGAGGTTAGTTATACCAACCTATGATTTACCATGGATAATAGAGTAAGGTGAGGTTAGTTATACCTACCTATGATTTACCATGGATAAGAGAGTAAGGTTAGGTTAGGTTAGGTTAGGTTAGGTTAGGTTAGGTTAGGTTAGGTTAGGTTAGGTTAGGTTAGTTATACCTACCTATGATTTACCATGGATAAGAGAGTAAGGTTAGATTATTTTAGGTATGTGATTTAACAAACTTTAAATACTTAGAAAGGTTAAGTTAGGAATAATGGTTTAGAAAGTCATACAAGGTTAGGTTAGGTAAATACAAAAAAATCGTCAGATAAATAAAATTGTACCTACTAGGTATTTTTAAATCAAACAAAATGATTATGGTTCTACATGTATATTTCCCTTATAATAGGACGACCGTTTCGGCTGACTAGGCCCTTATCAACCGGACACGGTCGTCCTATTATAAGGGAAATATACATGTAGAACTATAATCATTTTGTTAGATTTAAAAATACCTAGTATAATGGAGTTCTACACCAAGTGTTTATTAGAACGATTATCAAGTTTTATTGGTTTAATCACATGTGTGAGCAAACTGTCTCTATATATGCGCAAACTATCACCCTCTCCTCCGAAATGTGTCGACATACACAGTATACATGCACAGTTGTGAGGGATATACCTAGTTTACACGAGTTCAGTGTTTAGTCAAGTGGCAGTTCCTAAGTACAGTGGCAAGTGGACAGTGGGTGTTTACACTACATACAGTCAAGTGGCATTTCTTCAGTCGCGATGAATGAACAACATTGCATAAATTGATGATAAGTATTCACAACGCTCGCGTTCGTCTACTTCTACTTCGACAATGTACTAAATTGACTGTTTAAAGTAGCGAACAAGACCTTAGAAAACACCACAGCTCACATTACCAAGATCGGATTAGCTGTCACAGCTGACATTAAATGCAATAATTTTCAACATAAAACTGCAATAAGTTGTATTAAAAATCATATATTTTTTTATGTTGAAAATGTTGACGTTTAATATCAATTTTAACAGCTCATCCGATCTTGGTAATGAGAGGTGTGGTGAATTCTAAAGTCTAATCATGTAGCTAGTCATGTGTCGCGTGGAAGGCTGAGCTTAGTTGAACGCGATTCTATTTCGTTCAATTTGCAACCCAAATTGACTCGCTAATGTCCAAGCTGTTTACACTACTGTACTTACCAACTGTATTCACCAAGTTGACTGAACACTTAACGAATGTAAAGGAGGTATAAGTCTGTCGAGGGTCGAGCTCTAATGGCTCCGCCCTTTCCATATTTGCAGTCGGCCAACAATGGTGCCCACTGGTTGCAGAAGACGACCTGATGCACGGCATGGGAGGCGGTGGTCTCTTCGGCTGCTCCGCCGCCGGACACAGTGGCATCAACCAGCTGGGTGGAGTGTACGTCAACGGCAGACCGTTACCGGACTCTACCAGGCAGAAGATAGTGGAGCTGGCGCACTCTGGGGCCAGGCCGTGTGACATATCGAGAATATTACAAGTCTCCAACGGGTGCGTCTCCAAGATACTCGGGAGGTGAGTCATTTTAATGTTTCATTAATCGTTGATCTTAAAAAAAATGTTTTCGAACTCTGACACCATTCCTGTAGATTTTATTCTGAAATGTCTCCCTGAATCCGAATATACATATATTTTCCCCTATCACCAAGAGAATTGTATGTATGACCTATTCTGAGATCTTTCTCAGTCTCTCGTCTTTATAATCTGAAATTGGCTGTAGTCAATCGCTCTTTGTGTGGTCCATCTCCATGCTAATCTCTTCTGGGCAGAATGTAGAGCACCACTATCTTGAAGACCCGATACTGACTAAACGTATGTAATATATAATTATATGAATAAATTTGTTAATGTCACAATAATACCTATTATGTACTCCCTTTTTCAAAAAGAATTCAATGCTTTCTCAACACAAGCATTGAAATGTTCATTGGAATGCTTTTTGAGAAAGGGACAAAACAAAACAGTTCATTGATATAATTAGCGGCAAACTTGTTGAGCCCGCCACGAGGGTGCGCAGAGCGCATTTTTTTTAATAGGTTGGTAAATGCGCAAACCGCTCCACCCCACGACTAGGAAGAATTTTACCGGTATCTGAATTCGAACCGTTATTTTTTTATTGTTTTTTTTAAGTTATATTGAATTTAGAAAAAATGTATTCGGATTCAAGAGATTTATTATTTTTCATAAATATCATAGAGAACTAATTTTCATGCTAACTGGTGTTATCACTACTAACTATTGTTAATTTAACATTATTAACTAATTGCCTATTTAAATTTATCTATCTTAGAACTAAGAACCACTTCGTTTTATAAAATTCCCTATTTGTTAGAAGTTAGTTGCTCATTTATGTGGTTATTTAATATTCATTTTTAGGGCTGCACTTGCTTTTTCAAGTGCATATATTACTTTAAGTAAGTCGTCAATCGTTTCTTTTTTCTAATATTCCCAAACTAATCATTCTGCTTAGGTAATATCCTTCTTAACCATGTATTTTCTTAATATATTCACATCTTGTATTCGATTATACATAAATAGTCCTATCGAATATTTTCTTATATCTAATGGTATCATTTCTTCGGTGTTTATTCTACTTCCATGCGTATTTTACATCGGATAAAAGCAACACCAATTTGATATCACTACAACTTGACTTGTTTAATTTGACCTGTGAAATTCATCAAAATGAAATGTCGAGTGATTGAATCCACATCGGAACTCGAATTAATAATATTCCACAGGTGTGTGAATTCGATTTGTACGCGAAAATATTAACAAAGCCATCGTAGAAAAAAAACAATGCCGCGTACAATGGTCCCGCACTAAACAATGGAAGAGCACAAAAGTCCCACAGTACACATATCGACAGAGAAAATCATCAATGATGGAGGGTAGGTACCTATTCGCTTTTAGTTCCAATAATTGTTTGTTCGGTGTCCCACAGGGTTCAACGTTGGGGTCGAATTTATTTCAAAAACTTTCGGGTTTCATAACCGCAGCAGATTTTTTCCCGCCACAGGGCGGGGATGACACTTTAGCTTTTGAGTGCTGGATGTGATTTGTGGGCGGCAGAGGGCGGAACGCTTTCTTGACAACAGAACAAAAAATAAATTAACGTATACATGCGGTGTTGTGACCGAATTTATTAAGTGTGATTTTGTTGGTTTATTCAGACAGCTGTGTTGGAATTGTTTTTTTCAATTTTGACGGGGTAGATGGGGAGAGCCAAATTCTTAACATTTCAAGGTATTCTTAAATTTCCTTCTCGCAATATCTGATTTAGGAAAGTAACTGACTCATTTTTTCCTTGTTTAACCTCACCATCTTATTACGGACCATTTACTCTAAGACATCGATCATAGTAAGCCGCTTTGTTGATTCTATCTATTTGTATTCATAAAGTGGATAAAATATAGGTGCCTCCCAGAGAGTTCTTTACTCTGACACCGTTCTTGAATATCTGCTGTGATGTCATCAGTAGGTATATTAAACATATTGAACACTTTCAATAAATCTTCTTTTGAATTGTTTCAATTTTCAATTTGAAAGAAAGAAATGAAAGAATTTTGAGATTAAGTTTGCAGTTAGACGATGCATAAATATAATAATATGTAATATTTAAAAGCATTTCTTTGACAAAAGATATTAAATCCTCTGGATTACTTATCTTGCACATTTACCGTGCTTGTTGAATGACAAGATATTCTTTAGGAAATGAATGGATGACAACAGATGAAGCACGTTGTTTTTCTGCCTTTCCTTCTTCGTTTTCTTCCTCCACTACGCTCGGTCTTCAGTGACTCTCATCAATATCCTGTAGGAGGTCCACTTCATGTCCTCGCACAATAACTTATTCTAAATACCCCCTCTGTCTGTTAATCCCTCAACCATTTCCTCTAAGTTGATGTGTAGGAGATCATAGCCAATCATAGCCAACACAGCCAATCCAATTTGCACGCCTTTGCGATACGGCGTTTCTGCTTAACGAGGGAATTTATGTAGTACGATGGTAGGTTTGCATGTGAGAAATAATATAAAATAAAAACAATTTCAGCTAACGGATAAATCATTCATAAAGTGTAAATGTTTAGAAGAGGGTTAATTATAATGAACTGTATAATGATTAATATAATATAACTAGGTACCTAAAATCCAACCCCTTTAATATATAGCCATGTTTATTGCCAATTAATGTAACATTTGGCAATATAAAGGAGAAATGTTTTCGCTGTGGTGCACTTTTCACATGTTTGTTCCCACACACAAAACCCTGAATTATTTCTTCATAAAGAGACTAAAGAAAGGAATGATCTCAGCTGGAGAGAGTATTATTGTTATACAGATCTTTCTACAGCCCAGAACTCTGAATGATAAAGGGAAAAATAGTTTTTTTATCTTTTATCTTAGTATTGAAATAGGTAGGTACTTAGTTGTTCTATATATATTACTTAATATCTATATCTATAAAATGTATCTACCTAACGAATCATATCACAATCAAATTCACGAGGATTTTTGGAGAACATTGAGAAAGTGTTACATTTTCAAATTTACGTGTAGGTACCTACCTAATCACAATCAAATATGGAGGACATAGCGAAAGTGTTCAATTTTCAAATTTACATGTACATACCTAATCACAATCAAATTTGGAGGACATAGCGAAAGTGTTCCATTTTCAAATTTTCATGTACCTATCTACCTAATCACAATCAAATTTGGAGGACATAGCGAAATTGTTCCATTTTCAAATTTAGATGTACCTACCTAATCACAATCAAATTCACGAGGATCGTTGGAGGATATAGCGAACGTGTTCCACTTTTTAAATTTACATGTACATTCCTACCTAATCACAATTAATCTCACGAAGATCTTTGAATGTCTGCAGCGAAAGTGTTCCATTTTCAAATTTATCAAATTTAATTAAAACCTACCCTATAGGTCCTACCTAATTACAACCAACTTAAATATTAATATTGTATTTGCTTTGACATACTATAAAACATTTTTAATAATGTATCATAATAATATAATAATTATGCTGTGTAGATTTAAGCTTTATCCACAATTCGTTCGATTCATTTCTTTTTTCGTTCTTTATATTTGGCAGCAACGCGTGCAGTATGTTATGGTTCTTTTTTATGAGAAATAATAGCGGTATGAACCCTCAAGAAGCAATTGACTTAAGTTTTGACTTTCTGACCCGACATGGGGTCTCTAATGACCCGGGCACGAGAAGACCCCACGCTGTTTCTCTCAATCTCTAATTGCCGTGCCACCGTATTCACAAATAGGCAGGCACAATACATCTTGAGAACAATCTCAATCAGGAGGTCTATCACTCTGCATAATCTGGAAGGCGAATTATTACTATCGATAAAATAATTTGTACCATGTTTGGTTCCCACACTATATGGGTTTTTCGTGTCAGCTGCAAAATTTGTGGCTGGTAGGATCTCTTTCTGAAAAATATTTTTAACGCAATTTGCTGTGAGTCACCAGCTTATAGAATCGTGCTTCCATCTTTTTTTATACTATCATCGTTTTCAGCTGTTCAGCAATGATGTTCACCACCCATTCTGAGTGTTGCCTTTTCAGGTGTCGTGCTTCATTTTATAAGGTACTGCACACATGTCGCTGGTTACCCCACACTGCGGGATATGACGTGATGGTATGCAATTATCGTCTGGTCAGTAGGAATATATTATCATTTAGCAAGGATTTTAACTAGAGTTAGCATTCACCTTCACTTAAAGATGACTCGTTTGCCATAGACAACGGTTAATGTCTTCTCTATTTTCTTTTACTTCTCTGATTAATTTCATGCATCCAATTACAAGGTGCTACTTTTCGGAGACTTGTGATGTAAATCGTCTCACAAATCCAGACTGAAAAATGTGTCTTAACTGGGAATCGAACACAAGGCTTGACTGTGTGCTCTCACGTTCCGGAAAATATAATTTTAATTTTGTTTGAAAACAGGATATTCAGGAAACTCGATAGTTTATTATAGGGTCGATAGATCTTATCATCCCCGGTAGCAAAATAAGTTCACCAAATGAGCACAATTACATAAATACCATCACAATTCCTATTGTACCTAAGAGCAGAGTCACCCAACAATTTAATAGGCATTTCTCTATTGAACCTCGACGAATTCTTCGTCTCCTTTCGATACCGCCGCTCTAATCGATCTTTGATGGTCTCACAAAGGATCCTTAGGGGCAGTTTCACCCCATGGATCACCGGGGCGCGGAGTCTGACTGACATTTGACATTTTTTTTCCCACAACCCCCCCGTGAGGACGACGTTTGACTGACGCTATGTATTGGGTAGAACTCAGTACTCAATACTTACCTACCCCATCTGAAAGCACTCGAGTAACAATAATAAAAACAACCCCTCGAAAGGTGATCTTAACAGGAGGAAAGAATGAACATTTATCGGAAAATATTTTTATTCATCTTATTATTGAATATTTTGTTCGGATACATTGTTAACTGGCAATTTTATTTCCAAACTGATCATCATTTAGAGCTATGCATATATGAAGGACAATAGCGCCCAAATCATTGATTTTTTTGTGTCATTGAAATATTAACATACATCAAAATAAATTTGACAAAAAAAAATATTGACGTTTTTGAAAACTATTTTGTATGACGAGGCCCTTTTTAAGACAATTATCAGGATATTACTAAGACAATATAATGCAGTTTCAAAACGAAGTGTTCCACTTGTATAAATTTATACTAATTAGAAGTTTTCCAAATAAGTTATAACACAATAGATAGTTAATTTACGTAGGAACACAACCTCACACGTTCCCTAAAATAGATTATTATCATAATTAAACAATATCCACTGTGTTAAATACCTTTGATTTTTTCGAAATGGAGGATTTAGTTACTGTTATTCCATGAAATATTCACCGAACTTTTTTACGATTCAATAATTAAAGGAATTTTGCTATCTGTAATAGTTACAATGCCATAATCAATAATTCTCCAAGATTGGATAGTTTTGATTCTGATGTATCTAAGGAGTCCAAATCATTACTCTGCTACCAATCTATGTAGGTGAAACTCTCAAGTAATCAATTTTCTATTGTAATGCTATTAATAGAATTGCTATAATTATTTTATTTCTTATGATTTTGTATTTCAGATACTACGAAACTGGTTCCATTAAACCTCGCGCCATAGGAGGCTCCAAGCCGAGGGTCGCCACTACTCCAGTTGTTAACAAAATTGCCGACTACAAGAGGGAGTGTCCCAGCATCTTCGCCTGGGAGATCAGGGATCGCCTCCTCAGTGAGGCGGTTTGCAACAACGACAACATCCCGAGCGTAAGTACAATATTGATTTCAATTCCGCGATAAAAACTCTCATATTGTGAATTACTTCAAAAAACTGTTTATTTCTTCTTTTTATCGTGCTCTTCATTCCTGAAGGTCGTGTCCATCTTGAAAATCCACTGACAAAATTCCATCAAGCGATTCATTATCCTTTTCATTTGGCCATCTTAAGGAAAAAAATATGAAGGGTTTAAATATAATGAGGAATTACATCGTAATGATATTCTGGACAAAATATATTTTAACAACAGCGATTCAAATAAATCTATAATTAAGAGATAATTGAACTGTTACGTATTTCTGTATTATTCATATAAAATACAGTTCACTTCTAAAAGGCGCAATTAATTTGGCTCATCAACTGGTGCGCCTACAAATAATTTCACACATTGTTTTCAACAAAAAGTAAATTAAACCTTCTTCTCAAACGCAGTTATTTTTTAAAAATCTCTTATTAAACGCAGGTTTGCTATAAGATATTACAAATTAGAAATAAAGTCACTTGAGCAGGGTGAAAATAAGTGTTTACATTACAATACGATAATTTCCAAAAATAATAAACAAATAAATATATAGGATCCACACGCCATTGAAATATTTTTAATAATAAAACCCCCTTTCATGTTCTCTTCGGTCATAACGTTATGAAAATAATATTATCACATCTC
Source organism: Molanna angustata (assembly GCA_963576475.1). Lineage (NCBI taxonomy): Eukaryota > Metazoa > Arthropoda > Insecta > Trichoptera > Molannidae > Molanna > Molanna angustata. The sequence goes on along the minus strand of OY754988.1, from coordinate 23,847,240 downwards.
TCGTCTATCTCTTAATCTTTGATCTCCTGCCAATTTCGAGATCGGCTAAGGGTCGACAGCAGCTAATCTGAAATGTGGAGTATTGACCCAACAAAGGCCTGATGGAGTGGAGGGGATATCTCCGATTATTGCTTTTGACAATATTGCAAAAATATTTACCCGATCTTTTGTCGCAGAACAAACAAGACACTCGATAGCAATAAACCTAAACAAATTGCTACCGGGTCCGTATACTGTGCCGTACCCAACAATGGACCAGACCGAGAACGATCTTGGGATGTTTGAATCTTGCACACAATAAAATAGAGAATAGGTAAAGATAGACAGCTCATATTATGAAGTTGGAATTGCCAATAGCAAATAGCATATTGGTATCTTTATTGTACCTATATCTCCGAATACGCGGTCTTAGAATTTTTATCAACTATAACCTAAAGTAATGGGTATTTTAAATCAGGACGACCGTTTCAGCTTAATAGGCCCTTATCAACTGGTAAACACAGAAACTCTGCTTTTTCTTATATACTAAAATTCGGTACATTTTTTGCAATTATGAAGTGTTCAAAACAGTTGTATTATAGTTTATGTTGGGAATTACGTCGATGCAGGTGTTTTTAAGTAATATAAAAACCTACAGTACAGCTGTTTAAAAATAATATAAAGTCTTTACCGAAAGGGTGAAAATCGGACGTTTTTATTGTGGGTTAGTTTCGGTCTGTATACCAGCGGTCCACTTTTCGAAAAACCCGCAATAAAATAGGTGAGGCAAAATTATAGGTATTAGGTATAGGTACAACCAGATTCACAAATTTAGATCATTTTATACAAATTAATAAATTAAAGCTAAAAAAAAAATAATCTATAGTTTTGACTGAATATAACAATTTCGTTTGGAAATTCTTTAAAGCCGATTTTTCACAGAATTCCGGTTATTAAATACGTATTTTCTTTCTATACAATTTTCTCAAAATGAAGCAACAATAAATTAATTCATATTTTATAAAAAAAATATTGGAGAAACAGAAAATCAGGCATGTAATACCTACCTACTTCGACTCGTCATTTTTCTTATTTCAAAAACCAGAAACTTTTTTGACATTGTAACTAGAATTTTTTCTTAGACAGCGTAAATTGTGTACCTATATACAAAGTTTACAATTAATTATCTAGTTTAAGTAACTAGACATGAGACTTAAAAGTAAAGTTAGAATTTATAAGACCTGTGTACGACCCATAATGACGTATGGAATCGAATGTAGGGCTGACACATCCATGACGAAGAGTACACTAAGAGTGTCAGAAATGAGAACTCTTCGAGCAATAGCCGGTCTCACGCTTAGAGACAGAATAAGAAACACGAGAGTCAGAGAGATCTGCGAGGTTGAGGATGTCGTCAGATGGGGTCGGCAAAGAAGGAGATTCTGGTATGCCCATGTAAATAGGATGGAGGCATCCAGGATCCCTTACATAGCACTACACAGCCGACCCGAAGGAAGACGACCACCAGGCAGACCACCAAAGAGGTGGAAGGACAGCTGGGACTCAACCTCGCAGGAGAACAACGTCTCTGCAAATAACAGGCCCTTAGGCCTAACATAAGAAGAAGAAGAAGAAGTAACTAGATTTATAAAAATGGCAGGTACAAAGATAGACAGCAGGGCAAGTCCCGTTTCATGGTAACCTATATCGTGGTAGGAACCCATGTTATAAACATATGAAGCAAGAGTATACTACACATATGTTTTTAAAAACGAATATCTAAATGAGGTTTTTCACTCCGCCGCGCCGTTTTACCAGACTTGCCTCCAAGATTTCTCATGTGAAAAAGTTTCATTTTAAGTATCTAAAACAAATTAATGAGCCAATGAATGCAAGAGATAATGATAATGCAATACTGACGTACATTTTTTCCCGAAGACTGGCTTATTCATAATACAAGGTCTACTGCAGAAAACTTTAAATTTATTCCCACAAAGTCATCAACATATGGACAAAAATTCACTTGTACTTGGCACCTAGACTATTCAACATGTTGCCTGAAATAAGGAACATCAAAAAGTGTAATGTGTTCAAGTTTTATATCTAGCTGTAAAATGAACATAATCTATCATAAGAAGTGATGCCAACCTGTAGGTATACTTTTTTTGTATTATCATGTTCCCGCCACTTGTCGCCTTTATCTGTAGACATGCCAGTGACATAGTGACAAGTATTGTGTTTTGGTTTTATTGCTGTTAATTTGCAACTTGAAATTTATTAGGAATTAGGTACTTAATGTATGAGTTGTTTTTAGGGTATTGTGATGTGACAGTCTGATTATAAAATGTCATTTTGATACTCGCTCCGACACGGGTATGTTCCCAGTGAAGCGGATGTCGGTCGCAAATAAAAAATAAATTAAACAACTATAAAGAATACACAAATAAAAAAATAAACTATTAAACTTCCGCATATTAAGGAATTTAATTTAATCGCGAATAGTAAAATCGTGTAATCGTAAAATATAACTATAATTGGTTAGAAATAGATAGGTAGGTACATTATTTACAATTTAACAAAACCTTCTGTAAATTTGATCTTGTGCTTTAATACATTTTTTTATACCTGCATGAAAATTTTCTTCAGAGGTGTTCATTTATACTCCATCAGCAAATTCAATGGAAATAAACTTATATTTATTATTCTTCTTCTTCTTCTTTAGCCCTCGTTCCTCCGCTGCTGGATGTAGGTCTCTTCCATACACTTCCACTCGTCTCTGTTCTGTCCCCTCCGCATTCAGGTCTTACCACATTGCCACTTGGACAATGTCGACAGACCATCTTTTAGCGGATTTTCCAACACTATATTCTTTGTTCAAGGTTTCCACTGCAGTATTCTGGGTTTCTTTTTATTAAATTATTTATTAGGTACCTACTTCTCGGGCAACCATCAGGTAGGTACGTACCTACTATGTCAAATAGTAATTTAACAGGCACCCAATAACAAGTTGCTACATTCTGGAGACTAGTGATATTTATCATCTCACAGATCCAGACTGAAAACACAATTAAGAACTGTCTCCAAGTTTTTTTTAAACATTAATATTATAATGTTGAATATTGATAATCTGATTCTTACCCATGCACAAACAACCCACGTTTTGAAGACTTATTGGTCGATTTTGAAATGTCGAGGGAGACTTTGGTTCCACCGGGTATTATTAATAAGTCTATTGTTTTATCAATTATTCGTTCATTCATACCATCAGGGTATATTCAAAAATGTGGGGAAACTGGCGACAGGTGTGTGGGTGTGCATCACCTTATAATAGGGAGCACGAAACTTGCTTGTACACCCACACACCAGTCTCTTCTCACCTAAATAGACAAAATTCAGAATGGGTTGTGAATCTTATCGCTGAACCATGTGAGATTTTATGTTGCCTGTTGTATTTTCGATTACCCGGCTATTACGGGACACCGGAAAATGATAATAATAGAAAAAAGTGGAATCACTATTTAAGCCGGTGCCTCGAACCATAAATTATTAGATATTATATTTTCAAAATTTGACCTACTCCCTATTGATTTTAGACTTAGCCAGTTTATTTTATTTAGGTATCAAAGTTAATTCTGAAAATGTTACCTAACAATTCTAATTTGAATCAGCGTTCATTTGTTCATGCGATAATGAAGATGGATATTTTTTTCAATTATTGCTTTTTGAGCAACTAATAAGTCATCATCATCACTGGCACTACAGTCTGCTACGGATCCTGGCCTCCTCCAGAATCGTCTCCATCCCTCCCTGTCGACCGCCAGTCTTCTCCAATTTATCAGGTCCATTTCTCTTATATCGCACTGATCGCACAGCATGTCGTCCAGCCATCTCAACCTAGGGTTGCCTCTACTCTTTTTGCCTTCGGGACAGGTGTTTAATACCTTTTTAAAACTAATACAACTAACAAGTAGGTAGGTACTATGTGAAATATTAATTAAACATGCACCCAACAACAAATTAATCGCCTCAAATCTAGTCTGATAACATGGTGAATGACTGTGTCTTCACTGGGAATTGAATCCGAGATATTTTGCTCAGGAGTCATATATCTAACTGAGCCATAAAAACCGATGTTTATTTTTTAGATTATTACGGATTAAACATTGACAACATCTGATTGTGTGCAATAATACATTTTAAATTGGCCTATCGGCAAATTCTTCTTTATTCTCTGTGTAGGTACCTTATTGCAAAATGGATAATAGGTACAAAAAATAATATGAATGGTTCGTCTCTCCGAGTAAAGTATCAATTTCCTGTTAATACAAAATTATTGTTACCAACACAACGAAAAATAAAATGTTTGTTGGTTTGAATGAAATAATTGAAATATGCAACTGTCATATTTTCAAATTGAACTGATATCATTTAACTCGGTGAAAAGCACCATCTTATAGTTATGCAAAAAACCTAAAATAATGTAAGAAAAAGAAAGATGTCATGAAAGTGATGAACTCATTGACGTGTTAGGTCACATGGAAAGAAAGAGAGAATACAAATCGGAGAACAATGCAACGAGAGGCGTGATTTGTCCAAGAAAAGTACGGCATATCTTGGAAGAAAGAAACTTGGACATGACATGTAAGATACAATGCATGGATGCAAATGAAACGATGAACACGTGTTTTGATAAAAAAAATATATAGTTAGGTAATTTTTGCCTAATCCATTAGAGACATGGGGAGAAGGTATTTATGTATGAACCTATATGATCATCTCAAAAGTTGGTATAGTTAGAAATAAAGATTTTAAAACCGAATCAATAATGAAAATTGAACCCAATAAATATGGTATTCGTATTTGAATCATTTTTTTTAACTTAATAGCCATAAAAATTGATTATACATATCAATAGAGTATCAATAAAATGACAATTGTTAAAAACTTTTGATCATAGAGTTTCTTCAAGTCCTATTGGCCAAAGTAAATGATTGTAAGTAAATGGATATTTACCTCATTTCTATAAGTGATTTAATATCATAATCTCTCTAGGGTCCAATAAAGAACCAGAAGTTAAGTCAATATTGGCTATCGACAAATATGGGTATCGAAAGACGGCGACCAATATTCTTTAATAACCTCACACAGCTAAATCACATAAACCTCCCTCTGATATCTTTGTGATATATTTTTAGTCGCAAATAAGATATTTCCTACATAGGAAAACCAAAATCTAATACTTTATTCAATGTTTGGAATTTTTTGTACCTACCTAGTGGGAGTTTAGAATCTCACACGAGAGTTAGGTAATTGAAAAATAAAATGTTTTTTAATTCAGCATACAATTCACAAGTAAGGTGACACGTAACTATTAATTTAATGGATCCCGAAACCTCAGTTGAAGGAACTTCGACCAAAGTCAAGTTTAAATAGTTGTTTATCCAATTGTGCAAATTTAGGTAGGTACCTACCTAATGTTGTAGGTACAAATGTGTCTCTGACTGGGTTTATAGAACGACACTCCATTCCTTCAGCTGTCTACCTATATAAATTTCTATTGCAATGCGATCTTAATAGAATGAATGTAATTCGGCTTTTTTTTTTTATCATTCCAATAAACGGACTCGCCATAGAGCCCTGGGGAACTCCTTTATCAAGCCAAACATCTTCTGGCGGAACGTCATGTCCCCACAATTCCCCAAACACGTCGATTAGAACACCACCTCCCCTCACTGTTTTACCATTTGCTAACAGCGTGGTCTCTTCTATTGACAATGTATGTAGGTGCATAGGTACGTACGTAAGTATGCTGCTAAAGTTGCCGTTGTGGGGTAGGTATAAGGCGTGTGGTGGCGGTGGACACTACACTAGTACAATCAACTGTTAGTTTTTTGACATATTTTCACAAATATAGGTACCTACGTACGTATGTTTTTATTTTTATTTTATCATAAACATTGTAGTGATGAAAACAACAAAATAATGCAGTTTACGTAAAACACATTCTTTATTCTCGCGTACCTACCTGTATATAAAAAATGTCAATGACAATGCTAAATAGATGGTACCTAATTACATATTTAAATTATTCTTCTTCATCTTCGTTAGCTTCCTCTCCACTGATGGATACTGACTTCTTTCAATGTTTTCTTCATTTTCTTTGTTCATACTTTTCTTTTTACTCACCTAGTTAATTTTCTTCTCCGGATTGTCAATGGTTAATACTTAATATTATTTATTTACAAAACATCTAACCTCCACGCTTCCCATTACTTTTCGAGGTTTTCAGGAATCCTTCTAAATCAACCCAAAATTGTTAACCTACGCTGATACATTTGATCCTAGGCGCGAAAATGTATCATTTTTGTATAACTTTGAAAACGTCGAAGTATTGCATGAAAAGGTATTACCTAGCTCCAAATTGAAAAAATAACTATGGCTATAATTAATATACGTTGCATATTTCAACATAAAAAGTTGCTGATATTTATCGAAAAAAAAACTTATGGCGTAAAGTCCTAGTCAAACTGACGATATTTATGTAGGAACCTAGTTCTAAGAATCGACATAAAATCAGCAGAAACGGAATTGATTCCATTAGTGTAGGTATATAGGTCTACCACCGTTTGGGGAATTGTCAAGTTTACCAAATGTTTACTGTTGTGTGCAATTATGCCATTATTACTATTTGTGGAGCAACCCTTAGAGAGCACAGCTCGATGTTTGGTTGATGTTTATACCTAAACAATAATAATACACTTAATATGATGTGTGTTGAACAAATGTCAAACAGGTTCGAGTGGTTATGTCAATTTATTTCCATCGATGGGACGACATTTGCGTTTGATATGATTAAATTTTCAAGTAGTTTATGATACATGCACTCGGTCGAGTATTTGCTTTTGCCAAGAAAGTAGGTACTTCAGTTTTATATTGTTTAATTATTATTAACATATTTGAACGAATTAACATTAGATTCTTTTTTTTTAATACTTCGTATTTCAATAAAACTATAGTTACCTATAAACGTAATATATCTAAGTTCATAATGCCATAGTAAGAATATTAGAAAAAAACAATGCTCTATTTTATTTCGATGAAACAATGTTTTCAATTATTGAACTAGAATTAGAATTAGATATAAAGTTCCTAAACAAAAGTTATTAAGTTGCTTTAATTAGAAAATGAAGCATTATCGAATGGCTAGGCTCTTCTTCGCCCAGAAAAGGTATAAGGTAAGCATTGATTAATTTTGAATACATGTAGGTAATATTATTTGTAAATTATTTTCTCCTTAGGTATAGTTATATGTAGGATATATTTTATGTTTAGATAAAAATCACAGGCAGGTAGGTACCTACCTACCTACCTTCTTTTTTTTGGGAAAAAAAATGTGATGTTGCAATCCCGAATTCTATAAACTATTTGTTTAATAAATTCGCCTTCTCCGATTGTTGGGGTCAGCTCTCCTCGTCCTTCAATTATAGGCCCTTAAATTCTGTCCTGTAGATAGGTCAGTAAGCCATGTCTCTGTAGCTGGTTTCGTCTTTGCACGTTCGAGGAATTCTTTCATCTTCCTCATGTAATTCGAGGAAGATCCATGGAGATTGTTTGGTATAGTTGTGTAATGTGATCTGGCAGTTTGCGTTCAACGTGCCCGTACCATCTTAATTGTCTTTCCTCTATCTTACAATGTAGGTATACCTATTAGTAACACCTAGGCTTTCACGAATGCGTGAACATTTTATTTTGTCTCGTATGGATACACAAATTAGCCTTATAACATACATGTTTTCAATATTGCAACATTTTAAGTAGCATATGATATCTACATAGGTAACTTTAAACTATGTAGGTAGGTACCTACACATATACCTATACCTAAAACGTGTTATCTATTTTATTGACATTGGCAAAATCTTTATTGAAATAATAAAACGCCTTATCGATAGAAATTCTTAATACAAAACAACAAGGATTATGTATTGTTGTATTACTCTTCTATGATTATTTGAATATGGAATAATGGAATCCATTTTAAAGTTGAAAATCCCTCGGATCAAATTCACAAGCTTATATTTAGTATACCTAGGTACCTAGGTACCTTCGGCAGTAATCCAACTCGCCGTATACCAGAATCCATTTCATAATTCGAATAAGAAAATCCCCGGCAGCTACCGACACAGTAGTACACTATTCACATCCTTGTTGTTCTGATACACTTTATGTAGGCGATAACAAGAGACGAGTATATTTTTGTTTAGCGACCCCGTTTTGTGGGCCGTCTTTGTATAATATTATTTGGATCGTGTCGATAAAAACCGGCTTTGTATCTTTCTTGTTTTATCTTTTTAAACGCCGCCGCCGCCGTTCGAGTGTGAAAGAGAGGGCGATTTTTGTCTTGTTGCGTGTGTGAATGTGGAGCGTTGGGAACGATAGATCTACCTATATACCCAGATATACCAAATTGGTCGAGTAATGACATTTTTCTTCCTTGGAATTGTTTTTTTTGCCGCGCTGTGAAAAACAAAACAAAATGGCGTTCGATACATTAGTTTCGAGTAGTGACTCTTTTTGTTCCATTTTTAAAATTAAAAGTTGACGGAATGTCATCTTGAGGAATATATTTTTATACTTATCCTACGTACTTTAATAGGTAGGTACATTTTAACATAGTGTGTGGTACGTACCTACCTAGGTACTTGTTGGTCGTCCAGAAATATGTTGAAAACATCAATAATTAACGATGAGGTACCTATTTAGATACATCGAGTGTTTTTTTCAAATCAAGTCTGTTTAAATTTATCTGCATTGTTTTTAATTGAACCGCAAAATTATAATTGATCCGCACTTTCTTAAAAACAATTTATCGTGATGATATCGAAGACATTTCTGATTTCTTACTCATAGGTATATAGGTAGGTACTTCTGACCACCTAGTAATGATAGTAATATGATTGATTTAGGAAGATTCCTTACTAAATAAGTAGGTACCTACCTACATACCTATATGTAGGTACCTACCTATCTACTGTAAATATCTTGATGTGGTCTTGACATATCTTATTCCTGACATCTAAATCATCCCCTTCTATTTCCTAACATATCCCCTTTTTAACTAACATTTTCTAGATCAGGCGTCGGAAACCTTTCATCGAAATTTTTTACCTACACTGAAAAAAAATTGTGACCACCGAATTGGCTATCTGCATTTTTAACCAAACCTTTGTTATCAGTAATAAAAATTTATCTATTTATGACTGTACTTTTTGGTTAAGCGCACAAAATAATTTGTAGCACAAAACGAAATGTTTTGTATGTAGTCACTATAGTTCGGTTAATTTTAACATATTTTTTAGTGTATCTACCTACCTACCCTCCACACTATGTAGGTAGCAGTGAAGAGTATTTTTTTTTCTTTTTTAGAGTAGATAGATATGTGGTGGGTGGAAAAAGAGTATCTAATAGTGAGATGGGTGGTGGCAGAGCGGTTAGCGCACTGGGTTAGTAATCCAGTGGTCGCGAGTTCGAATCCAGCCACGTCCGATTTCGTTCACCTATAGCAAAACCATTTATTCTTTGTTTAGGGTATGAATGTAGATGTAGTTATAATATATGTACCTACTTGTCAAAAGGACATATCTATTCATTCTAAAAAAATATATGTAGGTAGGTATCTAGACACCTCTTCTTCTTCTTCCTCTTTTTGTAGATCTATGATCTGTTTCTACAGGTCCTGGGACGAGGGTGTTCAGCTCTCCCTCGATCTCTTTGATGGTCTTCCCGGAGGTCGGCGTCCCTCTGGTATCTCGCGCATTACAATCTTTGGCAGCCTTTCTGGATTCATCCTTTTAACATGATCTTTTCAGTAGGTATAGTCTTCTTTGCCTGCTCCACCTTACAATATCCTCCACATTGCAGGTTCTGCGGATCTCCTCATTGGGGATTCTGTCTCTGAGGGTTCTGCCCAAGATAGGTCTTAGTGTTTTCATCTCTGTTGTTCTGAGTAGCTGTTTTGTTCTCATCTAGATACCGAATTAACAAATTAGGTAATTTTGGTACCTACATTGAGTCGGGAGGTTGCACAGCATAATTTTTATAATCCTTAGTCTCAATTGTGAGGGATGATTTCTTTAATAATAACGTCATAAACATACCTAGATATTATGACGTGTGTCTAGTTAAAATAACTATAATCAAGTACTTGTTGCTACCTACCTACTGGCGGTGTGCAGAATGCGCTCTACCATTTCACTCGCCAGCGCATATACCTATACACTTGCACACTAGTAGGTATGTCCCTTTTACACATCTCGTTTCACACGCACACACATCTTGATATTAGGCTTTATTTCATACTGTCTGAGATGGTTGGAAGAAATTGGGTGTAGGTATGGATTTTAAACCGCCTTTTTTTTCATTCTTACTACTTTCTTATTCTTCTATCGCATGTCAAACGTTTCGCCACAATGACAACAGTGTTCGTATCATTAATATAAAGCGATGTCCCCAATCTTGAGGGCGGCGTCTCCGCGGAGGGGCCAAATGTCAAGGGCTCGTTTATAGACGGGGGCGCTGGTCATGTCGCGTCACTGTCAGACATGCTGCGATACCGACGCTGACAGCCTCTATGGGAAAGTACCTACCTATAGAATACCAAGATCTATATGTAGGTATCTACAACATCTACTCATATAGGAATCTAAAGATACCAGTGGCGAACATGCTAAAATTGCGGATTACCTACAGGTTACCTTCTTAAGAAACATAATTTGTATCAGAGGACCAAAGTGACTAATGTCTTATTTTTATATCAAAAATAGGTATTTATAAAATGATCGAATAAATAGGATACCGTTAAAAAAAGAGTGGATTAACCAGCGACATGTGTGCGGGTGTGCTTTACCATATAAAATAAATCACGAAACATGCAAACCAGTTCGTCTCACCTAAAAAGTAAATTTTCAGAATGTGTGTTGAATCTAGGTAGGTAGGTACCTATTCATTTTGTTATGATATTTTGCATTTTATTTCCAAATAAAATCAAAATATGAAAAATAATTATGCGATAAATCGGTTTCTAGTAGATAAATACACTTTACATGTACCTATAGGTTACATATATACTTATATCACTAGTTGCATGTAACACATGAGATCCAACTGTCGATGGCGATAGTATGCATAGTCAAAGAATACGTACCAAACTATAAACAACACAAATTAATAAATATTTGAAGATATTTTATTTTCTATATAAAACATGTACCTAGGTATGTTTGTCAGGATAGGATAGTATGGAGGTCAGTCTGTTTTTTACACAGAATATGAAAACAGTATGATGGTATGTATGTATGTTTGGAGATTTAAGTATCAAACTATTAAGTCTTCTTACATAATTGTGTATAGGCGACTACCATACAAATTGTATGAAGTGATGTCGTCACTAAATTCAATTTTTATAAAAATTGTTAAAAAAAAATTGAGATGTGTTGATATAATGTTTGTATTTTTTATATAAAATTAAATTATCTAGTTGGGGTGTTTCGGCTTTTTTCGATATTTTTTAAAAAAATGGAAATATAGGCAGTTAAACTCATAAATTTATCATAAAAAAAATATTTTTCTTAATAAAAAATTTTTGAGAAACCCTGGAATTCAAAAAAAAAAAAACTAGTTTGAGATTTTGTATTTGTCTATCTTTTTACCAATTTTCAGCGTTCTATCTTTTATGGTTTCTGAGATATATGGAAAAATAAAGTTAAAATTCAAAAGTTGATAACCCATGACTGAAACGAAAATTCACAATTCTGAGTATAAAAGTTTTGTAGGCCTGAAAATTTGGGCTCTGTAAATTGAGCGGATCAAAAGTTATAAGGGGTGACGGACACACACACAGACACACACACAAAACTCACATAAAATGTTCTACTCCAAATTCTGTGTAAATCCATGTATGGGAACATATATGCTGCGAGGCCTCTAGTTCGTGTTATTAGCATGCAAAAAGTCCACTACACCATACAAAATTTTCCTTCGTACACGCATCTTGGCTTAATAATGTCGATTCATTAAGAGAATTGAATTCTCATGAACGAATCGACAGTTGGAATATGAAGTCGATCTGTCTTATATGTACATATATCTATGCCTAGATTCAACCGTACATAAGTACCTACATACATACATATCTACAGAGAACACAATTTCCATACACCATACACACCACGACAAAAATCATAGTTTGCACTTTCTACATGACACCCATTGATAAAAATTTAGTTACAATTTTCGTTGAAAATTGCAAAAAATATAACTTTACAGTAGTAGGTAGTAAAAATAATAGTTGAGACTACAAACTTTATAGGTAGGTACCTACATTATATCTACCTACATGAATGCGAGATATTGCATTGATATTAGTACCTAACCAAGGCCAAGATCGAGTGAGTAGGTATATCTCGTTCTAATATTTGCTCATTACAAAACCCATTCCACCCACACAGCCCCTCATGTTTACTGCTCATAGGGGTCGTTATGAAGCCAGAGGGCGGTTTTTATATTTAACCGTCCCAAACGGGAGTGGGGCATCTTGCTGGTTTCCGGAGTGTTCGGCTGCAGACCGGATAAGCCAAGATCCAGGAAGTGGGTAATTTAGGACTCACTCTGTATGTGTGTATCTATGTACAATATTATATTTTTTATAGTTAGGTACGCCATAACCACGATAACATCCAGTTGACATTTCATTCCAGCGTGTCGTTTATTTTTATTTCGACAGAATAATAGCGATTTTTATTATAGGTAGGTACCTACCTACATACTCGCCGTAGATACTTCCGCCGTAGATAGGTAGTGTACACCCACACACCTATCGCTGGTTGTCTCAAAGTACCTATAGGTCAAATGTTCCGAATACATCATGAACTACGGGAGAACTAAAATACATCAAAAGTTCGACATCGTGTGTAAAAAGACATACCTAATTTATATATAATTGTTATTTTTATTTTCTTTATTTATTTTTTGCAAAAAATCCTAATTGTTTTATAAATTTTGTTATGTCTTGATTTGATCTGAGACTCGACTAAATAAAGAAATGACTGACGGATCATACATACCTATATGCTCTGTTCAGTATTCCCAAGAAATACTATTCCAGATTATTTGTGCAATCAACAAATAAAAATTACAAGATACCTACATTTACCATATTATGTAAATGCATATTATGATGACTCCAATTCCATTTTTTTTCTTAATCTGTGTACATTAGTTAAGTTTATATTGTTTAGATACTTTTTAAAAATGCAAATAGTTACTCCTGTGAAATATAATAATACATATACTGCTAGCACTAGAATAGGTATACCTAGTTGGGCAGCAGAAGATTATTTAAATGGTGTGATAAAGAAATAAAATAAAATAAATAGGATATGCCCTAATAGTAGGTATGAGTGAATAAATGAATATTTTTTATTACTTTTCAACTTTCATTCTGTCGATCTTTTTTTTATGTAGTTATGTATTTAATTTTTTTTTTCTATAAGTAGGTAGTCCTTATTTTTTACTTCGTCGTTCATAGTCCTGTGGTTCGTTAATCATCGTCCTAACCACTGATATAAATATGAATTTGTTTATGGGTTATTTGTATATTGAACATTTCCTGATTTAAATATCTATTGAGAGAATATTAATTTCATTTTTGAGTGGAGTTTGGAAATTCTGTAAGATTTGTCCATTTTACGATATTAACGCATGGAGATTTTAGCAAAACTTTTTATGAAAATTAATTAAAATTTTCTCTCAGTGATCTTTCTCGATCAAATTTTAATTATCTTTTCGGGTCTTTTTTTTAACAAATTCCAACTTTGTCTTTTAGTTCAGTATACCCCCAATTTACTTTTAACTTTTTATACTTGAGCCAAAAAAATGTTTAAACAGTTCGTGAATATTAGAAAGTGAGGAAGATTGAAATCAAAATGGACAGTTCAGAATAAGAAGATCGAAAATTCAATTCAATTCAAAGTTGTTATTATTACAGTCAGAAAATGCAATAACAAAGTTTTTGTACCTTTTGTGTATTTTGATTTATTTTATTTTGTATTAGGTACTATTATTATTATATTTTACAAAAAAAATGAATACGAATGAGAAACTAAAATATGGACAATGGACAACTTATTTCGATCTTACATTATCTCATCACTTATTTATTTGAATTAGTAAACAGTTATGTTAACAATTACAATACACTAACGATTTACAGAAATGAGACCAATATACTTATAATATAATAAATACTAATCACAAAAAGTACAGAAAAATGACAGTTACAAAAATAGAATAAAAGAAACCATTTTATATATTGTAATAAGTATGTATATATCTGTGGGAAGGATGTGGATGATTAGGATGGGTTATAAGGAATGAAGTAAACATATTTATTCAACTATCATTGTAGGCGACTGCAACCTTTTATATAATTCAATTCTGTATCGCAGTTGGCTACTATCAAACATGTCCAGGGTGGCAATTCTGGTTCGACTGGCGAAATCAAAACCCTAGTGATTACCCATATCATGGATATAATTATCGTGTGGAGTACTATGACATCTAAAGATATTATAGAACTCCATATAATAATTATATCCATGATATGGGTAATCGTGAGGGTTTTGATTTCGCCGATTGAACCAGACTTGCCCCCCAGACCTGCAAAATTATTGTTGTAACTATTACAAGCCCGCACAATGAATGAGTTATAATTTTATACCAGCAAACAGGCATCTTTCTGAATAATGTTCGCTAATCAGTTGAAAGAATTACCTAATTTTCTAAATCAAAGAATCAAAAACGCTACAAAACCAGTCAGTGATCAGTGATATGCGCTGTAACAGCTACCATGAGATGAAGAGGCTGTTGGATAGAGATAAGTGGAGAGATCGATTGCTTAGTTCAAATCTATCTTAGGATATGACGAAAGAAGTTGATACATTCCTACTACAACAGCAACAAACATTATTTTTTCCTAAATTTAACACTTTCATTTTGAAATGCATTTAAGTCCTTTGCTTCTTAAAGCTCCAATTAAGTAAATTTCTGCATCGTCACTGAGATACAAATTAATACTCTAAATACGTGTAGTATTCTTACAACATACATATCCTAAATGAAGTAACGTTTTGTTATCAAAATATACCCTTATTCTAACAATATGTACCTATTCATCCCTTAACATACTGCCTCTTGAATATAATTCATTTTATTTTTATTGCCATTACACCGCTCATTGGCAACACTGAACCCTCTCGTGATGTCAAATACAAAGACCGCTATCTCACAGCAGAGCAACCCTCCAATATAAGTAATCCTCCATATGGCTAAAATTACAGCTATCTGCATCCAACAATGAATGACCTCTGCTTGTGTTAACTGCAATATAATGAGCTGGAATGAATTGGATACATGTCATCTGAAAGGATATTTAGGAACGTTTATTATTATAGATACCTACCTAATACGTTTAATGTAGGTACAGTTATGTATGTATTGATAATGATTGTAGTGCAACAAAATGTCCCACAAAAATTACAAATGAATAAGATTACAATATTCAAAAAACAACTTGTGGCGATGGGTTTTGGAATTTGGAATATTGCAAAACAACCATACATACTTCAAAAATCTTGATTTATAAACGTTTCATGGAATTTAATTGAATCTGAATATTAGCTGGAAATGTCTTACCATGCCGCCTATCATGGTACGATTGGCAAGCCGTTTGACTTCTTTTCGGGAGTCCTGGGTTCGATCCCCAAGCAGAGGATAAATTTATTTAAATTCATTTCTCAGGCAAATATTGCTTCCATGGGCTGGAAACATTGTTTAATTGGAAGAAATAGCCATATTGCAATAAACTCACCACTTGCTCAGGGTTCAAAATCTTAAACTAAAACGAATGGGTTGTGGCCAACGATATATCTACTCGTCACTACCAAGTTACTCCACAAAGTACCTACTCAAATTTTAAATGGAATGTTTTCAGAAAATTCATGAAATGTTTTTGTTGAATTGTTTATGATTCAAATATTTTATAGTGAAACTTATAATAATTCTTCAATAATAGTTTATGAAAGTGATTTGCCTTTTTAGCAATTTGAAAATATAGTTTCCTGAGTATGGAGTCACTTTGAAATATATGACATAAAAAATGGAAATATTTGAAAAAAAATGAGATGCACTACCCATCCTTCAAAATCTGATGGAGTCTAAGCGAATAGGTACCTATTAGATAAACAAATTCGCGAAATTTGAAAGAATCGAATAAGTATTTTCGTCTATAATCGATAAAGTAGAATAAACACGCCGTACATAGTAGGTAGGTATATAGTACACAGCACACCCACAGATACATTGTGATGAAACTTTCAGAATACAATCTCAGCATGATACCTACTAGTTGATAATCTGCAATAAAAATATAACTTTAATATCTGGTAGTTTCGGATACTCAGATATAGTAAATTAATACACGCATTTCACTTAAACGCAGTTCATTACAATTAACAGTAATTTAATATATAGGTACCTATACAGAGTGAAGTACAAATAATTAATTATATATATATGAACCACAACGTGAGAGCACTATCGTTGATTAATCCAAAAAAGCCCCGAATAAAACCCAGACATACCTTTATATTGAAACATCAATATATTACAATAACCTTAAGAAAATGCGAACTCCACTATATCCCCTTTGGGTAGCGAGGAGTAAACATTTTTCTTTCGAGAAAACAGAAGTTCCTCTAACAAATGTCTCAATATTTTTAATGTACTTATCTAATATTTATCCCTACCTACTCGTACATATTATGACGTGTCGCCTGTCGATAATCTGTCTGCAAAGCATAATTCAGTAATTTGGACATATTGCTAAAGGGCCTCTGACAACCTTGAGAAGCTCGTCGTTATGGAAGACGTGGACGGTTAGAAGATCCAACTTTCCGTGGGTCTGATGAGCCGCAAAACCCCCTGTGCATAATATTTAATTTGTTTATTCTATTGGATCTCCAACAATATTAGGGACAGCGACAATAACATTCTGTACAAATTTGTATATTTTATATTATTATTTGCTTCAGTAGGTATGTACCTACTTCATCCACTGCACTGATCAATGAATACTGTAGATAATTATGTATATTGATAGGCGATTACTAGCAACCCTAATTCGTTCGGTATTGTCATATTAATAAATCTAATAATACCATTTGTATGTATGTATAACGATTCCTCAAATAAACACCACTCCACGTTACCAACTTAACATACTTAAAATTTAATCCGACACAGATGCACATAGATGTGTGAATTATAATAATGTATTTAACAATAGAATTGAGCAAGCTGGACAACACAAAACCATCTATGGTTAAATATTGTAATGTAATATTTACTGTGAAAGTGTATATATTATGTACCTACTTAGTTATAAATTGCACATATTTTTACTTACAACTATCTAAAAGTTTATATTATTTTTTATATTTCGGTTCATAATGGCGTTTTAAAGATATATAGTGAAGCTTTTTAATTAATTATGATAACAATAAACACTTCTTTGCATCCTGTGCAAGTAGCGACTTTGTTGCCGTATGGCAATTTTTTCCAACTAAACATTGTTTCCAGCCCAGAGAGACAATATTTGGTGAGAAATGAATTTAAATAAACTTCTCCTTTGCTGGGAATCGAACCCAGGATTAATGAATAGGTACTTTTAAGGTAACTAACAAGTATCTACAAGTATCATTAGATGAGTGGTGGCAGAACGGTAAGCGCGCTAGATTAGTAGGTACCTACCTAATCCAGTGGTCGCTAGTTCGAATTCTGCCACGACCGATTTCGTTCACCTATAGCACAAGCATTTTTGCTTAATTTAGGGAATGTATGAGGATGTACATGTAGGTACATGTTTCAGGAACATATTCAATATTTTAAAAAAAAAAAAAAGAAAAAGGTAATCAAGACCACTGCTGAATAGTCAAAATGGATTTGATGTTCGGGAGTTCTGTGTTCATTTACCGGCTGAAGAATTTTCAAAGTGAAAGAAAAATCCCACGCAATTCTACTTTTACTGAGCTGGAGACACTGCTTTTTTGGAAAGATTGGCTTTCGACATTACATCGCCTCTAACACTGCCTGCAAGAAAGAATTTATATCTTTATATTTATATTTTTTTTCAAAATCAATCGTACACATTGCCTATTGAAATATTTTATTGTTCGCCACTGGTAGATAAATTGGTATATCTACCTACCTATCTAGATTAGAAAAATAATAAGCCCCAAAAAATAAGCTAAAAATAAAAAAAAGGTATTTTTAACAATAATTCATATCGCCACAAAGCTCCGATGTTTTTTTATCCTTTTAAAACAAATAATTTCTTATATAAGTTAGGAGGTATCTCCGTCCCTTTCACGCTCGCGCGAGTCCAGCAGTGCGTGAGCGGGACGCGGATATAAAAATAGCCCCCTCCTCGCATATGCAAGAAATTTCATGTATGACCAAACACGGACCGCTCCAAGTTGCGTCGCTTACGTTGTTTGTCCATATAGAAGGTATGGCACAGAGGGCAGTTGGCTGTTTCCCTTCGCTATCGACGAATCGTAAAGTACGCTTAAGTGATTTCGTTGAATAAAACTGTTGGGAGATTGTACTGAAGGAATACCTACATACATACATACGTACAGAACCGCGATGTATTGAAAGAGCCGCTTTAGAATATTTATATTATTATTATTGGTTTTTTTTATATTTTAATATTTAATTTTATTTATTATTAGGTAGGTAGGTACCTACAATTTAATTGATTAAATACAACGAATGCGTCATTTTACTCAATCGTAGTCTCGTAAAATAACTCACTATGATTCTCATTAAATACAATTAAAAACTTTTTTCTTATATGTTAGCAATATTTAGCCATACCACACTATCACACCATTTTCCTATTCGGGGTAGGCAGAGAGAACCGAACTCTGGAATCCTCTATCTAGAAATTTCACCTTACTAATTGTACCTACTAAAAAGAGTCTTAAAAAGGTTTATAACATAATTTGTAATTTAATATAGGCACCTTTGTTAATATTATTATAAACTGCTGGTTATATATTAATAAAATTAAAATAAGCTTGAATGCGCGTGTGAACTGACGGAAAATGAAAGGCGAATGAAGCTAGCCACAAAGGGAAGGGTAGGTACTTATCTATTTAATATTTTCTTGAATATTTTATTCCAGTATCGGCCACATAGGTAAATACATGATTAACATTTTTTTTTTTTATATGAATATGTCATTGTTAAACAAGCACATATACATCTTCCTACGTTCCCTAAAATAAGCATAAATGCTAGTGCTATAGGTGAACGAAATCGGTCGAGGCAGGATTCGAACTCGCGACCACTGGATTACTAGCCCAGCGCGCTAACCGCTCTGACCGACCCATCTATACATACCTAATAGATTTCCAATGATTTTTCAATTACTAATCCCACTTAAAATCCTAAACGGAGTATATATGAATGATTATGAATTTTATGTGAAAAGTGCTTACCGTGAAAATTGTATCAAATATGGCGGAAATAAGAAATTTAATAATTTATCATTGAAATTGATTTTTAAATTAAACAATTCCATAACATATGTACTTACCAATACGATATATCACTATATGGGGTAGGCAGAGAGAACTGAATTCCAGACTCATCTCTCTTGACATAGTTACATTTCTCGCTTCATTCACATTCATGCATCGTCTCATCCACGTTCTTCTGTTATTCTTACTTCTTATGTCTCCATCTTTCGAAATTCCATTTATGTGATCGTGCCAACTTTTCCTTGGCCGACCTCTACTTTTCGTTCCTCATTTATCAGCCTTATATACCTACTTTTTGTCAGATTGTCATCACTCGTTTTTTTCTATGTGACCAAACCACCTTAGGGCATTTATTTTCATCTAACTTACGATATATCTTTCAATCATACATTCTCGTCTAATATCCTCATTTCTTATTCTATTCAATCATACATCGTCTTGCCACACATTCATCTAAGTGACCTCATTTCTTCTTCTTCATATTCCTCTGGTTTTAGGCCGAAGGCCATTTTTTTCAGTCGGAGACTGCCTCTTGTGATCTGGGTGTTCAGCTGTCACTTCATCTCTTTGCTGGTCTCCCCCTTGCTCTACGACCTTCATTTCAATCACGTTAATTTTGCACGTCGTAATTTTTTTTGGGGGGTAAAAAAAATTACGGTAATTAAAAATTACTTAAGTGGAGCTGGGCTGGGCATATTGCCAGATGCCAGGATTCACGATGGACCAAAAAGATCTTAGAATGGCGACCGAGAACAAGCCGAAGAGGTGTTGGCAGACCCCAGGCAAGGTGGTCTGATGACATCAAGAAATGTGCCGGAGGAAGATGGATGCAGTGTGCCCAAGACAGGGAGTTGTGAAGGATCAAAGGGGAGGCCTATGACCAAGAATGGATGAAAACTGGCTGAAGAAGAAGAAGAAGAATTTTTTTTTTCTAAATGTTTTGTGTTTTCTCAGTTCTGACAACTTGGGTTGTTGACTTATTAAAATAAATCTTAATGCCGCCTCTGTATATACCTAATGTATGTAGGTACCTATGTATGTACAGGGTGAACCAAACGATGTTGCATAACGACTGGCGAGCTATAAAGTTTGTACCTAATCTATGTACATATTTCAGAAAGAGGTATTTTAACCTCAAAATATAAAATCTTTTACTTTTGAAAGCGTATGTATGTATCAATAAATGGAGATATATATTTTTCTTTAAAATGTCCCCAAACAAAGTTGATAATAGTAAAAAAATAATAATTTTTCGAAAACACATTATGTTAAAAAATGAACAATACTATATATTTGTAGTCAACATTATCGTCATCATCATCACTGGCCCTAAAGCCCGTTGTGGGCCTTGGCCTCCTTCAGAATCCGTCGCCATTCCTCCCTACACTCTGCGGCTCTCTTCCAGTTGGTAAGGCCCAGCGCTCGTACATTATTGGTCTGCCTCTGCTTCTTCTTCCGTCTGGTGTAGTGTTTAAAACCTTGTTAGGAGTACGATCATCACTCATTCTGTGGACATGGCCCAACCATTGTAGTCTTTTTATTTTATTAAACTGTACAATGTTAGGTTCGCCATACAGTGCCTCTAATTCGTGGTTGAATTGTCTCCTCCTCCATACACCATTTTCACTGTCTGGAACAAATATATTTCTGAGGACTTTCCTTTGAAATATCAGAAGTATGTTTTCATCTCTTTTGGTCATTACCCAGTATTCGAGACCACATGCGGAGGAGCATTATACCATACGTTAAACAATTTTATTTTTTTATTCCAACTCACCTTTATTTAAATCACGATTAAGTTTAATGCTGTTTTTTGTCTTTTTATAACTGTCTTATTGTGTGATATTATTTTTTTCTTTTCTCATTTTTTTTGTGTAACTGTTTTTGTAATAATTAGGCAATGTATGGTTGTTAAATTGAGGCAATAATCTTGGCGTATGTATAAACTAATTTCCATATGTTCAATATTATAAGTCTGTATGTTGACCCAAATAAATAAAATAAAATAAAAATAAAAATTACAAAGATGTTTCCTATGTATCTATATAAAGAACTCTTGTAGCAATCTATACACCAGAATTTAGGATAGGTACTGCCCGATTGATTGACACTATAGAAACTTCCATTGACATTATAGATATGTACTTCCATTGACATTATAGATACTTCAATTGATCATTATAGATACTTCCATTGACTTTATAGATACTACCATTGACAATATAGATACTTCCATTGACATTATAGATACTTCCATGGACATAATAGATAGTTCCATTGACATTATAGATACTTCCATTGACAATATAGATAGTTCCATTGACATTATAGATACTTCCATTGACAATATAGATACTTCCATTGGCATTTTAGATACTTCCATTGACATTATAGATACTTCCATTGACATTATAGATACTTCCATTGACATTATAAATACATACTTCCATTGACATTATAGATACTTCCATTGACACTATAGACATTTCAAAAGAAGAACGTAGGTACAGTCTGGTTAAGAGTAATTTTGTTAATATATTATTATAAATAAAGTAGGTATTTCTATATAGTTATTTGCGCGCATGTATGTACATATTTGTATAGCATGTACCTACATAATATTTGTATGGTATAGCATGTGTTAAAACAGCGGGTGAGAAGCATGCACGCATTGTTGTGAGCAGTTTCCATTCGAGGGGTGCGCAGGAATGATGGAACGCAACTCCGACAGGATTAAGTACAGCAGATAATGGCTTAAAAGCGGTAATCGGCGATGCGTTAAAAGGCGGAGGGGTGTACATGTAATTGAATCGGTTTGGCCATGTGGAGGGGATGGAAATATCGCCTCGGGGACATCATTTAGTGCATATAATATAGGTGCACCAATAACCTGGGGATATAAAAAAAATAAACCCTAACTAACGTTATTAACTGTTTTTTATACATTTAAATACGACCGCGGCCATATTGTTGCAATGTCTATTGTTGAAAGGAGTATCAAATCAGAGATAGTGAACATCAATATTTTAATACTTGTGAAATAATTATTCGAGACTGAAGATTGAATCCTGTCACGATTGAAATTTCATTAAGATACTAACTAGAGTAAGCTTATCACTCCTCACTACCCCAAGGAGAGTTTGCAATGAATTTGCAATTTTTATGGTTATTTTTTTTTATTGCGGGTTATCAACCAGTATACCTACCTATCATACTAATATTGTATTCTGAAAGTTTCATCGCAATGTATCTGTGTGTGTGATGTGTATTTTTTTTAAATTAAATAAAATGAATATGTCCTTGTTATAAAAGTACATATACATCTTCCTACGTTCCCTAAAATAAGCAAAAATGCTTGTGCTATAGGTGAACGAAATCGGTCGAGGCAGGATTCGATCTCGCGACCACTGCATTACTAACCCAATGCGCTATGTAATATTATGTAAGGCGTGTTTATTCTACTTTATCGATTATAGACTAAAGTAGTACCTATACTCATTCGATTCATTTCAAATTTTGCAATTTTGTAAATCTAATACTCGCTTAGACGCCATTAGATTTTGAAGGATATCTGATCAGTGCTTCTCGAAATCGGTCAACGTGATAAAAAGAAAACGCTGAACATGAACAAAATAAATAATAATGGACACTTCCTTGTATCCTGTGCTATTGGTGAGATTATTTAAAAAAAATGCAATGGAATGAGTAGGTTGTGGTTAATTCTAAACCGTCCAATTTCTATGTTTGGGAAAGTGAAAATCTTTCTTTTTTCTCCTTTAAAGTTTGAAAATCCCTGAACGTATTTTTGTGAAGCTGCGTTCTATTGTATTAATGTATATTTTTGCATTTTGAATAGGTATATGAAGTAGGTATGTACTTAAAGTTAAAATTAAAAATTGAATGGTTAAATATAATATCTATGTAGGTAGGTACTATTGTAAAATTGAAAATGGCGATCGAATAACACCGCGTCATACAATCATAATAATTTATTGTCTGCGGTACAATTTTCCAAATATGAACTAACCACGTTCTTTAATCGTTCCTTATTCGAAAATTTGAATTATTTTTCCCGCCAACCAGAGCGCGATAATCGGCGGTGGCGGCGGCGGCGTCGCTGGTTCCAAATTCAAATCGGCACCGACAAAGGAAGATAATTTCAAATTTACCCCTCCCCCTGCTCCTCCGGACCGCCGATTCCAAACATTTTTCAAATCAACGAACACCTAATCGATTTTCCCGCCAATAATGCGGAAGAGTTTTTGATTTTTATAGTATTAAGTATTCCAAAGAGAAAATCATTCGGGATAGGACGTGCATACATATATACTCGATAGTAACACATCTTCAGTATCGTATGTATTTCATCTATGGAAATTAAAAATCACCAACACCAAATCAACCGATCATTTCGGTTTTTGAAAAGTATTAGATAGATTTTGCATTACCTACAAATTCTTATATTATTTATATGAAATATAGTAGGTATAACATGTACCTAAATAAAAAGTTTTATTCACATAAAAAGGAATTCACAAAAATACTCCTGGCTTAATGCAATGTAGTTTCATCATCATTGGTACTAGAGCCCTGTGTGGGCCCTGGCCTCCTCCAGAATCCTTCTCCAACCGTCCCTATCCTCCACCGCTCTCTTCCAGTTTGCTATTCTGTGTCATACAGCCATCTTAGCTTGGTCTTGCCTCTACCTACTTCTTCTGCCCTCTAGATTGGTATTCATAATCTTTTTGTACATGCGATCATCATTCATCCGGTTGACATATCCCAACCACTGCAGTCTACGTACTTTTATGACTTGTACAATGTTGGGTTCATCATATAATGCCTGTAGTTCGTGATTATATCGCATCCTCCAAAGTTCATTATCATCTATGCACTGGGCCAAAAAGATTTCCCTTTCAATAATCGATATAGTTTTCTTTGTATTAAATAAAAAAATGGTTTAATTTCATCAAAATATCAAATGAATCAAGCTTGTCATCGGGAATACACAAATTCTGAAAGTTTAAGAACTCCAGCAGGTCGGAAAGCTAGTTAAAAATCGATTGAATCAATTCCAGTACAGACAGACATGTTAAGATAATTATTAAAAGGGTATAAAAAACACGTATTTTTTAGTATAAAACCTCAGGATATTAGGAAAAATTTACATTCGTAACTAAACCACTATTAGCACTCTCTCGTCTTCGTCTGGCTGGAGTCAATCGTTCTTTGTGTGGCTGTCCATGGGATCTTCATCAGCACCACATCTATAAGGTATCAATTATCTTCCCCTAGGAATCTCAGAGTGTCAAAGTTTCGGCATCATAAAACACATGACCAAAAAAACACAATTCAATAAAATTAAAATGAAATTCAAAATATCATTAGGTAAGTACTAAATACTTCTAGACACTTCCATTTAATTAAGATGAAATTAATATCAGTTTATTTGAAAGACAGTATCGTAGGTACAGCAATATTCCTGCCAGTACCTACCTATAGCTACACTAGACAATCATTATTTGACTTTAGCATAGAATATTTTAATTATTTTAGAATATCATTAAAGGAGTAATGAATATGTCATTGAATCAAGGACATTAACATCCTAATTTATTCATTAAACTATGGAAAAATGCTTGTAATGAGTAAAAATGAAAAGACCCGTCTAAATACATATAACGATATATTATTTATTAGTTATGGTAACTTTTTCGTTCAAACTAGTTATACCAGTTGAATCGAGTCAGCTGTGATTAGGTTATTATTCGAAATTTAAAGAATCTGTCCAATCAAACGATTCCTTTACGAGTCAACGCCCCTCGGTTTCGAATAGAACGCCAATCCCTCTTATGAATATGTAAATTTATATGTAAATCGCAGACTTCTAAATGTAAATAATTATTATTTTGTGAACGATAAATCGGTTGTAATTTATTTCCATGTGGACAATAAACCAAATATTTCACAATAAACAAAATGAATCAAAGAACGAATTATCGAGTATTTAAAAAAAATGAACGGAACGACTGATCAAACCTTAATAACAAACGCCCAGATCTGTCTGGAACGTCAAGTATTTTATCGAATTAACATTTTTTACTCCTCACTAACCCAAAGGGATATAGTAGGGAGTTATGATTTCGCAATTTTTAAGGCTATTTTTTTTTTGCAGATTATCAACCTAGTATCATGCTGAGATTGTATTCTGAAAATTTCATCACAATGTATCTGTGTGTGTGCTACGGTGTGCTGTGTACGGTGTGTTCATTTTACTTTATCGATTATAGACTAAAGTACTCATTCGATTCTTTTCAAATTTTGCAAATATGTATATCTAATACTCGCTTAGACCCCATTAGATTTTGAAGGATATCTGAATAGTGCTTCTCAATTTTTTAAACTGTCAAACATTTCAAAGTGACCCCAAGCTCAGGAAATTTAAAATTTGAAAATTGGTTTTTCAAATTGATAATAAGACACATCACTTTTTATAAAATGGCATTGAAGAGTTATCAATTTTTCATAATAAAATATTTAAATAAAAAACAATTTATCAAACTCATTTAATGAAAATGCTGAATATTTTCCATACAAAATTTGAAAAATTTATTGAATGACTTATTAGTGAGGAGTTTAGTGTTGGCCACAACCCACTCGTTTTATATTGCAACCCAAATTTAATTTTGGAGTTGCTTCTTGGACAACTAATAGAAACCAACCATGTCAAATATTAATTTATAATTCACACCCAATAACATGTTGCCACATTTTGATGATTTATGATGTAAATCGTCTCATCACAAATCCAGAATAATCTTCTTCTTATTCTTATTCTTCAATGCGCTGTACCTATATGTTTAATATTTATTTATTTATTTACATAATTCATCAAATTAACACAATATAACTAAGCTTAAATGAGACATTGGAATTTTTACATTTTTGCTACATATATTCTCTTCAAGGTATAAAAGCAAAAAAATATATAATAAGTACAAAAGTATAATGGACCAAACTCATTTTATTTATTTTATTTTATGTAGCTTCTCGGGCAACTAACAGGTGCTATGTCAAATAATTATTAAACACGCGCCCAATAACAAGTTGCCACAATCTGGTGACTTACGATATTTATCGTCTCACAGATCCAGACTGAAAACACAATTAAAAACTGTATCTCCACCGGAAGTCGAACCCGGGACCCTTGGATCAGCAGTCAGATACCTAACCAACTGAGCCACGAAGGCCGACAAAAAAAAATATGTGTATTTGTGAGCGTGTGATTGCATGTGTAAGAAGACATTTATAAGCTTACATTTTTTCTATAAATGTAATTTATTGACTGATAATTTTCGATAGAACTCCATTTATATGATTTAAAAAAAAATACATGATTTATAAAAATAATGGTTTTGTTGAATTAATTTATTAATAAATTTTATACGCGTGCGTGACACGGGTCTTTCATGTAACGTTCTAAAATATTTAAATATGGAACGAACGAGCAAATATTCAAATATTTTAATATCCGACCAAAATAATATTTGAATGGATTGAAAAGCGCTCGTCCGTTCGAATGATTCTTATTTTGAATTATGTATTATTCTATTGTACTGCCATCCGTCTACCGCAGAACCGTTCTACTGGAAAATTTGTGTGTTCGTCTGTCCGTCTGTCTGGTCGCCATTGTCAAATATTTAGAGGGATCATTTTTCTCATATAATAATAATATTGCACGGGTAATTTTTACATAGTCTTTAACAACCCCTATTTATATATCGATTTTAAAAATACATACCATCACAGCATATCTCACCATGTGAGGTAACCAGCGACAAGTTGTGCGGGTGTGAATTAGGTATCTACCTTATATAATGAACTACGACACATGCGTGTATCCTCACACATCTGTCTCGCCTCAACTTAAAATGATGAGCAGCGCACATCTGCCAGCAGGTCCTTCAGATACTCTCAGCGTCCTCTAGAGCTTGTCCCCTCGGTCATACCCTCCATTATGGCATGCAAGAGGCCCTCTTGTCTTGTTACATGGCCGATCCATCTTGCACGTCTTCCGGACAATGTCCTGAGCAGGTGCCTTCCTCCTTCGATTTTTTGGAGAACCTCCTCCTCCGTTATGTGGTCTCTCCAGGAAATTCCTAATAGTCTTCTACAGGACCACATCTCAAATGCCTCCAGTCTCGATCCTTTTATCTTTTTTCGGATAGGCACCATGTCTCGCAGCCGTAGGTACCTATATAAAGATACTCCATACATAGGTCTTGATGAGGAGTACATATTCTTAGTTTTAGGTTTATATTGTTCGACTATTATTTTTGATAACAATATATAAAATATAAAAACAAATGGGATGCTGCCAACACTACACTCTTTTCAATGCTTTTGTTCAATGAAATTTCAGTCAAATCGTATATAATTAACATATCTTTATAAATAAATAAATATCTCAAACGATTTAATTTTTTTTTCATTTATGTTTGGGAGACCATATTTGTGTCTTTTTTTACTATACCTAATGTTGTTTGTTATTTTTAGAATATACTTAGATATTTTCTTGAGAACACGCCGACAAGTCTAGAAATTAGACTTGTCGGCGTCAATGTGACTAAGAATCATTATTTTTTTTTGTAATAGTTTGTTTTGTATTATTTTTCAATAAAAAAAAAAAAACACTTTCACGAAAAGGATGGCACGACCATGTAAACGATATTTAGATAGATGGAAATGTAAGAAGCGTGAACAACAGACGAACATGTACAAGACGATGTATGAATGTTGAGGAGGCGATGAATGCGTGTCAAGATAGAAAAATGTGGCGTTCGATTCTCTCTGCCTACCCCGTGAGGGACATGGCGTGATGGTATGTATGTATGTAGATTATTAATATGATATCAGAAAAGGTTGCGAGTTTAAATTACGTGTTCTAAATCATCTCCCAAAACACATACAACTATTTTTAGATATTGCAATTGTTTTACTCAGCTATTTATTTAGAATTGAAATAATAGAGTGATGATAGATTTCATAATAAAAGAAAACTTACTCAGATTGATTATATTTTCAGATTAAAAAGTTAACAAATTTATTTCAAATTATTGCTCCGCGATACTGGGGTCGGGATAAAATATTATAATTATTGAACACTGTGCTTGAACGCTTGGCTGACGAGCGAATGGCGATTCGCCTCGTCGATCGATCGAAATACGATGCGCTGTCTCTCGGTCGTCTTCGGCAATCTTCGTGAGAAGCGAGATCGTCCGAGCGAGATGGCATCCTCGATGGGGAGGTACATCCTCGCTACATATCAATCAAATTTTATATCACTTCTCATTTCACTGAAATATTATGTGACAACATTAAAAAAAAAAAAAAACAATGGTTAGTCCTTCACATTTACAACATTCTTCACCAACGGCGGGGCATTGAAGCTAACAATCAATGAAAGAATATAATACAAAGATAATATTAGGTAAATCTTATCTTGTTCGTTTTTTTTTCATTGATTTTATCCATGGATAATCATTTAGGGATGCGCATTATTCAAAATCGATATTTTTAATCGGCATTATATTCTTTTTTTTTATAAAAAGAACCCTTTTCACCGCAAAGATTAAGAGATATGGATAACGAATAAGGTAAAAAAACTGCACGTTTATTTGAATCGTTTTTTCTGTATCGTATTTAATAATATACAATATCCCTTTGTTGTTCAACAATAAAAATATAAAAATGGCGGCGGACGGCGCTTGGCAAGGAACCCTTTTTTTGAAAAAAGAATTAGCGAGAATTGTGGATCAGTCGAAGGCAATCTCTGTATATGACACTTCTCCAACCAATCAGATGGATCAGAATATATTTAAAAAATATATTATCAAACCGTTGATGTACACAATATAATAGGTAGGTACCATACTGAAAGGGATAGAGAGAAATACCAAATCAGGGGTACAAAACATTGTATTACATATTTCATTTCGTCGTTCTCTTGTTTAAAATTATTGAATAGTGTTGAAGAAATAGTGTGTTTTTATTTTAAAAAAATAATGGAATTCAAAAAATTCAACGTCTTTATCATTGAAAAATATAAAAAAATAATATTGTTTTGTATTTTAATTAGGTAGGTAGGTATATAAGTATTAATTTTATTTTATTTATTTATTTTTATTTATTTATTATTAACAATAAAATGAGGAAGTTACAAATACAATTACATACTAGAGCTAGAAGTGTGTATGTATGTGTTTTATTTATTGATAAGTATTGTAATTGATAGGATACGATGAACACCTCACTAGGAAGTCCTGTGCCGAGGTGTTCATTTGAACAGTTGTGCGACATAGATAGTACATTATGAACATATATAGTTCTTGAATTAAATTATACATTAAATAATCATTGAGAAAAAAATGTGAAGTTTAATTATATTTGATTGGGTGTAATTATGTTATTGATTTGATCTGAACCGGTGTTATATATACAAATAAATTTGGGATAAAACCAAGGAGGTTTTAGCTAAAGTTAATTCAATTATATAATAATATTTATTTTTGTACGATCGGTATTACAATGAATAAAATTTTTAAAAATGTACCACTAAGCTTAATTCAAAAATATTAATAATAGATATTGTTTATGTTAATCATTTATTAAATAATTAAAATATGTATATCTGTGAATCAATGTTATTTTTTATGTTCGCACTTAGGGATGAATTTTATTCCTGGGGGTAAAGTCCCGTCAAACAGTGGAATCAAAACCTTCATGATAACCCATATCATGGATACAATTATCTTATGGTGTTCTATAAAATCTTTAAATATTACATATCTCAAAAAGATAATTATATCCATGATATGGGTTGCCATGAAGTTTTTGATTCCACTGTATGACAATAATTGCCCCCTTCAGGTTTTTTTAATTAATTAAACAATGAAAAATACGATCGAGTATATAAAAATGTTTTCGACCCCTGCAACAGACATTGATGTGCATTCTTATTCAAAAATGTGGGGAACTCTGTAAGATACGTTCGTTCTTTATTCAAAAATTGCGGGAAAAGAGATTGGGTATTTATTGTGGGCGCGCGTGCGCGGACTCTTATTTAATTTCAAACTGACGACACTCTCACACTGAACGAGAATCAATGACTTTTTTTTAATATTGATGATTTAATTAATTTTTTCATTTTTATTTTAAATTGGCATCAACAAAAAATATGCCGTAGTTAGTTAGTATTAGGTACGTGTCCTTATATTAATGAATTATCAAGTGTTATGAATGGTCAGTGCTGCTTTATGGGGTAGAGGCGTGACTTATAAATTTAATAATATAAACCGCCTTGAAGCATTTCAAATGTGGATCCACCACAGAATGCTAAGAATATCGTGGACTGACATGATCAGTAACACTGAGGTAGGTACTACGTAGAGCCAAAACCAAGAGAAAATTATTCACCAAGGTTAAGCTCCGTAAAGGGTTGTACTTCGGCCATATTCTGAGAGGTGAAAAGTATGCCATCCTTCAGCTCGTCATGAAGGGGAAGAGGTCGTAGAGGGGTCGGAAGAAGGCAGCTTTCCTGGCTGCGAAACATCCGCGAATGGACCGGTATTAGAACTGTGGAGGAGCTGTTTCGCACTACACAGGACAGTGAGGCTTTCTCTATGGTGGTCGTCAACGTCAGGGAGACCTGACATGTTACAAGAAAAAGAAGAAGATATTAATTAATCTAACCTTTATGAAAAAAGTTTAGTTTAGTTTATTAATAATGCATATAAAAATGTACATTTTTTTACCAGCGCCTGCCTCACTAAGATTCCATCCCGTGATGAAGAGGGCACAACTATGAAAACGTGTTTTACGTTTACTGTGAAAAAAAATGTTTATCTCAACAATATTTTCAACTTGTCAAAAGTCTTTCACAGGCGAAATGATTGTTTTAACTTTCATAGGGCAGTAAATATGTTCATACATAAATAATTCAATAGTGTAACAACGAAAAACAATAAAATCAATTTTAGAATTAATATTACCTACTTTTAATACAATATGAATACGCAAAATGTACCTACCTCCCTAAGATAAAATACATATTAATTTATTTATTATCAAAACATTGATCGTAGTACCGCGTGAAACGGGGTTGTAGGTAATTTTATTCTAAAATCAAATCGTTTCTGAATT
Source organism: Molanna angustata (assembly GCA_963576475.1). Taxonomy (NCBI): domain Eukaryota; kingdom Metazoa; phylum Arthropoda; class Insecta; order Trichoptera; family Molannidae; genus Molanna; species Molanna angustata. The sequence continues at coordinate 23,815,399 of OY754988.1, read as the reverse complement.
GGTTCATGATCGGTTTTCTTCGTGTAACTTCGGGAATTTCTTTCGATTCCTTTTCCGGTTTTGTGAGCAGAAAAAATGCCGGAAGGCGCGAATCAAATCAACATAAACTGAGATGTTTAAATATAGAACATAACAATATTATAAATATTTATTATGTGTCGTTCTTCATTTTATAAGGTTACCTGTACACAGCCGCGCACAAGTCGCTAGTTACCACACACTGTGGGATATTTCGTTATGGTATATTATTTCATTAAGGATATTTTTTTCATAATATATGCAATAAAAAATATTTTATATTGATTAAAAAATTAGTCATCATAAGACAAAACGTTCGTCCTAATAATAGAAACAAACAATTAGATTTTTTTTTTAATATTTATTTATTTATAACGAATATATTTTCGCCAATTTATTTGTCTTATCACGTAAAGGTGTGTCAAATTAATTTGATAATATATGGTAGGTATACATACATACATATCATCACATCATGTCCCTTACGGGGTAAGCAGAGAGAACCGAGCGCCATGCTTTTCTAATTTTACACACATTTCTGGCTACCTTTACATCCATGCATCGTATCATACAAGCTCGTCATTCACATGGTCATACCATCTCTTTCTGGGGCGGCCCCTGCTATTCACTCCATTTCTTACACCCATGTTTATTTTTTGGGTCAGTCGTTCATCATTCATTCTTTCAATATGTCCAAACTACCCAAAGGCATTCACTATCATATATTCATTTTATATGGTTTCATTTCATATATGGTATAATATATTATATATGATTTAGTTGAGATTAAAAGTAAAAAATAAATTAAAATTGTATTTTTGTATCAATGTGGCTCCATCTCCATTCTAACTTAAATCCATATTATTTTCCTTTGTATGTTCAAAGTGGATTCTTTTGAATCGTCTACAAAAGAAAACATATTTTCTATACAATACCTACAAGAGAATTGAATTTACCGGACCGAGATTCGTATCATATAAACCTTTCTAAATAAAATATTACTATCAATGTAAATCTAAAAAATATATATAAATATTTTTATGTATTAAACCAATGTTAGGTAGGTATATATGGAAGCAATTAAACACATAGACGTATGTACTGTAGGTATTTTTGGAACATCTTACAGGGCTAATGACCTGTCATGGGCTGTGAAAGCTGTTAATTTAGAAGATATAGTTATTTCGTCAAGTTAAATTCATTCATACAGGTGTTCTAAGCTGGCCATCTATTGAACGGAACACAAACTAATATCTGTTATCATTTTTATTGATAAATAAAGATCTGTCATATGTCCCCAGTGACCTTACCAGCTTTGGGTATTTGGACCACAGATGACACTGCGAATCTGACAAATATTGACGTAATTAATCTATTGAAAAATAGCACAAAATATTATTTTTTCGACACAACAAACCTAGACAGATTGTAGGAAAGCAGGCGTTTCTTATTTTTCAATTTAGCAATGTTTCCTTTAGGACAATATACGCTGTCAAACGCTAATCGCCCTACTTATAAATCTATAGATTTCAATAATATAGTCTAGTTTATTGCACAAAAGAGACATTTCTTTGACGATTGTCGAAAAATGTCAGAATTAAGTAGCTACTAGATATCCATAGACACTCGAAAACGTCGCAACATTGTCATAGATATAATAATGTAATATCTTTTCTAGATAGGGATTACCTACCCCCGGATATTGTATTGACACATCTTTCAATACTAGTTAACATCGATAGGGTACAATTATTATTTTTTGCTGGCAACCCTCACATCAAAATACTACAGGGTATTTGGAATGTGTGTATTTTTATGTGGATTTTAATTTCATATGAAATTTATTTAAAAGCAGTAGGACTTTGCACGTTTTCTCAAAGACGTTTGCGAATGCTTGCTGGCTTACATGCATGAATTAAACACATATATATTCTCAATATGTAAAAGTATGACAATCATTAGGAATGCTAAAAACCCTTTTAGGATTGCCCAGATTTTATTGTGAGTGGACTAGTGAAATATATAATATTTAAAAAAATATTTAATACTAGTTGCATGTAACACATGAGATCCAACTGTCGATAGCGATAGTATGTATAGTTGAAGAATATGTACCAACCTATAAACCCATAAATACAAATTATTGAATATTGTCAGATATTTTGTTTTCTGTACCTACAACATAATATGTAGGTATGTATGTCAAGATAGGATAGTATGGAGGAAGGTCCTTTTTTCCTACCCAGAATATGAAAATAGCATGATGGTATGTATGTATGTTTTCTTCATTAAGTCTTCTTACATATCATTAAGTCTTCTTACATATTGTGTATAGGCGACTGCCATACAAAATGTATGAAGCAATGTCGTCACTAAATTCAATTTTTAAAAAAAATGTTAAAAAAAATTGAGATCTTCTACTACAATGCTAATATTTTTTATAGAAAATTAAATTATCTAGTTGGGGTGTTTCGGTTTTTTTCGATAATTGTAAAAGTTTTGGAAAAATAGGCAGTTAAACTCATATATTTATCATAAAAAAAATACTTTTCTTAATAAAAAATGTTTGAGAAACTCTGGAATTTTTTTGAAAAAACCAATTTGAGATTTTGTATTTGCCTATGTTTGTACCAATTTTCAGCGTTCTAGCTTTTATGGTTTCTGAGATATATGGAAAAATAAAGTAAAAATTCAAAAGTTGATAACCCCTGACTAAAAGAAAAATTCGAAATTCTCAGTATAAAAGTTTTGTAAGCCTATAACTGTTTATATATTCTGAAATTTTGGGCTCTGTAAATTGAGCGGATCAAAAGTTATAAGGGGGGACGGACACACAAACACACACACACACACACACAGACATACACACACACACACACAGACACACACACACAGACACACGAAATGTTCTACTCCGAATTCTGAGTAAATCCGTGTATGGAACATATATGCTGCGAAGCCTCTAAGTTGGTGTTTTTTGACTTCAAAGTTGGAAAAGCCGTGAAAAAAGTAGACCTCTGCATACAGTTCTCGCGTATCCTGGCTTGAAACATTGTCGATATGTTAAGAGAACAAAGTTCTCCTGAACAAATCGACAGTTGGATAATACATTGGTATGCCAACTGGAAAAAATGTACATATATAGAAACGATTCCTTCCCAGCAATTCGTATAACTCTAATATTATTGCAATAAAAAAGTAAAATACTTAAATGTCAAAAATATCGTGAATATTCCATTTCTTTCAAATGATCAATAATATTTCTGAGTTAATTCACAATGTTCAGTTCACTCTGTAGTTTGAAGTGTGTGTATATATTTATTGTATAGTGAATATTTTCGATAGGAATTTTAATAATAATAATATACAATGTTTTGTATGAAATAATTTGTCCATTGAGATGCAACAGACCGCCACACCACCTGGCGATAAGCTCACAAACTACACAGCACACATACGAGTATATTTATACGTTCATTTTCAATTAAAACCATACTTTTGTATGATAATGAAAAAAAAACTATCATAATTGTTAATTTAATGTATATACAAAAATAAAAAGAGATGGTTTCATTGTCACAAGACAATCTCTTAGATATTATATTGTATACATCATGCGCATACAACAGAGAAGGTATGTAGTAAATCTTTTAGTTTTCGCCACAAGACACTCTTTTTAAATTTGTTGTTACTCCTCTATACCCCAATTGTATATGGTCTGGAGTTAAGAATTCGCAATTTTTAAGATATTTTTATCACCGCAGATTATCAACTAGTACTTATCATGCTGAGATTGTATTCTGAAAATTACACCACAATGTATCTGTGTGTGTGTGCTGTATACTATGTGCTATGTAAGGCGTGTTTATTTTACTTTATCGATTATAGACTAAAGTACCTACTCATTCTATTATTTTAAAATTTAGCAAATTTGTAAGATTTTGATGGATATCTGAATAGTGCTCCTCAATGTTCTAACTGTCAAATATTCAAAAGTGACCCCATGCTCAGGAAATTTGACATTTTATATTTTCAAATTGGTAAAAATTCACATCACATTCATTAAATGGCATTGAAGACTTGTCAAGTTTTCATAATAAAATATCTAAATCAATAATAATTTAACGAAACTCATTTCATGAAAATGCTGAAAATTTTCCATACAAAATTTGAATACTTGAATGATTTGGTAACAGTAGCGGAATTGGTTATAGAAGCTGAAAATCTTGGCTTTCCTATAAATATTATGTTTAGAAATTCAAGAACTAATAGTAATTTATTCGTTTATAGCAACCATACTACAAGATTAAAAATTTAACCGTTTGTAGATACGATGCTTTACAGGGCCACAAATGTAAATATTATGTTGGCATGTCAATTTATACATATTTTTATGGCCACTGGAATGAACAACAATGCTAAAAAACATTAAATTTTCGAAATTTCCCAATTTTCTTTCAGGGTTTGCCTAGTTAAAGGTTCTAGGCTCGCCCCTGTTGGTAGTGAGGAGTTAATTAACGTTGGCCACAACCCACTAGTTTTTAAATACCTACACCTATTTTAAATACATATTAGATTGTCTACAAAAGAATCGGTCACATCAATTAGATACATTATTTGTCTCCATATCTGAATTATCCACATTGTCATCTGAAAATAAAAGAAGTATATCTGAAAGGTTGAAATGATTATTTGCTACGTGGGCAAATCTTCCTTTTGATCAAATTGTCTCTCCTCCGAATCCGACAAACGGCAGACAGGTACCGAAATCTATACAAAGACTCGTATCGGGGTTGCCATGGCGACGGGATGCTGTGACAACAGGCTAGTGAGGTCTCGCGGAGCGGCGCTTGCGCCCCAGAACGGGTTTCCCGCCATACAATGGGGGGTTTTCCCTTTAAGAAAGCGGTACACGGATGGATGTATGTACGACTTTTCCATTACTGGCATCTTTGTCGGGGTCCCTTCGATTCTTTCGCCGCAAGGAATTCTTCAAACGTGGTGGGAGACTCTTTGAAAGCGTCATGCGATAAAGACATATCGTCTTTTATCTGAAATTGACAAAAAAACATGGCACACAAAGATAATGTAATAATAGGCAAAACGGAAGATTTTTATTTTAATATTCGTCAGCAATCTCAGTACCTACCTATTTTTTATTAAGATCAACATGTTTTTCAATTTATTCAAACTAGGATAACCTTTAATAATCATTAAGACCGTTCTAGCATACTTGGTTGCGAACCCACTTGGTCACGACTTATTCTAATAAAAAGACTGATAGATGACGCGATACCACAATATATAATACAACTCGCTCATGCGAATAACAATTACAACTACATACAAACTTAACTTACCTTAATGTTTGGTTAGATTACATAGCTACGTTAAATAAATAAAAAAATACTATAGGTATATTTGTAAAGAGACAGCAAATTATAATTTTAGTTAAATTTACTATAAATAATAATATATTTATTTATATTATTTTTATAACAAAAATACATTTCAATATACAATATATCTTAAAACTAACAATCATGTATATGTATACTAAACTTATTTCTCCACTGAAAGAGTAAGTCTCGTGTTCAGTGAAGTAATAGCTTAACACAAAATTATGTGAAATTTAATTCTACTTAATATTATACACATTGTTTATTTTTAGAGAATAAAGATTGAATATATATTTTTTAAAAATTGTCGTACGGTTCGGATATTCTTATATTTAAGGATTGTTAAAATATTTAATTCCTATATAAGAATATTGTGATGCTGCATGATATGTAGTTGTATTGCATTTAGGAACTGCAATTTTTCCCTCTGAACGTGAACGAGAACTTATTAAATTTATATGTTAATTATTGCTGATAATAGTTTTGTAGGTTTCTAAAACTGCAGTTCTTTCAAAAATATTCTTCAAATTTAAGATTCCGAATTCTTGATACAGTTTTTGTGTTGGATAGTCTCTTGGTTTTGTTTCATGACTTTAATAATTAGGTTTTGGGCAGTTTTGACAGGTTTAGTATTTGTTTTGAATGCAGCACCCCATGCAATAATTCCATGCATATTCTAACATAGACTGGAAAAATGCATAATATCGTTTTTAGAAAATTTAGTAATAGTGTGTTACTTAATTTAAGAAATATGTAAACTAATTTGCGAATTCTTTTTGTTGAGTTATTTATGTGTTGTTTCCATTTAATATTCGCGTATATTGTTATTCCTAAGGATTTGATTATATTGTTCATAAATATGACGATTAAACAAATCTTAGATGAAACCTGATACAACACTATGTAGAAGAGAGGTGGGAAAAAAGGAGAGAAGATTTGTCTAACTAAAGGAATAAGGAAACTAATGGGAAGTAAGTTGGTTAGGAAATAGAAAGTAGGAGCACGCGCTTTAATCTAATTTTGTAGGTTGCTAACGTTGGTGCAATTCAAATGTCAAGGGCCAAGTTGTTCCATAACCGGGCAGCATGGACAGTAAAGGATGATGAATAGAAATCCGTAGCATGTGATGGGAGGGCGAGAGTTCTATCTAAAATTAAATACAGAATATAAAATAACTTCAGCTTAAATACCCACTCCATACAACAATTATAAACTTACAATACTATCATTATAAGTTATATATTATTTTATAGATACACATGTATATCTGCGTGTGTCATGATACAATGTTCTTATATATCTGTAGTATGTATGTGTGAGAGGGCGTGTGTATATGTATGTGTGGGTGTATGTGGGTGTGTGTGGTGCGTCATGATATACCTATGAAGTATTTTTAACTTTTGACGAAATTACTTTTTAGTAACTATATTTAGTATTTTTCGAACAAATATACATATAAAAACACACATTGAAAACAAAATTACCGAAAAGAGAACAATAAATGAATAAGTATTTTATTTTTTTTGATAAAAAACAGAAATATCTCAAATAAAGATAGATATTTTTGTGCATTTTTAATGGATAATTTGTGATATTTACAAGCGTACATATTTTCAATAATAATAAAACACCATTAAAAATTTGATTTTGATCAACTTGCTTTTTAGTAACTTTGTGTAAATTCTCTGAATCGATAATCAAGCTTAGTACAATCTTATCGACCTGACTAGCGTCTACAATCCGCATTCGCCTGTTTCCGGTTTAGTAAGTCAAAGTTTCCGATTGGCTCTCTGATTGGTTGAGATCTCCTACTATTAAGTCAAATGAGCTGTGAAATTTCATATTAACATGGAAAATTAAAAAAACATATATAAATTTACTATATAATAATTTATAAATCAATTTATAATAGCAACTCGCTCGCAAACTTAAACCTAACCTAAGAATGCAGAAAAGAAAAGCTGTAACTCGACGCTACTATCGACCTGTTGTCATAAAAAAAAATGTGCGGTCATATTTTCGAAAGGAGGATATTCCCAGGACGTAGTTTGATGAGATTTGTGTGGTGGAAGTTGAGAAATAGATAGAAAGGTATGGTAGGGAGAGAGGTAGAGATGAGAATACAGAGAGGGAGGCTGTGGACTCTTTATCATTTGATTGGGGAATACAGAAATAGTTTCAGATAAAAATGTATCTAGTGAAATTTTTAATATTGATCAGCAGTTGATTCAATTTTGAAAGTAGATTGACATAAGAAAAATTGAGCTCGAAAATACAACAGGCAACAATGATATCTCACATAGTTCAGCAATGAGGTCCACCACCAATGGATAGTGCCTTTTTAGGTGAGACAAGACAGGGGTGTGGGGATTTACGCATGTGTTGTGGTTCCTTTATAAGCTAATGCGCAACCACACAACTTTCGCCGGTCACTCCACATTTTGGGATATGACGTGATGGTATGAATGAACAAACACACGGGTTATGCAGAGAGAACCGAATACTATTTTTCATTTATTTTGACACGAGTCTATTTTCTCATGGACATTCAATTGTTCAAGCTTCTTATATATTTTCCTTTTTTAGGATGTCGTCCTTTTCTTGGACCCCGACCTCTTGTTCCGTTCTTATAGCATATGTAGTTATATAAAATAATGAAAAACTTGGTAATCAAAATTCCTCAATAAATTGAATTGAAAGTATAATCATGTTTCCATTTATAGATCATGAGATTATCACATCAAAACATTTAGCAACTTTTATTAAACTATCCCCCTAACATCACAATACCTTTTTTAACGTGGTTATACGTAGGGTATTAGGATTTGGGTCCATTCTGCTTTTCCGAAGAAGCGTTGGGGAGGGTTTGCAGTCTGCCCTAGAAAATATTGATTCGTATCTTAAAAAGACCCAGGTTGTAAAAAGGTAGAAAAACAGAATTCGGAAGATCGTTCCACAGCCGGGCTGATGTGTAAATAAAAGATTTGGAGAAGCGGCTGGTTCATGTATGTTGAAGGTTTACTGTGAATGGGTATTGCGACTGTTGCGTCAAACGAGTGACGATTGCGTATGCAGGGTGGCAGAGAGACCAAGGATTCAAGTTCTTCTGAGCATTTAATATAGAAATAGTATCTATAGCAGTGACGATATCACGTCGCGTCTTCTCAATCTGAAAGCATAATCAGAAAATTAGAGAAATTACAGGTATTTATCAAATAATTCTTGGACGATTTTCCTTCTGCGTTTTACAATTCAATCCTTTTCCTCGTTTGAATGATCAGCCTGTTAATTTTAGTCCTAATTTGGACAGCAATATTTTGACATTTTACAAATAATTTGGACTCTGTCTGAGAGCATTATTTGATGAACAAATCGTTATTGTATGGTGTGGTGTGGTAACAGAACGCAGCTCTCTGCCAAACAATAGTTGCCCTGTACCTCAACTGAGGATAATCTTCCATTAGCGAAACATTTGGATTAAACGGAGAAAAGCCTATTACACCAGAGTTGCTATATACACAGGGGCTGGTGTCCCACACAGGGGCGACACCAGCATCCCTCAGAAATGACTTTGAAGTTATCATATTTCATACATATATTAAAATCAAAAATACAATACCTAATTCTCTACATATTCGTTTTTTTTTGCAATTGCTTCCAACTAACCAGTGTTTCCAGCCAGGAGAAGCAATATTAGCGTGAGAAATTAATTTAAATAAAATTCTCTTCTGCTGGGAATCGAACCCAGGACGCCCACACAGAAACCAAACTGTGCCACTGCGAGGGTTACAAAGTTTTCTTTTCACATATTGCAAAGTGTAATTGTTTAATAGGTAGGTAATTGTTTAATAGGTAGGTACCATTTATATTATTTCACAGAAGATTATCTTTTCTTTAACTTGTTCTGTATTTGAATTTATCTCAATTTTCTATTTTTGTGTAAGACAACTGCGTTTAATATTTTTATTGACAAACTTTTTTAACATCTCAATAGAGACAAAATTGGGATATTGTAGAAGAACCAGGAACTCGAGGCACCTACAGGGCTTACGACCTGTCATCGGCTGGTTTACGTGATCACTTTATGCGCTTGCGCAACGTTTTTTTTTTTTTTTTTAACATGTCTACGTAGGGGACGCCAGCTATTAGGATTTGGGTCCATTTTACTCTTCCGAAGAAGCGCACTACGTAGCGTTGGGAGGGGTTTGCAATCTAGAAAAGAGTTTATTAATTCGGATTTTAAAAAGACCCGGGTTGTACGAAGATGGAAACACAGAATTCGGAAGATCGTTCCACAGTCGGGCTGCTGTGTTAATAAAGGAGTTCGAGAAGCGACTTGTTCGTATATGTTGAAGGTCCACTGTGAATGGATGCTGCGATTGAGTTCACCAATTATGTCACCAATTATGTCTTCTTCTTGAGTTCCTTTATCAATGTTATTTTTGAACATTCCATATATTTGAAGTGTGTAACAATTCACCTGAAAATAAGGAATTGCCATCTATGAAGTAACGGAAAAGCCTTTTTTTGTAACACCATCTTTTGAGAAATTAGTTTAATTGTAAACAATGAAAGTAACAGTCCTTATAAATGAGATGACGGTGTCTCGCACAGATGTCACCCCTGAACTGCGCTAGAAATATTATTTCATATTTGGCTTGTTTACCTACTTGTACCAATGTGTATGTTTTTAACTGCGTTTAACAATAAGTACGTGACTGTATGAAAGAAAACAATGTATGGTTTGAAGTGAAATATTTTTTTGTTTAATTTAATGTATTTGAAGCATTTATTTTATTAGGTATAAATTAATATCTTTCTGCACTTCCTCTCCATATGAAATTTAACTATGCCAAATCTCAAACTCCTCTGCGCTTGCAGTTTGATTAAAAGGGAGTCCGAATATATATAGGTATGTAATGAAATAATAAAAAATAATATACACTCATGACTAATATCCGTTTGTTTCCGATCTTCTTCAGGTGTCTTCTATAAACCGAGTCCTCCGCAACCTCGCATCGCAGAAGGAGCAACAGTCCAGCTCTGCGCCTGGCGGCGAGAGTGTCTACGACAAGTTGCGCATGTTCAACGCCGCGGGGCAGGGGGGAGTGGGGGGCTGGGCATGGTACGGGGGGGCGCCCCCAGCCGCCCACCTGCAGCTGCCCCCGGCGCCTCCGCCACCTCCTCACCATCCCCCCGCGGCACCAACTACCCCCCTGACGGGAGTGCACATACCGAGGGACGATCTTCACAAGAGAGGTGAGTCAGAGATATATATTGTCGATTTTGTTGTAAATCAATTTTGTTACTAATTCATCAGTTGTGTTACATAATAATCAATTTTGATTCTAATTCATCAATTTAGTAACTAATGCATCAGTTTTGTTACTTATTGTTAAATTTTGTTACTTATCAATCAATTTTGTTACTTATGTATCAGTTTTGTTACATATGTATCAATCAATTTTGATTCTAATTCATCAATTTTGGTACTAAAACATCAGATCATTAAATTTTGTTACTAATATATCAATTTTGTTACTTATTATTCAATGTTGTTACTAATTCATCAGTTTTGATACGAATAATTCAATTTTGATACTTAGGTATACATCAATTTTGTTACTTATTAATTAATTTTATAATATTAACAACAATAAACACTTCGCACCCTGCACAAGTGGCAAGTTTATTGACGTATGCCAATTTCTTCCAACTAACCAGTGCTACTAGCCCTGAGAAGCAATGTTTCCGAGAAAAATGAATTAAAATCAATTTTTCACTTCTGGGGATCGAACCCAGAACGCCTGCACACAAGCCAAACGGCTTACCAACTGTGCAACGGCGGTCGGCCATTTTGTTACTAATTCATCAGTTTTGTTACGTATTATTACATTTTGTTACTAAGACATGTAATACCTACCCTAGGTATACCATATAATTATTTATAGGATTTCACGTTTCGCCGATAAATACCTTAATTCTGGAGTAACCAGCGACATTTCCTTCCTAATATTTATTAATTTTAGGCATATTAAATTCTTCAATTTTTTCTTGAAAATGAAGTGATAATATTCTCCCTTATCGTGCATTCTTCAGAAGTTAGATATAGGTACTTAATTATATTTAATTTATTGACAGACAATTCTTGGTGAAATTCCATTTAAAATTATTAAAATGAAACCAATATATAATTATTCCACTTATGTATGACTACGACTAGTTTCGACTACTCGTAAATGTGCTTTGCACGAAACTAGACGAAGTCAACAAAATAAATGAGTGGAATTGGTTTAATTTTAATAAGTTAGATATACCTAAGTTTTGGAATAATGGTATTTTTCTGTTTTAAAGTTTTTCAGTATTTTATTCATAGTTGTGTCAAAGTTTGTTTGAGAAACATCATTTCACGGCCTATAATTTTTCAATAGGCACTTATACAACTTGTGCATGTCCACATATTACATTAAGTAACACACGAACATATCGGAAATTTGCAAACCAATAATTTAAATGGTGTGGGATGAATTTACAAAGCAGTCGACACAAGAATCTACAATCTCCAGGATAAAGAATAAATTGTAGGCGATGGCTTGGAAAAACCACGCCGTGGAATTGGAAATGAGTAATTCAGAAGGCGGTAAAAGCGGTTGGACGAAACACTCCTGGAATAGTAAAGCACTACCACTTCTGGGTCTGTCTGACTACCCACAAACTACATCTGCCTATGTATCCTCACAGCGGTTCTTTGGTAAGCCGAACACGTCTCGGAGGTTTTTCCTGTGACTTTTGAAAGATCCAAAGCCGAGAGGTCACGCTCTTGGCTCTGAGCAAATATGTGAAATACAGCCTACTGCGAGCCTCTTCTGTATATAGGCACCTACCAGTTCTGAATAACGAATTCAACCAGCAGGTTTAACGTTGAAAGATTCTGTCATGACAAAATAAATAAATTGAATCCATGCGAGATTCTTTGTTCGAGATTTAACGAAAAATACTGATATTTATTTTCCTGCGGGAATGGAAATATTTGAACCATCCATATTTACCCATATCGTGGATAAAATAATTATATTATATATGATAATTAGGTATTGTCTTATGGAGTTTTATAATAACGAATACAAAGAAAATTTATAAAACGCTTGGCTTATCGTAATATTGTTGCACCAACCCTATCTACACTTGTATCTAGATGTAATTGTTATGATATTCAATTTCAGTATAACATTTTAAATAATCATATTGATTGTCCAAATTTATTATCATATATACACTTCAATGTACCGGTTCGTCGCTCTAGGCACACTACTCTTTTTCGACCCAAAAATTACAGGACTAACGCCGCGACAAATACAACCATCAACAGAATTATTAACACATATATAAAACACGAGAACACGCTTAACTTGGACCTATTCAACGATAATAGAAATTCATTTCGTCAAAAGTTAAAAACACTTACTTAATAGGCCTAAACATTACGCACCACACATATGCATGCAAACTCACATACGCACCACTCACACATACACACACTCACACACATTACACATTCACTCTCACACATATACTTACTACACATATAAACACAGTGATACCATGAGATACGGATATAATATGTTAATGTACCTATAAAATATTATGTTACTTTGATAGTATTGTAAGCTTATTATTGATGTATGGAGTGGGTATTAAGGCAAGTTATTATATATTCTGTATTTATTTTTTACTTCATACATTGTTAGCTTCAATTTGAATAAAAATAAAATAAAAAATAAATATAAAATATTTTAAGATGTTATAGGACTCCATATAATTATATCTATGATATGGTTAAGTCATGGACGGTTTTGAATTCGCCTGTGACCAGACTTGCCCTTCAGGTCACAATACCCGTCATAATATAGGTCAACAAATAAAAATTTCGACGCCTTTTGACATTTCAAAACCATAGAGAAGAGGTTGTAGGTATATCAATGTCGTCAGGTGTGTTGATGTATTTGATACGACTCGCATGTGCTTAGATAGTTTAAACATTTTAAAGGTTTCATTCGTTATTTAAAACGAGTGGGTTGTGACCAACGCTTAACTCCTCACTAAAAAATCACTCCATAAAGTATTCAAATTTTGTATGGAAAATTTTCAGCATTTTCATGAAATGAGTTTGTTATTTATTTTTTATTTAAATATTTTATTATAAAACTTGATAATTCTTCAATGTCATTTTATGAAGGGGGTGTGTATGTTTACCAATTTGAAAATAAAAATTTCAAATTTTATATTTCCTGAGCTTGGGGTCACTTTGAAATATTTGACAATTAAAAAAAATAAGAAGCACTATTTAAATATCCTTCAAAAACTAATGGGGTCTAAGCGAGTATTAGATATACATATTTACAAATTCTGAAAATAATCGAATGAGTACTGTCTATAATCGGTCGAGTAAAATAAACACGCCGTACATAGCACACAGCACATATCACATACACACACAGATACATTGTGATGAAACTTTCAGAATACAATCTCAGCATGATACTAGTGATCTTCAATAAAAAAAACATAATTGCCTTAAAAATTGCGAAATCATAACTCCCCACTTAGTGAGGAGTAAAAATATTGAAATTTTTATTTATTTTTTATTTATTACAAAAAAAAATAACATAATTTACACAAAAAATAATATAACAAAAAAGAAATTGAAACACTTTATAATATGACTTACTTCAAAAAGAGAATTCTATAATTTTTAAAAGTTCTATAATTTCACAACTCATTGATTGTGTCAAATAAATATTTGACAAAATATCTGTATTATTCTGATAAAGCATAGAAAATAAAGAAAACATATACATAAGTGAGACTTATATATATAAATTTTAGTTTATAATTCGAACAGATTCCCAGCGTTATTGTGTATCCAAACTAGACTTAATATAAACAGCCTTTCCATATCACGCCTTGTCCCTCTCTCTTTCGATACCTCGTTATTATTCCAGACATAGTCCGACCGCCATTTTCGCCTTTCGCGCCAACCATCCTTCTCGATTCTTCCAAGACCCTTATTGTGTTTTTTTATATCTCCGATGGAGGAAAATAGTGTGGGATCTTATTCAGTTCATGTCCCGTGTGTGGATGTGACCAACATTGTGGATTCAGTTTACCAATGATAACAATAAAACTCTCCTATATATCTTCTATTACCTCCTTTATTTGCTCAAAAGACAATCCAGTGTTTATTGGCTGACTGAAGATAATATGTGGAGAGAATGAATGACTATTCAATGAATGTTACGACTCGTTTGAATTTGAATATTGTAAAAATGATATATTCGCATTTCATATTAAAGTTTTTGTGTTATATCTTTTATTGCAGTCCACGTATATGGAAGAATGTAGATATTTTTTCACATCAATTTCTTAATAGAGTGTATACTTTGAGTGTTGTGTTGTTATGATGTTTGGTGAGTAAAACGTATGATATTAGTAAAGTATTTTACCATAGATATTCGTACATTATTCCATTAATATTTTTTTTCATCATCTTATTTCTAATCATTACTCTCTAAATTTGAAAAGTCATTCGACAATATCTATGATATAAAAAAACATCATGTATGCATCAAGGGGTACAAAGTTTTCTCTTCGCTTATTGTAAAAATTTTTCAAAAATTTTTTTTTTGTTTAAGTACCTACTAGTTAAAATAATATTTCACAGTGGATTATGTATTTTTATTTAACATGTCCTTTCTTAGAATTCTTGGCAGTATGAAAGTCTATCTATGGTTTGACGTGAAATATTTTTTTATAAATTTAATGTACTTATAACACATATTATGCATAAATTTAATTGCATGTACTCTCCTTCATATGAAATTTAACTATGCCAAATCTCACATACTCAGTGCGCGCAGTATGCTTCGAAAGAAAGGGGTCCGAAGTATTCGCTTTACGTATTAATATATAGATTTTAGGAATTCTATAATTGATCGCGTTATTTATGTACATATCTGAAATCATAATTTATTTTAAATATACCTAAATTCGATCGCTTGTTAATTGAAAATTAATATCTTTCTTAGGTTCACAATACAAGATGCGCTTTTATCTTATTTGTTCCATATCCTGTCTACAGTATTAGTTTCGCGTAGACGCTTCGTAGCAAGTAGCAACAAATATATACTCTACGACGGCGTAGCAAGTCCAAGTAGAGTTGCTACACCAACCAGATACTTGCTGGTACACAACAATACAACTAACCAATATCGAGTCGCCCATGAAAATGAATACAGGGTGTTACTATTTTATTGGAAAAAAAATAATACTAGAATTAATATTTTCATAATCATGAATATATTAAATTATTCCACCGGTTTCAAAGCAACTGCTTCTTCCTCAGCATGGAATCAATCATACTTTTTTCGGTCCAAAAATAATTGGTAATAATAATTTTAAAATATAAATTAGAAAAGTGCGGTCAGAGGTTTTGAATACGCCAGAGCGAGACAGGAATGTTTCGTTTATCTCTATTTCATTTTTTTATAAAATATACATGGTATAGTTTTTCAATTATTATTATTGAGCAGGAAGTTACTTTTCCGATGAAATATTTCATCATAAATTTATTTAAATTAATTTCTCTTGCTTATATTGCTTCTCTGGGTTCAACGCCACCGTTAACGGCGCATAACGAATAATAATGAATAACGAAATACAGGATGTAGTAGATTATATTTTTACAAATTGACAATTTCATTGCGTTTAATCATCTATACTTATTAGAATAATTTATTTTGATTTTTTTAATACATAATAGATGATTAAACGCAATGAAATTGTCAATTTGTAAAAATATAATCTACTACATCCTGTATTTCGTTATTCATTATTATTCGTTATGCGCCGTTAACGGTGGCGTTGCGTCTATCGCTCGCCTAATATACGTCGTTCTACGATAACGGACCGTTAAAATAACGGGTCCCGTTATGTTACTCTTACATATTACGTAGATATTATTATACTTTCATATAGGTATACCAACCATTAAGATATATTTTATATCCAGAACAATGTATGTTTATTTTTATTTATCAAAGAACCTTACTTTTGTATATTCTTTTTTTGTATATTCTGTTTCACAAATAATAACACTCAAGCACCATTTCTTTGTATCGGTATGTATTCTGTTGTATTTACTCCTCACTACCCTAAGGGGATATATTTTTAATGCATATTATCAGCTCGTTGGTAACATGCTGAGATTGTATTCATCAGAAATGTTCATCACAATGTATCTGTGTGTGTATGTGTACTATGTGCTAAGTGTTATTTTACTTTATCGATTATAGATTTGCAAATTTGTTCTCTAATACTCACTTTAACCCCATAACTATTCAAATTTGTTCTCTAATACTCACTTTAACCCCATAACTATTCAAATTTGTTCTCTAATACTCACTTTAACCCCATAACTATTCAAATTTGTTCTCTAATACTCACTTTAACCCCATAACTATTCAAATTTGTTCTCTAATACTCACTTTAACCCCATAACTATACAAATTTGTTCTCTAATACTCACTTTAACCCCATATAACTATAAAAATTTGAATACTTTGTGAAGTGACTTGTTAGTGAGGAGTTTAATGTTGGCCACAACCCACTCGTTTTTTATTTATAATAGACATGATTTATTTACGTAAGGAGAGAATGGATACATTAAGAAATGTAAATAAACGAAATACTTAAAACATATTCAACGGAAGGATAAACATACACAGAAATGGATGTATAAAGTGGGTGTACAGTGCACAGATCGCAAATTTATGACGCAACGAAAGACGAAGCGATCAAAGTTATCATAATTGGGTCATGTTCTGCGAGGCAAAAAGTACAGCCAGCTCCAATTGATTATGAAGGGCTGCAATAAAGGGACGCCTCAGAATAGGAAGACGTCAGATGTCATGGCTCCGCAACATTCGTGAGTGGACCGGCATCAGAAACATCGGCGAATTGTTCCACGAGGAAGAAGAAGAAGAACCATATTCTTTCTTTTTATATATTTATTTCCATCATCTTTCTCAGCTATCTCTCCACTGTTGGATCGCTACTCCCACCACCACCCGCTCTGCCTATGGGGACTGTAATCGGCCCCTTCACAGAACGCTAAGTGAACGACAAAAAAAAAATGCATAGCACGAAAAGTAGCTCATGGAGCCCTCTAGATTAGCAATCTCGGCACCATAGTGCAAAAAGAAACAATCAACGAGTGCGAACAGAAAATTCACACCCGTGGACTGTCTATGACCTCAGATCCCCCTACATGCAGACCATCAGAGAAGTGACCAAGATCTCTGGAAATAATTAATTTAACGGGAATCTTCTAAAAGTAAGGCACCATATCTATGACAGAAAACCTTAAAAGCTTTATAATTTTTCTTCGAGATCACAAAATCCGCATGACCAATGGGACCTTGAAGAGGCCCACGGACAGCAACGAGGAGCTCCGATCTATATGAGGACACCATTGGGTGGCAACATTCCCAAAGGATATGTTCCGAAGTTTGGTCCGGGTATTGACAGAAATGACATGAGGCAGAGGAGGCAATGTTAAATCGGTGAAGATAACTTTTAAAGTTTCCGTGTCCTGTGAAAAATTGGGAAGTCCAAAAGTCTGGAACAACCCAGGGAGATTTAAGACGATACCTCACGTCGGGAAAAAATAAGGAGTAATTCTTCCCACTGAGCAGGCCGTCCAGCGAGTCTGCCAGATGTTCTGCAAATTTTCATTTACAGTCCTTTCAACAAAGCCGCGTGACACTCGCGAATTGTTCCACGAGGAAGAAGAAGAAGAACCATATTCTTTCTTTTTATATATTTATTTCCATCATCTTTCTCAGCTATCTCTCCACTGTTGGATGTAGGCCTCTTCTAAGAGCTTCCACTCGATTTTTTTTGGGCCTTTTGAACCCATCTGCTTCCAGCGACAGGGACAATATCATCGGCTCACCTTTTCTGGGTGCGGCCTTTATCCCTTTTCATATCCCATGGTCTCCAATTTAGAATTCTGGGTGCCCATCTGTCCGTACCCTGTCTGGCAACATGACCTGCCCATTGCCATTTAACTTTTGCAACTCGATCCATGACATCAACAACTTTTGTCTGGGTCTGGAGAAGATGGTTAGACGAATGAAATTAAGAAATTGCAGTAGGTATGTCAAATGGCTCTTGGACCTATATTTCACGTACCTAGGTATTTTAATCAATAAATGGTCTGCACCCATTACATATCAATTGTAAATAATGTTTGATATGTGCGGTTTTGCAAATCGTATTTTCTCTATTATTTGATGCTTTTATTGCAGACACGCCAATATAAATTTTCCCTAATGGAAAATATGTACCAACCCTCTGTTTTACGTATGTTTTATTCAGCCAAATACACAAAATATTATAAAACGAACGTTTCCAACAGAATTTCATCCCCCAAACATATCAAACTACCCCTCTATACCCTAGTATTTCTAGTTTCTTATATGTAGATATGTTATGCACATGCTGCCGGTTATATTTGAGAAGGTAATAATTCTGGATTAATAGCTGTGTGGTTAAGGAGCTATATTTTGTGGTATTGCAAATAAAACTGTGTTTTAAGACACGGAATTCTTACAGTAAAATGGTTAAAATTGCAACGATGGAAAATCCCAACAGTAGAAGATTACGCGGAAGAGTTGAATGGAGAACTGAACCTCCTCCTCACAGGAAAGTTCACCTTCTCAATCAAGACATGTTATAGTAGCGTCTAGCCCCTGAGTTTCTTTTCTGCATTCTTAGGTTAGGTTTAAGTTTGTGTATAATAATAATAGCGACTCGCGTGAGCGAGTTGCTTTATAAATTGAATTATAAATTATAATATAAATTATAATAAATATATAATATTCTTTTAATTTTTCGCATTTAATATAAAATTTCACAGCTCATATGACTTAATACTACGAGATCTCAACCAATCAGAGAGCCAACCGGAAACAGAATGCAAACGGGTAGATTCAGATTGTAGACTCTAGTACATGTTATGACCTTACCCAATATAAAGAAATAGAGGACTAGGAATATTGAATAATACTGTCCTTCTTCGTGTTCCGTTGTGAACTCTGCACTTATGTTCTATGGAACATCCTTTTGAACCAATTGGAAATTGAATTCTTGTAGCTGTAAAAAGCAATTTGAAGAATTTCAGCCATAAATCTACATTTTTGATTAGGTGTGACTTCAGTCGTTGGCACCAATCTGTTTTATCAATGCCTTCTCCACAATTCGCTTTCTTTTGCACTATTTAGTGAAGTAGCTGAAAGATTTTGGAGTTACCTGAAGGTATTTACAGAATATGATCTCGTATACCACATATATCAGGAAAAAATCTATTCCACTTAATAATACTTCCCCCCTAGACAAGGTGTCATTTAGCTCAAGAAAAGATAACTCAATGAACAGGATTTCCTAGTTGGGCAGCAGTAATCTACTTATTGTTATCATTATATATATGGTGTGATAAAAGGTAAATAAATAAATAAATAATAATAAATAAATGTATGGAAGTAACAGTTGTCACGTGACTGGCAACTGCCACATCCATACATTGAGTTATCTTTTCTTGTTTCTTTTCTTGAGCTAAATGACAAGTTGTTCAGGGGGCCTGATTTTACTTAAACAATTCACTGAGTTTATTTCTAAATTCTTCAAACTTTCTAGTATTTTCAATAAAGCGAATATTGCGTGAAAACAAATTTGATATGTCTTTCTCAGATTTCCTTAAACTGTGTTTTTCTACCATTTTGAGATATAAATCGAATTTGTATTAAGCAGTTCAGTAGGTACAGGGTAATAATTGTCATCTAAAACAAACCACATTAAATGTACGTTAAAATGTATTTATTTTAGTTATTAATATTTAATTTTGTTGATCAACGCATTGGTAAATGTTGATTTTACAAAATATACAATCAAGTTAATTACTTATAATATTCACTCGATAGATGTCATCAATATTCTGTTACGGAACAAACAAACACAACATTATAATTAATATTGATAGAGTGCGATTGTGAACCAAACTAAATAGATAGATGATTGGTTCGGATCCAAGATTAAGACGGGAAACACATTATGGGATAATTCCAATATGATATGCATTTTGCAAAGACGAAAGTAATTACTTGTCAAAGCATATTGACTATCTTTAATTGAATATTGCAATTTCCTTGATATAAACGAATGTATTTGAATCCTAATTTTATAGGACGCATTGTGGATTGATTTTGAAAAAGAAAATAGTTGATAAAATCTTACAGAAGCAATACACGGACGCCATTAGAGCTTATCAGTCCTAAATCAGTTCAGTTTTTATATATTATGAAATCAATATGAAGTCGATCGAACTTGTATGTATGTAATTAAAGCTGTGTCAACAAAGGACACAAAATATCCATAGTACGCCATACACATAAAATAAGCATCACGAATTTACTAATTGTATGTAGGTATCAGCTGTTTTCAATCTGTCGATTGATGCGGCTTCCAAACTGTAGAATTCCATAGTAATTATGATAAATATGAACACGTATTATATTCTACAAAAAAATTATTCGATTTCCGACGACCGTTTCGGCTTATAAGGCCATATTCAACTGTATAACAACCAACAACCATAATCAACCAGTTGATTATGGCCTTATAAGCCGAACCGGTCGTCGGAAATCGAATAAATTGTTTGTAGAATATAATATGTGTTCATATTTATCATAATTAATTGTATGTACATACATTCTATATGAAATATTGATGTAAAAACTGTTTTAAAATTGTGAAATCAAACATAGGTACCTACTCACTTGGTGGTGTAGCTAGCGACAGGTTTACGGATGTATATTACCTTATAAAAGGAGTTACGATGCATATGTGTATCCCTACACACCAGCATCTACATACCTGCATACCTTAAAAGACACTACATTCAGAATAAATGTTGAATCATTGCTGAATCATGCGGATGCTATTTTACCTGTTATATTTTATTTGTAAAAATAAGGGTAGAAACACTATTATTATACTGTTTTGTGTGAGCCCATATGTTTGTTGAGGTAATGATTGTGAGTGCAGAAAGTTGAGATTGTGTAAATATTTAGTGTGGAACGGGAACAATCACCTGGTTCATAATTGCACATAATTGTCAATAAAAATTGTAAACTGCTAGCCCTAGAACAGGATTTCCTAGTTGGGCAGTAGTAATCTACTTATTGTTGTCATTATAAATATGGTGTGATAAAAGGTAAATAAATAAGCGTATGTCTCACAGCGAATTGCGGAATCATGAAAAGGTAGGTATATAATTCTATATATACGAACTTTTTACCTATAAACGCAATCGTATGAAAAATTTATATTCATGACATTTTTGTCAGATTTATAAACTGATTCAATTTCGACACACTATCGCTTCGTTTTACGCTTGAAATGCGAAATTTTTTTTTTTTTATTTCGACAAAACGAACGTTGAAATTTGAATTTGGAACACGCGATTTCCATATTCATCGCGTTTGCAAACTATGAGTGGGGGTACCTATCTATTCGTCAGGCGATGTACTTAACAATAGACCCGGTGTAATATCGGCGTACTCCAGCCAGCTTTATTTATAGATTACAATTGTAACACCATTCGGGAATAGCGGAGAGTGGGGGAAGGATGTGGGGGGGGGGGGGGAGGGTGTTGTATGTTAATTTACTCCATCTTATTTGCATATTTACCGATAAACCACGACAATAACAACTAGTCGAGGTTCTACACAACACTATATACCTAAATATTATAATATCTGTAATATGAATACTAAATAACGTTGCAAAAAGTTACAAATACGCCAAAATGAGAGGGGAAACGAACTTTATATGGGACGTCTCATCCAATAATAAATTCAGTACCAAATTTACATAATCATTTTTTATCTTACTAGCTTCTGCGAAGGGGCCGTTTTCAGTCATACCCATATGCGGAGCGGGTGGAGGTGGCGATGCTATATATATATATATATATATATATATATATATATATATATATATATATATATATATATATATATATATATATATATATATATATATATATATATATATATATATATATATATATATATATATATATATATATATATATATATATATATATATATATATATATATATATATATATATATATATATATATATATATATATATATATATATATATATATATATATATATATATATATATATATATATATATATATATATATATATATATATATATATATATATATACATCCAGATACGTATAAAGATACAAAAGATTACTTAAACCTAATGTGAACGTAATATTCAAACTAAAATACATAACACTTAAATTTATCTCCTTATCCTATCATTGTACCCTCCGTTTCTTTGTTGTTTTTGTTTTACATGTAATAATATTTTTATTATATGTTGTAGTCATAAAAATGTTGGTAAGTATCATAAATACAATATGTTTCATCAAATGAATATGATTGGTTGGAAGATCTTGCCATTTGGCAATAAGCCCGCCATTGTGCTCAAAATGTTTTAAATAAATGAATAAATAGGTATATAGGCATATACACTGATGACTCACACTTTAACTTAATTATAGTGTTATACATACATTTTATTTAAGTACTACTTTATCAAGTTATATTGTACCTACTTCTGATATTACTATACTTGTGAAAAAGGATTTTTAATAAATTAATTAAAATCGACTTCACTAGGTTAAGAACCTGTTGTGAAGCAATTTATTATTTTATAATATCTATTTTGTATGAAGATATAGGTGCGCGTGTGTCTCTATCGTTGTAAATTTACATTAGTTAGATAATTACTTTTTTAAAGGCTCAAGTTGTTATTGAGAAATAATAAAAAAATACTTTTATTATAGGTGTCTATACATATTTATTTTTTTTATAAAAATAGACGACTGTGCGACAAAACAATCTGTGATAGGAGAAGAAATATGGATATCAGACGAAAATATAATATTGACTGGGATATTATATGTAAAATGATGATAAATGCTCTGTGATGGTTGGGAAATGCAGACCGAACGAACGCCTGTCAAAGAAAGTATACAAGGGTGAAAAGAGTGGAATGATCATGTAAAGTTCCAAACAAATAAAAAAAAAAAAAAAAAAAAAAGGAGATTTTGAAAGATGAGAATATTCGGAGTCAGAATTATAGGAGAGCATGTATCTGGCAATTGGTTATCTTGGCCTTCCCCCAAAAAGGGAAACGACGTGATGTTATAACGGTACATATTTAGTTATTTACATATTTTTTAAATATTATACAATTTTTTAACCTTTTCAAATTCTTTTTTTCCATAAAATTTCCGTTAATTAATGATGTAATAATTAAAAAAAAGACGACCATTAAAAATGTCATATAACTAAAAATATTTGACACAAAATGAAAACGAAATAATTGCAGCTGAATTTTGAGAAAGTATTACAACCGCTCCCCAATTTCCGTATTTGATAGCGTCCGTGGGTCAATCGTTTAAGTAATGGTTATAACCGACTCAACTTGACACGTGTTACATCTGAATGTATTATGGTGTATGCAATTCATCTTTATACAACTAGGTACCTAACGACTCCGTTTAGCGAACGACAATGGCGGTTGTGAATAGCACACGATGTATGAATGCTATGTAATGTCGTTCATTGTTGAAAAAATACTACAATTTTCAATTATTTCGCTAAATTGAACGCGATCCTACGACGACACAGCATAATATAGGCAAATAACGTTTTGCATAACTAATCAAACGGCTGTCAATACTGTTATGAGTTCAAATTATACATTAAGTTCAACTAAGTATGTTTTATTTATTTATTAAATTTGTGTATAAACAAGTCGAGTTTATTTCCATCAGGCAATCTCTTTCGACCAACCCAAGCATCGTGATGTCTAGAGTAAAATTAGTACACAGTTTTCAAAACAAAAGAGAAAAAAAATCGCTTACAATAATCAGACAATGAAGAAAGGAAAGATTAAATTGAAGGTAGGAATATCATTCGATAACTTAAGTTTAATGTTTTTTAATACTACTTACCTTATAATTTATTTTTCTTATTGTTTATTATTTTTTAAAATTGTTTTCTTTTACAAACAAACTGATGATCAAAGCAATGAGGAAAGAAAGAAAAGAATATTGTAGAATGCAAAAAGAAAATCGCACAAGAATTAATAGACACTTTGTTTTAATATCCTCACCTACAGATTGGAATGACTTAACATTATCACTTATATTATAAGGTAATCTTGTTGATTATACTTGAAAATAAGAAATAAAAACTATAAAATATAAGTTTATGTAACCTACCTACTTATTTCTAGAGCAAGAATATATCAAATCATCACCACTACGAACTAAGACAATTATAAACAAGGAAATATGGTTGGTTGGAGGGAATTTCTATCGTAATATGTCCGCCTGTGTACTATGTACTTGTGTATAGTAAAAACAAATACTTAAATAAAAATAAGTAATTACCATCTGTCTTAAATGCGTTTTAGACGGACGGGTTTTTTAACGCGGTGGGGAAAAAATAGGAAATGTCCAATTTTTCAACGCGTTTTGCATCGTTTATCGTAAAACAGAAATCTGTAAAATCACTCCTTGCCGACGAGTAAAAATGGCTGCCGTTTTTGTTGTGTGTTGACACATGTCAAAAAGTGTGACGTTCGTGGTGTTTTTTGTTTATTTGTCCTCATTTCTTACTCATACATCGTTTGCAAACAAATGAGAAAATAATACTGTAAAGCGACATTTGGAGCAGCCTGTATTTTGGACGCTGTTTTGAGCGTTAAAAATCGGATCGCGTTGAAAACCTCGTCCGTCGAAAGTGCGCTTAAAACGCAAAATTACAAAACTGAATCCACCCTCCCTCGCACCTTCGCGGCCCGACTCCTATCATTCATAAAACTGTGTAGTTGATTAATTAGACTCAAAGAGTGAAATCGTTTGTGTTGCGAATATAAAAGTCCCCTATTTCACTCGACGGCACTCGAACGAGAGTCAGTATTAGTAGCCAAGTGTAACCGATAACCACTTAACCGCGTAACCGATGCTTATTGTTCGATAGCTGTAGCTTATATAATAATAGCCTATCGACTTCTATCGGTTAATAAAGCAAGTTGATAAATTAACGAACTGAGTACACGCGCTTCCATTCACTAAATCATTGTTTGCCACAAGGCATTTGATGCTTTTGTTCGAAACTTCGATGAATCGGGTGCTACTGTAGATACTTAAAATTATCGTTTATAATCAGTGGTTCTGAAATGTAATTTTTACACATCACAATTGCATCGATAAGGGAACTCAATGAGAGGCATAATTGGTGAACGTTGCGCAAGCGCATAAAGTAATCACGTAAACCAGCCGATAAAAGGTCGTAAGCCCTGTAGGTGCCTCAAGTTCCTGGTTCTTTTACAATATTCCAACTTCGTCTCTATTGAGATGGGTTAAAAATTTGTAAAAATAATGTCCTTATAGTGCTTAATATTATATAGAATCGAAGAAACTGATGAATTGCATTCATTGGCGAACTATGCAAATAATGTTATATCTATAGTTAAAAGTAAAACACTTTTTGATTCTACATGGATTTTACTATGGGCGAAATAGGCCTATCGCACATAATAAAATCCATGAATCAAAAAATGTTTTACTTTTAATTATAAATATAACATATAATGGAATTCTACCAAATAAAAACTTCGTCGATCATTATGCAAATAATCTTAGATTGGAATGTTATACTTTGATGGGTACCTATTCCTCATTGGAATATGGAAAATTCAATAGTAATTTAACAATATATTATAATTAACTGTGCAAGACCCATCTTGTTAATAGTCTCGACCAATCGCAACCAGTCTTATCCCATATAATCCGAGTGAATCATGTAATCTATCTCTGTATGTAAATCCCACAGTGTCTTGTGTCGGATGTGTATAGACATGTGTGGAGGTCGGTAACGTCTACCTACACTGTTTATACTTCCACCTTCTCCTTTGTTTGTGTGTATTGTCACACGGTCACGCAATAATAATGTAGGTATATTGACTATGGTGTTACAATGTCAACATATTATGGAGTACCTACAGATTGGGACAACATACTAAGTCTAATTGGTTTGGTAAACAATCAAAGCATTTATTAGATACACAACTAGATATTATTTCCACAATCAGACGCAATCTTTTTTTATTTATTTATTTCCATAATAGAGTACAGTAAATTAAATTCAATATATAAAAAGAATCATCTTAGCAACAAACGTCAATTCTCTCTCTGACTCTTCTCTCCCTCTCCGAATCAACCAATAAGTAACCAGCAGCTTTCCAAAATTATGTCCACTCGGTTGGACTAAGTCCAAGATATCAGATACAACTCTATTATATATTTTGGGTGACACATACATAGACTACTTTTTTCTCTTGGAAAAAAGTAGTCTATGTATGTGTCGTTTACAGCAAATATCTATTTCGTGTATTGAAAGTTAGGGTATATTGTGGTGTATATCTATCTTTATATATGTATAAAATTCTTCTGTACGTGTGTATGTCACTGAACTCCTCCGTAACGGTTGAACCGATTCTGATGGAACTTTTTATGTGATTGAGTGGGTCCCTGTATGGTTTAGATTCATAATTTGAATAAAAAATTGTAACAGTGAAAATAAAAATATACAAATAAACATGTAAAACAAAAGCAAATTAACCTCTAAAAGAAATTCACATATTTATCCAATCGTGGACTTCCACTTCGATCTCATGAACGTACAACACCATCCATAATATAGAATTTCAAAGTGCTTTATAACTTACTCGATAATTTTAAAATACGAATCATTGATCATGTTAAAAATCACCTGCTGAAACAACATAGCTGAGCATTTTTCATTTTCTTTTTATATAACTTCTCGAGCAACTAACACGTATCAAATATTAATATAACAAGCACTCAATAACAAGTTGCCACATTCTGGAGACTTACGAGATATTATCGTCTCACAGGTCCAGATTAAAAACACAATCAAAAACTCCACCCGGAATTGAACTCGGTACTCTTGGATCAGCAGTCAGATACCCAAGCAACTGAGCTACGAAGGCCCAGCACGAGCATGGTCCTTTTGAGATGTAAATATGTTTTTGCCTATGTATATTTATATCCTTATGATATATGTATGTAAACGTTTTTTTATATCAATAAATGGCGTTATTATAATTGATTTCAAAACATCTATGATTAAATAACTAAATAATTATATCTATCATTGTTTCGAATGTATAAAATTAGTTTAACTCAACAAAATTCTATTTATTACATAATGCAATAACTCCACGTTCCGTTCAACTAAATCAGTTACGAAAATATTAAATTAACTTGTTTACAAAGACAGACGCTAACCGTAGCTATGTCGCCCGGCGTCGCGACGCCCTTTCCATATCCTCCTTTCTTCGGCAAACCTCGGTTAGGGTCGGAAGCGATCGGTGAGGCTTTGCTGCTAGCAATAAGATCTGCGAAAGCCCTACCAGATAAGCAGCGTATAACGATTATTGTTTACGTGATTGAGTTTTGAATGAAGTTGACGAATAATATAACTCTTACGTGTATCAATGAATTATTTACTTAAATATTTCTATTATTTTTACTCTACATTACAATGCAATAGTAAAGAGTTATACTTTCATAATTTTATTTATTTATTTATTTATTTAATCTTCTTGTACATATAATTAGTATGCTGGCGGGCTTATTGCTTTTCCAACCAACCAGAGCAAATGTTTAATATACAAAACAATGTGTACAATGGCAATAAGTTAATCACATTACAAAATAAATAAACATAGCAGAAGAAAAGTACTTAATTAAAAAAAAGAAAAAAGAACACAAAAACAAAGAAGATAACATATAAGAACAAATCATAGCAATGATAGAAAGACTAAGGGATAAGGAAAGGAAGAGGAGAGGAAGATGTAATCAGGTGTTGTCAGATAAATATTTTTGCTTTAGCCTTTTCTTGAAGATGTTTAGTCAGATAGACGACATAATATCAGGACTAAGGCTATTCCATAGTCTAGCTGAATGTACTTCAAATGTAGAGCTAAAAAAATCAGAACTATGAATAGGGATAGATAGTAAAGCACGTTCAGCAGATCGAAGTGGACGCCCGTGGCTTGAAAGATAAGTGAATTTATCTTTGAGATACTGAGGTAAATTTAGATTAAAAATGACATTGTATAGTAATGACAAGGTATGTATATTACGTCGTTGTCGTATCTCAATTTTCATAATAATATGAATGGCAAATAATTAACATTTAGGTATATGAAATTATTTATTTTTCTTATTCACAATGGTTGTCACAATGGGAACACTCTGAAATTATTTATTTTTATATGAAATAATTTATGTATATATGTCGGCCTTCCTGGCTTAGTTGGATAGGTATCTGACTGCTGATCCAATGGTCCCGGGTTCGATTTCCGGTGGAAATACAGATTTTAAGTGTGTTTTCACTCTGAATCTGTGAGATGATTAATAACAAATCTCCAAAATGTGGAAACTTGTTATTGGGTGCATGTTAAATTAATCTTTGATATTGTACCTGTTAGTTGCCCGAGAAATAATTTATAATAAATTAATTTATTTATATTTATGTATCATTATTTAAATTTAAATGTCACAGTTAATTTTGTGGCATATTTAAAAAAAATTCACTCTGTTCAAGCCACGAATGATAATCGGATGACAGATAATTTTGCCGTATGTGATCTAGTTTATTTTAAATAGGTATAAATTTAATGAAAACACTATAATTTGATTAAGTTTCACTATTTAATTTAAAACTGGCACTGACCGGTATCGATCTGTTGAAGGTCATCGTCAGAGTGCACGAAAATGAATGTGAACAGAGTATATTTGAATATTGATACACAACCTTTTTTTGTAAAATTATATCAGTTTGATTAGTATTGACAGAAAGAACTGATGAAGAAAACTGGCAAACAAAACAGTATGGAATATATGTGTGACATATATAAATTTATTGAAAATATTTTTTTATATATCCTTTCAGTACCTATACTTTTGACAGTGACACATCAAATATTGACACTATAAATAGCAGTAAATTGTTTTTTTTAACAGATTTTTAATTATCTCAATAGAGACGAAGTTGGAATATTTACTGTAGGAGAACCGGGAAATCAAGGTACCTAAAGGTCTTACCACCTGTCATCGGCTGGTTTACGTGATCACTTTATGCGCTTGCGCAACGTTCACCAATTACGCCTTTTTAATGAGATTCCTATCAATTCAATTTTGAAAGTTCTATATATTGTAATACTGAATTTTTTTCGCTTGAAAATAAGGAATTTTTACTACAGCCATCTATGTGTGAAATTATGAACAACATTCTTATTATTTTTATTTATTTTTGTTGTAACGCCATCTATTGAGAGAATTGGTTTTTTGTAAATAATGAGAGCAACAATTCTTATACCTGAGGTGACACCCATAGAAGTCACCCCGGAATTGCGCCAGACTTATAAGGTAATTTTTTTTGTCCTATTTACCTACTTGTACCAATGTGTAAGTAATCGAATATTTTTTTATTATTGCATATGCGCAAACATTGGATTTTTTTCCCTGTCGGGAGTCAAAGACATTTTTTAACAGATTTTTAATTATCTCAATAGAGACGAAGTTGGAATATTTATATATCCAACTTCGATCCAACTTATCCAATTTCTATATCCTATATTTATATTGTTGATATAAACGACAGTCAGATTTTCTAGAAGTATCAACTAGGTACCTAATTCGTGTGGAAATATTTTTAAAATTATTAAATTTCAAATTAATAACCGCTTGAAAAATGTGACGCTGGACGTATACAGGTCCAAATGTTGTTTTTTTTAGCTAATTAATGTCAAAAATACATATTTATGCACCCAATAATATGTTTGATATGTTCAGTGTATCACAGATTTATGTATACGGCAAACAAAATGGCTAACTATTATTAACGAGAAATGAACCTTTAGCTCGGGAGTCAGATACACATGGATAAATTGTGATGTGAAAATGTCTTGTAATTAGTGAATTTTATTTCAAAATTAAAAATATTTTTTTGTCAATATCATTATTTACAAAAAACCAAATCCATCTCGGTCTGTGGATCTTGGTCTTGTATTTGCTCATCACTATAATATAAGTACATAACTGACCCACGTAAAATATTGTTTTATTGATATAGGATTCTGCTCGTAGCATGTTAGATTTTCGTCAAAAAGAATTGCAAGATTTTTCCCGACTTAGCTGTAATGAATGTGTCACAATATGGAAAGCTGTACGAATTTTCTGTACTGTATTTGTGATTTCGTTGCAGGAACAAATTCGTCAAATCCGATTTCCAGTAATTATAATTCTCCTGTTCTCTGTCGTCTGAAAATGTCGTCATATTATTCAAATTCAATTCTCCGTTTTGATGTTTTTCCCATTGAACCGGAGAATCCGTTTTATTTCATTGTTGCCAACAGCGCCACCTCTGTTCCAGGACCGGAAACGCTTTGTTTTGGCGGGAAAATCGCGCGGAAAAGTGGCGGGGGGTGGGGCGGGGGGTCCCAGGGAACGTAGGTGGAGGGTGGTGGTGGTGGGTGGGTTGTGATGAAGCAAAAATGGCGGCAATTGGGTGAGGATAATGAATACAAGTGACGCCATGTTGGATGTGATGGGTTTAATATTGTGTCAAAAGTTTTGAGTGTATTTTCATGCAAAATCAATATGTTGCCGTCAAATAATACGTAAAGATGCAAATATACCGAATGAGCTCAAAACCGAATGAGAGTACCTATCGACATGTATTTTATATTTTTATTTATTTAAATAAATCATCTTCAAGTATAATGATATCTAATGTACCTAGTAATAAATAAAATGTATATCACTATAATTAAGTTTAAGTCAATAGTGAATATACATTTATTTTAATTTGTGTATTAGGCTACACTACTAAGCTATGTCTGTCCCAAAGTAGTGTTATATAAATATGCAAGTTACATAAATATTTTTTATTCGTCATACTTTTAGCTAATTTTTATAAGGTTTATTGGTAGGTTGAAGTGAGACAGAGGTGCAAGTGTACGTATTAGTGTAGTACGTATTATTTAATAATGTAAAATATTATTTGATATAGGTAATACCTACAACTGTCAATGGGAGTAGCGCTCTCCCGAAACTAGCAGTGTTCCTTTAAATGGACTCACTTAGTGACATTGAGCAAAGTTAAATTCGCACCGTTATTATTTTCAAACATGAATTACCACGAATCTTGAATTTAGCGAGCAAAATAGCGTTCAGATAAAAAAGATTATGTGAAATTGTACCATATTACTAAATTACTAAATATTCCTTTTTAATCATTTTTGTATATTTTTACTCCTCACTAACCCAAGGAGATATAGCGGGAAGTTATGATTTCGCAATTTTTAAGGCTATTTTTTTGCAGATTATCAACTAGTATCATGCTGAGATTGTATTCTGAAAGTTTCATCACAATGTATCTGTGTGTGTGCTATGTGCAGTGTGCTATGTACGGCGTGTTCATTTTACTTTATCGATTATAGACTACATAAAGTACTCATTCGATTCTATTCAAATTTTGCAAATATGTATATCTAATACTCGATTTGATCCCATTAGATTTTGAACGATATATGAATAGTGCTTCTCAATTTTTTTAACTGTCAAATATTTTAAAGTGACCCCAAGCTCAGGAAAATAAAATTTGAAATTTTTATTTTCAAATTCGTAAAAAGGCACATCACTTTCATAAAATGGCATTGAAGAATTATCAAGTTTTCATAATAAAAATTTAAATAAAAAATAATTTAACAAACTCATTTCATGAAAATGCTGAAAATTTTCTATAGAAAATTTGAATACTTTATAGAATGACTTGTTAGTGAGGAGTTTAGCGTTGGCCACAACCCACTCGTTTATGTTTTGTATTAGTAGGTACATCAGCTGTTTTTGATTTTTTTTATTTTGATAATATGATGTTCCTATTTGGAGGAACAAAGATTCTTAAAAATTCAATTAGTTTGATTTGACTTTATTAAATTCATTGTTGAGATTCATTGTCAAATAAAACGAATCATTTCTATGCAGATTTACGTGATATTTTCTTTTTATATATTAATATAATATTATTGTTAAATATACATCCTCCTAAAATTGTGTCTGGTTACCGTTAGGGGTAATAATAATAATTCTCTATTTTCTTCCTTCAAATCCTCCCCCTGTCTCCCTGTTAGGAAGGCTTACATCCTCTTCAACGCATTACACAACACATACAATGCACTAAGCTTTCGGTTTTAAATTTTAACACAACACTTTCGAAATAATATTATAATATACAATATAATGAAAAGGATTTACCTACTAACACAAACATAAACACATACACATTGTTATTTGCGGGATGTATTGTGTTAAACTTATGAAAATATTTATCTTTTATTTTAACCATTTGTTTTCCTTGTTATTTAAAATGCCAACGATGAATAGATTAATAAATATAAACAACACAAAATTCATCTAATTTCAAATAGCATGGATTATTTCCTTTCTTAACCTACGTTTTAATAAATGTGCTCCATAATTTATTTGTTATTTATTTATTTTTTTATTGTAATTTGTGGCGATTTCGAGTGCTCTGCTTGAAAGCCTATTTATGATAACCAAATAAAAACCAAATGAACAATGATTATGGTTAACGGTTAGTTTTGGCAATAATTATGGTTATCTGACTGATGTTTTCTATTAAGCACTCTAAGAACACGGCATTAAAAAAATTACTTTAATATACCCTTAAATAAAATGTGTAATTTTCTGGTTTGCATATTTATAATATGTAGGTACCAATATAATTTAATCTGAGAAATTAAATTATTGTCAGTGACTTTTTTACATCTATTATTATCTTTAATCTTTTTCTAATTGTTCTCGGGCAATTAACATGTACTATATCAAACATTAATTTAACACGCACCCAATAACAAGTTGCCACATTCTGGAGACTTATGATATTTATCATCTCACAGATCCACAGATCTAGACTGAAAACACAATTAAAAACAGTGTCTCCACCGGGAATCAATCCCGGGCCTATGGCTCATGTGTCAGGTATCAAACCAACCGAGCCACGAAGGCCGACAATTGTTTTTTATTGTTTTCTTTTCAGTGGTTTCGTTTTCAATATGTGTTTTATATATCTTATTTTTTTTTGTTTTAATAGTATTTAAGTGTTATATGTATTTTCTTTGTTTTCTTTTACTCATTCTTTTGCTGTTGTACATACACAATGTTGTCATACGTTGTAATCTGGTTGGTTGGAAGAAATTGCCTAATGGCAATAAGCCCGCCAGTGTACAATAATATTTGTTTATATTATGTACAAAAAGATGTATAAATAAATAGTAAAAATATGTTTATGAAGGGCAATATATGCCGTAAATGATTTAATAAATAAATTAATAAATAATATATATAATAGCTAAA
Organism: Molanna angustata; assembly: GCA_963576475.1. Classification (NCBI taxonomy): domain Eukaryota; kingdom Metazoa; phylum Arthropoda; class Insecta; order Trichoptera; family Molannidae; genus Molanna; species Molanna angustata. The sequence goes on along the minus strand of OY754988.1, from coordinate 23,781,293 downwards.
AAATATATAATATGTAATAGCTAAAAAATAACGTCGTTTTTTCTGTGTGTTTTATTTATTTATCTTATTATTGATAATGAAAAAACAGTCTTGTTCTAGAACCACATTCATTATTGATACCATTATTATCTTGGTGTTGCCAACAGTACGATGTGTTACCTTGCAACAGTGTTGCCTTTATTATTTAATAAAGTAGCTACTTAATTAATACCACTTATAAGCTGACATACTGTAACACACTGTGATATCACTCTCCTGAAATTGCATGCACTTCTTATGTAATAAATAAAAATAATAAAATAAAACGAGTGCTTTGTGGCCAACGCTAAACTCCTCACTGACAAGTCACTCAACAAGTGGATAATTTGCTGAAAATTATCCAACAACAATGGATAATTTTCAGTATTTTCGAGATGAGTTTGTTAAATTATTTTTGATTTAAATATTTTTTTGAAAAAAATCGAACGAGTAGGTACCTACTAGTTAATAATCTGCAGTAAAAAAATTGACTTAAAATTGCGAATTCATAGCTCCCCACTAAATTCCCTTGGGGTAGTGATTAGTTTAAAACTACAATCAAGGTCATAATTTACTTTGCTGTCACGATGATAGTAGAATTTGCCGGCATTCTTCTGCTTCCAGGTATAGTCGATTGATTACCTTGAAACTCGATCAAAGTGGAGACTCACCATCTAATGTTTAATTCAATTGAATGCTAAGCGCCCTTGAGCTGAACTCTTATGAAAACGGCGCAGTATAAATTACCCAATAATACACTGATAACTTTCATAAAAAAACAAATTAATGAATAATAAATACTTTGATTTTATTTTTTTATTTTGTTTTATTTTAATTTATTTTATTTTAATTTATTTTATTTTATTTTATTTTATTTATTTTATTTTATTTTATTTTATTTTATTTTATTTTATTTTATTTTATTTTATTTTATTTTATTTTATTTTATTTTATTTTATTTTATTTTATTTTATTTTATTTTATTTTATTTTATTTTATTTTATTTTATTTTATTTTATTTTATTTTATTTTATTTCATTTTACTTCATTTCATTTCATTTCATTTTATTTGATTTTATTTTATTTTATTTTATTTTATTTTATTTTATTTTATTTTATTTTATTTTATTTTATTTTATTTTATTTTATTTTATTTTATTTTATTTTATTTTATTTTATTTTATTTTATTTTATTTTATTTTATTTTATTTTATTTTATTTTATTTTATTTTATTTTATTTTATTTTATTTTATTTTATTTTATTTTATTTTATTTTATTTTATTTTATTTTATTTTATTTTATTTTATTTTATTTTATTTTATTTTATTTTATTTTATTTTATTTTATTTTATTTTATTTTATTTTATTTTATTTTATTTTATTTTATTTTATTTTATTTTATTTTATTTTATTTTATTTTATTTTATTTTATTTTATTTTATTTTATTTTATTTTATTTTATTTTATTTTATTTTATTTTATTTTATTTTATTTTATTTTATTTTATTTTATTTTATTTTATTTTATTTTATTTTATTTTATTTTATTTTATTTTATTTTATTTTATTTTATTTTATTTTATTTTATTTTATTTTATTTTATTTTATTTTATTTTATTTTATTTTATTTTATTTTATTTTATTTTATTTTATTTTATTTTATTTTATTTTATTTTATTTTATTTTATTTTATTTTATTTTATTTTATTTTATTTTATTTTATTTTATTTTATTTTATTTTATTTTATTTTATTTTATTGAAAGTACACAAACAATGACTGGACAAGTAAAATGGTGATATACAATATAAAAAAATAGTCACGCCCAGCATCAATTAAATGTAGGTATACATTATTACCTTATAAATTATAGTAGTGTTAGAAAAAAACAATCAATATTAAGTAAGACAAAAGTTAAAACTTAAATATACAAAATAATATTTTCCAAATGCGATAAATCAATTGTTTTTGGTTGTATACAAAGTAAGGATGTCAGTGGTTGGTGCCTTCTCATTACCAATATATTCTGTTTACACACAATATTTCTGTGCCGTTTGTTAGGGGTGCTGAAGGCGCATGCGCGAGGGTCTTCCATCTCCACCCGTCACCCTCCATCAGAACAGAGGGATATTGAGGAGGGTAGCGGAGGACGGTGAAGGCTGTGGAGGGTTTCCTCTGGAATTTCAGTTTCTCTTCCTATGTCCAATGCGACGCGGATAAATGAGAATTTGCCACTTTTCTGGGAGATGAAAAACGTTTTGGGGAGAGGAATATCAATTGTTATAATCTCAGGATGCTGTGTCAACTCACATATTTTTAATCCATTGTAGTTAATTTATATACCTGGTAAAAACCTATTGAAATGACATTTATAGAAAAAGCAAACGTCCCGTTTTGAAACAATAAATATTTTAGATGTAATACAGTCTTTTTAATGAATTCTTCGTTGAAGGAAATCAACGAAGAAAACAAATATTGCCTATTTTTTTATTGATTATTTATTCATTTATTGGTTGATACAGTCTGCACAAGAAATCAGACAATGTTGCATTGTTTTATACGTGGACCAGTCAAAACTCCATACATTATTCAATAGGATAATTACCTAATTTTAAGTACAAATTTTACTAATAATACATTATTAATTTATTAGAACATAAAAAACACTAAAATAAGACAGCTGATTAAATCAAAGTACTAGGAAATAAAGGAGGAGACAGCTGTCCTAAACACATTGAGAGAGCTCGCAGAGATGTCGAGTGTATTAAAGAAAACATTGTACAGTTTGTACACCGTGCAAGCATAAACAAATTTCTTTTCATCGTCCCGTGTCAGGTTCCCTCGATCTCGTCTATCACTGTGGCGATGACTTCCCTATCCTGTGAAACTAGGAACATATCCTCCACGAAATTCCGGTCCATTGCCTAACGTTACGCAGCCAGGACACCTGTGTCCAGTAAACGCCTCTTCGTCCCTCTATCTAGAATTAAGATATTAGGCGATATTTTTCTCCACGAATACCCTTTTCTCGTACTCCTTTAGACTCAAAATCCGACAGCAGTTTTTTACTGTGATTTTTCGTCTTCTTCTTCGCCTCTTCCCAATTCATTTAGGGCCAGCCATTCTGGTACGCTCCGCATCATCTTCACAACTCTACATCTTTCGCTCTTGGATCATCTCAACGCAATCAACCACTCCTCCCTCGATTCCTCTTCTATATTCGTCTACCACGTGATTTGTGGATGTCTTCTGGGTCTTCTTTGAATGAGGATATATACATTCAGCTTGGCCACATGACTGACTATCGTCCCATTTATTTATTCGCTCATTACACCAGAGTCTGGTTTCTATCAGTTATTTACTGTTTCATTTTTTATTAAATTAAATATTGTTACAAAATTGTGACAATTCCTCTTCGTAAATGAAATAAAAAATATACATACCACCAAATGACAACCAGCAACTCACATTCACACAATAACAGACAAGCACTACTAAACCTTGACGAAATACCAAAAACTAAGACAACACAGTACATAGGTCCTAAAATATTTAAACTCTTTAAAACTGACTTTCCACTCATAAGAACCTACTTATATATCAAATTGAAAGATATAGCAAACAACTGGTTAACTACCAAAAGACGAAAAGAAACATAAAATTTGTTTAATATTACTACTTAATTGACTTTAAAAAATCCAAATTATATTAGCATTAGCCCTTTTTTCATCAAGCAATATTTTCATACTACACTAAAACATATACTAGCACCTCTGTATCACTTCAACCTACCACTAAACCTTATAAAAATTAACTAACACTATGACGAATAAAAATAATAGAACTGATTTATATAACGCTACTCTGGGACAGGCATAGCCTAGTAGAGTAGATCCACAAATTATAATAAATATATATGTAGGTATACGCTTATGACTTGAACTTTAACTTTTAACTTATTTATAGTAGGTATTACTTATACATTTTATTTACTACTGTATAAAGTTATATTGTATCTACTTCTGATATTATTATACTTGTAAAAAAGGATTTTAATAAATAAATAAACATTAAAAAATGGGAATTGGTACAGCCCGCGAATTTTCCTCACATATATATTTGTCTGGTTTTGTTTTTATGTCGAGGGTCGGTGAAATAGCCTTACATGTTGATTGTATAGCCTCTTGTTGATGGGGGCTTGGTGGGGCAGGCAAAGAGGACGACCACCCTCACTGTTGCCTACCACATACACACACACACACAGCAAGGGACACGCCCTATCGTCTCTTCTTTCTCCTTTATGCTTTCTCCACACCACTCCTTCTTGATATTAGGTACTATTGACAAAATCAAATTTACGATCGAAACAAGAAAATATTGTAATGTTGGTTGTTTATTGTCTGGTTTGGACATTTATTATTTTGATAAAAAATGTACACGTTTTCATGCTGATTGAAAATAGTACAAAGTGGGACTAAAATAAAATTGCACATGTAGGTATTGGGGGTATTTATCAGCTCAGTCAACCGGTTAATTTACTATGAAAATATTTAATTACAATGTGCGTGTTCTAAAAATTCAATGAAATATTTCAAGTTATAGATGTTAGCAAAGTTCATTAACGGTGCAGAAAAATGGTAATAAAAATCTGAATATTTTCCATACAAAAAATGAATGAATCGAATATTTTTTTTTAATTGCATATACGCAAACATTGGATTTTTTTTCCCTTTCGGGAGTCAAATGACGTTTTTATTGGCAAACATTTTTATAACATCTCAATAGAGACGAAGTTGGGATATTGTAGAAGAACCAGGAACTCGAGGCACCTACAGGGCTTACGACCTGTCATCGGCTGGTTTACGTGATCACTTTATGCGTTTGCGCAATGTTCACCAATTAAGCCTTCTTATTTTGACAACTTTAATAAAAGTAAATAGTAAAACACTTGAAACAGAGATAATCTAAGAATACACATATACAGAAATCGATGCAAAAAATGATGCTGGCATGTAACAACCATGCTAGCAAAAGAAAAGATTGCTGGCATTTTCTTACGAAGTTTATTTCTAAGTCGGTACACTGTAAAAAAATATTATGACAACTGGCTACTTGCGTTTTGGCCAAACCTTTGTTATCGGTAATGAAGGTATATCTATTTATGACTGTACTGGTTGGCTGTGTGCACAAAGAATTTAGTTGAACAAAACCAAATGTTTTGTAGTCACTATAGTTCGGTTAAGTTTCAAATGAAATTTTGTTATTATTATAAAAAAAAATAGGTGTATATAATATTGTAATTTATACCATACAAACACATTATCATGATCAAACAAATGGTCAAAAGGACGATAAAAAACTTACAAAGTAGTGAGTATAAAAAAAGAAAAGGAAAGACAAAAAAATATGAAAAATATAAAGGAAATACAACACAGTTGAATGTCGTTGAAATAAAAGGAAATTGGAGTCATCCAAGCGAAAGGACTAAGGGTATGACATAGGTAGGTAAGAAAAAGACCTCAATGTTTAACATAACGACCAAGTTTCTTGTACCATTCTCCGGCTATTGTACATATTCTCTGGAATTACTATCTACTGTCTTAGGTTTTCCATGGAAATTGTATCGAAGAAAGCTACTGAAGACAGAAAAAAAGTTTTTCTATGGGGATGTGAACAGTGAACATACACTTTAATTGAAAATGAATTTTCCTTCACTGCTATGAATTTGTGGGGAGTTATGATTACGCAATCATTTAGCAAATATTTTGCATCGATTTCTCAACAAGTACCTACCATGTATGTAGTTATGATTACGCAATCATTAAACACATATTTTGCATCGATTTTCCAACGAGTACCATGAATGTAGTTATGGTTCGCAATCATTAAGCACATATTTTGCATCGATTTCTCTACAACTACCATGAATGTTATTATGATTACGCAATCATTAAGCACAATATTTTCCATCGATTTCTCAACAAGTACCATGTATGTAGGTAGTTATGATTACGCAATCATTAAACACATATTTTGCATCGATTACTCAGCGAGTCCCATGAATGCATGTATGTAGCTATGATTACGCAATCATTAAGCACATATTTTGCATCGATTTCTCAACAAGTACCATGTATTTAGTTATGATTACGCAATCATTAAGCACATATTTTGCATCGATTTCTTAACGAGTACCATAAATGTAGTTATGATTACGCAATCATTAAGCACATATTTTGCATCGATTTCTCAACAAGTACCATGTATTTATGTAGTTATGATTACGCAATCATTAAGCACATATTTTGCATCGATTTCTTAACGAGTACCATAAATGTAGTCATGATTACGCAATCATTAAGCACATAACTATATTGCAGTGAAAAGATTTTTATAAATAACATATACAGAACTTTCATGATTTCCCTGTTCTCCTATAATATTCCAACTTCGTCTCTATCGAGATGTTAAGAATTTGTCATACAAATACAAATGTGAATATCTACCTTGGTGTATTTTAATTCAAATAAATTTAATCAACTTATCAGATTAAAGGACAAATTGTATCTATTTAATATGGTTAATCAATCTTTATGTTGGATTGTATTGGGTCCCTCACACTACCCCCTTATTAAGCGTTGTCTGTTAATATCGTCAAAAAAATATTTTGTCTCTTCTATCCAATGTGGACTTGCTTACCCGTTCTTCGTACGGACATATTTATTTCAAAATTTAGATTATTAAAATTCACACATACAATACCAACTAATACAAATGTAATTTTATGAAGGAATGCCATTAGAATTATATTCGTCGTATTTGGACTCTATTACTGCAGTGGTATATATTTTAGAACTAATTGTGTCGTTTGGGGAATGGCTTTCGTTCATGCGCGGTGCAAAACAGCTTCTCCTCATTACCCAACCGTTTGATCTATTTATACGAATTTATTAAATAAATTTGACTTCATAATTATAAACTTTCTATTGAATTGTATTGTTTGAAATATAGGTTTATACGATTTTCTGAATATTGAATAATTTGACTTTGCAGTTACATTAAAAAATCACAAACATATGTTAGATGAAATCAATTTTCATGGAGATATTTCAGATTATGGGTATACGATTGAGATTTAAAGCTGGTTTTACGACATATTAATATGGTAATGCTTACATATCATGTTCTTTTCCAATCATGACGTATTATTTTTTTCTACAAAGTGTAAGAAAATCTTAATTTTTAGTATCAATTTGATGTAAGGAAGTCAAAAAATAAAAGCTGACTTGTTTTCAGCCACATTTGGATTTTTTTTTGGTCAAATCTATCAACAATTATAACACACTATCAATACCTACCAATACACCACATTTCCTCCTACACTTACTCATTCACAATACATGCAGCCCGGCTGTGGTACAAATTACCCAATGGTAATAATTTCCGAAGTCACACTTCTTATCCTCATACCTAAAATTCCGTTATCCTTCACCCCTTCCCAACCCATCCTTTACCTATTTTTGGACATTAACATTAACATTATCATTATTATTTTAATTTATGTTTTTTTATATAAAATTTTGCATTTTTATATTATTTACGTTTTCTTTGTCATGTATACCTATTAGTTTTTATTTTTTGTTATATGTATTTTTTGTACTTGCTCGTACTTACTGTATTTACTAGTGTGGTTGACTGGTAGAAATTGCCTACGGGCAATAAGTCCGCCACATTATGTGATTTGTTTTGCATAATTAAAGTGTCTAATTATTATTATTATCAATAATAAGTTTCGTTGATGTTTTCAATTCTTATAGCAGATATTTCATACAGACAGACATTATGTGATATTTGTCATCATCTCAGTGTTATTAGAGGGTTCATATTAACATGGCAGTGTCGCTATTTCCCGCCAATAAATACATTCTTTTATTAGTCTAAATATGGGGGTGGATATTCCCATTATTGGATACTATCAGATTAAGTTGTGGAACTGTGGATGAATGTGGAACTACTCCATCCCTAGGTATGGGGGGTGATTCTCTATTATTATAACTGTCAAACTGGATAAACCCCTCACACACAGAACAACTTGGAAGCATTCAACCGGCTCCTCTAGACTTACCCCTCAATATTGATATTACATCCTTACTTTAATCCAAATGAAACTTTATTATTTTACATGGGATCAAATTTGTATCCATTATTTTTTATCGTCGTACAAATTAGTCGATTCGTTCGATTTCTGCTGTAAAACTTTATAAGGAGATAGTTATTTTAGTAATTATGATTATGACTGATTAATTTTATAGACTATTTATAAGAAGGATTGTTTCGTGTTCAAAAAGGTATATTTAAACTCATCTCTCTATGATAGATACACTACAAACAATGGGGTGCAACTGATAATTCATGCAATAAAATATTGTAATCACTCTGATTTATGTTTATTTAGAACAATGTTTTACATAGTATTTATTAATTTATTTAATTAATATATTTAATTTACACGTAATAAGAATGTGGAGGAAAGAACGCGATACGTCTAGGCTGGGCGACTGAAGAAATTCCGAATGATAAGAGTAGGACGGGATCATCGCTTATACGTTCAGCTTGAGTTGGCAGCCATGACAAGCCAGTATTGATGGTGGACATCCTAGGGATGGTCCACCACAACTTAATTTCTTTAATTAGTTAGTAGACAGTTTCAAAAGTTATCTTTTTCGTTTTCATTTATCCGTTTCGTCCTCATGTCAGCCTTGTAAAAACCCTAATCAGAGTTGTGAGTATATCCTATGGGAATGCACTAGCTGGTCCATGTCAACATGCCGACGAGAACTCTAGAACGATGTTCGAGAGAATTCCTTTGAACCCATTGGACATGCAAACCTTGCAGCTACGATGGACACTTCAGGGCTTTTATGATTTTTTGTCAAAAATACAGTGCAATATTGCGCGATTCCTTACTGGACACGCAGTTTCAAAAGTTATCTTTTTCGTTTTCATTTATCCGATTCGTCTTCATGTCAGCTTTGTGATAACCCTGAGCAGAATTGCGAGTATATCCTATGGGAATCCACTAACACGTCCGTGTGAAAATACCGATGAGAATTCTGCCATCATGTTCGAAGGAATTCCTTTGGACCCATTGGACATGCGGAACTTGCAGCTACGAAGATTACTACAGGGGTTTCATGATTTTTTGTCAGTGTACGGTGAGCCAACTGTTCTTACAATAGGTTTTCTTTTGCACAAGTGCAGTCTTTGCAAGATTTTCGAGTTCTCGTGACTCTTCTCATGATTTTATGTGTTCTTTTTAGAGTTTCTATAGTTTTGTTATAGGGGCCGTTATTAGTTTTCATAAGCAGAACTGGTGACTAATTCCATACATCCGAATTAGCCACGGACTCTGCGCTTTGATGAAAATCTTCCTTTACTGATTCCATAAAGCGACACGCAAAATAAACTGACAACACCAGTTAAGTTTGACTAAACTCGGTTTAATCTGGCGTCTCTCTCCTTCGCACATGCAACGAATGACGCTGGAAAGGGACGACACATGTTTGATTATACAATTCATTGATTGGGGATTGTGTAACTGAGTTAATCTTGTTGTGCAATTTTATACGTCGGATTAATGTTATACCATGGTTTATTGGATCGTAATATATACAAAGAAAATAATTTAATTGTATGATATTGCCATTGTACAAATAATATTTATCATACTACCACGCCATGTCCCTCAAGGGGTAGGCAGAGAGGTCTAAACAACACCATTTTTATCTATATTTTTATTTCATTTAATTTGACAGTTGCATATAATTTAGTTAAAAAACATATAACATAAGCAGAACTACTTAAGTTCCCTAATGTGTTTTCACGATCAAAATCACGTAGCAAAAACTTACACATACATATAAAATAAAATATACTTTTATATTTTATGGCAAATAATAATATCTCAATAGAGACGAAACGAAAATATATATTTTTAAAAGAAAATCGGTAAATCAGACACCTACAAGATTTACAATCTATCATGCTGGTTTGCGTGATCACTTTAAGCCAGTGGTCGGGAAACTTTTTAACCATTACCCCAAAATTTTTTTGCGTAAGTCGATATAACCCCTTCCCCCCATTTTGAAAAGAAGAACAAACATTTTTTATTGAATTAATTTATACGGAAAATACAAAAAAAGTTACATGAAAATAGTAAGTATGTAATAAACAAACAAAATAAAATTCTCAAATTGGATCAAACAAAAATTCATTTTAACCCCATTTAGGGTAATTCACCCGGGTTCCTCGACCGCTGCTTTAAGCGCTTGCTCACCAATTACGCTTTTTTTTTATTTTTTTAAATCAATCTAAATTTAAAAATTCTATATAATATGTAACAAGGTGACGACAATACGTCGTTTGAAAATTAGCTTTGGAAAATCATCGCCATCTATCAAAGACAATGAAATTTATTTCTATCGCCCTCTGTTGAGATTAATAATTAGATGGTATAGGGGGATAGGAATAACCTCGGCGATTTTAGATAAATTTACCAATATCAACATGCATAATATGTATAGGGTTTGCGAATTTAAAATTTGTTGTATGTACCACACATCTATCACTTCATCAATATTCATTATTATTGATCTGTGTACAAGTAAAATATTTAATATTGACTATGTGACAGACACCTGTCATTGGGAGCATTTGAGATTTTATGTTTTATGTTTTAACTTGTGTGACAGGTTTAATGACAGGTTTGATGTTAATGGCAGGTTTCTGTTGGTGTCTTTAATAAATTAATTAATACAACTGTGTATTTGTTTAAGAGAATTTATTTATCTTAATGAATCGACAATATTAAGCCAAAACACGGATATTCTATCGAGGGTTTTGGTGATGTTGGCTAAAATCCACTTTTTTGATTGGGTGTTTTCAATAAGATATTTTTTCTATTTTCCCAGATATCCTGCATTCTGAGGCCGGTTCTGATGGCAACAGTGAGCATGCATCTTCAGGAGATGAGGATTCCCAGATGAGATTAAGATTGAAGAGAAAATTGCAGAGAAATAGGACATCCTTCACCAACGAACAAATCGACAGCTTAGAGAAAGGTATATAATATACATTTCGCATGCATGCTTTTTTCAATATAGGTACTTATATACATTTTCGCATGTATAAAATGCCACATAATATGGCGTGTAAAATCAGTTGAAAATTTCATCATACCAAAAGATTATAACATCGTTTGCAATAATTCTATCCGTTAAAATTATGAATAGAACTGTTCCAAACGCTTGTATACGCTTTGTATAGCAGAGCGTCGTTGAGCTTATGGATATAACGGAACGTAGAGCTTGAATAACGGATCTCAATCGTAGACACTGAATAATGAATCGTAGATGTTGAATGCCGAATTAGAGTTGAATTAATATCTTCAACAAATACTATGGCACACTCATTTAACGATTTCAGGTGCTGATTAAGTTTTAACAATAAAACAAAATATTATTTCATCCTATTTAATTTATTCGTAGAATAAAATTTTTGATGTGACGATTTATTGTTCTCATATATATAACGAACGTTTTGCCTTGTGTGGGCCTTTTATAATAGTAAATATTAATATAATATTAAAAAAGAGCATTTTATAAGGTTATAGGAACCTAAAATAATTAATTGCTTTGAAAGAAATAAAATAGGATTTTTTTAAATGGATGAATATGTCCTTGTAAAAAGTAAATTTAAAAATAGGTAAACGAAATCGGTCGTGGCAAGATTCATACTTGTGACCACTGGATTACTAACCCAGCGCCCTGACTGCACTGCCACCACCCATCTAAACCAAATTCGTAGGAATATAATTACCTTAATATAGGAATAATAATTGTGTTTACGTATTTTTCAGATATTATTCGTTTTACCCCTTTAAAATATCTAGGCTGTAACTATTCCAGAGTCTTGCAGAATGGACTTCAAATGAAGACATTTTCATTTAATTGGTGAAGGGGAATTAGAAAAAATATCGCTGTGATATTTTGGTTTTATGATTATGTTATTAACCTGACTTCTTTAGCATTTTCAATTTCGATTTTCTTCATTTTTAACTGACCCAAATTAAACGATTGAAATCAAATAAAAATGTGTAATTCGACAGATGGCTACGGTGTTTTCAGATTAATTATTTTCAAGCGATGTAAATTTACGAATTTATTGAAATATGAACTCAATAAAATGGCTTAATAATTATTGGTGAACGTCGCGCAATCACTTAAAGTGATCACGAAAACCAGCCGATGGGTGTTGTCTGATTTCCTGGTTCTTCTTTAAACATATATTATATTTCCGCTTCAACTCTGTTGATATATTACATACATTTGTCAAAAAAAATAAGGAATTTTTGCAAATCGCAAGATCGAGAGGATTTCAAGTGATCTTTGACGCCAGGGGAACCTGACCAGACACACAATGAAGAATAAGAAGAAGAGACTTAGATTCATTTTTGTTACGGTTTATTAACGTTTGTTTTTCAACTAAATCAAATCTAAATACCGAGGTATTTGTTTGTGAAACTCTTTTGAACGAATGAAACGAAACAGGTCCCGTTTATGTTTTCTGAACATTAAAGAATGAATCATCGTTTGTGGACTTTTTGATGTTTAATTGCTTTTGTGTCTGAAGAAACCCACCCTTCGGCCATCTTATTCATCCCCTTGCTTTCTTTCTCTCTTTCGTTCTCGTTTCAACTTCCAACTAACTATTTCTGTTTCTCCGTGTTTTGCTACCTTTCTCTTTTTTGCCCATGTTCTTTATTTTTTTTCTTCCGCCTTTCTATATTCCTACCTCCTCGTCTCCTTTCCATTCGACTCCCCGAAACACAATACTTTTGGCGTAAAAAGTTTCTTCTTTGTTTCAAAGTCCATCCTTTTAATTTTAATTTTTACTTTTATTATTCGCAAACGTCAAGATCGCAAGCGAAAAATACACCCAAAATGAATCGCTTCATATTTTTAAACTCCCCTATGATGTATACAGTTAAACATTAATAACATCACACAGTCTCCCTAAAGAGTTAAGTTTACCCTTGTTAAGTTATTCTTCTTGTGTCTCTTGTTGAAAATTCTCGTCACTTCAGACACATTTATGAACCGTCTCGTATACATCATTATTTTACGATCGCTTTCCAAATTCTTTGAAAAGAAGCCGTGATTTTAAAACCGGTCAATCAAAATTATCACCATGGCAGTAAAATTCAACTTTTTTTTATTATTAAAACAAATTCTTCTTCTTCTTCAGCCTGTTTTTTTCTATTCTTGGACAAAGGCCTCCCCCTTGCTCCTCTACAACTCCCTGTCTTGGGCACACTGCATCCATCACCCTTCGGCACATTTCTTGATGTCAAAAGGCCACCTTGCCTGGGGTCTGCCGACACCTCTTCGGCTTTTTCTCGGTCGCCATTCTACGATATTTTTGGTCAGCGACTCTTTCCGCTACATCGGCCACTTTGGTTCTTTCTCTTATCACAGATTTCCTGGTTTATTCTGAGATGGGGATTGTACTCAGTATTAGTTCTCGTGTTAAACTTGTTGATAATATGGCGATGATTTCTTCAAATTATGAACATCGTGTATAATACAAAGAGTATATTTATAATATCAATATAACTAACTGTTACCTATAGTGCTGCCATCTGAGAGAGCTCGCTCTACCATCTGGTGAGCTTTTTATAAACTACATCCATATTTCTTGCACACCGGTATGTCCCTTTCACATACGCACATACCTTAATATTACATTATATAACAATTATTTTTTTCTTTTCTTTGTAGAATTCGAGAGGACGCACTACCCTGACGTTTTCGCCCGCGAGAGGTTAGCTGAGAAGATTGGATTACCCGAGGCACGTATCCAGGTAAACCCTTCTAATACAAGTGGGAGACGGTAACACTGCTGCTTCTTTTAAAATAACATTCATTTCAAAAATGGAACACATTAAATTTTTTCATTAAAAATTAAAAATAATTACAATATTAATTTGAAAAAAAAATGCAGATGTGATGTTACCGCGAGCCGGGTAGGTTTTGGGGAATTAAATGTCATGTCACCGCGAGCCAGGTAAGTGATGTTGAAATATAACGTATGTATAATTATGTACCATACTGTATTGAAAAGCCTTTGCTCGCCTATGTACTTGTTCATACCCAGTAAAACAATTATTAAAACATTTGTTTAGTGGTCTCTCTGATTTGTCGAGCTAGTCAATGTTCTTAAATGAACCTTCATTACTGAGGATGGCGCCTGCACCCAATCAATTGGCGATCTTGGGCAGATCAAAAAGTTCTAAGTTATGTAAAAAAGTGATATTTTTTAAAATAATATCTTTTTTGTTTACACCACTTTTGAGTATTTAATGTTAACCGGTTTCAGAGCTGACCCGCTCCCTCGTCCGAACAAACTTATACTAAACTTAAAATTATGTTTAAACCGTGTGTATTGCTACTGTCGTTGGTGGGCGAAATTTAAACTAGAAGGGGTGGTGGGTTTTACCGCACGGGCAGGTAACGGGAACATATTGAACAGGGGCGTTCTATTTAAATTTATTTGGTTATTTATTATTTCTTCTCTCTTATTTATAGCTTTTTGTATTTCTAATGCCTCTAGATTATCTAGTCTCAGGCCCTCCTTATTAATGTGTAATATTTCCACTCCCGTTTGTTTTTCGAATGAATGATTATTATTTATAAGATGGTTAGCAAATTCCGAAAAGTTGTTGCTCTTTAAGCACCTCATGTGCTCTTTGATTCTTGTTTCAAAATTTCGGCCAGTTTTACCGATGTAGAATGCCGGACAATCACTACAATTTAATTTATACACTCCGGGGTTGCTCAATTTTTCATTTTTATCTTTACTATTTACCAAGAATCTACCCAAATTATTATTAGTATAAAAGGCCGGTTTTATGTTCGACGGTAAATCTTTGACTAATAACGAGTTTATTTTTTCATTTACATATAACATTCTACGCCACTTTTTGTCATCTAAATTATTATCAATTGCTTTACCACCATAAAGGTATGTTTTTACGTTAATCTTTTTTCTGATTTTATTTAAAATATGATCTATAATATCTGTGTTGTATCCATTATTTACCGCGATCTGTTTTATTGTTTTCAACTCTATATTAAAATTGTTATTTGTCATAGGGACATTTACTAAGCGATGTACCATAGAGTAAAAGGCAGATAGTTTATGCGACACAGGGTGATTCGATAAGTTATGTATCACTGTGTCCGTATATGTGGGTTTACGATAAATACTGAAATCAATTATATTATTTGTCAAAGTTAAAGTTAAATCAAGAAAATTAAGGGTCGCGTTATTATCAGTTTCGAGGGTGAATTGTATGTTTTTGTGAAAGGAATTAATTAAATTTAAGAACACGTTTAATTGGCGAATACTTCCCGTCCAAATACAAAAAATGTCATCCACATATCGTTTCCACAGTGTTACATACTTTAACAATGGTGATTTACAATTAAAAATCTTATTTTCTAAATGATTGACAAAAATATTTGCTACTAATGGGCTTGCAGGTCCTCCCATGGGGAGACCTTCTTTTTGTTTATAAATTCTATTATTGTATTGAAAGTAATTTTGATCTAGACACAAATTAAACAAACATTCTAAATCACTATTTAAATCGGGTGATAAATGGCCGAAATCGGGTGATAAATCGGGTGATTGTCCGGCATTCTACATCGGTAAAACTGGCCGAAATTTTGAAACAAGAATCAAAGAGCACATGAGGTGCTTAAAGAGCAACAACTTTTCGGAATTTGCTAACCATCTTATAAATAATAATCATTCATTCGAAAAACAAACGGGAGTGGAAATATTACACATTAATAAGGAGGGCCTGAGACTAGATAATCTAGAGGCATTAGAAATACAAAAAGCTATAAATAAGAGAGAAGAAATAATAAATAACCAAATAAATTTAAATAGAACGCCCCTGTTCAATATGTTCCCGTTACCTGCCCGTGCGGTAAAACCCACCACCCCTTCTAGTTTAAATTTCGCCCACCAACGACAGTAGCAATACACACGGTTTAAACATAATTTTAAGTTTAGTATAAGTTTGTTCGGACGAGGGAGCGGGTCAGCTCTGAAACCGGTTAACATTAAATACTCAAAAGTGGTGTAAACAAAAAAGATATTATTTTAATTTATTAGTTAAAATGAACCACAAAGTAATAGCTGCAAAGTATCAAGATATGATATTTTTTGTTTAAAATATTCCATGTACAGAATCGAAGCCTCACTGTGTCTCATATAATATGATATTTTTAAAGTAGGTAAATCCCATTCGAAAAATATAATCGCGAAAGTTTATTTTCTTAAGAGCATCTACGTTGAAAGTTGGATAAAGTTTGACTGAAATAAAGATAAAAATAGGAAAAAGTATAAAAATATTTGCTAGTAAAAACACTCCATTCACTACAATATCAAAGTCTCGTCATACAGAACATGTAGTTAACTTCTGAAATAAAATAATCACAGATTTTAAAGCCTAGACATTAAAAATATTAAAAACAAAGATTTGTTTCTTTTGATAAAACTTCTTCTTATTATACGTTTCAATATTGGAGATTAGTTGGCAGCAAAGCGATGTATCTTTTTCTCCACTCAGCTCGATCTTCAGGGACTCTCTTCAACTCTGTGTAGGAGGTACACTTCATGTCCTCGCACACCTGTTCTATGTAGATACTCCCGGCGGCGTATTTACATTTCCGTGTTGATTAGGAGGCAAGTATTGCCTCGAATTAGGCACTAGTTTGTTGCGCTAATGCACTTAAAAACTCGTGTTGAATTCAAGGCACGTACCGAATGCCAAATATTGTGATATCTGGGGCCAAATATCAAATATTGTGATATCTGGGGCCAAATATCAAATATTGTGATATCTGGGGCCAATTGCCAAATATTGTGATATCTGGGGCCAAATGCTAAATACAAATTCAGGTTCAAGTCATCTTTTTCTTGAATGAGCCCGACCTCATGATCCATTCCTATCGGCGTAGTATATTTTCTTCGTTAGGCGTTCTTCGTTCATTTGGACCTCTTTCTTTTTCTTATTTTATTTTATTTTATTTTATTTTTATTTTATTTATTTTATTTATATTTGGGAAACAAACAGCGTTACAATGTTTATGGTATGGACAGTAAAGTTATTACAATTATGCCAATAATGTGTTTCCACATAAGTAAAAAACAATAAGTACCTATATAAGTTTATACAAAAATTATAGAGAATATGTAGGAGAGAGTTGGGAATAGAGAGAAAAGATAGAGTGCAGATGAAGAGGGATATGTGTTGGGATGAATATATATGAATATTTAATGATTGATAAGTTTTGATTTGATAACATTTATTGATGAGTTGAATATATCTAATTCGTTTAGGTGCGTATTGAAGAAGTGTGATGCACGGTATATGAATGAGTGTTGTTTGGCGTTCGTTAGATAAAGAAATATGTTAAAAGAGGGCTACAATGAGGTGAACGAGGACAAATATGGTGGCATAAAAATTTAGTGCATCGTAGAAAAAACTTGTGTCTGGGACATGTAAAGGTGAAGGTGAAGTAGATAGATCTTCGAGTTGTAATGTCTGTCTAAGACGAGTGTCATGGAGAATCGTGACATACATAACAATGTATATTTAAGCGACAATCTCACAGTAAAACAAAGGAACAAAAATAACAAGAACTTCATAAGTATCATAGGGTATCGTAGTTGTGAATGTTTTAGAATAATTAATATAAGTGCATTAAAAATATATTGTTGTGTGTAAGGTGGGATAATGAATGGAATAAATAATAAAAAGTAGCAATGAGCGTGTAGTTTTATATGATGAAATATAATATAGCGGTACGATATTAAAGATAATTGTGTAGGGTTGTGATTGATTATGTATATAAGATTGCAATACGTCGAGAGATATAGGTGTGTAGAATTGTATATAGTTATGAAAATAAATTGGAAGAGTATGAATGAGAGAGAGTCTTGTAAAGTGCTTACCATGCCGCCTGTGTCCCATGAGTGTGAGTGAGAAGGTGCTAAATTTGTAATGTAGCGTCTCATTACTAAAATTTGGCCAGTCATAGTTGCATGTACTGAGTTAGATGTGAGCAGCAATCGATCAGCGCTTCTCAAAGTTTTTGAGATGGGATAAGTTGGAAGGAATGTAATAATGGGTGTTGGTATTGGGAAGGGATAAGCTGAGAGTAATGTGAAAAATTTGAAAATTGGAATATAGTGCACAATAGTTAAGCAGTAATTCACAGAGAACATGTAAAGTGACGTAGGTAAAGAACAAATGTTGGAGAAGGTTCTAGAGTTTACATCATCTTTTTCAAGTCTTCTTCGTTTGCTATGAGTATGGGTGGTGAAGTCGTGTTTTTCCGGACGAATATACGGCAGTTCCGGAGCCAGGCATACTGAAAACCCCGTTCTTTTTTCAATTTACGGACCAGGAAGAAGAGATGTTTCCCATTGCGTGTTAAGTGGTCGTTTATATAGATGTTGTGATCCGCGCCGGGAAAGCCACAGTCCTTGGTAGTAAGCCCTTTTCTTTTCTTAACTGCTGATAGGAAGGCGTCCTTAATAATTCGGCTGGTAAATTTTACGATAATTGGTTTTGTTGTATTTTTCTGTTGGTCTTTTGCCGTTACTCTGTTGGAGAACTCAACATTATTTAGATCCAAATTAAATCCTATAGTATTTGCTATTTTTAGGATGATATGGTTCGTGTCTTCGTCCTTGATCTGAGGGATTCCTCGGATTTCTAAGTTTTGGAGGCGAGCCCATTGCTCGCGTTGTTCCGCTTCAGCTAGGAGAGAATTTACTGTTGACTGTAGCGTACGAACATATTGGTCCCGGGTGTTATTTGTGTCATTTAATTGCGTAACCTTGATTTTCAGTTCACAAATTTCTGCTTCCAGGGAGTCGACTTTCAAGAGTTTCTGATCGATCTCATTGAATTTCGTAGTGAACATGTCTAGTTTGGAGTTGTTGAAATCAATTGAGCTTTTGAGTTCGTGTACTTCATTTGTGAGAACGGTCATATTTATTTTTATTTGTTTGAGTTCGGACAACTCAGTGCTCATTCGCTTTATTTCACTTAGTATTAATGAGCTCTCACTAGTTGATAACGATGCAGTAGATGGCATCTTGCATGTTTGACATCGCCAGTTAGCGCGCTTATCTAAGGAGAGTTTTCTGAAATTAGTTTCACTTGTTCCTCCACAGTTATAATGAAAATGATTGTTACAGGCGAAGCACTTTACTCCATCAGTTATAATTTGGTTACATTTAGGACACTCCATCTCAAAAGGTTTGGCACCGCTGCGCTACGGAGAGCGAGAATCAGAAACCGTGCAGTGCAGTGGGATGTGATCGGTGCGGTGCGGCGCAGTGTGAGACACAACACGCTCAGCTTAGTTAGAGTGATTGGATCGAGCGTCGATCCGTATTATTGACACAAATTCACAATATTTGATGGCGAAGATTTAATATGTTTAAAGTAAATCAAAAAATACAACCACGGCTTACGTTATTCAGCGTAAGAAAAAATATTAAAATATATCACAAAACTATTAGTTACATGAACTGACACTGACTCTATCTTGAAAACGTCTATAAAATTGATTTATTTAGTATTTTAGGAGGAAGTACAAAAGCGTGTACGTTCACTATGACTTATATACTTATATTCTTTCCTGTCCACAAATAAATAAATAAATAATATTTTTCACATTTACTTTCGCTATTTTGAATTTTGCAATAGTGAAAATTTCGCAAAGCGGCTTTGACTAGCAGATATTGAACAGCTCAGTGTTGGTAGGGGGTTGCTGCGGCGTCACATGTACATACATACAATGTTCGATAGAGCGTGAAATATTCGTGGATATTCGTATATGTATATTCGTGAATGTGAATATTCGTGGAAATACATTATTATTGCCGGCTGGGATGTAGAGAGCTGCTTATATTTTACACCAAATATCTTGTGTCATGTGAACCTTTGCATGGCCGCTACGTACATACACAGATTTGTGTCTTTTTTGACTCAATTTCAAAACGTGAGCTGTTACCTTATACTACCTGTATGTACATAATATGTACATATATTATACATATTGGCTTAGAAGTTATACGTTGTGTAGGGACTGTGATCAGGCCTTTTGCAAAATGCTACCGCTGGTATCACGAAATATTTTTTAGGAATTACTATGTACCTGAAACTGATACTTTTTAAAAATTTGTGACGTATTAAAAATAAAGGTTTAAGTGCACTTTACACGGACACTATTTTCAACGCGGCCTGGTTTCAAATGCTTAAAACAGCATCCAAAACAGAGGTTACTCCAAGCATCACTTTACAGTACACAGTTTACACGATTATATTATCTGCAAATGTATAGTATAATATAAATAAATGTATATCGAAAAGTTATATAATAAATTTTAAATATAATATAAATGTAGGTATGTATATCGAAAGTTTCGACACTTTCCAAACAAACAAAATACATCGCGAGCGAATGTTACACGTAAAAGTCAACGCAAATGGCAGCCATGTTGACTCGTCGATAACGACGACAACGAATAATTTTACAAATTTCTGTTTTACCAAAAAGGATGAAAATCGCGTTGAAAATATAACACGTTCTGTTGTTTTGGCAATCGCGTTAAAACCCCGCCGAAAACCTGAAACCCGTTTAAAACAGCGTCTGTGTAAAGTAGACTTAAGAATTATAAATCATTTCTAGATGTGTCTATAAGCAGGTACCTTACGTCTTCATCTATCAACTGAAAATATTTCTACGATGACGTTAGAAAATAGTTTCTTCGTCAATTCTATACATGGCGCTGGTTTTAACGGCTTCTTTTCAAGCGTTCAGATATTGATGAGCAACATTTTTAATTTAATAAGTATTGTTATACAAACAATACTTATTTATATATAATAAATATTGTTTGTATAACAAGAAAAAGATTATTTGAATATAATAACCGCAGTATTCTGGCATCCTTTTATAGGTATATACAATGTACACTGTACACAGCTAGACAAGTATTTGAGGCAGTGAAAATCTGACGACAAACGTAAAGAGATAGACGTAGTAGAATGCATCAAGAATTTAACCCCCGCTTATCCGCGGCTTTCAGCGCCCTCTCTGGTCGTCGGGACGCACCGGGCCGATTTGGTTACCGCCATCCCCCGACAGAGGGTGTCAGAGTGGGTGGGTTTTTGCACCCCCACCCCCACCCGCCTCCGCCCCCGCACCGCCCTAAACCAAGTTTTGTTTTGTTAGTTTCTCATTACATTAAAACGGTTTCCGCTTCCACGGCCGAGAATCCATTCACCGCTTCGGCTATTATATATTTTTCAGTAAAAAGCACATCGCTTTTATTCGCCTCTTCTACGCTAACGTTTTTTTTTCCTCTCTTTCCTCTTACCGGTCCTAGGTAACGTACATACATCGCTGTAGACTCGAGCTTTCCATCCAAAGCCTTTTATAATAATATTCGCCCGTTTTATTGAATGTAACTACTTGGGTGTACTTACATAGCTTGTCATACTCGATGTATGCAAACGGGACCTGACATAGAATGTGTGAAGAACTTTACATACGAAAAATAAGTTTGTATATATTCATGAAAAAATATCACATTTCAGCTTGGTGAATATACATATAACTTTGATTTCCGCGAGAGATCCTCAAAACATATTAGCGTGTCAATTTCAATGAATTGAAATATATACATAGGTAGGTACTGTTCGCTTTTCGTATTATTAATTTCGCGCGCTGTACATTGTCTATGTATGTTGGTACAATAATAATTTTGATTATTTGTCAGTGCAATAATACGAAAGGACCCGCCGCTCCTCGCCTCAATCCTCCCACTGCCCGCTTATCCTGTACCTTTAATTGTCAATAGTCGTCGTCTATACAACACTGCCGAGAATGGCTTGCGAGTGCGGCCTGCCGTGCGCCTTATCGATCAACATAATATATCTATCAACATTCAATTAACCAAGACAACATTGAAAAGAAATATAATATAGATTATCTGTGTTATATGTGCAGTGCACGGGCTATAAGGCGGTATATTTGGTGAGTCCTTTTTGATCCATCCTATACTGGTACTTGAACACATGCATACGTCTTATTATACAATTTCGCATGCTA